>CM065362.1:8838402-10038402 GCA_033032245.1 Poecilia picta
GCGCGGTTGTTTTGGGCGAGGAGCGTGTGGGAACGACGGCGCGGAAAGTCACGGTGTCCTTCCACGCCGCTGAGGGGTCGATTCCTGTTGGGATGGTTAGCTTTTTTTTTTTTTTTTTTTTTTTTTTGTGTCTCCGATCACTCTGAGCCGCAGCTCGTGAACTATAAACACGGAGTGGAGCGAATCCTCGTGATTTGTCCCCATTTCTTGTCTCGTTTTCCGCCGACTCGCACGGGCAGCCAGTGCAGATTAGCGTCCGGAACAAAGCTGATTTTGCGCGTCCTGCTGGTACGGTGCGTGATTAGTGTGCGGGCGGTCAAACTGAAGGAAACGGCTCGCTGCTGCTGCCGCCGCTGCACCTCGCCTGCTTATGATGTCATGTGAATGTGGGACACTGACGTGTTGTGTGAAAAATACGGACATGTCGCGGAGATAAAGATCGTATATTTAGCAGGAACATTTACAGTGATCAAGTTTGACAGAAAGAGTCTTATTCGTGGTAAAGAAATGTACATCCACCCATCATCGCCGTGTTAATTTGGAGCTGTTAATCAGCTGGTCTTTCTCAGGTGGAATGATTATATAATAATCAACTTGAAAGTCTAGAAAAAAAAACCCAATTAGTTTTAGAGTTTAGATTTATATTATATTATTTCTGATCCCCATGTGGGAAGTTACAGCCATATTGTGGAGTCTTTGGGCCAGACATGAGAAAAAGGCTTACAGGGGCCGTAGCAGAGGCCTTCGATTTTTGAGAGGTCCCCTAGGATTTTTCTTTCCTTATTTTTCTTTTTGAGGTGTCTTCATATTTTGTTATTTTTATGAATATAGACAGCACATTGAAGTTACAGTCAATTTCTTTGGGAACAACATGGAGTTATTGTCCCACAAGTCTGAACTGGAAGTGATCCACGCCTCTTAACCGCCATCTTGGTAGGCAAGCGTAGCGCAAAGCACAGATGGACCGTGGCGTTGAGATCAACAAAATTAAGGAAGAGTGCTCAAAAGTTGAGTAATCCAGTAATAGTTGTAATGTACTTATATTGTTTGTAAATTAGATAGAAACTAGGCGAGGGCTAGCTCTAAGATTGTGGCTTGTTTATTGTTGTCATAGCAACTCTAGATCAACTGTCATGAACAGTTCGGGTGCGTTCACACTGCAACCTGAAGTGACCCAATTCCGATCTTTTTTTGACGTAATGCGACCTGTATCCGATCTTTTCATGGCAGTGTGAACAGCTCAGGTCGGATTCTTTTAGAATGTGACCCATATCCGATACGTATCCGATTCAAATGCAACCATAACGTCTAACTTGCTAACCCAAGGATGTAAAGTTTTAAAACTCAACATCTTGAATGAAACTTGTTTGGGATTTCAAACATAGCATCTATGCATTCATGTGGCTTTTAAAGGACTTCTTTTAAATTACTGCATTAATGCAGCATGGCATGGAGGCAATCAGTCTGCGGTTCTGCTGAAGTGTAATGGAAGCTCAGATTACTTTTATAGCGGTCATTGGACCAGGTTTTGGTAGCTTTGGCAGTGTGGGTCGGTACCAAGTCCAGCTGAAAAATGGAATCAGCATCTCCATGAAACTTGTCAGCAGTAAAAAGCATTAGGTGTTCAGCTGTTTTTCCAATGATTGTGTAGCTTTCTGACTCAGACTGAGAGTCTGGAGGATCAGGAAACCTTTACAGGTGTTTTGAATAAATTGAGTTAAGGCGTGAAAATGTTAAACTTTCTGACAATATTCTAATTTTCTAAAATTAGAAATTTGGAGAAATAAAGACATAAATCTAAATATGTATGAGTTTTGTTTTCTGAAATGAGTGGCAAAAACAGAATTTTCTCATGATATTCAAATTTATTTATGCAAACCTCTAAATATCATCAACACCTCTGGTTTCAAGTCTCTTAGGGCTGCGTTCACACTGCAGCCTTAAGTGACACTATTCCGATTTTTTGACATAATGCGACCTGTATCCGATCTTTTCATGGCAGTGTGAACAGCTCAGGTCGGATTCTTTTAGAATGTGACCCATATCCGATACGTATCCGATTCAAATGTGACCATAACATCCAGGTCTCATTCATCCAAACTGAACGTCACTGATTCTCAACAAATCTCACTATTCTGAGTCCTGATACGAGCAAGTGGGAAGAAAAACAACAACCACGACGGACTATATGAGGATTAAGTTGTTAATATGTTGCTCCGGCCAGACAACAACTTCAAATATTTAAGCTAAGCTCCACCGTTAGCCTCCATGTTTACTTCCTCAAACTCTGAGCTCTTCTTCTTTTTATGGCGGTTGGCAGATCACTGAGAACGCTGACGCTGTTGCGCCCTCTACTGCGCATGCGGGACACTTTCAGGTCGTTTGCCCGTTCACACTGCAGATCACATACAGGTCCATTTACTGGCAGTGTGAACGGCACCCGGCAAAAAAATCGGAATTGCCAAAAAATCGGAATTGGGTCACTTCAGGCTGCAGTGTGAACGCAGCCTAAGTTATAGATTCCTACCAAGATGGCTTCCAGCTACAAAGTTCCTGAAAGTGTGATGTCACATAAAACTATGTATTAATTTACAGTGATTTCCATTAATAGAATATTTTTTTCTTTAGTGGATAGGGCACCAAAATTGGCCCCAGTCCACGGGCCCACATCCTTCTATATCAGGCCCTGGGTACGTATAAACGTGTAAACTAGAACCCTCATGCTTTTTTGCTGCCACAAACAAACTTCTGCTGTAACTCTGACAAGATAGATAAGCATCCTTATCCGAAATGGCAGAGCTCATTTTTATTTATTTGTTTTATTTTAAGAAATAAAACAAGATTAAAGACTAAGATTAAAAAGTAATCTGGCTTGACTCGGAACAAATACAGTTTTTCTGCAGGTTCCTGCTCTGCAGAACATGCAAGCACAAACATACATCACTGCCATCACATCAGCTAACACCAAACAGTACAATCACAGATAAACTCAATAGAGTGAAGCAGCAGCAGCAGAAAGCCACATCTTAGTGGCTACAGGCTACAGCAGTAGTTGTGGCCTCCTGAGGTTTGATCGGGGGGTAATATTGGTAGATTACCTTCAATACCAGTTTCTATGTTGGGTCCTTTCAGTTGAACACAAGTTAAAGTACCGAGTAACAGATCATAGCATCTATTCAGAAAAAATTATGTAAACAGAAAGACAAAATTATATAGAGTTATGTAATTCTGATGTTTTAAAAACCTCAAAAAGTAGAATCACTACAAAATAAGAAATGTAGGCATAAGAAATTAGTTTTAAATCATAAAGCTTTTAAGTACTTGAAGTACTTGATGTACATGTGCTAAAAAAGTGCAAAGTAGTTGTAGTGGCAATATTCACTGTTTACTGTACATTCATTTGACCTGCGAAAGGCTCAGCAGATAGAAAATTACTTTAGAACAAACTTGTTTACATACTATAAGTCTCACTTTAACATACATTTTAAATATTGTGGGTCATTTTCTAGATATAGTAGCAATGGATTAAAATATATATCTCACCTATGGTGCAGTAAAAGTACAACTAAAAGTGCATTTTTTCCTAATGTACTCTAGTAAATGTAACTAGTTAGTTAGTTAGAACCCACCTCTTATTGAGAAAGAATTATACCAGATATGCATTGATGGTAGTGTGTAGTTTCTCTGTGGTACTTACTAAGGACATTTAACCAAGGTGAGGGTGAACGCATATTTTGTATGTACATTTTTGACACATAGTTTACACTTATCTATTGTGTCAGTACAAATTCATAATTAAATCCCTAAAATTAATATGATATCCATGTCAACCATAGCTGTACATGGATGTCTGACAGCAACAACACATTAAAACACACGATGATACCATTTAGTCAAAGTATGGAGTGTTTATTTCTAATACTTCACAGCAGATACATGGCAAACATAAAAAAGGTTAAAACCTGAGAGACTGAGTCTAAGACTACAGAGAGAAGCAGCATGACTGATTTCATTATTCAATCTCAACGTGTCCCTGAAGCTTCTTTGTCAGACCTTCTCACACCTCTTTTAATGCAAGGTCATTAGAACTGCTTAAAATAAAGACGGCAGAATAGAGGGATCTGTGTGGCAAATAAAGGGTTTTCTATTCATTATTTCTGTTAATTATTGATAATTTGTGATATACCAACTTATATGCATCTCTTTGAGACAGAGATCCATCTTAAATGGTCTTTAGTGGACTTTACATTGGCATGAATCAGTTTTTACTCTCGTTTTTGCATCTGGTTCAAAATGCTGCTACACATTTTTGAACTGGTAAAAACTGAAAACATTTCTAGTTTTCCTCACTGCCTAATCTAAAATAATCTTCAAATGCATTTCGATTTAATGTTTTCAGTGTCAACAAGGCTTAATTTGGCCTTGTTTGTTTTAATTGCTTTCCTTGCATTTAATTGTTCTCCAGTTATATTTATGTGTTTTTCTTTCTTTTAGTGCATATTTATAGTTTGGAGTTAAGTGGTACTAATTTAGGTAAAACGCCAAGTATTTTGTGACAATTTTTCCCAAATAGTCAAATTTGTCTTTGTTGAAAGCAAAAGTGCAATGTATTGTCCCTCTTTTAGCCAGCTGATAGGCAGTGCACATGCGTGGAAGAGGTGGCACATGTTATTTGTGACTGAATGTTCAACAAACTCTTGTGACTCCGGGACTTTGACTGGGATCTTTTCAAAAGGACTAAATTGTATGAAAGTCTAAAAGGAGATCTTCTTACTTGACATTTCTGATTCTTAGAGTTAATAGATTTATTTGTGCTTTACTTGTGAATGTATGGACATTTTAGAAATGTAGTGTTTTTGTCATTGATTAATGTGCACATCAAAAATATCTCAATCACGCAACTGTCCCAATCTTACAAGAAGTTCTGTCTGTCTTTGTTTTCTTGTTGCAGATCAAGCTTAAATGATAATACTAGTGTAGCTGGACTATCAAGCTAATTTAACATCAAACTATTTTCTTTCATCCACTTCTTGAATCTACCTGTCAAACTTCTGAGTCCAATTCTCTCATTTTTAGCCATGTTCACTGCAGTGAAGGGCAGAAAGGCTTTGTTCGAGAATATGGGGATGACAGCTTCATCTATTTATCATATGGCGTACAATAGCAGACCTTGAGAGCCGGACAGATTTCCACTGATCCAGGCTCTAGCACTGCAGGCAGGATTATGAGATAAAATCAAATGTGGGGAGAGTCAGAACTCATCATGTGCTCATTACTTTCTGAAAATTTTCAAATTAGTCAAAAAAAAAAAATACAGCGATGCAAAATTCAAAAAGAAAATATTGAAAACATCTTAAGTTCTTGCAACTCTGAAAAGTTAAAATATCATATAATTAGAACCTTGTTGTTTTTGGTATTTCAAATGACAACAGAAGGAACCGATTATCAAACAAAATGTGGAGTCAACATGTAGAACAGGTTAAGCAAGCTTTTTTCTTCCATTGTTCCAACAAAATACCCCAAGCTTTGTGAAATTCATGAGGCCTGCAGCAATGCATGCCTCCTTCTTTACGTTTCAAGATTTTTGGATGACGCTTAGGTCACATTTTTCCAGATTTAAATTATTTTTTTGTTGTTTAGAAGTAAATTTACAAGCCTTTGGGCCAAATTCTGGAATGAGAAGACAGGAGAAGTGTTCAACACTAAAGATATTTTTTTTATCAGCTGCTGCTTTAGTGCTAGATTATCTAAAAGCCTTCCGCAGGTGAATGCATCTTTGTAAATTCAAATTTTTTGAGTTTGGATCAGCTGCGTTGCTGCATTGGTATATTGTTTTGATCCCGAGAACCGCTTGATTTCTTAATTTCATTCGTAAAACATCAGGAAATTATTGAACTATTGTACTACTGTTCAATTCATTGACTCGCTGACAAAAACACATAAGGACCCAGAAGGAATGGTGTGATTTTGGTGTCATTTGGTGCAGATTCAGATCCCCGGTGCATGTCAGAAACAGGCACCAGAATGCTACTTAATGGCTTCCCCAGCGGAGCGGCATTGTTGTCAGGCCGTGGCCAAATTGTCCAACCGTCCGTCGAAACAGGGAGTACAGGCTCTAAACACAAAGGATACCTCACAGACTGGAACCGGGTAGTCTTACAGTCCTGACCAAAATGTTAAAGCTGGACGAAAAATTTCAAGTTATCACATTTTCTGCAGCAGGAAGAAACTGGAGAAGGAAAATGCTAAACTCCAACACGATGCTGATCAGGCTGATAAGCCTTGAATAGTTAAACTTTTCACAAAAATCTGGATTTTAAAGTAATTTTCTGTCAGGCATTCACACCGTCATGCCCGCCTCTGATATCCAAGGAGACACGGCTTTCTGTCTTTGAATGTGGCAGTGTAAGCTGCACAAGGAAAAGGCTTCTTGCAATAATTCGTCCTTGCAGAGGTTGAATGTAGGAAGACAGCGGATTCGACGCGTTCAGGAGAAGGTCAGGGGGTAGAACCCAAATTATTTCAGCTGTGGTGAGCTTCAGGATCTAACGAGGCAGATATCCGACCCAACTGAAGGCTGACTGCAGCTCAACAACCAGATAAGATAGCAACTTAGAGAACATAAAATTTCTACATTTTCTTCCACAGCATAAACATGCCTATACTGCTTTGCAAAGGAGCGCCGAAGATGTTCTCCGCATGTAGGAGGATTTATCGTGGCATGGGAGCGTTTTCCTTCAATGGAACAATGGATCTCAAGGCTGGAGATCTTACAGCGAGCTGTCCTTTTGACCGAGGACCCTCACCTACAACCACATCACCAAGGCACCAAGTAAAAGATGTCTCACCTACATACATATGATTATAGACCTCTTCCATCCTGTATATTCCTGTGAGGTAAATCCCTTTGTAAACAAAAACAGATGCTGCTAGTTCCAGATCCTGGATTATCTTCATGAAGCTATCCTCAGACCTCTGGCATAAGGAGTGATAAAGCAAGACTTCAGGTAACCGCTGAAGTGATTAGAGGACCCTGATTGTTGGTAGTAACTATCATCTAACCTGCCATGTACGGAAAAAACTGGCCTGCATCTAGACTTCTGTACACTTTTAAGTCTATTCCGGTGTAAAGGGAAACGTCAGTCATGACATAGTGATATGAATAATCTGATGTACATTCAGGCAAAGTCAGCAATTTCATCAAATCATCAAACGCGTCAAGAGGGAGGAGGTTTGAGTCGGTTTCTAAGCTAGCCGTTTCCAACTTTTGGAAAGGCCGCTGTCTATAAGTCCCAACCAGATGTGTTGCTTCTACAGACAAATTCGCTTGACTTGAACAGGTAGAAACCATGGCTATACTGTAGGGGTGCACAGATTTATCAGCCAGTCGATTTCCTTAACTTTGGGACTTCAGAGATCGACTGACACTGATATGTGAAGCCGATCTTATCTACCTCATCAAACTACTGTGCCCTTCTGCTCTGCTGTGAAAGGTTTGACTGACAGACCAGCACGCCAGGTCACTTCTGCACGTTTACAGTTAACAACAGTTCCCGCGCTATTGACAACTCAGCATCTTTCTTCCTATATTTAGCAACATTTCAGACAAAACAATTGGTATAGGCCAAAACAGGAGTCTGCTGTTCAGGCTTTTTAAACATCAGTAATCAGCGATCGGCCAGAAACCTGCAATCGGTGCCAACCTACTACACGGGGAAAAATAACTCGGAAAAACAACTGCAGTTGCTTCGTTCAATACTTCCGTCTCTCATTTCTCACCTCACAAGACATTTACGTCAGCTGTCGGCAAATTACGGCGCTCCCTCCTCCTCCTGGCAGCATTTACACTAGTCCACAAAATAACAGCAGAAGTTGGGAAAAGACGCCACATTTGGTCGGTCGTTCAACAATAACTGAATGCGTTTTCAGAAAATAGTATCTGCTGAGGATTCATTCACCAAATGATAATCACAATGAAATAGTTTTTTTCATTCTGCTCCTAAGAAAGTTAACCACAGTGTGAAAATACTAAAACTAAACGACTATAATAAATGAAAACAATATCTAACTAATACTAGCCAATAAAAGCTAATTAAAGCCAACTGAATTAGACAAAAGCCAGTTCCAGCAGTCCTCAACATCGTCTTCTGCAGCAAGTCTGTGACTTCATTCCTCACTAAGCGGCTGCTTGTAATCTGGACCACTGATCCAGGGTCAGCAGTGTGCCGACTTTGTTATCCATTTGATCTAACATTGTAATCATTGCAGTAAAGTTGCAATACCTTTCAGCAAGTGCAGTTGTAGATGTTTTCCCCTGTCAGTGGGTGCGGTTTCACAATGTCCAATGCAGTAATTACAAAAATAATAATAATAAAACCCTATTGGCCAGTTTAACAGACTAAAATCTAAAATACACACACAGGACTGTGAAATTTTAAATGCATTTTCACTACCTTGAAAAGGTCTTCTCAACGTTTCACATTTTGTACGTTACCTCAAAAAAGTTGAGTATATTGTATTTATATTTATTGAGACCAACACATTCATGTAAGGACAACACAGTTTTAGAGATGTTTTGCGAAACAGTTATGAAACCTCATGTTAGTATAGGACTGCACTGATTGCAGTTTTCTGGATGATCACCAATCTCTACGAAGCCTGACATCAGGGTGCTGTGGTGGTGCAGCTGTTCAGCATAAGGGGGCTTTAGTCCTCGTGTGGCTGTTGTTGGTTTGATTCCTGGCCTGGTGACCTTTGCCCCATGTCTTCTCTCATTACCCAATTTCCTATCAATTCACTATCAAATAAAGGCCACTAGAGCCAATTAAAGCTTAAAGAGAAACCTAACATTCTGATTTTGGCCGATACCAATTTTGTTTTTGTTGGAAATGTTGCTAAATATAGCAAGAAAATGACTGAGTTGGTAACAGTGGGATGGCTATTACTGTATTAACTGCCAACCTACAAACATGACCTGGTGGATCGGTCCGTCAGTCAAACCTCTTTCTGCAGAGAAATAAAGGACAGTGGTGGATTTTAAGACCTTGGTTGAGCTAAATAAGATTGGCGTCACATGGAAGTATTAGCCGATCACCGATCTCTGCTTCTCCTGTCCCTGTTGGAGGAAAAGCATCACATTATGCTGCTAACACCGGCATGTTTCACCTCGGAGCTAGCTGCTGTGTTCACAATGATGTTCTGTTAATTTTGAATTAAGTGTGGAAAGTTTGAATTTGACAAGTTCCACGTATATTTGCTGCATGACAGCTGCAAGTTAAAAGTCATGACTTTCTTTCAACAGTGGCTTTCTTCTTCTCTATCTCCCATAAAAGCTGAATTTATTTAGTTTACAGCTAATGGTTGTCTTGTCAACAGATTTTCCCACCTGAACTGCCTCTTTGTTGCTGCTCTGATGAATGTTCTCCTTGTCCAGCCTGTCAGTTTAGATGGACAATGATGTCTGGTAGAAAAATCAATTTTGTACTTTTTTTTTCGGCCTTCTGTGTCATTTGAAGAGAACTATATTTACACCAGTCTCAACGCAGACTTATTATAGACACAAATAAACTAATGCAGTTTGAGTTGTCTGTGCTAAATATTTCTTTTTATTGCAGATTGACAGCAATGTCAGGTTATAAAATTCTCCTATTTATTAGGTTTGCCACCAGATGCCTTAGCTCGCTGCAGACTAACCAGAACTCTCAAAATTCAGCAGCTGTTTGAAAACTGAACCCTAAACATCAATATTTTATTCACACAGGAAATACAGAGACTACCTCACTCATGTCCACAGCCTCCTTAATAGTAAACCCACACTCACACTTCTCTTCTAGCGTATTATTAAAAATATTCCATAGCAAAATATAGAATATATTCCCTTGATGAATACAGGATGTATAGTATACAGAGATGTCCCACAGATATCAGTGCAAATGTACAGTTTACTCACTGTGTTCAGACAGCAGAAATCCCCTCCACAGAAAAAAACACTCACATAAAGTGGAGTGAAGAAGTGTTTGCACCATTTCTGGTTTCTATTATTTGTCACACTTAAGTGTTTCAGAACATAAAACCAATTAAGATAGCAGTCAAAAATTACAAACATAAACACAAATTGCTGTTTTTAAGTGAAGAGGCTTATTATTATTATTATTATAGAAAAAAATCCCAAAAAGAAACTGGAAGGTGTTGTTTGTCCTGCAGTCTGAATCTGCTGTGATTAATTAGACATGTCAGGTTTGTTGGTAAAGCACATTTAATAAAACAGATGAAGAAACAAATAAAAGTAACAATTAAATCAGGATCATAAAACAAGTTTTTTCAAAGCAAATAAGGCATCACACAGCAAAAGCATAAAGATTTTTTCTTAATTAAATTAAATTGAACTAGAAAGCAAAATATTTTATTTGACAGCTAAGTGCAGAGTTTGAATATGATGCCACAATGTCAGTCTGGCAGTTCCTGCTGCTGCAAACATCCCCACAGCATGATGCTCACACCACCGTGCTTCACTGTAGAGACGGTGATGAGGTATACTTGGTTTCCTCCAAATATGACGCCTGTCATTCACACCAAAGAGTTCAATCTTTGTCTCAACAAATCAGAACATTTAGTTTCTCTTGTTCTGAGAGTCCACCAGGAGCTTTTTGGTTAACTCCAGATGGGCTGCCATGTTTATTAAGGATTGGTTTTCGTCTGACCGCTCTACCTTACAGGCCAGACGATAATGGTCCTTCTGGAAGGTTGTCCTTTCTGGAGCTCATACAGAGTGACCATCGGTTCTTGGTCACCTCCCTAAGACCTTTCTCTTCTAATCGCTCAGTTTAGACAGCCAGCCAGCTTCAGGAAGAGTCCTGCTGGTTCCAAACTTCTTCCTTTTACCAATAACAGAGGCCACTGAACTCACTGGGACCTTCAAAGCAGCAGAAACGTTTCCCCAGATTTGAGACTCAAGACAATCCTGTCTCAGAGCTCATTACAGACAATCCCTTTGAGTTCATGCTTAGTGTTTGACCTCTGACCTGCACTGTCAACTGTAGGGCCTCGTAGAAACAGGTGTGAGCCTTTCCAAATCAAGTCCAGTCGGCTCAGGTGGACTCCATTTAAGCAGTAGAAACATCCCAAGTTTGACCAGTGGACACAGCTCAGTTTAGAGCTTCATGGCAAAGGCTGACAATGTACATCTGATTTATTGGTTTTCTAGTTTTTTATAAATTTACAAAAAATAAATCAATCAAACATTTTTGTCATAATTGAGTATTTGTGTGCAGAATTTTAAGGAAAGAGATTATTTTGATAAAATTTGGAATAAGGATCTAACATAACAAAATGTGGAAAAAGTGAATACTGTCCAGACATTTAAAAGCTGCCAGCTGCTTGTTTCTCCTATCACTACCTCAGTGGAGCTTTAATGCCCAGTAACTGACAGAGACGACCATGTTCACCTCACTTTATATGCACCATTGGTGGCTCTGCGGGCTGCACAGTGGCGCAGTTGGTAGAGCTGTTGCCTTGCAGCAAGAAGGTTCTGGGTTTGATTCCCGGTCTTTCTGCATAGAGTTTGCATGGTGGGTTTTCTCCAGGTACTCCAGTTTTCTCCCACAGTCCAAAAACATGACTGTCAGGTTAATTGGCCTCTCTAAATTTCCCCTAGGTGTGAGTGTGTGTGTGCATGGTTGTTTGTCCTGTGTTGCCCTGCGACAGACTGGTGACCTGTCCAGGGTGACCCGCCCCTCGCCCAGAACGCCAGCTGGAGAGGCACCAGGACCCCCTGACCCCCCCAAGGGACAAGGGTGCAAAGAAAATGGATGGATGGTGGCTCTGCCTCAGGTGACAAAGTGTGTTTCGTGTTTGAATCACACAGGTGTTTAATTTACAGTAAACTTTTATTATTTTTGTTAGATTTTTGTTAGATGTCAAAAATAGCTAGAAACCTAAAATTTACATACGAGAACAACAGTAAAAAAATAAGCTGATGTTTGTTGTGGTTTCAGCTTGGTGAGAATACTTTTAACTGCTATCCCAAAATGTGACTATGGAGTCGTAGATCTACTATAAATAACCTTTGGCTGTTTATCTTTAGGGGAAAGAATGTTATCCCGTAGGATTGAGTTAACTCTTGAAGTTTGCACAGAAATTTGAGAAGTAAAGCTAAGATTTTATCCCACAAACCTCACAGTAAAAAAAGTAGATTTACACAGAAATTGCACTATATTGGCAAATGTATTTGCTCACCCATCCAAATCACTTAATTCAGGTGACTTCTAGAGGCATTTTAATCACTTCCATGGCCACAGTCATATAAACTCCAGCACCTGGGCTTGCAAGCTGCTTTTACAAACATTTTGTTAAAGAATGAGTCACTTTCATAAAAAGTATCCTGATAATATGTTAACTGGGCAAAAGGTCCTGCCAGGATATTTCTTCGCTACTAAATATTCCAAAGTGAAAGCGTTTGAGAATGACAGCGACTCAGCCACAAAGTGGCATCCACAGAGTCAGGTCAGCGGATGCTGAGGCACACATTGTCACATTCTGTGTCACTGAAGCTGGACCAAAATGCAGACTAGAGCCTTTGAGGACCATTGTGGACACTTTAATAATAAAATGACAAAACTTACAGGAGAAGCACAATGAGAACAGGTCATAAAATAGAGGCAGGGAAATGTAAGAATCCAACAACGAGCATTGAAAAACCAGGAGGTAAAATACTGAGACGGGTGGAAAATGACAAGAGAACCAGATGAGATGATCAGGGGAACGGAGCACAGCTGTGGGAGGAAGACTAATTAACACAGAGGGAGCAGAACTAACAACCAACAAATCTACAAACCGAAGGAGGAAGACCTGACAGTAATCTGAGAAAACAAATTGGAATGTATAAGCTGCAAAACACAAGTACTAAAAAACTAAACAGAAAGGAATGAACTAATATGGCAACACCACAGAGCTATAATGGATACAGAAAGCTGAGCAGATATGGCAAGACCTATTGAACATAAATAAATCACAAAAAATTATTAAAACAAAAAACCCCGGGTCCTGACAGTGTGCAGAGGTTATTGACAAGCTGCGGAGCTCCAGTCTTTATCTGGCCTTCATGGTAACTGAACAATGAAGCATAGGAAGCTTCATGGAGTAGGTTTCTGTTTCTGAGCAGCTGCTCGCAGCCTCACTTCACTAAATCCAGTCTGCAGCTCAGCGTTTGGCTTTAGCCAGGAGAAAGGTGGCTGCAGTGGACCAAGAAGAAAGTTTGGTTCTCTTAATTAAAGACGACATAATGGTGCAGCACACCAAGATATTTCTTACAATTTAATGATTACTTTGAAAGAACAGTTTGGAGATAAGCTCTTTCTATTCCAACATTACTTACTACTGCCCAAAGCAAAGTCCATCCATCCATCCATCCATCTATCCATCTTAAACTAGATGATTTCACATCAGCTTTTTGTTTTAACTGGAGAGGTTAAATTAAGGAGAGTTTAAATGTTAAACATTTCAGGTAAAAACAGTTTAAGTGTCAGAAGCAATGTTTTTAGTTATTATTAATACGAAACTCAAGATGGAATCTGTAATTAAACGTAAAATTGTGCTCATTTAAAACAGCACCATGTCTTCTTCTGGTGTTTTGAATTGAATCTAAATCCGCAAATCTGGGATAGGAAAAAAAAGACAAACTAAAATCAAAGATTAAAGTTTGTTGGTCCCATATCTGGCATACAGTGCAATTTTATGACAAGCTGTATTTCTCTGCAACTTTATCTCTGACCTGTGTGTCCCTTAGTTTTCATGATCTTTGTTCGCTGAAGGTTTCACAGAGCCGCCGAGATTATATTAAATAGGTGACTACCAGAGGCATTTACTTCCACTGGACTTTATTTAAGGGTTTTTTATTTATTAAAAAGGGCTAATATTAACCTGGCCATTAACTTCCTATGTTCAGCTCTGCTCAATTATCATGTCCCTTTTGGTATTTCTCCTATTGAACTTGACTTCTCTTCTCTGGTAGACTTGCAACCAATCAGCGAACAGAAAGAAAGGTCGTGAATGATGACATTGTTTTTCTGCGCCATTTTAGAATTGTAGTCTGCCTGTAGTTTAGCAAACGCACTGGAGGAAGTGAATGAAGCCATGTTAGCCATGCTTCCAAAATACTGAATTAACATCAACAGTTTGGCTCGGCACCTCTGTCCTGGAAGGATGGAACCAGCAAGGCATGAAGACTACCAGCAAAAGATGGTTAAGAATAACCAGAATTTTGGTTGTTTTTGCATCACATTCCAGTCAGATAATGTGGGAGAAAGCAGTTGAAGGCTACAAAGGATGGTTGTTTCCAGTCGAACTGGTGCATTACATACATCATGGCTAAATATTAACCACTGAGTAAAATTTAAAGCTTCAACAGAATCCAATCATTTTTCTCAATGGCTGAAGGTCGAGACCTTCTGTTGAAGCAAATAGGATCTGACTTTCACCAGGCTAGGTGAATATATAAGCATGCCGCACTTTCCAGATTTAAGTTTGTTATAAAAGTGACAACAACAGTATGATCTGACTTCTGACTCCCCATCCCACTTTTGCACTTCTGTGTGTTATCTGTCATAAAATCACAATCAAACACGTTGTGTTTTGTGGTTGTAATGAGAAAAAATGTGAGTATGTTCTTAAACAAGAACTTTTCTTCTTAAATAAGCTCTGTGTTTTAGCTGGAGTCGATAAGGGGAAGTTAGGGTGCTGTGTTCACACCTGTTTGCGAGTTAAAATGGCAGAAGCACCGTTTCCAGCCCTCACTATCAAACCAAACCAAACCAACTGTATTTATAAAGCACTTTAAAACAACCACAGCTGATACAAAGTGCTGTACATTAAAACACAACATAATAAAATAAAATACATTAAAAAAAAACT
Organism: Poecilia picta; assembly: GCA_033032245.1. Taxonomy (NCBI): domain Eukaryota; kingdom Metazoa; phylum Chordata; class Actinopteri; order Cyprinodontiformes; family Poeciliidae; genus Poecilia; species Poecilia picta. Next base: position 8,853,310 of record CM065362.1, read on the forward strand.
CTTACAGTTTAAAAACAAAAACATACTTTAAGACTAGATCCCACTGGAGTTAAAAGCCAAGTAAAATAAATGGGTTTTAAGACGAACTTTAAAAGTGGACAGTGAAGGGGCCTCTCTGACCTGCAAAGGCAAGTCGTTCCATAACTTAGGACCTATGGCAGAGAAGCCCTGTCCCCTCTGAGCTTCCTTCTGGATCTCGGTACCTCCAAGAGCAGCTGATCTGCTGACCTGAGAGACCGATAAGGTACATAGGGGTGAAGAAGCTCAGAGAGGTAAGCCGGGGTAAGATTATGCAGTGATTTAAAAACAAACATAAGAATTTCTCTTATGTTTGCTGCTCCTCCACGTCGAGAGGAGCCAGTTGAGGCTCGGGCATCTGGTCAGGATGCCTCCTGGACGCCTCCCTGGTGAGGTGTTCCGGGCACGTCCCACCGGGAGGAGGCCCCGAGGAAGACCCAGGACACGCTGGAGGGACTATGTCTCTCGGCTGGCCTGGGAACGCCTTGGGGTTCCCCCGGAGGAGCTGGAAGACGTGGCTGGGGAGAGGGAAGTCTGGGCCTCCATTCTGAAGCTGCTGCCCCCGCGACCCGATCCCGGATAAGCGGAAGAAAATGGATGGATGGATGGACATAAGAATTTTAAAATGAATCCTAAAATATGCACACAGTAAAAATGTCAGTGTTGAATTAACACCCAAAAGTGTCTATATGTGTCCAAGTCAGCTGGTGTTAAAGTCAACAATACAGAGTGTCACATTAACACTACAACGGTGTTAGTGTTAAAATACATTAAAAGTAACACCAGTGTAGTGTTGATCACAAAACATAATGTGGTGTTAAAAAAGTAAATAATTGACCCACAAGGTGTCGATATCAATTAAATCCAGTGGAAAATATTCAAAACAATACACAGAAATGGAAAGTTTAACTTTTCTCAAATCCATTTCAGTATTACAGACCAATGTTAATTTAACAAAAAAAAAATGAGTGCCAATCTTTTAACACTTTCAAAAGTGTTACTTTAACACCTGCTGACTTGGACACATATAGACACTTTTGGATGTTAATTCAACACCAGCATTTTTTACTGTGCAGAAAGTTAAATTTGGCCTGTGTGATCCAAATCAAATACTTGCTTATTCACAATAACATCTCGCCTTTCTTTCGGTTGTTTTGGGGGGGGGGGGAGGTTACACATATCAGTCAGATAATGGGTGGGACAGCAGCGGAAGACTCCAAAACGAAAAGGCTGAGACCCAAACGAGCAGCATGTCTGCCTGTTATTCACCTGTAGGGCTTATCCCGGCGCTAGGACCCAGGGTGCGCGATTTTCATCTCCAGCTGCTGCAGACCGAAAACTGGCAATAAGGGAAGATCGCGAGGACGAGCCGAAATTGCTTACTGTATTCAATCTGCTTCAAAAATCCCACCCGTGGCCCCTCACCGGAGCCCGGGCGACGGCGGCGGCCGCTTGTTGCGCTGCGTGTGCGGGCTTTCGAGGCTGTCGACGGCTCGGAGCGCAAGGTAAGACGGTGCGATACCATGCGATTACTAATAACAAAGGCGTTACGGGCGAGCAGGGGGCATTAAAGGGGGCATTGCACAACGCGCCGCCGAGGGCGAGTCAAACTCTGCCAAACTTTGACCTGGATATTTGCGTTTACCCCCCTCCACGGGTTTTGTGTCTCGAAGGAAGCCACAGTAGTTGTTTCGCTGTTATCCCGCGGCGTTAAATGCGGGATCGTGTCACATGTATAGGGACGGCCAAGTTGTGCGGATGACATCCGTGGAAGTGCGGTTCCGTGCGTGCCGGGTGCGGGGTAAAATCCGGATCCGGACACAGTTTTGCCCCCCCCCCTGGTAGATGCGATGTGGAACATTTCGGAGATGGTACGTTAACGCAACGTAGCACACACAGGGCCATCCATTAACCTGGAGGATAACATCACTCTGGACTGTCTCTGTGAGCGGCTGCTGTCCTTCCTGTGGCTTCACTGTGGAATAATTGATCACTTTATACCAAGATGGAAGGGCATTGTTGCGGGTTTGCGTGCCCCCCGCAGCCTCGACGCTATTGACCAGGTGAAGCACCAACTTGGACGGGACATCCTCCTCTCCGTGAGGCATGGCGGCCTAAACGGGGTCGATAGTCTCCGATATGACCGACAGTCGGACGAGGAGCGTGTGAGCCCCCACTTTGAAGACGACACACTTTGAGCGAAAACAAAAAAACAAGTCGCCTTCATTTCCATCCGTGGCATCGCAGCTGCCACCGCGCGGAACACCACATCCCTGGTTTTATAATAATGGCGTGGATAACAAGTTTTGAAATATGAAGAAAAAAAAAAAAACTCCCAGCTTTCACACATCCGGTGTGGAGTCCGTGAAGGAAAGCAGCCGGTCGCGGCCGGGGTGGGATGGGGTGGGGGGGGGGGTGGGGGGGATTTCATCCGGGGCTCCTGCGCGGAGGTCCGGGTCTCCGGGTCCCCCCCCCCCCCCCCCCCCCCCCCCCCACCCGCTGCCCCAGGCTCAGACACAATGCGATGTGTCAGCTGCCCACTTTGTGTGACTGTTACGGCGTTTCCCTCCTCACTGATCGGCCGCTTGTATTTGTGTGTGTGTTTTTTTTTTTTTTTTTTTTTTTGCCGATTTCTCATCTGGCCGCCTGTCAGCGATTTGTCCGATTTGCACGCAGCCATTTGCTGGGCGAATGGCGAAGGGCCATATATATATATATATATATATATATATATATATATATATATATATATATATATATATATATATATATATATATATATAATGCCGGAGTCTCCCGCACGGCGGAGCAGCGATGTAGTTTGTGGACAGGGTCGTTGTCCTGCACGGCGGCTTCAGCCCGGCCGTTTGGGGCGGTTGTTTCCCCACCAGGCACCAGGCTGGAGTTCAGAAAAGTCAGATATTTGTTGTTGCTAGAGGAGTGGATCCCCCCCCCCCCCCCCCCCCCCTGTGCAAAGCAGCAGCCCTGCTCTGCTCTCTGGATTCAGGTAGGACCGAGTGGCCTAATTACAGCGCGGTCCCCTGCACCGCTTAACTACTGTGCCAAAATGTGATTATGGAGTAAGACAGCTGAATGACCTGTGGCTGTTTATCTTTAGGGGGGATTCTTGTCGTTTTTTTCCATCGACTTACCTGTCATGATGTGAGCACAGAAATGTGAGAATGTAAACTAGGATTAATCTTGACTGTGCAGTAGCTGGAGTTAAAGCCACCTAACTGAATCCAGGACCTGAACTGCCCTTACGCTAACAGGAAATGTGATTTTGACACACACTGCTCTGCAACTGTCGGAGCTGAAGATGCACAACACAGAGAGAGGAAGAGAGGCGCTGTCTTTGTCATCATTATTAAATATTTGTTTCAGTAGGGTTCACTCATTAGGTTTTCTCTATCAAAGCGTTTGGGCCAGAATGCGATTCTCAAGTAAAAATACCACGATTACTCTGTGTAAACATAATATTTAAACTGAATTATATAGCATTTCTAACACAAAATCAACAATTATTTCCTCTGATGCTAAAATAATCTGACATTTTGCTGTCGTAGCTGTGATAGCCACATCTGTAACATTTATTGACTAGCTGTACTTTTTTGTAACCAAAAATACTTACAAACAGCTGAATTTACTTTCCTGAAAGGGGAAAAAAATGTAGCGGCTCTCTTTCTGCCATTCAATAAGTAGTGCAGCAACTAGTGGGGGAGGGGCAACGATTTCTCACTCTGTGCTCATTGGTTTTGAGTGGAAAGGCCTCGGTATACCTTGACATCTGTGATCAACTCATGTCTAGTTTAATTATTGTCTTCATTGTCATTATAAATAGTTGCTAGCAGTTGCTATCGCCATAAATGTGAAACGGTCTTTGTTTCTGATTGGTTTATTTTGATTTGAGAACAATGGAGATTTACAGAAGCACAGAAAGCTCATCTCTGGGTTTTATGAAGGAGAGGAGATTATGGGAATAGATTTGCTTAAATCAGACACTTTGTGTAGATAATAAGAAGAGATTAACATAATGTTGAGTTAAAAGTAAAAACTTCACAGAAAATCAACATCAGCTTAGCTTTTTCCATGTTTGTTGTATTTGTGACTGAAGGTTGAGATGCTTTTGTTATTTCCAATCAGTGTTTTGCTTTGAATCATCTTTAGGGTCTATTTGGACTATTTTCAGTGATAATGTAAACTACATGAGGATTGAGGAAAAATTAAGTTGTCAAGAAGTCAATTTAAGATCAGCTTTTTAAAAATTGAGCCAGTAAGATGGTTTTTCCATGTGGGTGAGTTAAAATGTAAGAAGCAGCGTTTTCTCTCTAATTAAACTTAAGTTTTATTCGAAATAATGCCCAGCCTTATTTTGAGTGTCTTTGTATTGGCTAAAAGTCGGCTGCTTGATTTGGTAAAATTAAAATCTAATTTTAATTGAGCTGAATCTCTGCGGAACAATGCAAATTTGTGAATTTGCAACTAAGCATTTTATGTTTTTGATACTTTTAATCAGTTCCGTGCTGTGTATTTTTATTAGTACAAAAAACAACAACAACACAATTTTAATAAGAACAAGGTAAAAGGAAAAGGCTAATTCTGGTCGTCTCCATATCACTCTACTGATTTGGCATCCACGAGGTAAACAGGACGCAAAAATGTGCTTGTGTTTCCCATCCGGTGTTGGCCATGAATAGTGAAACTAAAGCTGATAGAGAGGCTGGTGAAGTTATAGATGCCATGGCCTCAACAGACCAAAGGTTCTGTTTCCAGAATCCCCCTCCGCGGGTCGGGCTGCAGCTGGAGGGCCTCCCGCTCCTCCGGCAGCAGAACCGAACCTCCGCCACTCTGGGTTCTGTTAAAGCCCGTTTCACCAGCTGACTGCTAATTGACCTGTCGTGGGCTGACTCGGTCAGACGCTCCGTGACAATCGCAACCCCGCGTTGTTTATTTATAAGAAATTAAGAAAGAAAGAAAGAAAGAAAGAAAGAAAGAAAGAAAGGCGCGCGCGCACACACACGCACACACACACACATTTTATTACTTCGTTGCCCCGATAAGCCTTTTCAGTTTAGCGCACCGTTACACTCTTTGGTCGCGATCCCCCCATTCCCCTGAGCGGCTGGAGCGCGCGTTGCATGCCGGTACCTGCAGTTCCGAGCGCTCCCGGCCTCTCCGGCGTCCAACGCTGGGCGTGGGGGCTGAGCACTACATCTCCCATGCTGTCGCCGCGCACCCTCCCTCCCTCCCTCCCTCCGCTCTCTCCCACCAGACTGGAGGCTGGAGATACGGAACGGACTGTCTTGACGACCCCCCCCCCCCCCTCTCTCTCTCTCTCTCTCTCTCTCTCTCTCTTTCTCTCTTTCTCTCTCTCTACCCTCCCCTTCTTCTCCTCCCTTACTCCCCCCCCCCCCCACCCCGGACTCTCAGAGCCGAAAACCGTCGAGATCAGTGAGCAGCCGCGGACGGACGGCCGCGGACGGAAGGCTGGACACGGCCGTGTCTCTCCAGCGCAGTCGTGCCTGCGCGTCGCCTCACTTGCCATCTGGACGAGCGGGTTCGTAACTGTTTGCGCCGTTTAGACATCTTCTCGCTCTGCTCGCTGATTAGCGCCGGATTGGTTCAGTTTTGGAGGTAGAGAGTGAAGGAAGAATCAGGGGAGGAGGGGAGGTGGGGGCCCGGAGAGGCTCGGCTCGGTGAGGCTCCGTGAGGCTCCGTGAGTCGGTCCGGTTGAAGGGCCGATAGGAGAGGCTGGAGCCCCTCAGCGTTAGGGCCGGCCGGGGATAAACACGGTCATAAGTTGTCACCCCTCCGCTGCCCCTCTGGAGTGGACTACTTTTTCTCACCTACCTACCAGTTGGTCCAGTTTTTTTTTTTTTTTTTTTGGCCAGTGGAAATAATCATTAGTTCGTCATGTGTTACTTTGTTGTTGTTGTTGTTGTTGTTGTTTCAGTTCGCGCCTCGTTTCGGTCTCTTGTTCTGACTTTGCTCGGATGTTGACTGACCTTATCGGGCGCAGATGTGGGCAGATGGTGGCGGGTCCTCTGGCAGGGACTCTCCCGTCACTTCGCCGGCTTGGTGTCCATGTTTGCCTGCGGATGGACGGGTCACCTGAGAGCCCGCGGTCCTCCCTTTATGCTGGAGAAAGGGAGCGACGCGGAGCTCTCCAGAGTTTTTCCGTGCTGATATTTATACCGACTGCCCCAGCACGGCGTGCATGTGGGCTTTTTGTGCACTTTTTCTCTCTCTCTCTCTCTTTTTTTTTTTTTTTTTTTTCAGCTGTGACATTGGGAACCGCTGAACAGGACAGGGGGGCTGACCGGATAGGAAGCAGGGGGGCCACCACAGAATAATGTGGCTGTTTTTCCTCCCCTTTTTCACCCCTCTCTCCCTCTCTCTCTCTCTCTCTCTCTCTCTCTCAGAGGTATTCCCAGCCTCCACTTTTTGTTTTCGTCTGCTGCCCACGGCGTGTGCGCGGACCTCTGCATGCATTCGCTGGCCTACATCCGAGCGAATGGATTCAGATGTTGCGGAGCAGACCGCGATCGGAGCACAAAGACAAACTAGCTGTAAGCAACTGTTGTACGGTAATGTATGCAGACCCTCCTATCCACGGAGCGGAGCGGCATCTGCATCGCTGCTTCCCCCCTCTCCCTCTGTCCTCTCCCTCTCTCTCTCTCATCCGAACACGCAGATTACACGCAGAGATCTGGCGTGTCTGTCTGTCAGTATGTGCATCATCCTCGCTGTGGCTCCAGTGACTCAAAGGTGAAACATTTCCATCGCATTCAAAGCTTTCGCCTCAGATGTTTAGAGCCTTTTTGGTGCGCTCACCTCCACCTTCATCCAGGATGCTCCTCCTGTGCACACGGATGCTTCATGATTAGATGTGTGGTATAGTTATCTGTGTTATTACATTAAATTCCCTGTTCTCCTTAAGATGACAATCAAAACTTTTTCTCATTTAAGTCGACCACTTTCTGCTCTGCTGGACTTGATGCAAAGCAAAACGCTGCAGATAAGGGTTAGTTGAGTGGTTGCCTCATATATGGATTGATGTATGGTCATACGGAGGACAGACCACGGAGGCCAGGGGTCAGAGGCCACTTTAACACTAGCTCCTGCTTGAAGTGACCGATAAAAGCAAGTGTCGGTGAGAAATTATTTAGTGGTGTTGAAAATACATGCTGTCCTTTAGCTCTGGGCTGATTGAATGGCTATACTTGTTGATTTGAGGTTATTTTGATACAACAGGGTAAGTAATGCGTGGACAGGCTGCATTAGAACTGAGCTATTACTGTAAATTAGTGGCAGATTTCATCATTCAATCTTTTTCTATGTAATATTTGGCATCGTTCAACCTATTTGTCCCTCTTACCTCTTATTTGGCCTCCCTGGATGGACATAGCTCCAGTGACCAAGATCCTAAAGCTCAGCGAGAACCAACGTCATTTTGTAATGTCTTTTTTTCTTAACATTGCTCAGCCCTAAGCGTCATGAATAATTAGTTTGTAGGTTATTGTCAGTAACGGTTTGATGTTGATTTGGTTGTTTGAATTATGTCCATAGGTGACAATTTTCACATCTATCTGTTCAAGGCGGCGTGTTTTTCTCCGAATTGTTTGATACTGCGTACGCTTACATGCATTTGTTCTTTGATAAGCAGGATATACATGCATAAGGGTTCATTAGTAGGGATATAATGCAATGAGGATGATCATTTAAAGCCCTTGTTGACCTGAAAATGTCACCAAGGCAGGACCTCAAACATTTATTCAAACTTGAATAAGATGGATGTTGCAGAAAAGGTAGGAGCGTGATGTATACAATACCGTTCAGTATTGTTCTTATCCTTTAAACTTTGACACATTTTTCCAGATTACAGCCACAAATTTCAATGAACTTTCTGTGATTTTATTTGGGAGACCAACACAAAGTAGTCCCTGATAATTGTGTGGAAGGAAATTGCACATTTTTCAGAATAAACCTTAAAAAATAAAATCTAAAAAAATGTTGCATATGTATTTGGTCCCTTTTAGGTTGCATTTCCACCAGACCTATTTAGTTGGCTTTAATCGCCCTGTTTGATCCACTTTAATTGAGCTCCCAGGAAGCGGACAACAATGCAGGGCATTCTGGGTAAATACAACCAAACAGAGAAATGGCTCATGGTCTTCTGTCAAAGCCAAAACAAAACTCATACAACTGCTAAAATCCAACACCGCTCCATTTGTCTACATTTCATACAGAAAGAAGTTGTGTTTAGCGTCTTCTTCAGAGGTTTTTGTGTCGTTTTCTTCAGTGGTTCTTGGTGCAGTGCCCCCACAGGTGAGGAGGGGAACAGGTTTTTCAAAAGGTTTGGATCATTTGACACAGAGCGAATTGTACCAGATAAAAATGTAACAAATGTTGCAATTTTGGTTCCCACTTGAAATCAGTGTTTTTTTTTTTTTGGTAACATCTATGAGCAAACATGAAGACCAAGGGACACAACTGACAGGCCAGGGAGAAAGTTGTGGATACGTTTAAAGGGTTAAGTTTTGAATCATACCCCGAGCTTTGAACATTTCACAGAGAGCAGCTTTGAGAGAGCAGTACATCCATCCATCAGGCTGAGCAAGAGAACAGCTTAGAGTCCCATGGTAACTCCTGAGGAACTGCAGAAATCCACAGCTCAGATGGAACAATCTGTTGGTCGATCACCCCACAAATCTGGCTTTTATGGAAGAGGTGCAAGAAGAAAGGGATGGCTGGAAGAAAGACATCCCATTTAAAGAGTCAATGAAAAACAGAAGAAATAAAGATTCAGTCAGATGAGAACAAAGTTAAACTTTTATTCCTTTTCATGCAAAATGTTACATGTGGAGAGGAGAAGTTGACATGGAGCAGGACATACCCTGGGTGAAACATGGCGGTGACGGCATCATGCTTTTCCTCAGCGGGGACAGAAATCGGGTCAGGATTGATGGGAAGATGTGGCTCTTTTCCAGTGGCACCTTCTCTACATGGTTTTCCACCAGTAACGGTTCTGTGGTACCAGCCCCTTTTTGGAGCCACTTCACTGGATTTCAGACTGAAAACGCAGAAAACCATCCCTGATTGGCTTGTTCCAATAATCTGACCCAACATTTGTGAAAACTCAACTCAGAGCCACAGACTGAGAAGAGTGCTCAACATGGCTTCCTTCTCCTCCAATGTGGTATTGCTCTACGTTTTGGACTCCAAGGCTGTCAAAATACACGTCAACCCCACCCGCTAGAGCTCTTACTTAATTGTAATGGAAAACCTGTGTGGAGTTGAGTTTTGCTGCTAGGTGCTAGTGGAAAAGGGCCAGTGGATGGAGTTAAATACACAGCAGTACTGGAGGGAAACCTGTTGTAGGCTGTAAAAGGCTTGAGTTCAACCAGAGCAACGATAGAATGATTTCATGTCTTAGAACCAGCCAGTCTGAAAATCTGCAGCCGGACTTTAAAATGGGTGTTCACAGATTTCATCCAGTCTGAATGAGCTAGAGCTATTTTGTTCAAGAACAAAGGCAGAAAGGTGAGTCTACATGTGCAAGCTGGTAGAAAAATACCCTAAAAGGCAGTGAAAGGAGTTTTCTATAAAATATGTATAATTCTGGGCGGCTGAATACATATGTATGCGGCACTTTTAGAAAATATCGTTTTTTTCTGCTTCATGATACTTAGTGTTCTGTGTTGTTTTAACACATACAAGTTACTAAAGTTTGTGGACATTTTAAAAAAGTTTGAAGGGTGTGAATAATTCTTTAAAGGCATTGTATAACTTTCTAAGACATTGTGCAGAGGGTTTGCATTTTAGTTAGTTTTTGTCTCGCTGATGTCTTCAGTGGTGTGTGAGCTACCTGTGTATTTTACAGCAGTGATCTGTCAGTATCACTGATTTATTTTGGGATGCAATATCTGCAAAATGCTGCTTTGCTTAAACCTACAGACTTTATTGTCCAAAAAATGATTTAATGCATTTATTTTAAATTGGATTGATTTTCCAAATCACCGTGACAACTGTGTGCTGACATTTCCTTGAAATTTTAAAAATCTTTTAATTATGTTATGTGTCATAGATGATGTAAGATATAATTAGTCTATTGCTCCGGAAAAGCAATTGTTGCTTGCCCAGAGTAATGACAGGTTAGATATTACTCAGTAGTCCAGCTGGTGGCTTTAACAAATATGGTGTTTAAACCAAAAGAATGTAACAGCTGTACTATTCAAATTGACTTTTTATTTTAGGTTAAGTGTGTTTTTTCTAAATGCATATCTTTAAAATAAAGATTAAGGAATACTGAGTTATTTGGCAACATTTGCCAGATAAATGTAAGTTTATGTGCCGGTAGCACATTTCTAAATACATTGCTGACGTGCAGGTTTTGTTTTCTTCTGTTTTTATTTCTTTTGTCAGACGTGTTCAAACTTTAATATGAGATAAAGACAACCAGAGTAAACACAAATTGCAGATTTCGAACGATTTCATTAATTAAGGTGGGAAAAGTAATCCAAACCATTCATTCACCTGTAAAAAAGTAATTGCCTACTTGTTAAATCATAAATTAACTCTGATTAACCGTTTGCAGCCTCTTCACAAAAGAACCCAGAATAATATATAAAGCGCTGCAGGCATCAGGTACAGTCGGTGTTTATGAATCAACAGCAAGAAAGAGACCAGGCAAAAACAACGCCTGACCCAAGATGAAAGCAATAAAAACACAAAGATCCGCCACACATTTGACTTTTGACATTGTTTGACATTTGAAAATATCTCATTGATCCCCAAAAACTCGTGACTAATGAGACAAAGGGAAACTTTTTAGAAGAATTTGGCAAAAAGTGGTATTTCCAAAAAGCAACAAAATATGGTGGTGTCATGACCTTTACTGCTCCAGGTTCTGGTAGAGTTGCTGTAATTGATTAAACCATGATTTTTTTTCTCTCTCTCTTAGAAAATGAATGTAAAAGCTTGAGGTGTGCCGATCGATCGGTCACCGATCATAATCGGGCCGATTTTTGTGAAAAAGTGCATGATTGGTGATCTGCGATCATTGGCTCTGTTACCGATACCGATCACCTGCTTCTCATTTCCCAGCCTGTCTGTCCAGCTGGTCTCGTCTTTCCTTCAAACTGCGCAAAAGTGCAGCAACAAATCCTAAGCGATGTGTAACTATATCGCACTGAGTGAATGAGGACATTAGCGTGTTGCGGCGGAAAATTGAAACAGGTCAAAATGCATCAACACAACGAAGCTAATACGATATAAAAACAATGTAGCCATACTTGACGGAGTTTGGCTACATTCATTCTCACTGCAGCAAAAAAAAGACATGGAGGATCAGACAGCAGGTAAAGCAGCACAGCTACAAACAGTCACCAGGATTAGCATGACGGTCAGAAAGCTAAACTAATAACCTGTAAAATGATTTAAGTCTTCGAGCTGCGAAGTAAGACTCTGGTTCTGCTCTCCTGTTGAACCGCTGCTCCGCTACAGGTAGTAACATTTGACAGACGGAGCCGCTTCTGCTCCACCTGGTAGCGACTCTCACACCAAACCTCTGCTTAAAGCTGCAGCATCTATCCTTAAAAAATATATTTTACATAAGTGTTAAAACTTTCGCTGTCCTAACATGAGACAGATAATCTCTAAAAAATAATCCATCTCCTCCCTGCTCTCCATAATTACTCCGCTCAGTCAGAAACAGCCAATCAGAACTAGCAGTAACCAGCTAGCCGCTATGCTAACAGGAAGTTTTCATTCAGTAACTCTGGATTGTTTATTGTAATGGATCCTCTATTTGCCTTTGAATGTTAAGTTTTATACTTGAATTTTTTTGGCAATGTTGAGAGGTTTTATTTTGGCTCTTTGCATTATTTAGCCTCTTCACAACCTTCATATGTTTTCAGTCTGTTAAAGATAGTATTATTGATAGCAGTTCAATTTGCACAATGCCTGTTTTGTTTAGTTTTCTTCTTGGAAATAGTTATTAAAAACAAGTTTTTGTCTAAATTAAGGTGAATTCATGGTTCCTTTTTTATATAATCTAACCAGTAGTGCTTATGATTAAAAAAACTAATAATTATGTGATCGGTATCGGTGATTACGTCACTAATGAGAGACATGCATTGTAATTTTGCACCAGAAGAAGCCAGACACTGTAAATCCAGACACAAACAACGGCTGAAAATTATAATTATGAAATTATGAAAGAAGTCTGTGTCAGGGAAACGCATCACATCACAATCCCACCACTCTTGGCACCGACTACGCATCCAAACAGACTTCTCTGCAGAAGTTAATGTTGCACAAAACGCCATTGCATTTAGCTGTGCTTTCTTTTTGTTAGCTTTGTTTTGTGTGTTGTTATGATGTTGTGACAATCCTGTCGGCTCCCTTTGCTGAATAAACTGTAAAACCGATCCATAGATCGTAAACATCGCGCTGCTGTGTGATGTCAATGTTCTTCTTCTGCTCATGCAAATCGCTTTGGGGTCATAAACTGTTCAGATAGAAGTGAAAAAATCATAGTAGCCCTTGAAGACCCACAGTGTAAACGTTAAAATATTTCCTTTGCTTTGATATTGTTTTATCTGAAGAGTGATTAAAAAAGGAAAAACAGAAGCGATCTGCTCTGGACAATTGCTTAGGAAATTCAACCCTCTGTGGGTTTTTTTTTCTTTCTGTGGAAATCCTGTTCCTTTTTTATGTTGTCTAATGTTCTAGTCAATTTGTATTTGTTACTCTGCTGCTGAAAGAAGGGCTGTTGGACTGATTTAAATATCTCTTTTGATTTTCAACACAAACAGATCATTAGCGGTAAAGCTAGTCAGCAAAGTCGGGCAGAAAAGCCTCAGCATGATGGCAAAGAGGTGATGTGGTTGTTGTTGGCTATTTGTGTGACTCATAGTCTTCTCATGTTGCAACAAGTGCATTAGCTCTAACTTCAAATATTTTCCTAAAAAGAGTAGTTCCCTTTCGAAATTGATAGTCGGACTAAGACAAAGGAAAACCTCACCCAAAACGCTCTCTGGGCCTTTTTGATTTAGCTGTGAACGCTGTGTGATCCGACTGCAAACGGTCCGCTACGCGAGTTCATACCTGCATTTAAAATCTGTCCCAGACCCAAGTCTCCTGACCTGGGGACAATTTGTGTTCAGCTGTTCAACCAACATGACATCAGCTTACTCCTAAACCACAAACACTTTTAGCCACCTGAACTAAACCGTTATTCAGACATGAACACTGAAACACTCAGCTGCTTTCCACCAGATGCAATGTGAGATAAGAAAATGAGTCGATAGAAGTACCAGTTATACAGAGTTCATTGCTGATGCAAGACACACACTTTTAGGTTTGACACCCTTAAATTATTATGCTTTTCTTAACTCAGCTGTGCTAAAGTCCTTATACATGACATTTCAAATTGTCTTGTAATAAATTGAATGAAAATAGGTTTTGCACTCTAAAGCAGCTCTGGAAAAAATTAAGAGACCACTGCAAAATGATCAGTTTCTCTGATTTTTACCCTTTATAGGTTTATGTTTTAGTAAAATGAACATTGTTCTTTTATTCTATGAACTACTGACAACATTATTGAGATTGTGGTGATAATTTTATTGCCAAGTCAGGGTGTAGTTTTTTTAGTGTCCCTACATTCAGGTCATTACCACAACATTATTACATATGAGCTGCTTTCTGCAGTACATTCAGCCTTATTGTTTCCCTTGAAGTCTTGCTTTCTCTCACTCTCTCACAGCCTGAATGAACTGGAGACATATTTCAATATGCAGTGGAAAACTTCTTGCATCTTTGTGTTTCTTCTGACTTTATATTAAGGTCTCCATTGATGCTAGTTCCTACTTCACTCAGTAACAGCATCTGTACTAAGGAGCGTTGTTGTTTCTCCCTTTAGTGCTTAGATTTGCCTGATCTTTCCAGGGTACGCGAATGGCCCCGGAGCCGCACTTTTGACTCCACTAGTTTGAGTGCAGTCAGGTGGATATTAGTGCCAGAGCTAAAAGGGAGCCCTGTGTTTAGTAGTTTACACTTGGGATCAGTTCAGACTGTTTGCTTCTGGCTTTCTTAGAATTAAGTAAAACCAGAACAGAGCAATGTCAGAATCATAACTTGTTCTTCCCTGTGTGTTCTGCAGCATATTGCTTTGTTTTAAAGAAGATCATATTGACTGGCTGAGCTCCCACCTGAGGCATGTTTTGCTAAAGAAACACCTATGCAGGTACTTGTTTTCCTTCTGTTGAAGTTAGATCACTTGATTAGAGCAATTTGTCCTCTTATCCTCTTAACCCTGGTCTCATTAACCTCTGTCATTACCCAGGTGGAATCTACACTAATGAATGTAGGGGATGGAGGCCCGGTGAGCAGAGAGATCAGTGCTCTGACTAAAGCATCCACTAGTATGGTGGGAAATCCCCCGCAGACGCTAACCCCTGAGTTTAGAGGAGATGCAAACCTCAGTCAGCAAAATAAGACCACTCCAACGAAAGACTGCAAGGCCTTAAAAGCCTGCCTGGACTCTAGCAACTGCAGCCATATTCCGGAAAATCCGCTGCCTCAACAGCCTAATAATGCCCCAATGTCCAGCCCGGTTCTGACCAGCTCAGAGAAGGGAACAGACAAACGGACAGACACCCCGAAAGTCAGAGCTGATGGGTCTGGGGTCTTCCCCGCTCCTCAGTGGTCAAGTGGTGTAAAAGCCGGCCGGGAGGACGCTCTCAACCCGTGTCACAGCAATGTGACATCTAGTAAAAAATCACACCCACAAACGCAGTCTCTGCAAAGTCTCGCTCCAGGGTTTCAGTGCTCTGCCATGTTCAAACCAGCCCAGCCCGTTGCCTTTATCCCCTCCTCTAATTTCTCCCCTCAGCTTTGTAAAATCACTCTTCCACCAGCGTTGGGTCAAATCGCAGCGTTGAGAGATGCCACAAGCAGTCAGTTTCAGAAAGAAATTCAGCCTCAGGGCTCAGGTGTCGAAGGCAAATCTCTCCTGCGGACTTACCCCTACTCGTTGTCCGTGGGCCGAGCTCCAGACAAGAAAGCAGCTGGATCAAACCTAAAGCTCAAACCCAACCACTCGTCAAGCAAGACTACCAAATCTTTAGGAGAGCATAAATCTTTAGCCTCTGTGGTATGCTCACCAGCTATTACACTACCATTGCAGCATCCGTCATTAACTTCAGCAGCACCCACCCACTACACCTTGTCTCCGACCGCTGCCATCTGCTGCGGCTCCGCACTGGCCGGCATCACCTCCCAAAGTCGGCTCCTGAACCATCTGGAAAAAGCCAACAGCATAGACAAGACAGCCATGGGTGCTCTTAACGCAATGCCCCCCTCTGCTGTAGAAAACCACTCTGCTTGCTCCAACGAACAAAAGACGTACCTCTCGATTTGTCCGCTAAATCAAAACGTCCGAAATGCGTAGGCGACGCACCGGTTTCTGCGATTGAGTCTCATGGCGAGTCCAGTCCGAGAGACTTTCTGAACGCAAAGAGGACTCATTCTACAGCTTACTGCTCAAACACACAGTACGCAGTTTTACCGAACTCCCACAGGAACGGATCGCATCAAAAGCAGTTGAGTCGGACTCAGAATCACCAGATTACAGAGTCCAAACCGACGTGGGGGAAGGGATCTGCACAGGAGTCCATTAAAAGTATCCCTGGTACATATGTAGGCGTGGCGAGCCCCATACTGGCTTCCACTCTAAGAGGCAAAGATGGAAAGGGGACCTTTGCTGATGAACTACAGAGCTTTGCAAAGCAAGAGTTCATATCCATCATTGACCAAGGAGAACATCTGTCATCAGGAGGGAAGAAGCCATCCTGTCTGGTGAAGGGGAACCAACACGCTCAAAGCGGGAAGCACGTTAAAAACACCAGCACGGCCTTATCCAAGAACTGTCCCGCTAAAGGAGCTCTGTCGGCCGCCCTGTTGAGCTCCACCAACGCTGGAAGTCAAAAGAAATGTGGCCCCAACAAAGCAGCCGGGCCGCACTCTGCTGCTGCTGTCAGTCCGACCTGGCAGCCGCCGTCCCTTCTTCCTCACCAACCCCCTCCTCTTCAGAGAAAAAACCCCCAAGGATCAACAAAGACAAAAGGCTCCGCCGTCGCAGAGGGGTCCAAGTTCAAGAGCCCGTCCAAACCCGAGGAGAACAAGTGGGAGAGAATGAAGACTCCCCTGTCCAACCTTGCTTCCATTGTGCAGCAACAAGGTCTTGAAACGACAGCGCACACAAATGAGGGCATCACTCAAGCATCACCTGGCGCATTGAGAAAATCTGATGTTCTGAATCCACTCGGTGAGAGCAAAGACGTCCAATCTAAGCACGGTACTACTTTCGAATACCCCCCTTACTGGCCTGTGGAGAAATGGCCGTCTCAAGGAGAATCCACTCAAGTTACAAAAAGGCACGAGATGTTGAATGCTGCTGAACTTTCAGAAAATAACACCGCCGTTCACAGCACACAGCACGCAAAGCACGGCTCCTCCAACCCCACTGGTCTGTTTGGGAGCAATGCATCAACAAATGGGGGCAGGATGGAGAGCAAACTGGCCCAGGTGTTAGAAGGGGAGATATCAAGGAAAGAAAGTGGGACATCAAACGGTGCTGCAGGTGAAAAATTGGAGGGCATGGTCACATCCATCCTAACAGGCCAGCGTAGAGGTGGGAGTGAGGCGTTGGAGAAAACAGCAAACGGTACCAAAGAGGAGTCGCCGACCAAAGCAAAAGCAGCTGCTGTCAAACAAAAGAAGAGCAGTCCTAAGAAACCAGCGAAGGAGAATCCAGCAGCAGACCCAGCGAAGAAGGCTGCGGGGAAGAAAAAGCAAGACAAAGAGAAGACACCAGTGAAGGTTCCTGTGAATAAAAAGGTACGTTTTGTCGAAGCCTTGCAGATCTTTGGTTTAATATCCATTTTGGAGTGACTTGGGTTAGAAAATAACGCATATAAAGGTTCTCATGAGCCGATTAGGTGGTCAGAGCTCGATTTCATGAACCCAGTCTGTGATTGATTACTTCTAGGGTTTTATTTTGAGTTTGCTTTCTTTACTTTACCAAGAAAGTTTGTGATCAATAGCATCTGTTTAATGTGCTCCCTGGGTCCCCTGTGAATTTCAGCAGAAGAAACAATCTGCACCTGCATTGGAGCAGAATCTGTCGAAAGGAGGGCTTTCCCCTCAGAATAAAGAGCCGAATCCAAAGGACAAGACCGGTTTCAACGAGGCTGAGCACACAGCGCGGAGCAAAACAGGTACTGCCTTTTTTCACGGCTCGTACGGGTGCTGGAAATCCTTGAAAATGCCTAAATCATTTCAGTGTTTTCAAGGTTTGGAAAGTGCTTGAACTGCACTACAAAACGCCACAGTTTTGTAATAAAATGTAGCCTAGCGCTTGACTAAAAACCTAAATTTGGAAAACTTTATGTACAGTTGAAACCAGATGTTTTCATACAAAGAGACAGACGTGTTTATTTTTCACTTCCTGAAATAAATCAGACGTTTGGTCTGTTGGAATTACCAAGTTTATTTCTATTGGTTAAATGCCAGAAAACTGAGTCTGAACTTCTTTTAAATTTTAGAGTTTTTTTTTAAATAACTTTGTTTACTGGGTTTGAGCAATTAATTTGAGTAAAAAGGTTACAATTTAATTATTCCTAATTTCTCAATGGCTTATTGATCTGTATAATTGAAATAAAGTTGTCTTTTATATGCTAAACAACATTATTGAAATTGGTAATTTTTTGTTTAATTAGTGTTTTGTTCTCAGACCAGTCAGGTGTATGAGGTTTGTTAGAGACATTTCAAAACAAAAAATCTTTATTCTTAAATTTCAGTTTTTCTAGAATACTATCACAAAGCCATTAATAATAGTAACAAATGGTATCATAATCTGGAACTGAAACTCACTTTTCTTAGTTAGTTTGTATTGGTTTTATTTCCAAAGTGTGATGCTGGAAAAGTTTGAAAATTTTTGAGAAGTGCTTGAATTTTACTGTGGGGAAAAATGTACGATCCCTGCTTTGTGAAGCATTTACTGCCTTTAAAGTTCTCCCAGCTTTTGTTTGCGTTTGTGGCATTTATCATAGATTTAATTATGCTTTCCATTGTAGTGTTAGTGCAGTCACTTTAAGCAGTTTGTGTGCAGAAATCAGATGTTTGTTGTTTCTTTCAATTAATTTCCTTCACATTTACATGCATAAAATGTGAACGTACCAATCAGATTTTTCCTTATCCATTACAGATAAAAGCAGTCCTGTCGGTGTAGACGCCTCGGTGTCCCCCAACAACTCCACCGCGTCCAACAAAGAACCAGAAGCGGCAGAATCCTCCTTCCCACGACTGAGGAGAGGACAGCGACGGGCCGACGATGCTCGCCTTGACCTCTGGGGGTTTGCAACGCCGTCCCCTCCGCCCCCGCTGCCCAAAGACGTGTCTCCATCGCCGCCTGCGACGCCCAGCCAGCCGGCTCGCCGTCCGAGAGGCAGGCCCCGATCGAACGCGTTGCCTGAACGAGCGATTGAGGGGAAAGTCAAAACGGCCGGCGTTGAGGCTGACACGCCCCCACACAAGAAACGTCGGCGATGTTCGAGTAAGAAGTATGAGACTGGGGAATACATCACTGAGAAGGACAAGCTGGAGGAGGGCGAGCAGCTGGGAGACGCTCTGAGGCCGGACGCCGAAACGCCAGCAGGTAACACAGAACAGCTCCTGTTTGGTTTCAGAGTTTAAAAGTAGATTCATCTGTCTACTCACCTATTTGTCTGTTATCCATCCACCTGCTTGGTGTTTTTTAGCCATTTATCCAGCTGTGATTCATCCTTAAAAAGTCTTAAATGTATATATCTAAAGTTAAAGCATTAAAATGTCTTAAATTCATTTAAAAACCTGAGTTGGCCTTAAATGCGTGAATGACCGGTCTTAAATTTTGTCGCGGCAGGACAGTTTAATATCCTGTATGTGCTTTATTTTTCTTGTGGGACTTTTCTGTCAGGCAAACGTTTGAGTCACCCACAAACATTATGATTACGTCCTCTAACTCAAGGCTGCGGCTAACGCCAGCTAGCTAGCTAGCTTTTATGCATCTATCATGGGGAAAATGTAATTTTGTTGCCTGTTGGCTGGGCAACTATCAGCTTCGACATTCACCTTCAGTTTTAAAGTAATATAAAGATTATGACATAATACTGAATGAATAATGTTATTTAAAATGGGACAATGCAGGAGAGATGTACTGTTCCAGGTTATTGCTATTAGGGCTAATTTCCACCTTTAGTCACCAAAACTTAAAAAATGAATGAATGAATGCAAGTACGCCCTCCCAAAGACCAATAAGCTTTAATTTCAAACAAATATTTAACTTTGGAACTGGAAGAGATTTTAAATATCCAAAACAAACAAACAAAAAAACAACAAATAAAATGGATACTGAAGTCTCTGCAAACAAAATTACCCTCCAAAAAAGAGGCTAGTTCAGATCAGAGCACCGAAATGAATACTTCGGTGAACTTTAACAAATAAACTAAAATAAAAAGAACTCCAGAAATTATGATTGGTACAACTGAAGGAAACAAAGTAAATCTGAAGTACGAAGGTAGTCACAGAGTAGTGTGTAATATTATTGGCTTATTAAGCAATGGCAGCAAAATACTGAGCTTGACACGTCATAGTTTAGCCTGTAAGAGCCTCGTTTTAAAACCGTTGTTGTGCATTCATCCTTTTCTTTGGCAGTAGGGATTTATTTAAATCATTTCAACTTGTTTGCTTGTGGCAAGTATTTGTCATTGTCTGACGTTTCATAGGTTAAGTTATTATTCATAAAAAAACATTGTGTATCAGGGTGAATCACCGCTGAAAAACTTATGAATAATTGTGCAAAGATTGTAAATCTATTTACAGAGAGAAATATGAAATTGCTCCTTTAAAAGCAGCAGAAAGAAACTATTTTTAGAACATGACGTTGGTGCTCGTTTTAGTCATTCAGATTTTTTACACAATTCCTGCTTCTGCTTTTATCCACAAAACATTTTTTTTCTTTTTATCTCCGGTTTAGTTGGAGTTTCGATTGTTGTCATTTCTTCTCTAACCATTGAATCCCTTAACTTATATGCAGCTCTGGGAAGAGAGACTTTGTTTCTCGTTTGTTAAGTTTTTATAGACGATGCGCCTTTATGAGATCTTTTAGCCTGCTTCATGTCGTCGGGCAGGTTCTATTTAGTTGACGAATCTTGGGTTAGTTACTGAAAGGGGAAAACTCATAACTTGGAAAATGCATTTTATAATTGCTTTATCTAGGTGTGTTATAAGCCTGGTGGGCCACCAGGCTTTACTACCAGGCTGAGCTTTGTTTGTTTACTTATTTTAGTTTTTTATATACACACATTAGGGCTGTAGTGATACGATAATCTCACAATACGATACGATACACGACATTCTGTCCACGATATGATATATTGCGATATTCAACGAACGATACAATTCAATACACTTTTGCGATTTTCTGAAAAATTTTAGAGGGACAGAGTGATTTTGGTGACATTTTGTGACTGTTATAAAGTTGGATTGAATTAATTTAACTGAAAACTGATTAAGAGCACCAACTACACAATACCTGGCTCTGGTTGGACACAGACTTAAAGTGGACAGACAGCTGGACAAAATGAATCAAAGAAGTGGAGAGAAAACATGTTTCTTTTAATTGAAACAGTACAAACTGTAGCTGACATGCATTAGTAAA
The DNA here is from genome assembly GCA_033032245.1 of Poecilia picta. Lineage (NCBI taxonomy): Eukaryota > Metazoa > Chordata > Actinopteri > Cyprinodontiformes > Poeciliidae > Poecilia > Poecilia picta. The sequence goes on from CM065362.1 coordinate 8,874,092, forward strand.
GTAAATAAAGTGAACCAAGTTCCTGCTCTGAATAGTTTGATACCTTTTTAACCTGAACATCTGAAGGAATCACTCTAAGCCTGATGACCTAATCACTCTCCCGGCGAAGCAAGCAGTGAGTGAGAAAGGTGACAGTTGGATGTTACAATACTTGCGGATAAATATCGATTTTTTTTTCTAGGAAAGAAAATATTGATATATATTGTGATATAAATATTATTATACAGCCCTAATATATATGCCTTTTATGAGATAGAGACCACCTGAACCACCAGGCTTAAAAAGCTAACTCGGTTGTCTCTGTTGATATTCCAATTTGTTTAATAATCTGAAGATTTTACTGTGACCAAAAAACAAACCAAAACAAAAACAACCAGAATAAATCTGTGATGGCAGCAGCATCGTAACGTCTTTATCTTCTTAAGGATATGCTCTGAAAGTGGCTGCTTGTTTTATAAATTATGTCTAGACAAATAAAACATTTAAGAAGCAGAGAACTAGAACAGCTAGTTCACCTGAGAATTTCCTTCAGCAACTTGAGTCCACAGATGAAGAGGAGGCAGACGTCTTTCCCTTCCTCTTCTCTCCTGATTGATCAGTGTCCTGATTGATTAGCTCTATACCAATAACCCAAATCAGTCAGAGAGAGGGACTTGCAGAAGTTGAATAAATAGCAGGTATGTCTGTGTTGTTTTGCCTATTAGACCGTTTTGTCAGTGATTCCTGCAGTCAGGCTGCTTCTCACAGCAGGGGGGTGTTTTCAGTGCAACACCAGCAGACCACATAGGAAGCTGAGCAGACTATTGCACAAACTTTACAAAGAACAGTATCATACTTACCAGAGGAAATAATACAGGGATGATTTACTTAGATATTTTTAGGGAGCCTTTAATAAACTGAAACAGAGATGATTCAGTTCAGTTCAAAAATATTTAATTAGTCCCCAAAGGGAAGTTAAATGTTGTAATTCATATCATCCAGATATCTTCAAAGAGTCTTTGTGGACGGTCATGATGTGAGTTGTATGGCTCTCCAGTAGCAGACAGTCTTCCAACGGTCTCAGTAAACCGCTGACTGAAGACTGTTGACAGTCATGTTATGCCAACAACTCATTCACCAGAGACCATATTTCACAGCAATGTGTCCTGTTTACAACACCAGTGTAAGAAGCAAGCACTGCTAATCCACCTCCTTTGCTTTTGCTTCTACTCTATGTCATAGGACCATATAATAATATCGATATCACAATATATATCGATATTTTCTTTCCTAGAAAAAATCGATATTCATCTGCAAGTATGGTAACATCCAACTGTCACCTTGTTCACTCATTGCTTGCTTCAGGAGAGCGATAAGGTCATCAGGCTTAGAGTGATTCCTTCAGATGTTCAGGTTAAAAAGGTATCAAACTATTCAGAGCAGGAACTTGGTTCACTTTATTTACTTTACTAATGCATGTCAGCTACAGTTTGTACTGTTTCAACTAAAAGAAACATATTTTCTCACCACTTCTTTGATTCATTTTGTCCAGCTGTCCACTTTGAGTCTGTGTCCAACCAGAGCCAGGTATTGAGTAGTTGGTGCTTTTAATCAGTTTTCAGTTAAATTAATTCAACCCAAATCTATAACAGTCACAAAATGTCACCAAATGCACTCTGTCCCTCTGAAATCTTTCAGAAAATCGCAAAAGTGTATTGAATTGTATCGTGAGCAGAATATCGCAATATATATTGTATCGTGAGATCATTGTATCACTACAGCCTTACTATGTCATAGTTCATTATTTTAGCTTTTGAGATGCTAATCAGCTGCTCCCAGTTCCAAAAAAAAGATACGTTGTTGCCACGGTTACGCATAACAACAACTGTCCTCAAGAAAAATAAAAGTAAAAGCAAAGATCCTTAGAGCCGCACAGCGTTCAAAACAAGAAAATAATGTTAACAATAAACTTTATCAAATCTAGTAGATTATAATTTACATGAATTTTAAACTTGTTTTTTTTCTTAGCATAATGGAAACAATAAAATTGACTTAATAAATTAGCCTAAATCAGTCGCCTTTGAGCTCAAATGTATTGCCATCAATACCCAGTTTGAACTTTACACTGTTGACTTGTTATTTTTTTGGGGGGGGGTGGGGGGGTAGTAGTGGGGGTTTGTGCGTTAAGACAGTTCATGTTCCTTTTGACTAAATGACTAAATAAACAACAAGAAAAGACGAAGCACACAGTCCATGTTGTCAGATTGAGAGGCTTGCTGCTGGCGTAACCCAAAATAAATGGTTGAATACATGTTGAAGGTTTCCAAGTCGAGTCGCTGGCTGAACATGCTGAGGTTCATCTAACAAAATGTAAAGGTGCTCTGGGAGTTAAAGACGTGACCTTCAGCTGGAGGGGGGCTAAAGGTCACATCCCAGATGGAGTTTTCTGTGGTTACCCTGTTAGGTGGGTTATTGGTTATGACTTGATTTAGGAGTGTCGCTGCCTCTGCTCCTCCATTTTCCTGCTGAGCTTTGATCACATCAGCTGTTTGTGGAATAGATTATTTTAGAATCCAATGATGGGATTAAGGAGTCAATAGTTTGCAGATATTTCTTTGCCTGTTCTTCACGCCCCATTAAACCAATGAGATTTTATGTAATGTAGGAAAACAAAGGATTGCAGCAGGAAAGTGTTGGTGAATTTCTAACGATCTTATCAATAAAGACCTGAAAGGGAATCAATAGAGGGATGAAATATGAACGCCTTCACGTTTGGCTGTAGTTTGGTGCCGCTCTGCATAACTTTTAATCAATCCTGCCTGCAGATGCGCAGAGGGATCGGTGTCCGAGTCCGGCTGCCCCCAGCCCGCAGCCCCCTCCCCCGCCCAAACCCTCATACACTCGCTCCGGGTCCGTCCGCTACCAGGAGAGCGAGGAGTCCGAGTGCAGCAACAAGCCTTCTGGAAAAAGGAAGTTCAAAAGCAAACACCTCGGTGACAGTGATGAGCCCAAGGTACGCTCCTGATCCTTCACCCCAGGTTGCAGCACATTTCTAATCATGTGCAGTTCTGTAAATATGTAAGATTGCACTGCCCCCCTGTGGCCAGATGACGCGCTGTTCTCCACGGAGATGGGATCAGCTGGGACAGTAGGCAGCCGCATGAATGATAAACGCCCAACTCTCTCTCCTTCAGAGTAAGACCAAGCGCAGCAGCTCAGGGAAACGCGGCTCCTCCCTCCCGCTGCACGACGACGGCGCCGACGCAAAACCGCGACCCACGCCTCTGCCGACTCCAAAAGGTTTGCCATCTTCTCCGGCCGTCAAGAAAAGCTCCTCAGGAAGAAGCAGCGGTTCCGACTCGTCTCCCAAGAAGCCGGTTCCTCCTGAGGTCCGCCGACTCATCGTGAATAAAAACGCCGGAGAGACTCTGCTGCAGCGCGCCGCGCGCCTCGGCTACCAGGTAAGCCGCCGTCGCCGCCGACCCGATCGGTTTGTTGCTCCGAAACCAGAGACGTTCTGAAAGTCTGTCCGTCCTCTGCTGGGCAGGACGTGGTCCAGTACTGTCTGGACAAGGACATCAGGGAGGTGAATCGGCGGGACAACGCAGGCTACACGGCTCTTCACGAGGCGTCCTCACGAGGTTGGACTCGGATCGTCCAGATCCTCCTGAAACACGGAGCCGACGTCAACTGCAGCTCTCAGGATGGAACGAGGTGAGATCACGGAGAAACCAGTTACATTTACTGGAGGGGTTTTATTTTCTACCCACTGAATGATGAACATGTTTCAACCACAACTTCACCGGACACAGACATGCAGCAGTTTTAGTTAAAGTCTCATAAGTTTTCTATTGAAAGCTGAAACGATTAATGGTGATTAATTGAATAATGGTCAACTAATTTAGTAATCGATTAATCATTAACTGGAGTGTACAGTCAAAAACATCACATTCAGAGCAGTAAATAAGCCAAAACTGTTCATATTTTACAGTTAAGATATAATCACATTTGTCTTTAACCAAGTTTGACCCCAAACTCCTCAAGTGGCCTAATTTTAAATTAACCGGGTTCAAATTTACTAAAGATTGGTATTGTTGCACAATACATTTATTTTCTTATTTAAAAAGGATTGGGATGTTTATTTGTATCTTTTAATCTATTTCTACCGTTGCATAAAAAAGGCTTAAGTGGCTAAATAAAAAGATGTGCAGAATTTATCAAATTAATAAATTAATCACCAGATTAATCACTTTCATGAATAATTGCTAAATCAAATTACAGAAGCCTTAATTTAAAAAAAATTATTTGGAAAAATGTTTCTTTTACCTGATTTTGTTATTTTGTATTGCCTTAATTTATAGAAATCATTTTGATTTTTGTCTTTAAATCACCAACATTTTCACATAACTTTATACTTTGGGCCGTCTGATTACGTATATTTTTAATATCAAATGATTGATGTTTTTACCAAATCCTTCTTTACTTCTGAGTAATGTTTTTGGACAACTACTTCTTACTTTTACCTGAGTGAAAAAAATGTTAAATTGTTGCTACTCTGACGGTGATTTGTTGAATGTAGGAAATGTAATTAGCTTTTTACCAGATGAGCTCAGGGCAGGTGTTTGATTTGATGTCGTTTGTTACCTTGCAGACTCCCTGAAAACCCACCTGTGTGTGTTTCTCCCTTTAGGCCACTTCATGATGCCGTAGCCAGCGACCAGCTGCCAATAGTTTGGCTTCTGCTGAACCACGGTGCCGACCCGACGCTGGCGACTTATTCTGGCCACACGCCGGTCAAACTGGCGCACAGTCCGAGCATGAAGACCTTCCTCACAGGTACCGACGCCGTTTCTGCCAGAAGCCGACTCACTCACAGCAGCCGTAATTTAACCAGAGAGCTGTTTACACGCTAGCGAGGGTCTCATGAAGCCAACTGAAAGTAAACAAAACATGAATAATTGATGATGTGTTTTTTCCGAGAGTGAAAGTGTCAACACATTAATAAACACTGTGCCCACTTCTCATTTGGCTCGGCGAGGCGGATTAGCATCTGCTGCTGGGTCCACCGTCTCCTTCAGAGCAGGACAATAACTGTTGTCAGACGCGCTGCTCGTCCTGCTGCCGGGGCTCTGCAGCCGCCCCGACGCCGAGCGTGACGCCGAGCAGTGATTATAGTGACGAAGTAACCAATCGGGAACAGACTTTATAAGAAGCAGAGATGACTCGGTTGTTTTTGTTAGTTTCTGGATCGCTGGCCTTATTCATCCAGGATTTACAGAACGATATCTTCACAGCAACCATTAAAGACGAATATTCACACACAGTTCAATATGGGCCTCTCTTCACTGTAAGAAGACTGTTCTTCCCCAAAAAAAATGAATATTGTTTTATAGTAGGTTCCTGAAACACTCAGCATATTTATTAGTTAATCAGTGGTTCTTAACCTGAGTTCGGTCGACCGGTTCGGTGAGTCGTCTCAGGGTTCGGGGGAGCTCTGCTGCCACGGGGTAAGATCAGCTGTGTAAGTCTGATGACGGGCTTTAGCATCACTTGCTGCTAGAGATCATGTTACCATTGCTTTGCCAATCAGAGGATCACGTTACATTGCTTAGCCAATCAGAAGGATCACGTTACATTGCTTAGCCAATCAGAAGGATCACGTTACATTGCTTAGCCAATCAGAGATCACGTTACATTGCTTACAATCAGGATCCTTAGCCAATCAGAGGATCACGTTACATTGCTTAGCCAATCAGAGCTGAGGAGGAGGAGCTCTGATTGGAGGAGCTTCACTCTCAGCATGGATTTGAACTTGTGTCTTTATTTACTTCAGCAAAGCTCACAGTTTTTACCAAATTCTGTAGCTTTCGGTGGACTTTTAATCTGCTCCTTAGTCGCATCTTTTCAGGGTTGGTACTGCCTCTAGTGGCGTGGAGGTGGTAACACAACTAATATAATTACATTACTAAATCAGAATACCACAAAGTCTTTATTATTTATTATAAATTTTTCATTCTCTTAAGAATGTAGAGCTAATTAAATGATCTAAACCTTAAAGTGGTTCCAGTTTCTCTCGATGGCCAACCTGTTGAAACTGTGGCAAATTTTAAAACCTTGGGTCGTTCCTGGACCGTCAGCTCAACTGTGCTGAAAACAGACTATATTTTGAAGAACTGTTCTCAGAGACTCTAACTTTTAAGAAGACTTGGTGATAATGGGGTGACCCAACTAAACTCTAGTTAGGTCACCCCATGTCTTGAACTGGGGAAAAAAATCATTTTATTTATCACCACAGAAGGGTTCATTGAATGTGAATATGAATCTGATGGGTTTGGTGCCTGAGAAAAGGTTACGAACCAGAAGCAACAGCTGATGCAGCGTTTCTGTTCAGCATTCAGCTGCAGCTCTTAAAGTGTCTTTCTGTTTTATAATCTTAATCTGGTGCTCTAAGGATGCTCTGAGCAGGCAGTGTGCACAAAATCCAGATTCTGTGTTTTTCACTGGTCAATCCAGGTTTCTTTGAGTTGTATCAATTGTAAGATTCGGTTATGAACCAGAGGAAGACATGCTGTATCTAATTGTGGAGGTGAATGATGCAATAACAACATGATCAGATGTCTGGGCGTCTTTAAATTTGTGTTTCAAAAATTAAGGCCTTGAAACATTTCTTCTTTTTTTAAGGTAGGTTAGCTTTAAATCACAGGTCTTAAATTTTGTCATGGCAGAACTATCTAATCTTGTATATTCTGTGTTTTTTAAAAATAAAAAAACTTCCAGCACTTTTCTCTAAGGCCAAATTTAGAGTTGCACTTCATTCTGTTCTCTGATTTGAGGCAACTGAAGCTACTGCTAACTAGCTGCTAATATGCCTTAGCTAGCTTGCTAGGTTTTTTTGTATCTGACACAGGTCAGTTAAAATTTATAGCCAGTTTGCTGGACTTCGCCATTAAATCACTTCTGTTGCTAATCCGTACGATGCTCAGTGCATCTTGTGCAAAACAAGTTTGGCACTGCGGGGCTTAAGTTTGTGGAGAGCCTCACAAAACATGAGATATCATCCTGCACATTTGTATTGTGATACAGGTCACAAGTTTCATTCATAATGCCCTTAAGAAGGTCTTAAAAAGTCTTAAATCTGAGTTGGTGAAACCCGCAGAACTCCCCTCGGCTTGTTTCCCTCTGTTGATGTCCAAACTGCCGCTGAACATTGATGCAGTGTACTTTATGACTTTATTGCTTTATTTTCCAGAGTACTTCTCAGACCTGGAGGGCCGCGGTGAAAAGGATCCCAGTTTACCCTGGGATTTCTACAGCAGCTCGCTGTTTGGTAAGAAACCTCTTCACAGATCTGTCTGCAAATGAAGCTCATGCTCATCATTTACAAAGTCAGTCAGAAAAAACTGAGTCGGATTAGCTGTCCTGGAGGGGAGAGCACTTTCACAGGTTAATTTGGACTAACGGCTGAGTGGTTGCAGAGCAAACTGAAGGCTGGACTCATCATTAACCATGATAATGTTTGCGATTGTGAGGTTTTAAATGTTATTACCTGCTCTTTCTTATATTGAGGATTTTATTTCAGGGAAAGTCGACTGTAGTTTTCATACCAGGAAACATTAGGACTGGACAATAAATCCATAACAATATATATCGCAATAAACACACAATCAATATCAATAGTTAATCCGTCTGATAGAATATTCAGTATTTAGAATATTCACTGAACTCTGATCCAGAACCGCACAGCATTCTGGGAGATGTAGGCGGAAGAAAGGCTGTAGCTGCTCAACCTCTCACTGCTAAGCAAAGCATGTTGAGTTGAATCGGCTCACTCACTCTTCGGTTACCTAGCAACTCACTCTTTGGTTACCTAGCAACAACTTGTTGAGTAACTGGCGCAGCAGCAGTTTAATGTTTCACCACGGCGCCTCATAACTACTTAAAAATAAAAAATCAACAGCTTGCAGTGGAAAATAAAATAAAATATTCTACCAGTGTGGCAGTATTCAGATATGTAAAGTAGAAAAAGAATCAATGATTATTGATATCAACTGATATGAAACTCATTGTCGTGCTTTTAAGTCCCAGGAGACAAAAATAACTTCACTTATAATATCAACATCCATCCATGATTTATATCTTATGGAGTAACATATGAGCTGCTCCTCGCCGTTTTATCTGCGCTGTGACAGCTGCTGTTGTCCTTTAATCTAGTAATTATTTAATTTTAAAGTCATATTCTCCTTCTCTAATTTCTCGGTTTGTGTCCAGCCTGCTAATCCTCACATCTGCTTGTTTACAAACAGCTTTTAGTCTTTAGGTTGCACGGTTAAATCATGATTATTTTTAAGTCCCTCAAATCTAACTGGGTTTCAGTTTTTAATATAAAATTATCAATGTTTTAGGGAGATTTGTTCTGTCGTGTTTTCCCTCTGCGTGTAGCTGTGAGGGTTTAGCATTTCCTTTCAATAAGCTGTGATTGGGGTCGGACCGACCACTAGGGGGCGTCCAGACCTCGTGTTTTGCCGCCAGCTGCATATCGTCTCCATTTCCTCTGACCTCTGCTGACTCCGCTGTGCAGAAACGGACCAGGAGCCGTGCTGGGACTTCCTGCTGTCTGAGGAGAACCAGGAGCCGGAGGAGGAGAACGGAGACGCGAAGTGGGACAGGGACTCAGAAAAAGACTGTCTCCTGTTTGAGTTCTCGTCGGAGCCGCTGTTACCCTGCTACCATGTTCAGGTCTCACTGACACAGGGGTGAGTTCAAAACCACATCACCGAGAACTGATGAGGAAACCCGTGGAAGGCTTTTGATCTACATTCAGAGCACTTGTTTGGGTCAGAATAATTTAAAAACATGTTTATTTCCAGCCTCTATTCCATAGTCTGACATGTGAAACCAAGTTCCTCACAGTGTGTGGCTGGGCAGCCTTCACAATGTTTAAATATCTGAAACAAATCAGTCAGTTTATTAATTAATCAATGACCTTTCATACAGAACCACGGCAAAAAAAGATTGCAAATGCTAAAAACATCTTAAATCGCCTCTGAATTACCAATAACTAGGGAAATATACGTAAGACGACGTCACGGTTGCTAGGCAACACGGGTTACGCTGAGACGGGGCGGAGACTAGACTTGTTCGAAGTCACAGCTTTTCTCCTCTGGTCTTCGTTTATTCGTAGTCTTTGAAGAACCCGGTCTATGAAGAACCCGGTCTATGAAGACCGGGTTCTTCAAAGGATGCAGGCTGAATTCGGACACAGCCAATGTCTGAAGAAACGGCTTCTTCACTAAACAAAATGAATCCAGTTAATGACTAAACAGGTTCTGACAAACTTTAATATGTTAAAACAAACCCTGTAACAGGCGTGCCGCTCCAGACGTCTTGGCTGACGCGAGGCGTTTGTTCTGTTCCTCCTCCCTGGCAGCTTCTGTAACTGGTTCCTGCTGACAGACGTCCTGAAGCGGCTGAAGATGTCGGCGCGGATCTTCCGGGCCCGTTACCCGCACTTCGAGGTCGTGAGTCTGTCCCACGCCGAGCTCTGGAGGCAGGTCTCCGTCAGCCAGGTCGGCTTCCCCCGGAAATGCGGCGACGACGAAGAGGAGGAGGAGGAGGAAGAAGAAGAGGGTCCGGTGGAGCTGGTGTGCTGCGTGCCGGAGCTGCAGAGACTGCTGGGCTCGTCCGTTCACGTCCTACCGGAGGAAGACGAGGAGGACGAGGACGAGGCGGCGCCGGCGCCCACAGCCAAGTGTCGGAGCCGATAGCCCCCCCAGGCCGCCCCGCGTTTCCATGGAGACAGCAGGAAGCCTCTCCGTCCGGCGGGACTGACCTCCCGCGACAGCCCCGACCTTTGACCTCACACACAGGAGTGGTCAATGCAGGAAAGCAGCTTTCAGGTTCTTATCTTTAGGTATATTTAAATACACAAGAAACTTTTTTACTGATCCGTGTGTACATGGTTGTGTAAATGTATAATCAGGGTGAACACGTTTGGTTGCGTAAATGAGTTGCCGTGGCGACGAGCCGGCAAACTTTTCCGGTCTTTCAGTTTAGCGTTTAGGAGACGACCCGAGGCTTTTATTTTGAAGGACTCGCGGGAGAGAAGAAACCGTGGCACATATTGAGACACATTCGCCTCTCACTCGGTCGCCATCACGGACAGACAGACCGCACGAATCCAACGACATCGTCGGTCGCCATCACGGACAGACAGACCGCCACGAATCCAACGACATCGTCGGTCGCCATCACGGACAGACAGACCGCCACGAATCCAACGACATCGTCGGTCGCCATCACGGACAGACAGACCGCCACGAATCCAACGACATCGTCGGTCGCCATCACGGACAGACAGACCGCCAACACGAATCGCAACGACATCGTCGTCGCCACGTTGAGAGTTTGTTTACAGAACCAGGCAGACATTCTCCATTCATCATGAACTGTTACAGAACCACGACCCGACCCAAACCCCCCACAGTGTTTCCAGATCCCAGAGTGCTTTGTGTTGGAGCTCCACTGTTTGTTGTGCTTAATTTAATAGTCATTAATATATTTGAGCTGTTGTGTATCTGAGGAGCCGGTGTGTGAGGAGACGCCTCCATGGTTGGTGCTTCGTTCTGAAACGTCCTCACTAAGGATCCCTTTACTCTGAGATTACTCTCCCTCCTTCAGAACCAGTGTTTCAAAAACAGCTAAAGTACAGTTTTATTGTACTGGTGCTAAAAATAGAGTTTTGTGTTGACAATCAATGAAGTTTCTTTCTTTCTTCTCTTCTTTTTTTTCTGTTTTTTGCTTTGACGTCACAAACTAATAAAAGATATTTAAGGTGTAAAGAAAAGTTTAGTTTAGCTGAGGGGAAGCGGGACGCAGCTAGACTGAAGGAGATCCTGGAAGAGGATTTTATCCGATTCTTTTATAAGAAATCAAGCAGAATAAAGCATGATTGTGAATCATAGTTCGTCTCTGTTTTTGTTGGCAGTGGGTTGTTCAGATTAGGGATACAGCTAATAATTATTTATAGAGTGTTTTATAAATTTACTCACAATTGATTAATTTTATTAAATATTGGCACATTCTGCAGCTCCTGTTCAGATTGAAGCTGAAGACTCGACTTTAATGAAATGTTTTCACGGTTTAAACTCCTCAGAAGTAATTTTTCAAAAAGTTACAATTAATATCTTTATTGTTGGTCTTATGTCTATAGATTTAATAATTTAAAGCAAAATGTGTTTTTTTTAATTGAAAATGTTTATTTTTTTTAATTAAAATTCAGATACTGTAAATAACTCGATTAATAATTTAAATCGAGTCCCTTAACTTAAAAAAACACAAAAGGGGGAAAAAGCTGAACTAAAAATGAATCTGACTGCTAAAAACATGTTTATATTGGATTCATGTTGTCCACTAGATGGCGCCGCAGACAGCAGCTCAGCTCACTGAACACCTGAACAATCCAGTTTTATTGGTGTTACGTCACTGCAACGTGCGGCTGCTCATGAAACCTCATTCTAGGATCATCTGATAAAACACATTAAATCTGAGTTTTATGCCGGACAGCTGCAGTTCAGACACAAAGGAGAGACGAGATTTAACTCAGGGGAAAGCAGAGAAAAGTTAAAAAGGTTAAAATGTAACTGATTATAGCTGATTGCACAACGATGTCATCAGACGGAGAGAAAGAAGTAAAGTTATGTCATTTTATTAAATATATACAAATAAATATCTACACAATAAATTAAAGCAGAAGAAAGTTTAATAATATTACTCATTATTAAAAGTAAAAGTATATTACTCGTAAACTGCAATACTTTAAATATTTATCAAGTAGATTTAGGATTATTAAAAGTATCTTAATACGTAAAAGTTGTGGTACTTCATAAAAATATTACTCGAGTAAAAGTATTTAAAGTAAAGGTATCTTAATATGTCATAACAATAGTAAAAGTATAATATAGGAAAATCACTCCAAATAGTACATTTTTTTCCAAAAGGTTACTCGAGTTCAGGGTAACTAAGTAAATGTATCTCGTTACTACCCACTTTTACTACATAACCAAACTTAAAACTCATATTAAAGCCTTTAAATCTCATTAGCAGCATGTTTGAACTGGTTTCACTGGAGTTTCTCCAGTTTAAATGTGATGATTCATGCTCTGCCACCACCATGTCCGCCATATGCAGCCCAGTGTGACCGGAGCGGCGCAGCGATGCCGGCCGCCGCCCGTGGCGGGGCCTCCGGGTCCAGATGGTCCCGCCTGCCGGGAGGTTCTGCCGTTCAGGCTGATGAGCTTCATTTACCCAGGAAGATCAGATACTTTGGGGAAAACGCTGAAAAGTTCAGAGCTTCAGGTTTTTCTCATCGTAACTCGATCTGGTCTGTTCTCAGGACGCGGTTGGGTTTCATGTCTGGGTCTCAGTAAATCTGGGGCCGTTAAGCATCCAGCCGGGGCCCCGCAGGTCCTCCACCCCCCCCCCCCCCCCCCCCCCCCGCCTGACCGAGCCCCCGCCGAGCCTGGCCCCGGATTGGTCCGCACGGACAGGCAGCGGCCTCTGATTGGAGGAAAATGAGGGCAAGTCTGTTCAAGCCCACTGACGGACTGGTATAAAACACCGAAGAAACGCAGGAAGGCTTAGTCCATATAAGGTAACATGATCGAAAATAACAACTTTCTCTCAATATTATTTGAATAAAAACTTTTGAAACCGTCACACATAATATTTGGATTACTTTTTGAGATGATTACTCGTTTTGTTAGTTGCTTTTTATGGATTTTATGCTGAGCACAATTATTTATTTTGATAATAAACAGGTTAAATGTTATGACCATATAGACCTACAGCCGTTTTATTTGACCAGAGTCCCTTTTATGAAATTAAAAAAAAATTATTTAAAGCATACTGCAGCTTTAACTTTTACTTAATATATTTTGCATATTTCCTGAAACAGTCACCATGTTGTGACAGTATGTTATGGGACAGATAATCTATGAACAACGTCTGGCTCCCTGGCCTTCTCCAGCTGCTAACTAGAAACAACCAATCAGAGCCAGGAGGCGGGTCTTAGCGCTGCATCTTCTTTCTGTCAGCATCTTCTGTCTGTCCTGAATGCTAATGCTAGTTAGCATGACCGCCGATGACAGCGGATAAATGGTTTTGCTGAGGTGGTAAAGTTGTTTCTTTGCCATTAGCGCCTTTAGCAGCGAGTACATGAATTAATTGACACCACTAAGGCCCGCCTCCTTGCTCTGATTGGTTGTTTTTGACCAGGAGTGCAACGTTTCTTCAGATGGCAATAACAGTAGCTCAGCAATTAGATGGGAATCGATGTTATCACTGATTATTTGTCTCATACCGTTACAACATAGTGACAATTTTACAAAATATGTAAAAAAAATCATTTTTGAATGTAGCTTTTTTTAAACAAAGTTTAAAATCTTGATACATTTGTCACTAAAACCTTTGTGACAAATTTGTTGAACTTGATGAGGCTCAAAAAATGTCAAATTCACTTCATTCTTTACCACTAACTAATTACGCAGCTGAAATAGTCCTGACACTGTAAACTATTACTGGATATTTTACCTTTGTAGAGGCACTAAAGGTTTGAATTTCATTCTGATTATAAGTCATTTTTTATTTATTTTATGCATTTTTCACACAGAAATGACTTCTAAAACCGCTTAGAGTTCAACCGGTTAAACTCATCACCTCTGAATGCCGTTGTGCCTCATTTGCAACATAATTTTTGTTAAAGTTTTCGTCACGGTTCAGCCAGACTGGCGAGACAAGCCGTTCTTTTTGCTGCCAAACTGAAAGTTATATCTGTTGCAATTCGTTTGCAACAAACCCAACAAAGCTGCTTTCTTAAATCTGCAAAAGTTCAGGAACATTTGAGGCCCTTGCTATTTAAATGCAACATTTATTTCAAAAACAGCAACAGAGAGAGACAGAGAGAGAGAGAGACAGAGATCCAGGCTAGGAGTTTTAACTCGGCTGCTTTTCTTCTTGGTCTGGATTCTCATTGTGGGAGTTTTGACCAGAACGCATGAAAACGCAGAGTTCGCTGAGGACGTTCGGTGTCTTTGTTAACGGCTCCTTTAGCGCGTTATGTAAGAGTCTTCCATAAAAGGAACAAAAAAACCAGGCGGCGCACAGATTGAGGAAGTCCTGCTGACTTCTCCTGCATGTAAATTTAAATCTGGAGGCTTCCATTTCTCTCTAGGCTCACTTGTTGCTTCTTATAAATGAGCTGTTGAAACTAAATCTTTCAGTCGGAATTTTCCCTAAAAACTGATAAAGAACCTGTAAGAGTGTTGTGAATACACAGGCCAACGCATAATAATTGCAAAATTAAATTGCAATTATGCACTACTGCTGTGCATAACTATTCAAATGTTAATTGCATGACAATTAGGCACAGTATAATTGTCATGTAATTAATATTTTTAAAGCATTAATTTAAAAAATAATAAATCAAAGCTTTTTGGAAGCCATATTGTCTGCTGTTGTGTTTTATTCTTTGAGACAGTTGGACACAATGGACAGACATTTTGAAAACTTCCCACCTATGTCCACATCTTCTTCTGTTTGAACAGGTTATGATATTTATATAGGTGACACAAAACATACTCATTCATAAATCATTCTTAGATAAAGAGATTTTAGTTTTAGCCGTTCAGATTGAGCTGTTTCTCTGTCACTTTAAATTCAAGTAATCTGCTGCTGGCCACAACCTCACCTCATCATTTACACTCACACATGAAAATGGCTGCAAACTGATCCATAATTATACAACCACACGTCTTTGAAAAGCAGAAGTGGAGCTTCCTGCGCAACCAACAAGAATGCAGCAAGTGGTTTCTGGATTGTAAGTCAACAACAAAACAACGGTCAAAACAATCAAGAGGTTTTTGAAATGGCTCATTTCCCAAACACCAAAAAACATTAACTTATTGCCAAAAACGGATGGGTGTTTTTTTTTCATTTATAATGTTTTTGTACTTCCATCTGTGTCTCCACTGTTTCTAAGAAACCCATATGCTTAAAAAATCCAAATCCAGACGCCTTTTTGACAATAAATTAATGTTTTTGTAGTGCTTGGAAAACGAGTTGTTTCAAAAACCTCCCAATTTTTAATTCACATGCAATGTATGCTGCATCGTTACCTAGCAACCCCAGCCAAGCAAAGTCCTGTTACCTAGCAACCCAAACTGAGCTCCAGCAGCTCATATATAAGAGTTTTGTTGTTGACTTGGAATCTATTTGCTGTATTGTTGTTGGTTGTGCAGGAGGTTTCACTAATGCTTCTGGGTCTAACTCAGAGTCAAAGATGTATCGTTTTCATGCGTTTAAAGCGTAAATGTTAAGTTGGGGGCGTGGCCAGCAACTTATTTGCATAAAAGTGACAGAGACTCTAAAGCAACTCAGTTTGAAAGGAGCGCAAAGTAGTCAGAACTGACCAGACTAAAATCTCATGATCTAAGAATGATTTTGCTAAAAAATGTAATGAAGGTGTTTTGTTTTGGCCATAAACCAGTCCTGACCTGTTTTAAAGGAGGCATGGTGACTCACCTTTACATTTTGATTTATGGGGGGACAAAACGTGAAAAGGTTGGAGGGTTTAAATCAGTGGTTCTCAACCTGGGTTCGGTGAGTCGGTCTCAGGGGTTCGGCGGAGCCTCTGCTGCCGCGGACGTAAAGACACACTTGTGTAAAGTCGTGATGACGCAGAGGATCACGTTACATTGCTTAGCCAATCAGAGCTGTGGAGGAGCTCCACTCTCAGCATGGATTTGGACTTGTGTCTTTATTTACTTCAGCAAAACTCACCGTTTTTACCAAATACTGTAACTTTCTGTGTTCTTCTAAATCTGCTCCTTAGTGGCATCCTGTCGGGGTTGTATTGCCTCTAGTGGCCTGGGGGTGGTAACACAACTAATATGATTACATTACTAAGTCAGAATACCGCAAATATTTATTAATAATTTTTCATTCTCTTAAGAATGTAGAGCTAATTAAATGATCTAAACACCTTAAAGTGGTTCCAGTTTCTCTCGATGGCCAACCTGTTGAAACTGTGGCACATTTTAAATACCTTGGGTCGTTCCTGGACAGTCAGCTCAACTTTACTGAAAACACTGACTATATTTTGAAGAACTGTTCTCAGAGACTCTAACTTTTAAGAAGACTTGGTGATCTTCTTAAAGTGACCCAACTAGAGTCTAGTTGGGTCAAAGGTCTTGAATTTGGAAAAAAAAAATATCACTACAGAAGGGTTCAGTGAAAGCGCATATGAAACTGGTGGATTTGGTACCTGAAAAAAGGTTAAGAACCTCTGGTTTAAATAGTTTTCCTGCTCACTGTGTGTCTGTTTCTGTCCCAGCAGCAGTGTTGGGTATCTTTTGTTTGTGCCAACATGAGGACATCTAATAGGGTTAAATGCAGAGTCTCCCTGACTTCCAGGCTAAATATAACATCAGAGGAAGACAGCAGCTCCATCATGCTCTGACCTTCTGCAGACATGAGCTGCAGCCTGCATGCGGCTCTCCGTCCAGGCGCTCTGCACGTGCCGCCACGTTGACGTTATAAACACATCTGATGATACCAGACAGACTCTGATGCTAAACTAGGAGATGTTTATCCATCGCACATGAGCTGCAACGGATTAACTGAGGACATTGTTTATACAGACACCAACACTCAGACTTTGAGTGCGCCGTCATTTCTCTGTGTTTTGCTTTTAAAAAGTATGACTTTTTTTCTTTCTTTTTTTAGTACATCCATAAAAACACCAAACATTAAAGAGTTTAACTTCATAAAATAATGTTTAAATAATGATATTTTACCAATTTTACTTAGTATGGAAAAACACAAAATCTTACCAAGTATTTTTGGTTTAGTTTCAAGCGCAAATATCTTAGTACATTTGAAATGAAATAAAACTAACAAGTAACTTTTCAGTAAGAAACATGAGTTTATTTAAGGTTAATAATTTCTTAATATTGATTGTAAAAAAGCTCTGGTCCTACTAGCAGATTATTTCACTAGTAACGTAAGAAAAATGTTTTGTTTAAAGTGAAACAATCAGAGGAACTAGAACTTTTTCATTTATGATAAGGAATTATTGACTCAAAACAAGCGCCTATATTTAACTGACAAGTTAATTGTAGGTTTTGTCTTATTTCAGGTGAACTAAGACGTTTTCACAGAAACTGGACCATAAACCTTGGTAATGTTCAGTGTTTTTGCAGCCTGCGTTGTGTGTGTTTCAGGCTGTTTTCCTCCTGCAGACGGTGGCGACAGCCTTGCAGCTTCCAGCAGCTCCGGACCTTCAGTCCCGATTCGATTCCAGCAGAGATGGACTGACTGAGACTCTCTTATCTCTCCGGATGGAGGCTCTGATCGTAATCACCACTTACCTGATAATTAGAGCAAACACTGGGCTTTTGGTTCTTCCTCCCACTTCTAAGAAACAAGCATTTCTGTGCCTCTAATGCTAAAAACAACTGTTTCTTTGTGGCTCAGCAGCTAAAAAGTTGCAACCCCCCCACCCCCAAAGTTTGTCAACTGTTTCAGTAGCATTTGGTCGATAAAGTTTCTGTACTTCTGACATCTGTGTTTCTTTTCTCCACAAGCTGCTGTGAAACTGATGTCTAATACATGATTAAGTTTGGTAGAAACAAATTACATTTACTTAAGTAAATTTACTTTTAGGAGTATTTTTACTCCTCTTAGTAGCAGTTGTTGTGTTGACAACTACTTAAAATAAGTACGTTTTTTTTTTTTTTGCAAAAATGATTTTGGCAAAAAGGCCATGATTTTAGGAAATTGATGCGATGCTGTACTTTTTACTTTTTACATAAGTAAAAGTGTGTTGAAGTAGTGCCACTCTTGCTCCTCTGTACAGCGCGTATAGCGGTAAAACTAAATGACCTCAAGTGTTGGAGCTCTGCTTTGGTTGCTAGGTAACAGGCCTGGGCTCCTGGGGTTGCTGGGTAACGGGCGGAACTCTGAAGGGGTTGCTAGGAAACGGCGGTGCCTGCGGAAAGTGACTTAACTATCCTGAAGTTTTGGAAATTGCTCAATTTCTAGACATCCAAAAACGATAACTTATTACCAAAAATCATCCAGGTGTTTTTTTTTTAAGTGTTTGTTCCTTTTTTAGAAGCAGCTGAGACTCAAATTGATTTACAAAACATGCAAAGCCTCGAACAGCCTTTACGTTTTTACCCTTACCTGAGTAATTTCTTGGACGGCTACTTTTTACTTTTACTTGAGTAAACATATGTTGAAGTAGTGCTGCTCTTACTTGGGTACATTTTTGGGTACTCTACCCACCGCTGCTTGAAATGCATCTTCTTGTTGCGCGTATGCACGGCTGGAGATTGTGCTGACCTGCATTAGCTGAGCACAGCGGCTGGTTCAAGTGTGCAGAGGCTGCACGGCTGAGAGGATTGTTGGCTCTCAGAGATACGCTGTGTCAGGCTGTAAGCAGCTCCGGCTGGACTCCACGCCCTCCCTGGTTTTCCTCTTACATAACCTCAGCTGGTCCTGTATGCGCTGCACATGGCGGGATCACACTGACAACCGTTCTGCTTCAAAGCCAACTCTCAGGTCCGCAAGTTCAGCCCTGACCAAGTTTCTGAGAACATAAAATAGCATTCGCAGCAAAGAATTATCGAGTGTGTGTTTATGAACAACTGTTGGGTGTTTTGTTGCAGCGGTTCTGTGGGGAATCCTCTGCCCAACGGGGAACGTTGTGTTCCTGGCTGCACAGCTGCACCTTCTTCTTGCTGACAATACAACAGGCTGAGACTTTAGCACCGGCCAGCAGCTTTCACCTGAAACCAGATTTGTCGAGCTGACTCTCAGGATTTACAGTTACAGATGTTTATGTGGAGGCCTGGCTCAAATGTCACACTGATAGCGGGAGCCAAAACAGTTCCCAGAACCAGGAGCTGCACGTTTCTCTGCGCTTCAGTACACTCACGTCTCTTACCATTATCAAAAGTAGTTTATCACATTTGCATGATGCTGTGTGTTTTAATTAACATGCAAAAGCTAAATAAAACATGAAGCCTGTGAACAGTTGGATAGGAAAGAAAAGAAAGAGATGCACACTGCAAAAACATGAAATATTACCAAGTATTTTTGGTAAAGTTTCTCGTGCAAATATCTTATTACACTTGAAATAAGGCAAAACGTATTTACAAGAAACTTTTCAGTAAGAAACAGCAGCTTGTTTTTAGTCAATAATTACTTCATGTTGAAGAAAATGTTCTGGCTATAAGTGGAATAATCTGCTGGTGGAACTTTTAAATCAATATTAAGGACATTTTTACTGAAAACAAACCATTTCTTGCAGAAATGTTACTTGTATACTAGTAGTTTTGTCTTCTTTCAAGTGTGCTAAAATATTTGGACTAGACTAAAGAAACTTTGTCAGTTATGTATTTCACAGTGTTGATCCTTAAAGATTCACCGAAACAAACCATATAAAGACACAAACAAATGATTCACTAAATACCACAAAATAAGCTAAAAAACAATCTTGAAAAGCAAACAGAAGCTGCTAAAACTTACAATTAAGGCACAACAATCTAATCTCTGGGATGCAAAACATGTCAAAATATCTAAAAGGTGAAAAGTATTTATGATAAATGGCCTCAAATGATGTAAATATTCATAAAAGAAGCAAGAAAACAACAAGATAATGGAGCAATTTAATTTAAATGGAATATTTTCAACAGAGACTCAGCTTAATAAAGAAACACAAAGTGGTGAAAACAAACGGTGGTGGATGTATTGAAACACAAAAACAAGTTTGCATGATTTCACATAAAAATTATTACTAACAGCAATTAATTAGAAAAGAGAATACAAAAATGATTCAGATGTGAGTTTTGTTGTCTATGAAAGGAGATCCTGAAACCTCAGCTTGAATTTTTGGAAACCCTTGAAGCTACAAGCAGAAGAAATGTGGTGGGATGGTGATGAACAAAGAAACCTTTGAGACAAAATGGAGCGCTACTAGCGAGAGTTCAGTTTGTGAGAAGAAAGATCTTCAGTTTCAGTTCAAATGCTACAGAAAACAAAAGTTAAAGAGAAAACATGAGAAACATGTTCAGTTCTGGCTCTAAACAAAACATGTTGTATTTTAGGTAGGTTACCAAACCTATGGGTTAATCTCAAAACAATGGATTTGTAGAGATTTATTTTTTTATCAAATGCCATGAAGAAGTTTGGGAAAGCCTAGATCTCATGGTTTTGTATTTAGTTCACAAAAATGGAGTTAAACTGAGGCTCACCTGCAGATACAATTTAAGGAAATGCCTCAAACTTGCTGCTTTGTGTCATAACAGGAAAAAATTTAAGAAATCAGCCAAAATACCAGGAGGAGAAAGGAGGAGAACGGTATGAAGTCTAGGTATCGTTTCCATAAAACTTTGAAACAATTCTGGCTGAAGCTGATAAGACTCTCAGCGGTTCAATGCTCTTACTGTGAAAGTAGCAATGGAAGAATTACTCTAACAGCAACATAAAAACCAAGATTACAGCTTGCAAATGGCCTTCACCTTCGGAGACAAGTCCAAAAACTTAAAGGGATGAAACTAAAACTTAAAAGGGACTTATCATGCCAAATTCACATTTTGAACATGTTTATGCTTCCATTTTGTAACTACTGCTTTTAAAAACAGACCAAGCACTTAAAAAAATATTTAGGTTTCAGGAAATAAGTTAAGGAATTTTGGTGCCTGGAAAATGAGCCATTTCAAAACTATCCTGGTTGCTAAGCCACAGTCAACAGTCGCATAGCAACGCAAGCAGAGTTCCAGCACATTTGGTCAGCCTGTCTTACCACTGTACAATGGCTGCTGGAAAGACAAGTGTTTTGTTGTTGACTTACCATTAAGAAACCACTTGCTGCTTTCTTGTTGATTGTGCAGAATCAACAACAAAATGTACATCTCTGCTTTTCACAGATGTACATTTGTATAATTGTACATCTGTTTGCAGCCATTTTCATGTGCAAGAGGGGGCGTGGCCAGCAGCAGCTTTTTTGGATTTAAAGTGAAAGACACCCTAAAGCAGCTCATTTTGAAAGGAGCTCCAACAGGCTGAACGGAGGAGGCTAAAATCTCATAATCTAAAAATAATTTTATGTCAAAATGTAATGAACATATTTTGAGCGATTGAAACAGACCTAAAGCAGGAAAAATATCTGTTTTCATGTTAGACAGTGAAAACAAAATGGTTATTTGCAGAGAATCTAAATGTCTGGTTTAAACTATATATATTTATATTATTAGCTCCTGATTAGCGCTGCCCAGTTTGTAGCACTGTAGCATGTGCAGGTTGTCTCCACGCACTCTATCTTTGTCCAAAAGTCCAAGAACATTACTGCTAGGTTAATTAGTTACTCTAAAATTGCCCTTAGATTTGAGTGTACACATGCATGGTTGTTTTTATTGTTTATATTAGAGTTCAACAGAAGAAAAACACAGATAATCTGTTGTGTTCCAGATCAGCTGCTAGACTGAGCTGCTGATCATATTCCTCAAGTTTTAAACACATCAGAGTGTCATCAGCATAACGGCGAACATGCAGGTCACATTTTCTCACCTGCATCTTCAGGTGAGCAAATGGCATCTAAGTACAGGACCCCGTGGAAAATAACATGTTGAGAATATTTAATTCCTCTCTGTAAAACCTTTAGATAAATGAAGCCTTGTTGATATTTTTAAGCCTTTCTTCTGCAATGTTGAAGTGAAATATCTGCACTTGTAAAAATGGTAAAAGGAGCCAAAAACAGATTAAATAAATTCAAAACCCTCACAAAGACACAGATACAAAATTGCTGTATAATGAGACAAAGACAGCTACGTGTACATTTTCTACTAAACATGACTGCAATAAACTGTAAAACACCTGATAATGTGACCGGGAGCCCCGTCCCTCACGCAGATAAAAATCTTATTTACTGCCAGGTCGCTCTGTAGTCTGTTACTGAAAACAAGGTATATTGATTAGATCTTAAAATACTTTCTGACACAATTCAAAGTTCATCATGAAGGTAAACAAACACGGCGAGGTTGTTTCACTTCCGCGAACATGTCTCGCTTTTCTCAGTAAAGTTTGTTTACATTTTCTGAAAACTTGGCTGACAGTTTAATATATTGTATTTTATAGGCGAGGTCCTGTAACTTATGTGGATAATCTCTCTAAAGAGAAGCTTTGTCTCTCTCTGGATGTTTCCTGCAACCATGCAGCTGTTGCGCAGCCAGAAAGATGCCAAACACAAATGCTAATGACATCAGCCTGCATGCTGGTTCACATTATGTCTGCAGCACAAGGAAGAGCTTTGTATCTGAGCCGTGTGCTTCACATGGGAAGATTTTACGTCACAACGACGCCTGGCAGCACCAAGCCTGCTGCACAGAAGCAGCGTGCATCGCATTACACAACAGCAAATTTGTTTTAATTCCAAGCAACCGCTACCTTGAGACCAAGTTGAAACCTGCAGGAAAACCTGTTGAGGGGAAAAGAGCAGCTCACTGACTGCTAACGTTTAGGCTAGCTCTTATTTGATAAGCGTTTCAGAACCGAGGTGGGACAATCATGGTTTGGGATTTTTGGTACAAGCGGTGAAACGGAGGACATTTAATTGCCAAAGCATCCTCAGGCCCCATTCACATGGGAATGTTTTATTCTAAAACGGTTAGAAACTAAGGGAAAAAAATACTTTTTAATCGTTTGTTCCCCACAAAATGGCGTCTTGAAACTCAAAGGAAGCGTTTAATTACATAAGTTTAGGAATAAATTCAGGAGCAGGGTCTTGTTTAGAACGAGACAGGAATGATCGTTTTAGCAGGTTTTTAGCAAGATTTCTCATTAAAATGACAGATAAAACTTATCTTGTTATAACAACAAAGTTTTCTTGTCATAACTACTTAAAAAACGCCCTGAGTTTATTTACAAGCAGCTCTTGCAGCTAAAAGCTTCCGTATAATTCAGGATTTTTTAATTTCTGTAGTGGTTTGATTAACGGCTAACAGTTAACGACCCGCATGCGCAGAAGAAGAACGTAGACGTCACATTGTTTGTGGAAATAGTAATGGATGCTGCCATCTGTGGATCAATTTTCAAGTTGTTGAGAAATCAAGAACCAACAATATTGAGTTCATAACAACACAAAGAAAGCTCTTGCAGCTTAGCTAGCTTTAGCCATCACGTCTAGATTTATCGCTTCTGTTTTCTTCTGGTGCAGAATTATGACGCATGTCTCCCATAAATGATGCAAAAGTTAGATAAAATGCAGCAGACTTTGAAAACTATCAATAGTAAGTGGCACAAATCAGATTTTTGGGCTAAAAGGTGGGAATTGGCCTTTTCAGATGCAATGAAAAAGCCAGATACGGGCAAAAAATAATAAATAAATACAATCAGTTGTGTGTGAACTGGCTGCACAGTGGCGATTGGTAGAGCGGTTGCCTTGCGCAGAAGGTTCTGGGTTCGATTCCGGTCTGCATGGAGTTTGCATGTTCTCCCTGTGCATGCGGGGTTTCTCCGGGTATCCGGTTTCCTCCACAGTCCAAAAACATGACTGTCAGGTTAATTGGTCTGTCAAATTGCCCCTAGTGTGAGTGTGTGGTGCATGGTTGTTTGTCCTGTGTGTGTCTCTGTGTTGCCTGCGACAGACTGGCGACCTGTCCAGGGTAACCCGCCCTCGCCCGAACGCCAGCTGGAGATAGGCACCAGCACCTCCCGACCCCATTAAGGGACAAGGGTGTAAGAAAATGGATGGAATGGATGTGTGTGAACTGTCTGAACGAGCTTTGGTCACGGAATTGGATGGGTGGGGAAATATACATAATGGTAAATGTCAATTACAGCATCATTGATTTTCAAGCCAGTGCATTCCAAGTAAAAATCCTAATTAAAATTAGGTTATCTTTTACGCTCTTATCTGACTGGATTTTGACAAAGTATATAAAATGGGTGTAAAATATGAATCTTAGTTACAATTTAACCACCTGAAACAATAAAATGCTGCAAAGCAGTGATTTAGCACCTGATGATTACTGCTTTTACCTACAGTCTACGCACCAACTCAAGTACTGATCAGATAAATTACGCTTTTTAAAATATAGCTATGTATAAATCATTTACCAAGTATTTTTGGCCTAGTTTGTAGTACAGATATCGGTAACACTTTATTTGAAGGGTTGTGCATAAGACTGACATGACACTGTCATAAACACAACATAACACCTGTCATGAACATAAAGAAGTCTTTATGAATGTTTATGGCAGTTCTCATGAAGTGTCGTTCGGTAAATAATGACACTTTTAATGCAAACTTGTTCTTGAAGTTGCATTGAAAGTCCATTGAAAATGCCAACTTTGCATCAAATTATCATAATTTACAAAATCATGCAAAGTTGACGTTTTTAATGGACTTTCAATGCAACTTTTAGAGCAACTTTGCATTAAAAATGTCATTATTTACCAAATGACACTTCATGACAACTGTCATAAACATTCATAAAGGCTTCTTCATGACAGGTGTTATGTTGTGTTTATGACAGTGTCATGTCAGTCTTATGCTCACCCCTTCAAATAAAGTGTTACCCAAATATCTTAATACACTTCAAATAAGATAAAACTAACATACAAGTAACTTTTTATCAAGGCAAAATAGTTTAAGTAAATAATTCTTTAATATTGATGAAAAAGCACAAGTTACATTAGCCTGCCTGTAGAACAAGACATTTTTTCCATATTAAAGGTTTATAATTTTTTGTTATTTTACTTTTGTCTAGTAGTTTTTCATTATTATTAAGGAATCACTCACTTAAAACAACCTCCTATATTTCTCTGAAAAGTTACATGTAAGTCAATTTTCTCCTATTTGAAGAGAACCAAGATATTTGTACTACAAACTAGACCAGAAATACTTGGTTAGATCTTGTGTTTTTCTTTGAACGTCTGTCACATTCCATGCATTTATAAACCGAAATTGGGGCTTTTTAAAAACATTCCTGCAGAACAATTGCAGTTATACGTCAACCTAAAGTTCAGTAAATATTTTCCCAGTTTTCCTCTGCTTTGATTGGTCGGTTTTCTGAGAGGTGCCCACCCACCTCACAGTAAACCGACAGCATTAAAACAAACTGGTTTGCAGTCAGCTGTTTGCTCAGGGAACGGTACAGTTAAAACATTTCTCAGTCCAGTGATAAGAGGAACGCAGACACGACCTGCCCTGTGAACTGATAATCTCTGCTCTGCCCGGTTATCCGCCGTTTTACGGCTGTTGAGCAACTCCGAGGCGCAGCCAGAGAAAAGGACAGGAGATGCCGTCCGCTCCTGCCAAGTCTGCAGTCACGCAGCCTCAGAATGCATGGCAAGGCCCACTCAGGCCTTTCAACACTTAACGACTCCCCAGCATGTCCCGAGATCTGTCTGTCACGTCGCACACTGAACCCAAGACACGTTGCAACACCTGAGAGCTTCCAAATTTATCTGAACGTCTGGCTCCTGCTTTTTAGGCAGGGCGAAGGTAATTAGGAAAGATTTTATTACATAAACTCCCCAGTGAACTTTAAGCTGTTCTGCATGATGAAACAGCATGTTTGCTCTCAGGTTTCTAAATGTGGCCTGCTGGGAGGTCGACTCTGAAGCAGAGTATCTGACCTTGGAGATTAGTTTGATATCACAAAAAATATTGCACTTCAAAATATTATGTTTTTTTTTGGGACTCAATTAAAATGTTCAATATAATTAATTGTAGGGTCTGTAATTGAGTAATATTGACAAAAATAAGCAACATTTTCAATAAAAATGATCGAATAAATAGAAATACAAGCTCAACAATAAAAATATATTTATTGTCTTTACTCTGCTAATTGGTTATTGAATAATATTTTTAAACTAAGTGGAAAATCATAGCAATAATAAAGGCTTTCAAACACAATGTATACTCAGAAACGTTTCACCGTTTAAAATTACAACAATAAGTAATGCAACTGAGTAGACTTTAAAAGCTCAAACTTTAACTAAATAAAGCAATTAAATAGAAATTAGAATTAGAAGGTATAATAGAAAGGCATAAAAATAAAGAAACATCCATCTTTTTAAAAAATGCTGATAGTTGAACTCTGTGAAAAAGCCTAAAAGGCTCAGTTTTTTAAAAAAAATACAGGAAAATGGCCTGGTGCAAAACATTAAGTTGGAAAACTCAATCTGTTTGATACTGTATCAATGGAGGCTTTAGATAAGATTATTTCATAAAATCAGAAGCAAAAGTAAAAGATAAAGAAGTTATCTTTTACTTAAAGATAACTAAAGATAAAGAAGAACCTGTTCTGGCATTTTCAGATGCATCTAGCTTTAAAAGTAACAAGGCTGTTTTATTATGATGCAATCTGTGTTTTTTTTTATTGTGTTTGGAGGTACAGGGGACACAAAACTCCATCATATCACCAACCAAAAGTACACAAACATTGTACTATCTTTCCAAAACATTACTCCAGTTAAACAATATTTGGTTAACATAAACATCAACTCAAGCAGTATCTGATCAAAACATCAAATATTTAAAAATTACATCATCAGACCACCCAAACTGAAAAGTAATCTAGACATCAAAACGGAAAATGATTCATACAAATAATTACTAAATAAGGCAAAAGAAACTTTTTTCCAAATCAATTTCTTTCAATGTAAAACGTATGAAACTTTAACAAAAACTGCAGGTGTGTGTCTGGTGAAAGTTTGGTTAAAACATACTTATTCTCAATTCAGTGAAGAAAAAAAAATCAAGAAATTTTACCCAAGAAAGAGTAGCAATATGTCCTAATAAAATTACTCTTGTAAAAGTAAGTAGCACAGCAAAGTAAAAATACTCTTAAAGTACATTTTTTTTCCCAAAAGGTTACTAGCCGACTCTGATTTCAGGATAAATCATGTCTTGGATATCAGATTCATAGCTGTTTGTGGAGATAAAGAAATCAAATGTCAGAAGTGAAAGTGCAGAAACTTTGTCAACCATCTTTCATAAACTTTGTTATTAAACTTTGTTATTAATCTTGAATGCAGGAACCTTTTATCTTCAGAGCCTTGAAAAAAACATTTGCTTTTAGAGGTTAAAGAATTTTTAATAAACAAAATAAGGTACAGAAAGGATGAATCACTAAATAATAAAATTGCTCAATGAAAAGTAAAAATGACAGCTTAGTAAAAAGTTAGGTTTTTCCAAAACGTTACTCAAATAAAGACAGCTGGTTACCATCCAACTCTGCATTTTATGCCTGTTTACCTGACTTGTTTGTTTTTTAATGCTCCTCTTTCTTCATCTATTCTATAATTTAGAGATAACAACTGTAAAACAGCTGAAACACTGGGTACCTTTAAATCTCAACTTAAAACCCACATGTTTAGAATTGCTTATGGCTAAATTGCAGGTTTTAATGTCTTTGATTTTTTCAATGTTTTAATGTTTTTACCTTTACTTTTCATCTATTTATGAACTTCTTTTTATTTCTCCTTCACACTGTCTATGTAAAGCCCCTCCGGAAAATGTCCCAGTTAAATGAATCAATGCATTTTAACTAAAACTCTGATGTGTGAGAATCCTTGTTAAATGGCTTTTTAACTAAAACTCTGAGGTGTGAGAAACCTTGTTAAATGGCGTTTAACTAAAACTCTGATGTGTGAGAATCCTTGTTAAATGGCTTTTTAACTAAAACTCTGAGGTGTGAGAAACCTTGTTAAATGGCGTTTAACTAAAACTCTGAGGTTTGAGAATCCTTGTTAAATGGCTTTTTAACTAAAACTCTGAGGTTTGAGAATCCTTGTTAAATGGCTTTTTAACTAAAACTCTGAGATGTGAGAAACCTTGTTAAATGGCTTTTTAACTAAAACTCTGAGATGTGAGAATCCCTGTTAAATGGCTTTTTAACTAAAACTGAGGTGTGAGATGTTTAACTAATGTTTTTATCTTTTTAATCTTTTTTCTTTCTTTTTAAAAATCGTTGTCTTTCTAACTGTTTATTCACTGTCACCTGCTGTTTTTATTTTAATTATGTAAAGCACTTTGAAATGCCTTGCTGCTGAAATGTGCTATACAAATAAAATTTAATTGATTGATTGATAAACAGGTGAAACAGATTAAATTCAGGGTTTTTTTTTTTTTTTTGCATCCTCTCTGGACTCTTAATAAATTAAAACATCAATTTTTTTTTTTCCCAGCGGGCTCATCCGGCTCAGCTTAAGAAGAAGCCACCGCTCTCTCTGGATCCCCGGCGCGGCCAGCTGTCACCAGTGCAGCTGACCCAGTTTACTTGAGTGGGCTGAGGCACACTGACCAAATGCAGCCATTTTGATCCAAAGGCCCATTGTGCGAGAGGAACAGAGAGGAGCAGCGTTCAGAACCGCAAACCCTCTGACCCTGCCGGCGTCCTCGCTGCTCTCTGGAGGAACAGCAGCAGCTCGGCGGACGGTGTCGCTCTGTGGTCGCCCTTCATCCCACAACCTCTTAATCACTGCTGGGAGGCGGAGGGGGGGGTGAGGATACGAGGACGGGATTGGTGGAGCTGTTGCTAAGGGGAGGGCTTCTCTCGTTGATGGATAGATGCGGCTGGGCCCATTTTTGCTTAATGTGTTGTTTTTGTGCGTCGTTCCCCTACTGCGCACCAAGCGTGGCAAAACAGAGCTGCTGATATTTAAAATAAATGTACGCTAAGCTGAACCTTCTGTGCAAAAGTCACATCTGGCACGTTTGTGTTCTTCAATTTGCGTCTCAACTGTTTCTAAAAACAACCCCAATCTTTTAAAAAACACCCAGTTGATTCTGGGCAATAAGTTAATACGTTTTTTAGTGTCTAGAAAATTAACAGCTTCAAAAATCTCTTCATTGTTAAGTTACATTCCGATGTTACCTAGCAACCCAAGCAGAATTCCAGCATGTTTGGTCAGCTGGTTTTACTGCTGTATGATGGCTGCCGGAAAAGACAAGAGTTTTGTGGTTGACTAACCATCCAGAAACCACTTGCTCTGATCTTGTTGGTTGGGCAGGAGGCCCTACTTCTGCTTTTCAAAGATGCATGGCTGTATGATTGTGCATCAGTTTGCAGCCATCCTCAGGTGTGAATATAGACGTTGAGTTGGGGGTCGTGGCCACGCAGCTTATTTGGATTTAAAGTGAAAAGACGTCCTAGAACAGCTCAATCTGAATTAAGCTCAAAATAAACAGAACTATTCAGACTGAAATCTCATTATCTAAGAATAACTTTGTTCAAAGAAATGTGACAGATATGTTTTGTCTAGACTATAAACCTATCCTAACCTGTTCAAGAAATCACAATAGATCAACTAACTGGCTAGTGATATTGCTATTCTTAATCCACTTTTAAGCAGATTTTATCCTCTATTTCTGTAATTTATTACATGGTTTTGTACATAAGTGACGTTTGTTATGTTTTATTTGTATGCATTTAACGTGTTTTATATGCCACACCACCATGCTTTCCTTCAAAAAGAGATTTTACCTCAGATAAATTCCTGGTAAACTAAAACAATACAGGAAATAAATGACTGCATCCATCAATATGTCAATTGAATAACTGCAAAAGTTGAATACAAAGAATTAATAAATTTATGTTAAAATCATGTGTGCTCTTTTGCTCAGTCACTATTACTGGATTGATTGTCCATTCTTTCTGTATAATGCCTCCCATTGTTGTTTGCTGGAGTCCCAAAGCTTTGGAAATAATTTTGTAACCTTTTCAAGGCCAATAGATGTCGGCGAATTTGTTTCTCAGCATAATCTGTTGGGTTTTCTGAGCTTCATGCTGTTCAACAGGTTCTGTTTTAGTGATTTTTCTTTATTGCACACATCAGATGAAACTAAAATGTTAACCAAAGTTGCAATTATTAAAGAATAAGTCACCTAAAAAATAATGAATCTTTGAAGTAAAGTGCTTTAGGTAACTCTGGTAATTCATGCTCCTTGTTCTCCGCTGAATGCAAACTTCAGAGAAACACCTGTCTGATCTCTAATCAGGTTTATTGAATTTGCTTCGTCACTATTGTACTTTTCGTTTCACCCAAATCTTATCAGCTGTGATGACTAGGTCCTGTTTATGGCCCACAGCTCCCATTCCCAGGGTTTGAGATGATTAGTGGACTTTGTAAATGTCACTGGATTGAGTTGGCAACAAAGTGTTTGTACTTTAGGATTGGTAAATGTTCCCAAAGGTTTGGGATTTTGACTGCAGGGAGGATCTGCAGCTCCGGTGCGCTGCAGACCAGCTCACCTCTAATTTGCATGAAACAGCCACCATGTTCAAATACAAAGTGCTGAATTTGCTTCAGGAGCAGCCATGACGCTTTTATGCAGCATTTATCATCACCTTTAGGTCAATTTGATATTTTACACTGCAAAAAAAATCACAAAATCCTGAGAAATGTTGGTCATTCTAGCACAAATACCTTAGTATGCATATCAAAGTTTACAAGTAACTTTTCAGCAAGATATAGGAGTTTGTTTTAAGTCAGTAAATCACTAATATTGATGGAAAATGTCTAGTTCCACTGGCAGATTATTTTACTTGGACGTCCCTGATAAGTGAAATAATCCAGTGGAACTAGAACTTTAATATTAATGGAATTGAATTTAAACAATAACATCATCCTAAAAAGTTTCATGTAAGTTAGTTTCATCCTATTTCAACTGCACAAAGATATTTGCACTAGAAACTAGACAAAAATACCTAGTAAGATTGAATGTTTTTGCAGTGTAAAAAGCCAGTCCGCTTGAAATTTTAAATACATTCAATGCAAAACTCTAAGAGTCGCATTTTAAAATATATAATATATATAATATAAAAAATATTGAAGATGCAAGTCAGAAAGGAATTTTAATCAAGTCTTAAAACAAAAATGGAAAAACTAAATTTAGAATTCCAAGTGGGAAGGTTGGGTCTCCTCACCTACCTCAAAAATCCAAAATGGCCACCTTCATTTTGGTGGCCATTTTGGCCACCAAAATGTGCCTTTACAATATTTGTAAAGGCACAAATATTGCAGTTTAATATCTTTAAAACTCGGTTTTTTGCAAAGAATGCTTCCAACTACAGTAGGAACTAATAGTTATACTGGCACTGAACTAAATTTAGCGAATATAGCCAGAAACATAGAGAAGCAGCGTTCAGCTTCTATGCACCACAAATCTGGAACATCCATCCATTTTTCTTTACACCCTTGTCCCTTAGTGGGGTCAGGAGGGTTGCTGGTGCCTCTCCAGCTAACGATCCAGGCGAGAGGTGGGGTCACCCTGGACAGGTCATCAGTCTGTCGCAGGGCAACACAGAGACACACAGGACAAACAACCATGCACACACTCACACCTAGGGACAATTTGGAGAGGTCAGTTAACCTGACAGTCATGTTTTTGGACTGTGGGAGGAAACCGGAGTACCCGGAGAAAACCCACCAGGCACAGGGAGAACATGCAAACTCCATGCAGAAAGACCGGGAATCAAACCCAGAACCTTCTTGCGGCAAGGCAACAGCTCTACCGACTGTGCAGCCCCAAATTTCCAGATTTACTGTAAAACATCTGAAACACCGAGTTCCTTTAAATCTAGACTAAAACCCACATGTTTAAGAGTTGATTTCAAACCATTATAAACTAAGATTTGATGTTGCATGACAGCACTTGTCAAAATGTTTACTGGTTCTTAGTTGCATGTTTGACTTTGTATTTTTGTGACATAAAGCACCTTGAACTGCATTGATGCTGAAATGTGCTGTACAAATAAACCTGACTGGTCATTTTAGAAGTTTCTTAAACATGATTAAGCTGTTTCTAAAAGAAAAATCCAAGCAATGATCACATTTGTGCAGCAATAAAGAAGGAAACCATTGTAAAACATTTCCATTTATTTCAGCTGTACACATTTTATGCATCAATATAAAACTGATTTTGAAATACAAGGACAAACATTGAGCTGTTAAAACGTCACAATGACCTGATCAGGGCAGCAGTAGAAAAAAAAGTATGAAACCAAGGCACACCAACAAGTGTAAGGAATTAAACTTTGTACAGTTAAGAGCCCCTCAGCTCAGCTTTAAGATAAATTAAAGGAGGAGGACGGGCAGAACAACCAGCATTCAACATCTCCTACAGGTAGGAACCTTTTTATTCACAAACATGTCTGAACCTGAAACAAGGTGATTGGTAAGGTTCTGTAGAAACCAAAGCTGTGCGTCATCTGGCTGGGGAAAAAAAAAAAAAAAAAGAAAAGTGAGGAAACCTCCACCAAGCACTGAACAGAGAGGACTGGCATCACTGGTTTCAGGTGGCAGGTGGAGTGCAGAGGAGGAGTGAAAACAAAGAACCCGGTCAGATAAGATTTCTTACAAAAAGTCAAAGCAGTCCAGTGCAAGAGAGAGAGAGAGAGACAGAGACAGAGAGAGAGAGAGAGACAGACTTCTATCTCATGAAGTTCCCTCCTCCGATTTCCCTCTTGTATCTGTTGGTGAGATGGTCGGCCTGCAGCGTGAGCTTGGACAACACGCCAAACAGTCCTCTGAGGTGATAATGAAACTGATGCTCCAGGTCAGCGTTGTCCTCCGCAGCCAGATCCCCCGTCACCGACGGCTGCTGCTGCTCTTCCTCCTGCTTCACGGCGATCTCCAGGAAGCTGGCGCCGCTGCTCATCTCCCTCTTCAGCAGACCCCACTCCATGTCGTTCTTGATGGACTTGAGAAGCAGGTAGTGTTCGTACATGTCCCTCTGCTTGTTGCTGGCCATCTGGGTGTCCGCCACATCGTGGTGGTGGTCGTCGTCGTCGTTGTTGTTATTGGCCTGCTCCTCCAGGGGAACGTCTCTGAGCAGGCTGGGCACCATGATGGTCTCGTCCATGTTGTTGGCAGCTGCTATGAAGCGGTGCATGACGTTGAGGAGAGAGTGCTTGTTGCTGGCCGGGTCGATGCTGATCTGCATCATCATGAGGGATTTATAGGCTTAGCTGCAGACTGGGGTTAAACCTGCAAAATTACAAAGCAGAATAATTACAAATCTGAAGCACATAAAGCTGACAAGTCATCATTTCCTGAATATTCCTGCAGTGAGGCAAATCCTCATGACCTTGAATTCTTTTCTTCATCAACAACCCTCACATTAAGCAGAAAACAGAGAGGACTCCGGCTCACCTGAAGCTCCAGAGATGCTGAGGAGAATCTTTTGTTGGCCGTTTTGGTTGTTAGTCTCGCCAGGAGCCGGACAGAAACCGCCGGGAAGGAAATGTGACCGTTTCCTCAGCCGTCTGGAAGCGTTAGCCCCGCTTTTATAACGGAAGCGCCGGCTGGGGGGGGGGGGAAAAATAAAACAAACCAAACCCCGCCCCGTTTTACTTCTCCTCACAGCCAATTGGAGGGCTGGGAGAATGTGGGCGGAGCTTAGCAGCTTCTGATCCGCGGCCGACCAATCAGAGAGGAGATTATCGCCGCCAGTTAGCCGTGTTTGTTCCTCCATTATCCGCTGCCTGGTTACGTCCGTTACCAACATGAAGACACCTAAATAATAGTCGTCCGTCAGGTTAGACCAGCGGGAAGCACTGAAAGGTTTGGATTACATAAGATTAATCCAGTTTTAGGATATTCCCCCACCCCCTCAGGATTCGCTCTTATCTCCACATTGGGAGCTTTATCCCACACTGCCCCCTGCTGGCCGAGCCACGTAGCTTCAACGTTAACCTCCCATGAACTGAAATAACTCCCCAATTTAAACGTACAGGTCACAATCCGCAACCAACCCAGGTTAAAACATACATCAGCTGCACCTCCCTGGTCTTACCTGAAGGTTTGAGACCGTAACGGCTCCAGAAACCCCGGTGGACAGGCATGACTTGATATCAAAGTCCCAGCAGGAGCAACTCAGGTGTGTTTAATTACATTAATTAATGATCAGGTGTGGCATGCGTGGAACAGAAAAATATTAAACTATGAACCGAGTGTTGTTTTGTTTTACTTGCCATTACATTGACATCTAAAGAGTTTAAAATGTGTTCCTTGTTTACATGTTCAGTCAATATTAGGTGGAAAGATTTAAACTACAAACTACACAGTCCAGTCACATTAATGTGACCACCACGTACTTTCCACTTCAGAGTTAAATAACCAATCACAGAAGGCAGGTGGCAGCACAGTGCAGTTGAGCGTATATAAAGGGTGTGTGTGGGCTTCGGAAAACATTTCAATCGTTGGCGTAATGCAGAAACGAAGCGATTTATCCGACGTCCAAAAGGGCATGATCATTGGCTTTCGGGCCAAGGGTGGAAGCATTTCCGAAACGGCTGAGTTTGTGAACTGTTCGCGTGCCGCCGTGGTAAAAGTGTACCGTGCATGGCAAAATGGGACTGTCCAAAATCAACGACGTGGCAAATGTGGTGCACCACGGGCCATAGATGACAGAGGCGAACGACGGTTGCGGAACAGATAGACGGGCTACCGTTGAGCAACTGACCACTAAAATGAACCAAGGGGCTACCACAAGTGTCTCCCAAACCACTATTCAGCGAACATTGCTGCGTCTGGGCCTCCGAAGCAGACGCCTGGTTCGTGCACCTATGCTGACTGGTGTTCATCGACGACGAAGGCTAGAATTTGCACGCCAGTACAGCAGCTGGACGTCCACTGAGTGGCGACAGGTAGCGTTTTCAGATGAATCGCGTTTTATGCTCCATCGGACAGATGGACGTTGGCGTATAAGGCGTGAAACCTCTGAAAGGAACCACCCTGCAACCATTGCAGGAACGGTCCAAGCTGGAGGCGGGAGCATTATGGTCTGGGGAATGTTTTCCTGGCATTCTCTGGGTTCACTGATTATTGTGGAAGGCACGATGGATCAATACAAGTACGCATCTGTCCTTGCGGACCATGTCCACCCCTACATGCGCATTGTTTTTCCTCAGGATGATGGCATCTTCCAGCAGGACAATGCGAGGTGCCATACAGCTGCCAGTGTACGTGCGTGGTTCGAAGAGCACCAGGATGAGTTTACCGTCCTCCCCTGGCCAGCAAACTCACCTGACTTAAACCCAATCGAGCATCTGTGGGACCATCTCGATCGAGTTGTTCGCGCCATGGATCCTCAACCGCGTAATCTAGCGCAGCTGGCCACGGCATTAGAGTCGGCATGGCTCAACATCCCAGAGAAGACCTTCAGGGACCTAAGTGACTCTCTTCCTGCACGTCTCGTAGCAGTTCGCTCTGCGAAAGGTGGTTATTCTGGCTTTTGACAGATGGTCACATTAATGTGACTGGACTGTGTAGAAGTTTCAGCCGTTTTTGCCATTTGTAAAATATAGAAAAAACGGTGTCAATTATTATAATAAAAGTAAAAATGTAAATAATTGAAAGACTTTATTTCAAGACAAAAGGTAGTCTATACCGTTTATAAATAAATACAATAAAATCATTAAAAATTCTCAAGTAAAACTAATGAAGCCCTAAACCTTAAATTGTGATACACATTTGCACTAATATTTTAATTAATAATTCAATCAAATGTTTTCTAATTCAAACTTTATTTTACCAGAAAAAAACTATTTAAGATTAAAAATGTATATTTCAAATATGTCCTGGCAAAGAGGCAGCATAAATTATTACTATATTATATTGAATTAATAATAATAATAACTACATTTTGTTTCCAGGAGCAATATATAGGCAAAAAAAG
Source organism: Poecilia picta (assembly GCA_033032245.1). Taxonomy (NCBI): domain Eukaryota; kingdom Metazoa; phylum Chordata; class Actinopteri; order Cyprinodontiformes; family Poeciliidae; genus Poecilia; species Poecilia picta. The sequence goes on from CM065362.1 coordinate 8,909,820, forward strand.
ATGGTTTAGCAAGAAATGTAACAGAGAAACTATGAAAAATATTATAAAATAAAATATATAGCAGAAATATGAAAAAGTACAAATACTTATGAGCAGTGTTTATACACGAGTTTGTAAAATAGTTATATTGCACATATAGTTATAAATACTAATTATGTAGTTATAATCAATAAATAGTGGACAATATCATTTAAAGTTCTTTATTTCAGCAATTAATTTGTGTTTATTAGTGTTAATTTTCAACATTCTGACTCACAGCTGGTGAAAACCCAAACTTCAGCTCCTCAGGAGAGTTTAAGATGATATAAATTACAATATAGAAACGTTCCGGTTAACTCCACCATCTGGGTCAGGTGTCCAGCAGACAGTCACTGATACTCTCCACAAGACACTGAAAGGTCAAGTTACAGCTAAAGTAGCTGGCTGTTCAGAGAACGCTGTTTCCAGGAATATTGTTGGAAAGTTTAGTGGAAGGAAGAATGTGGTAGAAAGGGTTTCACACAATACTGGGATGACTGCAGGGTTGCGAGGACTGCAAATGAGATTCGATAAATTAAGTAACTTCAGCTGACATGTTTCAGCTGTTAAATGGTTAATAAGAACAACTTTATTTGCACAGCAGCCACTGGACTTTTTCTTTTTTTATTGCAAATATCCACCAACTCTCAGGTATCTGCAGGTTCAGCTACGTGTGTCTGAGTTTGTTTTGCCAACATGGAAGAATTCAAGTCGACAGAACAGGAAATGCAGGTTAAAAAATAACATAAATTTTACTAATATTTGACAAAAACACTCAAACTAATAAAGTGCAAATTAAAATAGCTGAATTTTAGAATTTTTTGTGCATCAATTTAATTTGACCAGCTCCTCTCGTGTCTTTGCAAAAACAAAACAATAAAATAATCAATCTGTGTTTAAATGAATATAAATGTTTGCAAAGCAGAAACATTTAACGTATCTTTGCTGTTTTTTTCCCTGCCGTTCTGGAGTCTCGGCTCATGTTGGATCTCATGTTTATTTTGCCAGCAAACACAGGGGTGGCGGGGGGGGGGGGGGGGGATCTCCAATGTACTGAGCAGCTGAGAGTTAACATGGCCGTAAACACAGGCACAGGGAGACAGGGAGATCCCTTACTTTGTGACAGGGTCAGAATATGTTTCACTGGAAAGAAAGGTAATTTAATATTCACAAAAACAAGGTTTTACTTTAAAAAAGCTAATTTTTCAATAGCATTCTGTGCATTTTTGAGTTTTAAACCTTAGAAACACAACAAAAGCTTTAATTGGCAGAGTTTTGATGCTTTCTTTTGACTTATAACTTACGTTTTCAAAAAAATAAAATAAACTAGTGTTTTAACTCCTGAAATGAGAACACATTATGTCAGACAGCATTTCTCCAACCCGGCCCTGAATGTTTTACAAAAACAAACTAATAAAGTTTCAGTCGGGGCAGGACTGAAAAAAAACACAGATCTGAAGAAGTTTGACACACCTGAAAAAACAAAGAAATGTTGCTTAAAAGTCTTAAAACTAAATTCAAAATGCTCAAAAGGATAAATTACATTTAGGTCAGTGGAAAATTAAAGATGAATGAAAATTATTCAGAAAATGGGGTAATTATTTCTTAACCTATTTTAAAATAAATGAAGTAGCTCTGCTAAAAATTAGTCACATTTTTTGAAAAACAAAGCCCTTTATCTACTTCATAAAATAATTTGTTATACATTTTAATCTAACCTCACAAGCAATTATTAAGTCCAAACTTAAATGTTCTTTAAAATCGACTTTACCCACCAGGTTTGTGGACAAAAACAAGAAATGAAGACTTTAATTCTACTACCAATTAAGACCAACGGTGATACGTATGTACATTATCACATCATGTTGTGGTACTTTTGTAATTTACAATACAAATACTAAAAAACTACTTTTTTAGGTAATTCAACGCTAAAGTTTTCGTAATGCAACAAAAAAAAAAATGGAATAAAATTCTTATTTTAGTCTTTAGGACACCAAACACAAAAAGAAGTGGGATTTCATTCACTAAACGAGAGGAAATAGTAAAAACATTTTAAGTCAACATTATTGTGACAATGATGAATGATTTTCAAAAATAATTAACGATACAATAAATACTCACGTCTAAAATACATTTAAAATATGAATGGAAGGAGCAAATACATTTTTTTTCTTAGGAATGTATGTATAAAAAGTGTTTCTAATAATGGAGACAGGTTGAGTTGGTGGAAATATTCAAGTTCTCCACCAGCTAATGAGCTCAAACTTAAATAAAACTCATTTAGTTTATATTACGTTGTGTTTTTAACCATGACCACGGGAGGAAGCTGCTGAGCAGACGCATCCAGACACCACGGCCCGTCAAAGATACCAGATTTCATCTTTATTTTTTCCACATGCATCCAAAGAACATCAACACTGAACAGAGTCATCGGAGCGGCTGGATTGGCACATAATGGCTGCTGTTCATCAGCACTGGCCCACACACCGTTTCTCCTCCACATAATTCATCCACAGCAGCGATCTCTCCGTCTCCCATTAGATTCACATGTAAAGACACAAGTGGCGCTGAAGATTTTCTACACACTAGATCAAGCTTATTAGTGAAAAACAAGGCAGCTGAAGGACAGGAAACACAAATATTAAGTTACAGCCAAACTGGAGTGAGTAACAGAAACATGTAGGTCCCTTTGTTTTGGTCAGGTGTCCCTGTAACGCGTTCGCTCTGCTGGTGAGACGGTAAAAGCAGAAGCTGTCAGCTTTGCTCCCTAAAAATGAAACTAACATTTATACAACATTAAAATCTGAGCTCAGTTTGCAGCTGCCCAGCCGTCACCTGCAGACAGAGACGACAAACGGAGATGAACGAGGGCAGCGTGGTCAAGAGAAAGAGGAAGTGAAGCCGATAAAGCCGTACCTGTCAGGTCACTGCTACACCATCTCATACTGGTTGTTGGTTATGTAGCGAGACAAGCAGCAGGCCAGGAAAATCCCAATGACCTGAGGGGGGAAAAAAGAATCAGACAACATTTATCTGGCTCCTGCAGCTCATACTAAACTGAAAGCTCCAGATTCATAACTTTCAGAGACCCGAGTTAATATTATGACCTGCTGTGTACTTGGAACAACGCTCAACTTTGACCCTGCTGTAAATTTACAACCAGATGAGCGACTGTCAGCACATTTAACCTGATAACACCGCTGACGTTACTGGCCCAATTCTGGACCGGGACGGAGCAAGTAAGCTTTAATTAGTTTAATTAGCTTCAGTTCAAAACAGAACCATCCATCGATAAAAAATGTAATTTATGACTATGCCTAGAAATGTTTAACTGTCTCAATGCAAACTGGTCTGAAGAAAGAAGCAATTTTATTTTAAATGTTAGAAATGCTCCTGTCCATTCATTTGATGATGAACTGGTTCGATGATGATGAACTGGTTCGATGATGATGAACTGGTTCGATGATGATGAACTGGTTCGATGATGATGAACTGGTTCGATGATGATGAACTGGTTCGATGATGATGAACTGGTTCGATGATGATGAACTGGTTCGATGATGATGAACTGGTTCGATGATGATGAACTGGTTCGATGATGATGAACTGGTTCGATGATGATGAACTGGTTCGATGATGATGAACTGGTTCGCTCGTCTTCATCCAGTGAAAGTTTTTAAAATGTTTCAGTATTTGATCATTAAAGAAAATCAAATAAAAATTTAACTTTTCTGTACCCAACACTTATTTTCAGGGAACAGAATATAAAATCTGATAATGTCACAGTATTAAAAAGCTTATATTTTTATGACTTTCATGCATCTGAATATTCAGCCAAGTCAGATTAACATGAAAGACGGTCACAGATTTTAAGTTTGAATTCAGCTTCAGTTATTGAAAATGTGTGAATTACTCTAAACCTCCTCCGAGTTAAAACTGGTTTTAATTCATACTGGGAGCCAAGTTGCTACAAAATAATCCAATATTACCTTTAAAAGGTGACTGTAATCCCAATCAAAGCTCTGACTCTCCATGTTTCCGGCTGCTGGAAGTCGGATCAACGCAGCTCATTTAAAACTCATTTTGCCTCTAATTTCCTCCCAGTTTGTTTTTAGCCATGAGACAATCTGAGAGCAACGCCGTTTAGATCTGGTTTCGCTGTGTAAAATGGCTGATCAAAGAGCTGATTAGCATCTGAGGATGTAATCTCCATTATGGATCCCTGATGAGGAAATGTGCACAAGAAATGGCTGAGCTGGATGAAATCGTTCTGGAACAATGCTGAGAAAACCAAAGCAGAAATCTGAACACTGCCAGAGTTTTAGAGTCTTTAATCCTCCCTGGGGTGGAGTTTGGGGCCCAAACTGCTTCATTTACACAACGTTTCTCCGGTTCTGCCTCGGTTTGGGTTCTACTGTGAAAGCTGCGACTCTTTGGCGTCTTTTGGCTGAAAGTGAACAGGAAACGTTGTAAAAATGATCCAACTGCGTCGTCCTCTCACACTGCCGAGAATGTTTTAAAGGAAAAAAAATTAGAAATAGGAAAACGTGCTCCAGGTGTTCAATAAAAGATAAGTACAATCTTTTAGCCGACTCGGTCAATAGAAATAAACTTTGAACACTGACTGCATCATGCAGAGCCAGACAATCTGAACATGTTGCAGTTAAAACAGGTTCAACTCGAATATTTAATTATGCAACAGTCGTTCCCTTAAATACTGTATATAAAGGAAATCGGGAAGCTTTCACCCCTGAGGCTAATTACACAAAACAGTTTCAGGAGGTTTTATGTTTTTAAGGTCTGGATATTCAGGATTTGTGGCCACTAATGAAAGTTGTTATAATTTAAAACCCTTACTAAAGATGCCCAAGGATGACTGTGGAAGGAAGATGATCATTACTGCAACATGCGGCTTTAATCTCACGTCTGGGAAAACAAAAAACTCGACACGGTTTAACATGAGGGAGAAAAAGCAGCAAACCTGGAAGAAAGCAATCCCAAAGGAGACGCCGGCAATAACTCCTAGGTTGGACTCCAGCATGCTGGTCACCAGTGAGAAGCAGCCCTGACAAAAAGAAAAGCAGACAGAATAAATCTGAAGCTCCCAGTAAACATCGTGACCCAGCTGGTCGTAACTCACCTGAGGGAAGACCACTGTGCCGGCGGTTCCCGGGTTCTTCAGGTTCTCCTCAGTGCAGTTGTTTCTGGTTTTACAGCAGCTCTGAGGAATCCCATGACTATTGAAGTAGTCCGTTTTCCCCCAGTCAGAGAAATTCTTCATGCCGCAGCAATGCAGCTGGAAAAAGCAGAAAGAAAAAAAACTTCATGCAACAGAATCTGATCCTGGAGGAAATCCCTTCTGCAGCGGTTGCCAGGTAATCAAAGCTGTACTGCATCTTTAAGTTAATGTTTTTTTAACGGATGCGACTTGTTTTTATTTTAACCGTTTACTGTAATTCACTCAACCTTTGGCTATACATTGAAATCTGTCATAAATGATCTTCAAACACGGAGAAGCAGCATTCAGCTTCTATGCACCACAAATCTGGAACAAACTTCCAGAAATGCTGAGTTCCTTTAAATCCAGACTGATGACCCAGCTACTCAGAGCTGCTTCATCATGAAATACTAAGCAACATCTTGATGTGTAACGACTGTAATGTTTCAGATGTTGACTTTGTTCCATTTTCCTGATGTGAAGCAAATTGAAAACCTTGTTTCTGAAAGGTGGTGGTGATAAACTGGACTGATTGATGGATGTTATGTTAGTTGTAATCTGTTAATCTCTTCCATCAATCTGCTAATGGACTACAGATGAAAATTAGCCTCTCTGGCTAAATCCAGCATACGTGCATGATGGGTGTTCGTTAATCTGCATCATCTCCTTCATGAAACAAATGTAAATTCCAAGCTTGAGGAGCCGCACCAACCTTTTCCTGCAGGGTGTCGACTGCTTTGCTCTTGCCGTCTGTGCCGTTGTACGTCTGCACTGCGCTCTCGTAAGCCTTGCCGATTTTATCCTTGATCTGACGGATTCAAAACGCGTCAAGCAGTTTCACGGCTGGACACGAACGACTCCACAGTTTCAGTGACTTACCTCGTGACGGAAAATGAAGCCCGAGACTCCTGCTATCAGCTCGGCCAGGAAGACCAGAGTCAGAAACATGGCGTACTGGAAAACAGAGGGGGACGCGGGTAAGCCGAGCGCACGCAGCGGTCTGCAGAGGGGGAATGCTTCCGCTTCCTGGCTCACCAGTTTGAGCATCCATGGGCTTCCTCGGCATGTGGCGAAGCAGCCAAACAGCCCGAAGACGACAATGATGGCTCCGGTCCCGATCAGGACGTACGGCGCGTTGGTGCTGTCCTCGGCGACCAGGGAGAAGTAGGCCTCCAGGCTGACCTTCCCCCAGACTCCGACAGCCAGCAGGATCACACCTGTGAACTGAGCGCAGTGAAAACAACAGCGACAATTATTTTACCTGCAAAACTCCAGCCAGGTTTGGCATCTTGTTCTGTTGTCTTCAAATATTTTAAAGCTCTGGAATATTAACAGTCAAAGGAAATTAAATAAATAAAATAATGACATGATGGCGACTTGCTTTTCAGTGGCAATATAATTAAGTAATTGGGAAAAAAATGGCTTTTCATTGAACCACCTAAGGATTTTTTCTACATTAGAAATGTCTAAATAAACATTTTATTGCCTAAAATTCAACAATTAAAGCATTTGGTTAGCGTAAGATTTCTCATCTGCATCTAACGATATTTCTAATATGAACCAGATCATTTCTTTCTGATCAGCTTATCAATATATGGCTGATCTGTTGATTATATTTTGGATTAACTAGTTTTTAATTGGACAGCAAAAGTTGACTGTTTTTCAGAATGTGAACCAAGTGAAGCTAAAAATGTAATTTGAGTAGATCTGAATAGGACATACAGACAAAATGTTTATATTTTTGTTCAGTTCCGACATAATTACTGCTGGGAGTGTATTGATTAGCCTTTTTGAGTCTGTATACGCCAGTTAATGGTTAATCAATTTCTAAATTAGTTGATTAATTCAATAATCAATCCATCATGATTAACTGATTGCAGTTCTTTGAGGTTTCCACATATCAGTTTGTTTTAAAATGACCTGGTTTTGTTTTCCACTATTTGATAAGCAATCAAGGAAAAAATTGGTCCCTCCTCGTCTTTATTCAGCAGAATAATAATTATTTTCAGGGTCTAAAATTTGAACACGGCACACGATTAGAAGCGTAGATTTGTATGAATTTCAGACATCTGACAGAACATTGAGCAGCTGTCTGATTAACATGGAGGACCAGGTGAGCGGCTTTGTGTCCTCGTCTTTTTTCTGAGCCACAAGCACAACTTGATTCATTTATGTCGACCGAGGGAGGCGCTCATCCAGCCTGACAGGGACACGCTGGGTCCTTTTATTAACCGTAGAGAACAGAATCCAGGCTGGAAAAAACAAAAAAAAACCATTTCAAACATTGATTTCCTCTACCAAATCAACACCGTTCCCACAGGAACAAACGCAGTAAAAAAAACAGAAGCAGGATTGGATTTCTCAGAGCAGAAAGAAAAAGGATAAGGTCACCTGAACTGCAAGGTGTCTGATTAGAGCGCAGCGGGTCAGAAATAGACACACACACCTGGGACAGGCGCCGACCTCGGCCTGGGGTTCAATCAGCTAAATGTTTCCTTCGTTAAAGCGCCGAGTCGTTAGTGTGAGCGGCTGAAAACAGCCAGCAGCAATAAATGGCCAGTTAAAAGCCCTGAACTCGGCCAGCAGCAGCTGCTTGTTTGATCTGCACAAAGATTAACACCAAGAGCAAAAACAGGCTCTGCTTCGCTTTTAGCCTTTACTGTTGCTTTTGGCCATGATGTTTTCAAACCAACCTAATGGGAAAATATTCATGTTTATACCTTATTCTGCTTCCACTAGCAAACAGAACCAGAATTAGTCTTTTTTTCTTTATTAAAACCTGCAAACCTCCATAGTTAGCTGCATCATTATGGACAGGGGAAAAATGTAATCTTCCAGGAAGACATTTCACTGTTTCAGTCATTCATTTCTCATTGTGAGGCCCAAAGGTTTCAAGGTTAATGTTGCTAACTAAGCTGCTGTGGCCTGAGGAAAACAAAAAGCCTAAATCCTGATAACGCTGTACTCGAGTTTTGAAAACAGGTTAAGCTTCTGGTACTGAAATCCAGCCTCCATTTTCCCTAATTTACAATTCAGATTTTTTCCACCTGAACAGATTTTAGAGGCCATCATAAAAATAAAACTCGTCTTCCGTTACAAGCCTTAATAAACAGAAAAGAGGCCGTCCTTTTCTCTTCTGAATCCCTTTATTTTTCATATTTTCTCTGTGGTAAAACAGTAAAGATGTTTCAGGACCTTAAAGGCTTTAACTCTGATCTTTATAGGTTTAAGTTTAAGAACAATCTGACTTTCTTCTATTTGTGCACAGCATCACTTTGGGTGAGAATACAAAGTCCTGGACAGATGTTTGTACTGAATCTTAAGACTCGAGTCACCTTAAATTAAAAAGGACAGACACACACGCGCCTGATCTTCATGGTTTTGATGGCAAATTTTCAGAATAAATTTTGATCTTCAAGCGTCATGACAAAACCAGTAAACATACTGAGTGGTATTCAACCTGTAAGACTTGTGTAAATCAAGTAAACTTCTTAAAATGTCTGTTAAAGAGAAGAAATATTCTGAAAATCAGCTCCTGTCTCTGCATCTTGATGCTCAGTGTTATCCTGTCTCTCATCTTGAGGCTATAGAAAAACAACAAAACACATTTTGATGTTTTGCAGCCACCTAATTAATCAGTTACCTTACTAAACATGTAAAGCATATCTTACATCTTCAATCAAAAATCTGAAAACTCTTTAGCTTTGTTATTGTCAAACTATGCTATTTTGCCCATTTTACTTACATTTCCAATACAAAATTTCTCATTTTTTACACTAAATTCCTTGCCTACAAAATGTTATATTTGTATTTTATATTATTTTGGTAATTAGGTAAAAATAAATTATCAGTTTCATAAATAATTTATTCAGACCAGCACCAAGCATTAAAATGAACAACTATTCTATTTTAACTCAATAAATGTTTGATTTATGATTTTACATGCAAGGTAAACTTCCTGGCACATTTTTCTAGTCTGTACTATAGTTTTAGTCTGAAATAAAAACCCTGCTCTTTCATTGGATTTATCTTAAACAACCAACATCATGTATTAGAGTCTGAAATTCACCTTTTAAAAAGGGGTAATTACTTGGAGCTTGAATGCAGCTCTTATACGGTTGTAACTCCCACAATATAAAAAACAAGATTTGCAGGAATCGATTATACGATTTATGAAACTCTGAAGCCTGCAGTGAATTTCAGGCCCTGATTAGTTCATGTGTTCACCTACCATCGTTTATTAAAAACAAAACAAAAAAACACCTAATTTGATAGTTTAATACGTACCGTTTTTTTAGTCACCTGGAAACATTTAGCATCCATCCGTTTTAATTACTGTACCTTTTACCCTAAATCCATCATCTCAGCATCATTTAAGATGTTATTTATTTAAAAGTACCACAACATATACATTTAGGGAATTTGTTTTTCTATTTAATATTTTTACCATCTAAATTGATGTAAACTTTATGAAAAGATGAAGACGGTGTTGTTCCCCAACAATTTCATGTAAAAACTGTAAAACCTTCAAGACTGGACTAAACCATTCTTCATCAAAATTTAAGAATATTGAAAGGTTAGATTTGTAGGAGCAACCTCTGCTTCCAGATTACCCCAGATTAAGATGATGGAAACAGTAAATTTAACATAAATTTAAGGCAGATACTTCTACATGAGACAACACAAAGAAGGACGAACTTCTGTAGAAACATTTTCCTTAGGACCACTGCAAAGCCATCATTTTAACTACTTCCTCACATTGTTTTCCAAAAGGTCCACCCACCATAAAACTGTGAAGCAAAGCCATCAACCTTTCACAGTAAGGGTACACTTATATTTTCTTCAAATATTTAGAAAATTTACGTCTTGTATTTTGGAGTTCAGTAAAATAAATGGCGCCAAGTTGTTTCTGACACAAAGCCAAGTGATCCGAGTCTTTATTCGATCGATTATTCGAGTATTGCTGCTTTGCGTTGTGTGTGATTCAGCTGAGCATCTGAACAATACGGAGATCATAATGTTTAGTAGGGCTGTGTAAGAATATCGATTGTGTGATATATATTGATATTTTCAATATTCATTTGCAAGTATCATAACATCCAACTGCTCCCTCACTGCTTGTTTCGCTGGGAGAGCGACCAGGTCATCAGGCTTAGAGTGATTCCTTCAGATGTTCAGGTTAAAAAGGTATCAAACTATTCAGGTACTTGGTGCATTTTATTTACTTTACAAATGCATGTCAGCTACAGTTTGTACTGTTTCAATTAAAAGAAACACGTTTTCTCACCACTTCTTTGATTCATTTTGTCCAGCTGTTGTCCAACCAGAGCCAGGTATTGTGTAGTTGGTGCTTTTAATCAGTTTTCAGTTAAATTAATTCAATCCAAATCTATAACAGTCACAAAATGTCACCAAAAATCACTCTGTCCCTCTGAAATCTTTCAGAAAATCGCAATAGTGTATCGAACTGTATCATTTGCTGAATATCGCAATATGTATTGTATCGTGAGCAGAACATCGTGTATCGTATCGCGAGATTACTGCATCGCTACAGCCCTAATGTTTAGTGTTAAATCTCATCAGCAGCATCCCTACAGCTCGTAAAGGCCTATTTCAGTCTGTCAGAGACTTTCAGCCCCAACTGGTTGGAAACAGTAGCAGAAGCCAACAGTCGGTTTGGTCGCTTCAGTGTCTCCCCAACGGCCGAAGAGTTTCCAACAAGTGGCCGAACAAAACCGACTAAAAACGTTTCGTTTGTTTTCGTTCCGACACGTTTGGCCCCTGCAGTGATTTTTCCTTTCTTTCTTTCTTTCTTTCTTTCTTTTTCGAGCCCCTCCTTTTGTTGCTCCTTTTGTCCCAGACCCCATTACTCACCCAGAAAATGAGGCTGTAGGAAATGAGGAAAGTCTTCAGGCAGGTGATCACTGGCTTCGTCTGAAGCCGCCGAGACGGAGGCGACATGCTGGAGTTTAAAAGGTTCACAGCTGGAAAATAAGAGATACGAGACAAAAAAATAAATAAATAAAAAGTTTCCCTTTCTGCTTCCCGACGCCGAGATTGTGTGTGTGTGGGGGGAAAACTTTAAGGATTCAGCAAGAGGGGGGAAGTGTCGTCACTAACTCAAGAATCACTTTCCTGAAGGGACCAACGGTTTCTCCTGCGTCAAGGCGGCGGCAGCCATGTTTTAAACGCCTCAAACAGGAAGTAGCAACAAAATAAAAGCACTGAACAAAGGAGAATTCTTATAAGGAAAACTTGTTTGTGAAAATCTTGTTGATCCTTATAAAAATATAGCATCATTCGGATTTTTAAAGTAAATATCTTATTTTATTATATATTGTTTTAAAATAAAATAAAAATGTTTATTACACATTGTATTTTTTGCACATTCCTTGGATTGTTGGATATTTTTAATTATTTCAAATAACTGCACAGTATTTCTTAACTTTTACTTTTGTGCAGATTATTATTATGTTTGTTGTTAATGTTAATCTTGTTTATTATATATATATATTTTTACCGTTTAAGAACTTGTTTTAATATCTAGTACTGTTACACCAGAATTTCCTTGTTGCAAGACAATAAAGTTTGTTTCTATTCCATTCCTTTATTCTAAATTTCAAGCATTATGTTGTGCTTATTTATTATTAAGACGGACTAGAAATGTTACAGAATACGTTCGCTGGAAAGCTGAAGAAGCTGAAGAAGCTGACTGTGTAGAGATACTGTGTAGAGATACTGTGTAGAGATACTGTGTAGAGATACTGTGTAGAGATACTGTGTAGAGATACTGTGTAGAGATACTGTGCTGTGTAGAGATACTGTGTAGAGACTGTGTATCCCAGCATATTATTTCAAAGTTTAGTGAAAGGAAAAGTGTAGTAGAAAATTTGTACAAATGCAAAAGCAGTATAGCCTTTTAAATTATTTTAAGGTAAATCCCATCATCAGCAACATCCAATTGTCTCAAACAAACAAACAACAAACAAACAAACAAACAAACAAACAAACAAACAAACAAACAAACAAACAAACAAACAAACCAACAAACAAACAAACAAACAATAAGATTATTTTAAAAGAATAAAATATTTAATCTCAGCTGTCCAAGACACTGGACTTTCACTAAGCTTTTCCATTTTTCTCCAAAGCTGCAGTCTATATGTTGTCAAAGCTTTTCGGGGCCAAATTATACTTTTTACAGTTTTTATTTTTGTCAAAGCTGTATAAATGAATTAAACTGAAAAAGAATAAATAAACTAAAAAAAAAGTTACAACTTTGTAAACATTTTTTTTCAGTTGCCCGTCCTTTATTTCAGTTTTAGCTTATTTTTTCTTTTGAACGAACTTAATGACCCTAATTGAGCTCCATGTAAAATACGAAAGGTTTGGGAACGCATCCAAAACAAAAATGCAAATCTGCATAATTTTTTGTGACGTCTTCTTAGTCGTGTGCTTTTATTCTGACAGTAGCGGCACCGTTTCCTGTGTGACGAAGCTCGCCTTGACGTCTGTGCTGCGGTGAAGCGACCCACGTAAATAAAATTATTACAACGTGGCACTCAGTGAAACACGGCCTTTAAAATTAGCGGTTTTACTTTATACACATTTTTATGTAGCCCAGTTTCATAGCTGCTAAGTTAAGCTACAGTATCATCCATCTAGCAGGATGTTTACTATGGAGTTAGATTTGTTTCACAATTATTCAATCAAAAAAAAAAAATCGACTCAACCAAAAAAAAACGTTTCAGCCAAAAAAAAAATACACTCAACCAAAAAAAAAAAGAGATTCAATCAAAAAATTAGTTACTTCAATCAAAAAAAATCTTTAAAAATGTTTTTGTTTCGTAAAAAAATATTTTTATGATTAAATTGTTTTTATGACTTTTTTTTTGTTGGAGATGATTTTTTTTTTTTGGTTGAAACTTTTTTTTTGGTTGAGTCGATTTTTTTTTGATTGAATAATTGTGAAACAAATCTAACTCCGTAGTTTACAAATTAAACAATATTTAAAATCACAACATGTTTCAGGAGGCTATCTGATTATTATTTGATTTAATTAGTGTCTACTATTTTCAGACTTAATGCTTGAATTAGTTGTGAGCAAATTAAAAAAAGTGTACAAGCTGCATTAATGTAAATGTTAAAGAAAAAAAATCATTATTGAAGCTCACGTGTTAATGTGTTGATGTATTTTAATCCTGTCTATGGAGTTTGTGGGGTTAATTGCTCGATCCATCATGTTTAATGCAGCAGAGGGGAGGAAACGTGCAAGCATTGAAGCCCCAGAGCGCCACCTACTGGCTTTACCTTCTCACTTTACTCACTGAAAAACTTCTCCTCTTCAGGAACCTCTTTTTAGTCCTCATCTCATCGGGGTTCAGGCGAACTCAACATTTTTAAAGGCTCTTTACCAAACATCTTTGGAAACTTTTCTAGATTTTACTTGCATGATTTCTTGTAAAATCTCCTTGAACAAAACAATCGCTTTTATTCTCCGCCTGCAGAGGAATCGTTGTTACTGCCATGCCAACCAACCGATGTGTTGCTGCTGCTGCGTTCATCTTATTCTTATTCTCAGGTGAGGTCAGAAACTACAAAACACAGCAGATTTATAACTTTAAAATAACTGCAAAATTAATGCAAGAACGTTTTCAGGACACTTAATGACGAAAAAATCGTTACTTTAATTGTATAAAAATCTAGTTTATTGCTTAAGTGATTTTTAAATTACACAAATGCTGCGTTAGGCTAAAGATGAGAATGTTGAACCTCAAATTACTACCCTACTGCCCGATTTTACTACAAGAATATGTAACTTTTGTCAAGAAAAAGAATATATATATATATATATATATATATATATATATATATATATAATATATATATATATTATATATATATATATATATATATATATATATATATTGCATGTTGCATGGGATTACAGAGAGCAAAACAGGACATAAAACAAGACCAGACAAAACCAGAAGGAAACAAAATATATATATCAGTAACGGTTAGTAATCAATTACTTGCAAATAACTTAAAGTAATTAAACTGACAATAATGCATGACATCACATGGCCCTCATTTACCTTGTAATAAAATATGGTGCATTGACATTTAGTTTGTAAAAGTCTTTAAAGTGTCTTTCAGTGTGTTTAAACATACGGTTTAATGCTGCATGTAGGATTTCTGGAGGTAATTACAGCAGCTCATCTTTCGCCTCTTGCTGCTGCAGCAGGAAAACATCTCATCTCAACCCTTCATCTCAGCAGAAACAACATTTGTATTAGACGCAGATGTGCTGACTGCACAGTGAGCCCGTCTGATTCCGTGCAGGAATGAGAAGCTGCTCCTCAGCGTCCCCCAGCATGCAACTGGCCAGGCTCCAGTCAGGATGAATTAAACATTAACCCATCAAACTCACATTTAGACTCAATCTTCTCAATATTCCATAGATAAAATCCTTGCTGGCTTTACAGCATTTGCTTTTGTGTCCATTGGTATGTTGATTTGTCCTTGAGGTTGGGAGGCCTCCTCACCATCACCCTAATCCACAGATTCCAGGAGGGATACTTTTAGGGCTTCAAAATAAAATCTTCAATATCTTTCATACTAGGGCTGAAGTGATACAATAATCTCACAATACGATATGATACACGATATTCTGCTCACGATACAATATATATTGCAATATTCAGCAAAAGATGCAATTCAATGCACTTTTGCGATTTTCTGAAAGATTTTAGAAGGACAGAGTGATTTTGGTGACATTTTGTGGCTGTTATAAAGTTGGATTGAATTAATTTAACTGAAAACTGATTAAAAGCACCAACTACACAATACCTGGCTCTGGTTGGACACAGACTTAAAGTGGACAGCTGGACAAAATGAATCAAAGAAGTGGTGAGAAAAACATGTTTCTTTTAATTGAAATAGTACAAACTGTAGCTGACATGCATTAGTAAAGTAAATAAAGTGAACCAAGTTCCTGCTCTGAATAGTTTGATACCTTTTTAACCTGAACATCTGAAGGAATCACTCTAAGCCTGATGACCTAATCATTCTCCCGGCGAAGCAAACGGTGAGTGAGCAAGGTGACAGTTGGATGTTACGATACTTGCGGATGAATATCAATATATAGCGATATCAATATTATTATACAGCCCTATTTCATACCAGATTTGATTTCTGATTTTAATTTTTTTTTCTTGCTTTATTTTCCAAAAAAGAAATTAGAGTTTATTTTCAGAAAGTTGCTTTTATTTTTATCATCTCCTCTGAGAGTTGAATCCATGTATGTATTAGGTTATGAGAATAGAATAAAGACATAACTTTACCAGGAGAATGTCTTGAAATAAAAAAAAGTCATTTTAATGTTTTTTTTTTGTAGAAAAACAAAGCAATATTTCCAAAAAGTAGCAAGAAAAAAAACCTTCACATTTTGCATTATTTTGTACATCCATTTGGGTTTGTACTGCTTCTAAAAACAGCTTAAAAAACACTCAGATGCTTTTAGGCAATACGTTAATGTTTTTGGTGTCTGTAAAATGAGTAATTTCAAAAACCTTTTTCATGTAACATCACAAATCAGCAGGCGCTGCCCAGTTACCTAGCAACGAAGCCCAGGTTAATACATACCCACCCAAGTGGAGCTCCAGCACCTTTGGTCAGCTGGTTTTACCGCTGCATGTTCTGTACCGCTGCATGTTCAGCAGCCATTCTGTACAATGGCTGCTGGAAAAGACAAGTATTTTGATGTGGAGGAAACCCCACTTCTGCTTTTCAAAGATGCTGGTTGTATAATTGTGCATCTGTTTGCAGTCATTTTCTTGTGTGAGTGTAAATGTTGAGTTGGGGGCGCGTGGCCAGCAAGACGTCCTAAATCAGCTCCTTATGTGACTTTCTGGGAGTCAAAACACGTAATGAACATGAATTGTAGACCTACCCTAACCTGTTCAAGGAAGCATAATAGGTCATTTTTAAAAATCTGAATTTTCCTGCCAATTGCCTCTTGTTTTATCGGGTTAAGCTGTAGTTAAACCTCCCTCTCTCATCCTCAGGTGCTCCTCTGTGCTCACTGGACAGGTGGTTTAATTACAGCTCTGCTCCAATCACTACCAGTTAATTACTGAGGAGCTCCCCCTACCGTCTCCCTCAGTGGGGCTTCATTTAATCCTGCAAGATAACAGCCACACCTAAAAACTGCCCAGGAGCACACAGCGACTTAGACGATTGAAAGGACGCTGGTCGTTTCTCTTTGTCATTAGAGAGGAAGTGGACTCACCGTGCCACTGTTTGGGTATTCTCCACCATTTGATCCATGAGGCCCCAGAGCCAGACTCAGGGCAGTTATAAAGGCAAAGCTTCCTTGAACAAGTTAGGACAGGTTCATGAGTGATACTAAACATTTTCATGACATTTTATGCACAAAATGATTAGATTAAGAGATTTTAGTTCTGTTTATTTAGAGCTCCTTTCAGAATGAGCTGTTTTAGGGTCTCTGTCACTTTAAATCCAATTAAGCTGCTGCTGGCCACACTCCCAAACTCAACTTTTACACTCTCATGTAAATTTGGCTGCAAGCAGATTAACAATTATACTACCACACATCTGTGAAAAGCATTAGTAGAACCTCCTGCACAACCACAAGAACACAGCAAGTGGTTTCTGAATGGTAAGATCAAAATCAAGTTTATTTATATAGCATGTTTCCAACAGCACACTCTGCTTTACAAGGAAAAACAAAACACTAAAAGTAATTAAACGGTAAAGGAGTCAAAAACCAAACATTAGACAGAGAGAAGGGCTTAATAGGCTGTTAGACCAACTAAAGGCCACATTCGCACTGCAGCCTGAAGTAACCCAAATCCGATTTTTTAAATTATTTTTGCCTTAATGCAACCTGTATCTCAGATTATTATGACAGTCTGAGTATGGAAGCCCATTTCCGCAATGAAAAAAAAAAGCTAAACAGGAAGTCATAATTTCGACTTTCAAAGTCATAATTTCGACTTTCAAAGTCATAATATCTGACTTTGAAAGTCACTTTTAATTTCGACTTTCAAAGTCGAAATTTCGACTTTAATTTCGACTTTCAAAGTGATAATTTCGACTTTCAAAGTGATAATTTCCACTTTCAAAGTCATAATTATGAGATATAAAGTCATAATTTTGACTTTGAAAGTCATAATTTCGACTTTCAAAGTGATAATTTCCACTTTCAAAGTCATAATTATGAGATATAAAGTCATAATTTTGACTTTCAAAGTCATGATTATGACTTTGAAAGGCGAAATTGTCAAAAATTATGACCTTGAAAGTCGAAATTATGACTTCCTGTTTAGTTTTTTTTTTTCCATGGCAGAAATGGGCTTCCATAGATATGTGTTCCTAATCCAATATCTATCTGATTTTTTTTTTTTCAAACGTGACCCGTGAGGCTCGGTGGCATTCAACCCATTATGTCTATGATTCAACCGACCTGGACGTCATTATTTTGCGTCCTGATACACGCAGTCAGGAAGAAAAACAACAGCCATGGCGGACAGTAATGAGGGTTAAGTCATGTGCTCGCTGCTGTTGGATAAACATTTTAAAATCAAAGTACGCCCCACCGTTAGCATCTAGCCTTTACTTCCGCAAACACTGAGCATGCTCGCTACATGTGACGTTAGTCAGCATGCGGAAGACTTTTAGGTTATTTGGGCTTCACATTAGCAAATCACATAAAAGTCACATATAATTGGAAACGTAAAAAGTGGATTTCACAAAAAAAAAACAGCTGACCAAACATATTCCGCTTGGGTTGCTAGGTAACGAAGCTAGCTCGGCTGAGGTTGCTAGGTAACGAAGCCAGCTCGGCTGAGGTTGCTAGGTAACGAAGCTAGCTCGGCTGAGGTTGCTAGGTAACGAAGCCAGCTCGGCTGAGGTTGCTAGGTAACGAAGCCAGCTCGGCTGAGGTTGCTAGGTAACGAAGCCAGCTCGGCTGAGGTTGCTAGGTAACGAAGCCTGCTCGGCTGAGGTTGCTAGGTAACGGCGCAGTGCCCCGTTGAATGCGACATCGCGTTCCTGAGGGTTTTGAAACGGGCTGTTCTCCAGATTCGTAAAACAATTAACTTATATATTGCTAAAACGGCTGGGTGTATTTTAAGCGCTGTTTGGAAGCAGCTGAGACCCAAATGGAGGTACAACATGCGAATGAAAGGACGCGCCGTTTGGTGGTGCATGCCGCTTTAAGTCTGCTGCTTCTGGAGTCTTGCATGGTATCAGATGAGCTGAGTGTTTATTTCCTGTGTGACTAATGCTCTGGGAGGAAGAGGGGGTTACATCGGCCGGGGGGGAAGAGAGGAACACAGAGCTCATTATGAGGAAAAAATGCTGATGACAGCTTTAATCTAAAAGTCTTCTGCTTTTAGGAACAATCTGCCAGCTGGATGTGAGGCATCCTGATTAAGAGAACATGTTGTTGAATCGACCTTTCAGTTGGAGAAGGGAAGTGGAGCAGGAATGAGGCCTGAGACAGGGGGGAGGAGAGGAACTCTGGCATCCAGCTCCAAACATGGAGTCAGGCTTTCAAAGGGCATAATGGGCGTGAAACAGCTGCAGAGAAGTTCGGATGGCTGCAGAGTGAAATACATGTGCTGTTGTGCAATAAGATACACAAATGAGTCTTTAATAGAATAATGAAAATGTGCTGGGTTTCAACATTTGTCATCAGATGAAGTATTTTCTAACGTGAGGCTGAAGACATCCATATGCTTCCCTTTAATTCATTCGTACAAGTCGTTGTTAAAAGGTCCATTCATTTCAGCAGCTTAGCTCACTAAATGAAACTCATTACATAGATTAATTAGACTCAGACTCTTGTTTTCAAGCCTTTATTTGATTATTTTCTGCCTAAGGTGAATAAAACATGACATGTAAAATAAAAAAAGACATAGTGGGCATGTCTCAGATATGGAAGAGGATTAGGGCCACCGGGGAAAAAAAATTCTGACTTTAATCTCAGAATTCTGACTTTAATCTCAGAATTCTGAGATTAAAGTCAGAATTCTGAGATTCTGACTTTAAAGTCAGAATCTCAGAATTCTTTAAAGTCAAAATCTCAGAATTCTGAGATTAAAGTTAGTCAGAATTCTGACTTTCTAACTTTAAAATTAGAATCTCAGAATTCTGACTTTAAAGTCAGAATTTTTTTCCCCCGGTGGGGAAAAAAAGATTAAAGTCAGAATTCTGACTAACTTTAATCTCAGAATTCTGAGATTCTGACTTTAAAGTCAGAAAGTCAGAATTCTTTAAAGTCAGAATCTCAGAATTCTGAGATTAAAGTTAGTCAGAATTCTGACTTTCTAACTTTAAAATCAGAATCTCAGAATTCTGACTTTAAAGTCAGAATTCTGAGATTTATAGTCAGAATTCTTTTTTTTCTCTGTGACCCTAATTCTCTTCCGTTCTCAGACTACAAGATAAACATCTGCAAGTGAAATGTTTGAGTTAAAATCTTGTCTTGTTTGAATGTGTCAACTGTAACATATAATGACACAATATACCGCCAGCTTTTTAAAATATTAAATTAAAAATGTTTGGTTTGTGATTTATTTATTCATTATTTTTAAAATGTGGATTACTTTTGGGCTGGAAGTAAATTAAATCTAAATAAATAACATTTCTAACACATGAATTTGAATCTGTGAGGGAATCAAGAGATTTTTCATGGAGGCACAGCAAAAGAATAAAACTAAGCAAACACTGAACAGGGCAATATTTTATTAAAACTAAAAATAAGAATGAAAGTAAAAATAAATAAAAACACAAAACTACAATATTTTATTAAATCTAAAATATAAGAACAAAACAATAAACAAACAAATAACAAAACTAAAAAAAAAAATGAACAAGGACAATATTTTATTGAAACTAAACAGAAATAAATAAAAAACACCTCAGAGGTTGCAGAATCCTGAACTATCAGATGAAAACTGCAATCTGGTCTCAATATAGCTCAAACTAAAAGGGTAACATCTTAATTTATAATTCATTATCAAAGTAAAATTGTGAAGGTGAAATATGAAATTGGTCCAAGGAAAGAATTAGCTACAGTGTCTGTGGCCGTATATATTACCATAAGAAACTGATTTAAATATTTATTCACCCTGATGGTCTCTGTGTAGAAACTCCCAAGTATATTACATACAGCCTTAAAGGTTATTTCTTGATAAGTTTCATATTAATCTATAAATGAGTCTCTTTTGGTTTGTGGTTGTATTTTATGAAGCAAAGTGGCCAAGAAATGAGTGAATATGAAGATTTTAGTGAAATAGCTTCCAGATCTAAATTTAATCAATTCTATAAACAAATTAATGATGACAAGGAGATAATTATAGGTTTAAACCTAGTTAGATTGGTTCAATAATTTAAAATAACTGATCCACTACAAAACTGTAAAATTGAAACGTTTAAATAAGGTTATTAGAATCACAATGCAATAAGCACAAAACACAATTAAATTTTTACACATTAAATCAAGTATTTCTGTTTAGTATTAATGTTTGCATCTGTGAGAATGATCTTGGAGCCTTTCACACAGTTTTAAAACTTTCTTGAGTTTCCATCATCCTCCCTGATTTGAAAACCAGACATTTCCTCCATTAAAGTTACAGGAAATGAGCCAACGTGAGGGAAGCGCTTACATGCCCGCCTGCCTCTGTGTGACCCTCATTTTCTGTTCTCCACATGTAATATTCATCTGTGTTTCACCTACATTCATTTGAAACAATTTCAGACACGTTTGAAAATGTATTTCATGTCTCCACATTTCAGCGGGAGCCACCACAGACTACGACAGCTACAGTGACTTCATAGAGGAAGACGACACTCCTCAGCTGGACTACAAAGGTGCAAAATATATAATATCTAAGGCAGCATTATTTGAGACAAATACACTTCTCTATGCTTTATATATACACATTGAATATGATTAAAATTTCATGTTTAAAATGGTGGTTACATCTGCTGTTCAAAATTGCAAAATTCACATTTTGGACATTTTTGTTGCTTCTGAAAACAATCCAAGCACTTAAAACCAATTTCCAGCTTTTTTTTTTTTTTTTGTCGTCAGTAATTTAATGTTTTTTGGTGTCTGGAAAACAAGCTGATTCAAAAACCTCCCAATTGGTGAGTCATAACCGAAAGGAACTGTGCTGTTACCTAGCAACTCCAGCTAAGCCCAGCCCCGTTACCTAGCAACCCCAGCTAAGCCCAGCCCCGTTACCTAGCAACTCCAGCTAAGCCCAGCTCCGTTACCTAGCAACTCCAGCTAAGCCCAGCCCCATTATCGAGCAACCCCAGCTATAAGCCCAACCCCGTTACCTAGCAACCCATCTAAGCCCATCCCTGTTACCTAGCAACCCCAGCTAAGCCCAGCCCCGTTACCTAGCAACTCCAGCTAAGCCCAGCCCTATTATCGAGCAACCCCAGCTATAAGCCCAGCCCCGTTACCTAGCAACCCAGCTAAGCCCATCCCTGTTACCTAGCAACCCCAGCTAAGCCTGGCCCCGTTACCTAGTAACCCCAGCTAAGCCCAGCCCCGTTACCTAGCAACCCCAGCTAAACCCAGCCCTGTTACCTAGCAACTCCAGCTAAGCCCAGCCCTATTATCGAGCAACCCCAGCTATAAGCCCAGCCCCGTTACCTAGCAACCCAGCTAAGCCCATCCCTGTTACCTAGCAACCCCAGCTAAGCCCAGTCCCGTTACCTAGCAACCCAGCTAAGCCCATCCCTGTTACCTAGCAACCCCAGCTAAGCCCAGCCCCGTTACCTAGCAACCCCAGCTAAGCCCAGCCCCGTTACCTAGAAACCCCAGCTAAACCCAGCCCTGTTACCTAGCAACCCCAGCTATAAGCCCAGCCCCATTATCGAGCAACCTCAGCTATAAGCCCAGCCCCGTTACCTAGCAACCCCAGCTAAGCCCAGCCCCGTTACCTAGAAACCCCAGCTAAACCCAGCCCTGTTACCTAGCAACTCCAGCTAAGCCCATCCCCGTTACCTAACAACCCCAACTAAGCCCAGCCCCGTTACTTAGCAACCCCAGCTAAGCCCAGCCCCGTTACCTAGCAACCCCAGCCCCGTTACCTAGCAACCCCAGCTAAGCCCAGCCCCGTTATTGAGCAACCCCAGCTATAAGCCCAGCCCCGTTACCTAGCAACTCCAGCTAAACCCAGCCCTGTTACCTAGCAACCCCAGCTAAGCCCAGCCCAGTTATCTAGCCACCCTAGCTAAGCCCAGCCCCGTTACCTAGCAACCCCAGCTAAGCCCAGCCCCGTTACCTAGCAACCCTAGTGGAACTCCAGCCCCGTTACCTAGCAACCCAGCTAAGCCCAGCCCTGTTATTGAGCAACCCCAGCTAAGCCCAGCCCCGTTATCGAGCAACCTCAGCTATAAGCCCAGCCCCGTTACCTAGCAACCCCAGCTAAACCCAGCCCTGTTACCTAGCAACCCCAGCTATAAGCCCAGGCCCACTACCTAGTAACTCCAGCTAAGCCCATCCCCGTTACCTAACAACCCCAACTAAGCCCAGCCCCGTTACCTAGCAACCCCAGCTAAGCCCAGCCCCGTTACCTAGCAACCCCAGCTAAGCCCAGCCCCGTTACCTAGCAACCCCAGCTAAGCCCAGCCCCGTTATTGAGCAACCCCAGCTATAAGCCCAGCCCCGTTACCTAGCAACTCCAGCTAAACCCAGCCCTGTTACCTAGCAACCCCAGCTAAGCCCAGCCCTGTTATCGAGCCACCCTAGCTAAGCCCAGCCCCGTTACCTAGCAACCCCAGCTAAGCCCAGCCCCGTTACGTAGCAACCCTAGTGGAACTCCAGCCCCGTTACCTAGCAACCCAGCTAAGCCCAACCCTGTTATTGAGCAACCCCAGCTATAAGCCCAGCCCCGTTACCTAGCAACCCCAGCTAAGCCCAGCCCCGTTACCTAGCAACCCTAGTGGAACTCCAGCTCAGCTCTTTCTGAAAGGAGCTCACAGCAGAACTAAGAAAACTGAAATCTCATTCTAAAAATTATTTGTATGTTTTGGATCACCATAGGCTTATCCTAAACTGTTGAAGGAAGCATAGAAGATCATTTTTAAGTGATAATTAAGAAGTGTTAATATATTTCTGCTTTGGGTTTATTAAAACATGAATCTCAGATAATTAATTTTCAATATTTCCTTCTCAGCAACATGTTTTTTTATAAAGTTTATTCTGGCTGTTGTTTGTTTTAATTCCTTAATGATTTGAATATCTTACAACATATTTTCTTTCTAAATATAACATAACTAGATAGCTTGTAAAATAAATAATTAGCTAACAATTATTGAAGATTGACCTTAGAAACATCAAATATTAGCACATAATTAGCATGAATTTTCTGACCAATATTTATTTTAAGTTATTTTCGCATTAATTTTTTATTTTTTACAATTAAACCTTTTTTCAATATAGAAATTAAAAGTTGCTCCATTTTACATATTTTCTAACTATTTTAGACTGGCTGCTTTTTCAGTTCGATCCTTGGATTTTGGAGGAATTTTCCTAAGAATTGATAAGATGACATGAAATAATCTTCATTAGTGACCGAAATGAAAACAGAATACTAAATAATACTAACAATAAATCATTTTTCTGCTTTTCTTTGTTTGTTTTCCTCTCTTCTTCTTTGAAAGCAGACCCAAACTGGTGTCGCTCTCCACATCTGCCTAATGGTGAGGTGTCGTGCCGCTCCCCTCGCGGCGGGGCCCACCGGGGTTTGCTGGGCACCCGGTGCGAGATGACCTGCGACCGAGGCTACCGACTGCTGGGCAGAACGTCCATTCAGTGCCTCGCCAACCGCCTCTGGTCCGGGTCAGCTTACTGCCGCAGTACGTGGACACTTTTATTCTTTATTACCAACAAAATGAATCTGAGGCCTTGTTAATCATACAAGGTTTGAGAATCCTTGTAAGATACAAAACTCTGAGGTTTGAGAATCCTTGTAAGATACAAAAACTCTAAGGTTTGAGAATCCTTGTAAGATACAAAAACTCTAGGGTTTGAGAATACTTGTTAGATGTTGCTCTGCTACAACTGGTTGAGGAGACCCCACAAGGGCAAGTCCTCATGTGGATCGATGTTTTTAAATGTTTTATTTTTATTTTTACTTTTAATAATGTTTTTATCTTTTTTAATTTTTTTCAAAATCTTTGTCTCTGTTTTTATTTCTATTTTAAATTGTGTAAAGCACTTTGAAATGCCTTGCTGCTGAAATGTGCTATACAAATAAAATTTGATTGATTAACTGCTGCTCTGAATATGTTCTTTCAGCAAGAGGCCTTTTTAGAGTCTGTTTACTCCAGTTAACGATTAATCGATTACTAAATAATAAATTATTTCAATAAATCACCACGATTAATCGTTTCGGCCCTATTTAAAAACAATAAATCCAAAAGTAAAGGAATAATCTTTTATTTGAACTAAATGAACTTAATTCAGAGCCCTCCATTGGAAATGCTCTGCCTGCTGTTTCCGGTGCGTGCTACAGCTTGTCTCTTGAATGCTTTAAAGTCTAACTCAGATCCTAAAATGGATGCTGACGTTAATCAGAAACCAGAACTGGGAAACGGAAACAGTGAGACTTATGAATAGTTAGTCATCAGTCTGACAGAACAACCTGCAGGCGTTTCATGGAGGCTCTGTTCAGACACGTGAATGATGATGAACTTCAGTCATCCAGAAGCGAAGAAATAAGAAGAGCATGAATAAGAATTTACACTTCAGATTGTAACAGAATGAAACTCATCAAACTGCCAAACTAAGATTTGACCAACCAGACATCAGCGCCTAGTTACGCTTCATTCATTTGAGAGCTAGCAAAATGTTCTAATAATAGAAAGTTTTCAAAATGTAGTGCTGGAAATGATCATGAAATTAGAATAAGGCTGGAATGATTAATCAGATTAATCTATTACTGAGATATTGTTAACTAAGTTAGTAATCGATTAATTGTTCACAGGAGAATTCACACTCTAAGGGCATTTGATTAAGAAATGACATATTTAGATCAGTAATTAAATCACAACTGTACAAAACTATGTAAATAATTTACATTTAGGAAAAAAAACACCTTTATTTATAATTCTTTTTAATCCAAAACATAGTTTTAGCTTCAGCCAGTTCAAATTCACTAAAGGAATTGTATTTATTTTCTCATTTTAAAAAGGAATTGAATTATGTATTTGCATATTTTAATGTATTTCAAATATTGCTTAATAAAAGCTTAATAGGTTAATGAAAATCTGTAGAACGTGCCAATTTTGTATTTGATTAATTGATTGTCAGAATAATTGATTACTAAAATAATCGTTTGTTGCAGTCTTAAATTAGAATAAATAAACAAGACAAAAACATATTTTCAGAGCTTATGAGAGGTGCGGCAGGAAGAAATAGGCTACAAATAATATTTTCTGGTTGAAATTTGATTTGTAAATCATACACTTCAAAAACACAAAATCTTTTCAAATATTTCTGGTTTAGGTTTTAGTCCAAATATCTTAGTACACTTGAAATAAAACAAAAATAACTTAAAAGGGACGATCCAGCAAGATGTAAGAGCTTGTTTTGAATAAATTGTTTCTTAATATTGATGAAAATTTGCTTTTCTATTGGCAGATTATTTCACTAAAAACCTGAGAAAATGTCTTGTTATAAGTAAAATAATCTGCCAGTGGAACTAGAACTTTTTCATCATTACTAAGGATCCTTGACTCAAAACAAGTTCTTATATCTTGCTGAAAAGTCACTTGTAAGTTAGTTTTGTCTTATTTCAAATATGCCGATATTTGTACATAAACCAGAAATGCTTGGTAATATTTTGTGTTTTTGCAGTGTAAAAAAGGCCCAACTATGACAACAGTGAATGCATGCTGTTTCTACAGGGGTTCGTTGCCATGTCCTGCCCCTCATCCCACAAGGCAGATACTCCTGCACTCAGAGCTTCTTCGTGGACTCCAGGTGTGAGTTTACCTGTCGACCTGGCCACCGCATCGAGGGGGAACACTCGCGCACCTGCCTGCACCGGGGTTCGTGGAGCGGCGTGCAGCCGGAGTGCTCAGGTTGGGTTTCTTTAAGATGTTCAAACTTTTAAAAGTCTTTTAGGAAATTCTGTGAACTGCGGCTTGAACTTGGGTCCATTTGTGCCATTGTTTAACTTCCTGAGATTCCTTTCTCAAAACAAGCTCCATATGTGTTTGCTCTCACGGCTTCACAGAAACTGACTAATTTCCTGAGAGGATCCAAACCGCAGCCTGCAGTTACTCTTCATGTTCTACTCCTGAAATAAAAGCTGTCGCCTTTTCCACAAAACGCTTCGTAAAACTTCACCAAGTTCTATGAATCAGCATTAGCCTCACTTAACTGGATTGTCTGTGTTTATCTTACATCACTTTGTTCTCTAAAGGGTTAAATACCAAATTTTAGACCCATAAATCTTTACTTATTGAAATCATAAAATATAAATAAAGCATATTTAGGCCTTGTCGTTGTTTTTAAAAGCAAATAAATAAAAAACACATGATAGCAGTAAAAAACAGGAAGTGAGCACCATATCTGGATGACATGTAATCTAGATCTGCAGTGTCAGAAGGGTTCATGTTTTAAAAAAATTAAAAGGACAATTTAATCAGAAGAAAATAAATACCTGAGTATTTATTTTCTCTGTGCCTTCTCTGTATTTTCTCTGTGATTGTTTTACTATTGCTGTAGTACTACCCAACATGTGTAGTATTAGCATAAAATGGCTTTTTAGGACAAAATAACATTTTCATGGGGTAACTAACTGAAAATATCCATCCATCCATCCATTTTTTTTTACACGCTTGTCCCTTGCGGGGGGTCCGGGGGCTGCTGGTGTCTCTCCGGCTGGCTTTCTGGGTGGGGGGCGGGGTCACCCTGGACAGGTCGCCAGTCTGCAACACAAAGACACACAGGACAAACAACCACACACACACACTCACACCTAGGGACAATTTAGAGAGGACCATTAACCTGACAGTCACGTTTTTGGACTGTGGGAGGAAACCAGAGTACCTGGAGAAAACCCATGAATGCACAGGAAGAACAAACAAGCTCCATGCAGAAAGGCCAGGGCCGGGAATTGAACCCAGAACCTTCTTGCTGCAAGACAACAGCTCTACCAACTGCGCCACTGCGCAGCCCCTAACTGAAAATATGCCCTGTACAATGACTGCTGGAAAAGACAAGTGCTTTGTTGTTGACTTATCATTCAGAACCTACTTGCTGCATTCTTGTTGGTTGTACAGGAGGCTCCACTTCTGCTTTTCAGAGAAGTATAATTATGCATCTATTTGCAGCCATTTTCAGATGCAGGTGTAAACGCTGGATAGGTGGTTGTTGCCAGCTGCAGATTGTTTGGATTTAAAGTGACAGGAGGCCCTAAAACAGCTCAATCTGAAATAGGCAGAACTGACCAGATTAAAATCTCTTTACGTAAGAATGATTTTGTGGAAAAAATGTAACGAACATGTTTTATTTAGCCCATAAAGCAATACTAAGCTGTTCAACCTGGTCACCTATGGGAACACGATGAGAGACAAACAGGAAGAACTATGCAAGCTGAATGAGAAATGCATAGCTGCAGATCTTGTGATAATAAAAGGTGTGCCTTGTATCTGTTTTTTGTGGTGGTCAATATTTCACTTCAGATACCGACCCTCCAAAGATCAGGTGTCCACCATCCAGACTGAAGGTGGCTGAACCGGGGAAGCTCACCGCCAGAGTGAGCTGGGATCCCCCAGCTGCCACTGACACTGCAGACAAATACCTGAAGTTAGTTGATTTTCTCTCTGCTGCTTCTTCTTCTTCTTCAGTTTTAAACAAACGCCCGACCGTCTCCTGTCTCTCTGCTGTGCAGTGTGGTGTTAGTGGACCAGCAGCCCGGCTCCGAGTTTAAGGAAGGACTGCATGTCATCAGATACAAGGTGTACGATCAGGCCAGGAACAGAGCTGCCTGCAAGTTTATTGTACGTGTTGAGGGTAAGCGGCCAAGGCGCTGTTCCTCTCATGAAGTGATTCAAGCTGCAACACATGGAGCTGACAGGCTTTTTCCACTCTGTCTCAGTGAGAAGGTGTCCAGAGCTGCCGCCGCCGCTGCACGGTTACCTCATCTGCTCGTCTGATGGGAATAACTACGGCGCAGAGTGTGAATACCTCTGCGACGGCGGATATGAGCGCAAGGGAACGTCCAGCCGAGTCTGCCAGTTCAACCGCAGCTGGACCGGAGGACCTGCGGAGTGCGTCCGTGAGTAGAGCCACACAAAACACTGCAGCAGTTTAAAAGGAGCATCGATACATTCATTTAGATTAGTGTTTAATAGCATGACTCTTTGGGAAATGTATTTTTGTTTAAAACATGGATAATGTGAAACCTTTTGAGAAATGATTGAATAGGATTATGTGACGAGTTTTAGAGTTTTTCAATAAATACCAGAGACCTTTGAACTTTGATTTGGGATCAGTTCATACATGTTTATGAGTCTTGTACATGTAGTATGTTTTCACAGCTGATAGTCCGGTGGACCCAGTTGGATTGGGGACCAAAATTACAACATTTGTTACATTTTCAGCTGCTGCAGTTGGTTTTCACGCTGCACTGCATCAAATGATCCAAACCCTATGAAAAACCTGTTCCCCTCCTCGCCTGCGGTGGCGCTGCACCAAGAACTACAGAAACAACATAAAAACCACAGAAGACACTAAGCGTGACTTCTTTCTTCGCAAAACGTAAACAAACGTTGCGTCAGATATCAGTGGTTGTAGAAGGTCGTTGGTAAAAGAACATGAGCTCTGCTAGCGCCAGACTTGCGCGTTTGTTTTGGTTGTATTTACCCAGAATTCCCTGCGCTGTAGTCCACTTCCTGCTTTTGGAGAGCTCTCTGGTTCAATTTGCATTCCTATATGTATTCAAACTGCGCCAGAGTTCATATCCTGAGCCCACTGCAGTGAACCCCACTAAAAACCTCCTGATTATGCCACCAAATATTGATTTCTGAAATCTAAGTTAAAACCAGGGGTGGAGCTGCAGGGGGAGTGGGGGGGGGGCTGCTCGTTAGGGGCCCGGTGAATCATTAGGGGCCCGGTAATGGGCCCCACCCCCAGCCCGACGCTGACTTGTTCCGCTAGTGGTTAAAGCATTAGTATTGTTGTTTCTTAATGAATATTAACTTATCTTTGCATTATTTGAGGTCTGAAAGCGCTGCATCCTTTTCATTATTTTGACCATTTATCATTTCTTGCAGATCAAAACTAAATTTTTGCTTGGGATTTTGGAGCCATGTTCTCAGTAGTTCGTAGAATAAAAGAACGATGCTCATTTTACTCAAATGTGAAAGTAAAATCAGAGAAAATTATAATTTTTATGTCGTCTCAATTTTTTCCAGAGCTGTACAAATAAGCTAGCACTTTGCTCTTTGGGGACCCCTGGTGGTGTGGAGGTCCTAAACAGCCTCTTTACTCCCGTTGCCTCGGAAAAGCTCAAAGATCACAAATCATTTTAAAAGCCACGTCAGATCTGTGCAAACATTGTAGTGTTTGTGTGCTGCAGGTTGTAAATTGTTGTTTATTTTGCAGCGATGGAGTTTAAGTTCAGCGTACAGACAGTCGGCGCCCTCCTGGATCAGTTCTATGAAAAGAGGAGGCTGCTGATCATGTCGGCGCCCAACATATCCGACCCGGACTACCAGCTGCAGAACATCATGATCCAGGTGAGGAACCGTCGCTCTGATCTCTACAGTTTGTTTGTTTTTTTTTTTTTACAGTGTTTTAACAAGCAGGTTCTTCTTTTTCCCAGAAATCTGACTGTGGGTTGGACCTTCGACACGTCACAGTGGTTGAGCTGCTGGGCTCCCCGCCGCGGGAGACGGGACGCATCAAAGAAAATCTGCTGCAGTCGGACGTCATCGAGGGTTTGAGGTGAGACCTATCGAAAAGGGTCATTCAGAGAAAATAAACTAATTAACAAAAATATATGTATCATTACAAGTAAGGAGTATTTTCTCTTCAGCCTTTAAACAGGAAATATTATGCACAATCATCATTTTTGAGCTTTTTTATCATGTTATAATGTAATTTCCTAGAATTTTGTCACAATATTTTGTAATAATAAAAAAATTATGATAACTGCATAGCACAGCATTGAGCATAAATATTACTGTTGAAACACATTGCTATTTGACATAGATCAAAGATTATACAGATTCTTCAGGATGTCATTTACATAAAGAAACGTGATTGATTTTACTTAACTCCACATAGAGACTTTATTTAATCATATTTATGAATTAACTGATATTATTGGCTGCTCTCTTGGAAAAAACAAGGCAGAAAATAGATTAAAAAAACCCATTTTAGTCGTTTTTTTGACATTAATTGAAACTTATTGTGGCAACGATAAATCCAGATTCTTATTTTGATCTATCGTAAAATCAAGATAGGAGTTTTGACAATATCAAAATTGTCGAAACATCAAATTCTGACAATATTGTTCACATTCGGTGTAAAAAATAAATGATCGTTTATCATTTATATTTCACGACGAATGATGAATTATTTTGCAGTCTTACTATTTACAGTCTTCTGTAACTCAGCCATAAAGCTTCATTAATAAAACAACCAGAAGTGAAATCTTTTCCTGTTCTATATAAATCCATTGTGTTTCAAGTTGATTTAGATACATGCAGCACAAAGGCAACTTGATTATGCTATAAAATGGCACTATGTCTGGAAAACTCACAACACTCTCCTTTAATGTAAAAAAAAAACACTCACTTGAGAGAGTCTGTTACTCTTATCCATTTTATAGTTAGCTATCTTCAAAGAAACATAATTTAAACAAGCTTTGGCTCGTTAAACAAGCTGAGTTTTAAAAAATCTCTGACTTTGCATCAGAAACACACTAATTCCTCCTAGGAGAACTCCAGGCTAAGACTTCTTTCCAATAACTGTAAGTCGAGAACGGAGCCGCTCTCATTCTTTCCAGACTGGAAAATCTCCAAACATCCAGTCTTCTCCCTGACTCATGAATTCACAGCTTCACAGGACTGAACACAGAGAGAGGTAGTTAAAGGCAAGACGCTGCAGGGTAGCGAATAACAAAAAAAAAGCCAAACTTTATCCTACATGCCTGGCAGTAGAGGCAGTAACAAAAAATAAATAAAAGTAGATGTGTTAAAGGTGACATATTATGCTTCCTGGAACAGGTTAGTACAGGTCTGTGGTCTGTACAAAATATGTTCATTACATTTTCTGTACAAAATCATCCTTAGATAATTAGATTTTAGTCTGATCAGTTCATAAGGAGCTGTTTTAGGGCGTCTTGTGACTTTAAATCCAAATATACTGCTGCTGGCCGCGCCCACTTAACTCAACGTTTACACTCGCATGTGAAAATGGCTGCAAACAGATACGCAGTTATTCTTCCACACATCTTTGAAAAGCAGAAGTAGAGCCTCCTGCACAACCAACAAGAATGCAGCAAAGTGTTTTCTGGATGTTAAATCAACAACAAAACACTCGTCTTTTCCAGCAGCCATTGTACAGTCCATGCAGTGATAAAACCAAATGTACTGGAGTTCCACTTGGGTTGCTAGGTAACGGGGCTGGGGTTGCTAGGTGACGGCGCAGCACTTATTGAATGTGACTTAACACGGGGTTTTTGAAACAGCTCATATTCCAGACCCCAAAAAACATTAATTTATTGCCAAAAAACAGGCTGGTGTTTTTTTTTAAGTGCTTGTCCTGTTTTTAGAAGCAGTAGAAACCCAAACAGAAGTACAAACGATGTGCAAAATATGTTTTGCATAACTGGCCCCCTTTGTAACTTCTATAAAAGAATACCATTATCGTAACAGTACGGTATTAAAGATAATCAGTAAAAAAAAAAAAAAATATCTCGCAGTGAAACCAATCAGAGCTCGGAGGAAGGTGCCATCAGTTATGCTTGTGTGCGCCTGCTCGTCGAGTCTTACATCTCCCCTTCTGCTACTGCAGAGCCGGCAATGAATGCTAGGCTAGCTAGCATAACCACCCATGATGACATTAAATAGTGTTTTGTGTAAAGATAATTTGTTTCTCCAACATTAACACATTGAATATGGAGTATACCAGTTGATTGACAGCGCTAAGACCCACCCCCTGGCTCTGATTGGTTGTTTTTGGTCGGGTTTAGACAATAGTAGCATAGTGAGGAGGTAGAAGAGATCAATCTTTTTGCAAATCATCAAGCCGGACTCTGTTTCTGTTGTTAATGGCTTGTATTGTTTCCGTCTCTAGGCAAGCATTCAGAATCTCCCGATTCTACTTCAGCATGGTGCTGCTGGACAAGCTGGGCATCGACCGAGAGCGCTTCATCGTCCCGGTGTCGTCAGAGGAGCTGTTCTCCTACATAGACAGTTTCCTGATGGAGGAGGAGGAACGGGAGAGGCTGGAGCTGCACAGAGACTTCTGCGATTAATTTATGGAGGCTCTCCGGCTGCCGCGGCAACACCATCATGGAGGGACAACCAACCAGAAACCAGTTCCAGTGGGGATTAAAGCAGAGGGCAGCTCCTCATGTTTAAATGGGGTCGTTACACAAGACTGAAGTGCTGGCACTGTTTGTTCAATAGAAAACCAACATCTGGGGCAGGAAAGGAGTTTATTTTTACTTTACATCAGTAAATTCCGTTCTAATTTATAATGAAATAACATTTTTTATTGCAAGAAATCTAGAATAACCTATTCTGCTTTAATGTCATGTTCAACTATTAAATCCCAGAGTTAAAAATATAGTTTACCAGTAAATGACACTTAGAAAAGGGAAAGTGACCAGGTGGACATAGGGATGCAAGTTATTGATTAATGAGCTTACAGTTGACTAATGATTACTTGATAAGCAGGATCTTTTCTTTATTTTATTTTTTAGCTTAATTCCTTCTTTTCGCTGTTATTTTTTCAAAGGAGCGGCCATCTTCGTAGAAAGCCGAGTTTTCTATCAAGATGCCGACTGTCTTTCTATAACATAAATGGCTACAGTTTTTAGAAAATTATTTTGTGTCAGCTGTATTAAATACCCGTGAAAATTGTGCCTTTCTACGGAAGAGGATTAGGGCCACTGGAAAAATAAATAAAACAGTTCTGACTTTAATCTCAGAATTCTGACCTTAATCTCAGGATTCTGAGATTAAGGTCAGAATTCTGAATTATTTCTCGGGAATTCTGACTTTTTTTCTGAGAAGTTAGAAGTCTGAGATTAAAGTCAGAATTCTGACTTTTTTTCTGAGAAGTTAGAAGTCTGAGATTAAAGTCAGAATTCTGACTTTTTTCTCAGAATTCTGACAATTTTTTTTCCAGAATTCTGAATTTTTTTTAAAAGTCAGAACTATTTTATTTTTTCCCCAGTGGTCCTAATCCTCTTACTACCTTTCTCACATTATTAAGGTTAGACGTATTTTCTAAAATATTAAAGAACCTCTAGTGTCGGTGAAAAAAAAAAGATTAAAAGAATTAAATATGTCAAGCAAAAGTTGCTGACGAACACAGATGAATATGGTTGATCTTAAAGAAATGCTAAAACTTCACTACTTTAACTCACGACATCCCTTAAAATTGCTAATCATGTTAAATTATTTTTTACCTTTACTCGGAAAAATGGCGTCGCTCTATCGTATAACGGCTGAATGAGCGATATCCAGGTGTTTGTATTTGAAAACAGAGCCTTATAAAGCGCATTTTGCATCCCACATCTGACTGTTGGATCGTATTTCCCTTCCCGTCGGTTCTGGAATAGCCGCCATATTAGTTTCTGTATAAATAGCTCCGGTTCGAAATGATCGGCCGCGCCCTCTGCTGGACGGCGGCCAAACTGCAACACTAGGAGAACGTCTAGAACCGACGTTATTAATCGATTTGAGCTAAATGTATTCTAATAATCAAATCGACAATTAACTGTAAGTCAATTAAATGTTTCCACCCCGCATTGGAGGCAAATAGAAAAAAAGTGGAGATGAGAACACAATGGGTTTAACTTTTATTGGGTCAACAGATGCAACTGATAACACTCCAAAAAGAAAATCTTAATACACTCAAGTTATTCATTTTATTAAAATACAACCTTTAATTGAACTTCTATAAATATAACAGTAATAAGAATAAAGCACATTGGTGGTTTTCATCCAAACCCAGAAATCCTCCATAATATCGGTTTATAATGGTTTTCCTTCATAGTGTTCTTCTGTAAACGATTATAAAGACAAGCGTGAAAAAATAAGAAACTTCTGTGTCCTACATGATTTTAAATAGTAATACATACAGTCAGAGTTTGGAAAAGTGACTAAGTGTGATGCTGTGGTACGTTTTCAATAGTAACACCCAAACAGGAGTCGGTGAAATAAGCCGAGTGCCGTACAGAGAGGGAGGAGTGAACAGACGGTAAAACTGCAGCACCGAGCTTCTGGTCAGATAAGTTTGGTTTCTCCAACGAATCCAGACTCCCGTTTGTCTCTGAGGTCAGAGCTTATCACATCAGATCATTTTCAGCTCTGTCCTCATTTACTCTTCGTCTTTCCCATTGAGGAACGCAGTGGAAGAGTGCCCTCTGCCCACGAGTCGGGGTACTGCATCATCTTCTGCCACAGGCTGATCTCCTCTCCCACAGACTCCAGCTCCACTTCCTCTTTTCCTATTTTTACGGCGCCTGCAGTGCGAAGATTACACGGCATCCGTTATGATGCATGATGGAAAATTCCTTTGACTCATATTATGTTCACACATGAGAGAGAGAGAGAGAGACAAAAAAAGAGAAGTAGTGATGATCTTACAGTAAACCAACCTGGAAAATTAAGACCTACATACAAAGTTATTTCCATCATGTAGAAATAAATAGCTCATCTTTAAGTGCCAAAATGATTAAAATGACATTTTTGTCTGTTTTTATTGCACCGTCAAGTAACTACGCTACCTTCAGTTGTAATTTTAAGTCATTTGGAATAAACCGGGTTTTCATAAGCATTTGCATCACATTTAGCAATTGAGCCTCTGTCTCTTCACAACATTGCTCCTCTATTACGTTTTTACCAGTGTTGAACTGATAAGTAGTTCATATAATGAGCTCAGCAGAAGTGCAGCTCCACCAGGTGTTTACCAAATGCTGCTGGCTAGTCTGAAGGATTTGGGGAAAGATCAGAAGATTGAAAACTGCGGCTCAGAGGTGGAGCTGCGCCTTGAGGGAAACACTCCAGGTATGTTTTTGATGAGGAAATAACCAATTTAAAGCTAAAATAAACTACATTTGACATAATACTGCCCCTTTAAAATGCTGTACACCTATTAGTATGAATCAGGATTTGCTAGCATTCCGGTTTTACACCCTGACAACACTTAATCTGATTAACCTGATGAAGTTCTGGTTGGTATTTTTGGATTTTCCTGTCTAGCTGAAAACAGAAACATCAGTTTTTTACCTTTTCCTGAGCTGAGGCGGACTCCTCCCAGGAACTCGTTGCTCAGCATGGCCTCTCGGTCCCACACCGTCAGCTCCAGGCACATCTCTCTCAGCTGCTCCAGACTCAGCTCTTTGTACACAAACGTGCTGTTATACTGCGGGTTCAGGTTCTTCTTCACGATCTCGGTCTTCCTCTTTGTGCTCTTTGCCTTAGACGGGAACAAGTGCCTGCAGAGCCACAAATAGAAACCTAGTTAATTAAGAAATGTTTTAATAAATGTCGTTAAAGCGACTATAAAGATGGGAATCAGTTCACAGTAGTTCAGTTTTTTGTAGGGCTGTATAATAATATTAATATTGCGATATATATCGATATTTTCTTTCCTAGAAAAAAATTGATATTCATCTGCAAGTATCATAACACCTTGTTCACTCACTGCTTGCTTCGCTCCAGGTCATCAGGGTTAAGAGTGATTCCTTCAGATGTTCAGGTTAAAAAGGTATCGAACTATTCAGCTACTTGGTTCACTTTATTTACTTTACTAATGCATGTCAGCTACAGTTTGGACTGTTTCAACTAAAGGAAACATGTTTTCTCACCACTTCTTTGATTCATTTTGTCCAGCTGTCGACTTTAAATCTGTGTCCAACCAGAGCCAGGTATTGTGTAGTTGGTGCTTTTAATCAGTTTTCAGTTAAATTAATTCAGTCCAACTTTATAACAGTCACACAAAATATCACCAAAATCACTCTGTCCCTCTAAAATCGTTCAGAAAATCGCAAAAGTGTATCGAATTGCATCATTTGCTGAATATCGCGATATATATCGTATCATGGGCAGAATATCGTGTATCGTACCGTGAGATTATTGTGTCACTACAGCCCTAGTTCTTTGGATTCGTTAAGCCGCCTGCTTAACGAACCACTCTGGTTCCTGTAACTCATTTGCGTGATGACATTTTGCACATGCTTCGTATTTTAAATTAGAAAACATCCAAAATGGCGTCAAAATATATTTGTATTTCTCAAAAAACAAGACAAAACTATGGCGGGTTGGAACACGGTCAGAACTTTAATCACAATGAAAGGAGTAAACACCTCCATCATCCTCAAACAGTTCACCACACAGATGGAGCCGATTTGTACGAATGGTAAGCGTTTGATACGTTGCTTAGCAACAGCGGTGACTCTCTGAACACAGCGTCTTCTGCTGTAAAAGACCCGGGTAACGTTCAACTCCTTAGCGCCACACTGACTGAATAATCTCCAACATTCAGTCACATTACAATATATTTTCAGATGAGGCTCGTTTGCTATGTTAAAAGCACAAAAACCGTTGATGTGCAAAAAGTTGCATGTTGTGTTAAAATGTTTGACACATGGATTCTTGTTGTTTAAGCAAGTTTTCATTTTGTTTCAATCAAATACATCATGGTGCATATTTTGAATTAAAGAGTTTATTTCCCAACTCGGTGAGAATCGATAATGAATCGATGACAGTTCCCTTCCCGAGGCGCGTGACGCCTCAAGACAAAACGTGACGCACCCTTTCACAAAGCTGTCAGATGTTCCTCCGCCTTTCATCGCCATCAGGTTCTTCGCTTCTTTAATCAAGACATGCAGCTCTCCACTGTCCACAGGCGGTGCTTTTTTACCTGAAAATAAGAAACAAAACCTGATAGGAAGCGTTTTAAAGTGCATGGAAGCAAGCTGGTTTCTGAGACGTTACCTTTGACCTTCTCTGCGGTCGTCTGTCTGGGCGTGACGTATTTCAGTGAGATCACCAGCTCTCCTTTGTACTGAGCAAACGGTGAAGCCGTCACAGTCGACCCCGTCTGTTAAAAGGAACCAAAACACAAACAAAACAAGGTTCATCAGCACTGGGTGGCTCAGCTGGTACAGTTACTACTTTAAAGCAGAAATATAGTCACGCTAAAACATATTAATGATTCCATGAGCATGACTTTAAGCTGATGTGTTGTAACAGCCAAATATATGTGAAATATTCGTCCGTTTCTCTTGGCGACGTCACAACTGGACAAATGAAGCTCTCAGTAAGAAAACGAGAAAAGCAGCCATTTAAAACACCTGTAAAAGATTAGATTTGTTTTTATGATATTACATTATAATTAAAATACTTATTTCCAAAGCAGACTCTGGTCCAAGGAATAAAAAGAGTTGGATGAGAAGTGAGAAATTATTTCTGATTTTGTTAAAAATAAAAAGTTCAACTTGAGCTTGATGGCAGGTATTGCTGGTCTCTGATTAAAAGTAGGGAGGAAGAGGAACTGGACTGTCTCCTGTTTTAAAAACATCAAGTTTCTCTGCTGGCTCCATTATTCAGCTGCTGCTGCTGATCGATGTTTCTGCCACATCAGTGACGTACGAGCAGCACAGACAGACTGAAGGTGCTGCTTTTACTGAGAAATTAAGGTCAAACCTCTAACTTTTAGACACTCATAACTATCTGAGGTAAAATTTACCACAAAGAAACCTTCAATGTGCTCTCCAGTATAAATGTCTTTAGAAGTGGCCTGCAAGTTTAAAGATTTTCCAAGACAGATTATGGCTGCAGGGAGTTTTGGAGTAACGGCAGGAAAATCTTATTTCAGAGGCATTTAAGAAAAAACTACTGGTTGCTAAATCATCAGTAATATGAAATCTCTTCTGATGATCCCTCTTAATAAAAAAGTTAATGTCTGCATAAATTATAATACTTTCAACCTCAGGTAATGTGATATTTAATAGATTAATACCAGGTTTTCACACATTTTTAAAGAATATTCTAGACTTTTCCAAACTCAGATTTCTAGAATTCCTTCCCATTTTCACAGTAAAAACCTTGACAAAAAGTTTGTGGCAGATATTTCTTTACATGTAAACATGTAGAAATGAGCAGATGGACGGACTAATGGGCTGGTGAATAAACCAAAAAAGGCTGGATGGAAGGATGAACTGACTGAAAGGCTGGTGGGGGGAAACAACATTTAGACGAGATGCACTGCAAAAACAGAAAACCTTACTAGATATTTTCTAACGCAAATGTCTTAGTACATTTGAAATAAGCTAAAATTAACTTACAAACAACTTTTAGCTAAACAGCTTGTTTCAAGTCATTAATTCCTTAAAAAGTATTAGTTGTAAGTGAAATAATTTGCCGATGGAACTAGTACTCTCTCATTTCTCAAAATTAAGAAATTACTAATTAAAAACAAGCTCTGGTGTTTTGCTGAAAAGTTACTTGTGTGGAAGGACACTTGAACTAAGAAAGCCAAGATAGCCGCTTTAGCAACTAGACCAAAAACACTGATAAAAATATTGTTGCCAAGAAGGAAAAATACAACGTTTTTTCCTGATTGGTGCTCCATCTATAAAAGCTTTTAAATCAAATCCTGTAACTTTCCAGACTGTGTAGGAAAGTTGCCACAGCAGGTTTAGAAAACAAAGAAGACTCTGGTTTCCAAACTCCAGGTTCTATGAGATATTAGTACCTCCACACATTTCTGTAAGTTTTGTTTTCCCCTCAGATGTTCTGGTAACAGGTAGGATATAAACTACACAGAAAACACCCACCATCCACCAGAAAACCTCGTTTCAGGACAGAACCGTCTCTTTAGTCTACCTTTCCCATGAGAGCCATCTGTTCCTCGCGTCCCGACTCGAGGTCTCTGCAGTCCAGAGCGACCTGCACCTCTCCCAGGAAGGCGTTACGGCTGAGGCGACCGTGATGCCACACCGATATCATCAGGCAGCGGTTGACCAGCTGAGAACGGACGATGGAGTACTGGACAGCAGAAATCAGATAATTAACGGACGGTTTCTGAAGGTGTCGCACATTCAAATTCAAGACTTTTCAAGTCCATTAACAGTGAAATTTAATACCTGTAGCAAGACATAAATGTACAAAAAGAAAATCATATTTTAAACTTTTTCAAATGGGGATCACAACTGTTTAGTTAAAAACAGTGGAACACAAAAGAAACAGAGAAAATAATAATTTACATACAAGACTGATGAATGAAAGGCCCACTTACATTTTTGAAATGAACTTAAGACATTTTAAGGCCTTAACTTTTTATACACAAATTTAAGACTTTTTAAGGACGAGTGGACATCCTGTAAAGGCTCGTCTGGTGGAGATGTAACGATAAAGATCATGAAGGAAAAACAAATTTAAAGTTTCTCAACTTGTACCTAAAAGTCAAAATGTCTACACATTCAGCAACTATTTCTATCAAATATTTCAGCTAATTTCCCTGTAAGCTGCTCTGTTTGTGTTTCAGCTGCCTCCACTGGAAGCAGGACCAAAAATCAATATGTGACAACAGCTGTACTTATCTGCAAAGAAAACACAGATCCTAGAGTCAGAGTGGGTGCGGTCATTACTTGGAGCAGTGCAAGAAAACCACCTCTGAAGTTTTCTTTAAGCCAAAATGCAAAGTTCACCTTTATAGTTTCATTGTAGACGGGGTTGATGGTGTTTTTCTTGATGCTAGTTTTTCTCTTGCTTTGACGGGATTTGTCTGGCAGCAGGTAACATTTCACATAACTGAAACACAAAACAAAGAGGGGGAAAAAAAACAAAAAAAGGACAAAAGAAGTTTAGGTTTTTCCAAGGAACAACTGCTGGTCTTCTGCAGCATTTCCTGACGAAATGCTGAGGTGAAAGTTAACATACAATTTCCTGTGAAGCTCAGCTAATCACCAGAGGGATGCAAGAATCGAGTCTGTGTAAACAGAACAGCCTCTTATCTAAACTGATCAAAGCTGCGGAAACGCCGCTGAGGCGTGTTTGCACATCAGAAACACACAGAGACCATCAGTCCTGCTGCTTAACAAGTCCGGGATTTTATTCGTCTCAGTTTTTGTGTCGTACAGTTGGAAGTTTAACACTCACGGGTTGGAAACCAGCCGCGATGCGTCGGCGTAGGCCAGACCGCTGCACTGCTTGACGAACACATGCAGGCTCTGTGTGTGTTCGTCGTACTTCAGAGAGAAGACGACGTCGCCGCTCACCTCCACGCTGTCAAAGTCTCCGGATTCACTGTAAATGCTCGTCATGCTCTGCACAAACAGACGTTAAGAGTCGGCGATAATGTCTGCATTTTAAAGCAGACATTGATTTTTAGATAACCGCTGCTCAGACATTTCCTAAAGGACCGACAGTGTTTTCTTGTTATCCAAATTCTGTTTAAACACGCAAGAATTTGCCATTTTCTTTAAGATGATTCGAATCAAAACCGAGTGAGCTGGTGTTCTAGATGAGCTCAGGATTTCCGAACTGGAGGCAGGAAATCCTGAGGTTAAAGATGCTCATGTAGATTAGCTGATATCAGCTGCGCCTTCTGTAAGAAATGTCAGAGCATTGATACCTTTGAACTCTGCAGACTGGAGGTACTTCTGGCCATCGACATTTTATGAAAGTTGACCAAACGGTCGATATCTTCCTCCTCCTCCTCATCCTCCTGTGTGGCCATAAAAACATTTAAATAAACACAACAGTCACACTATGAAGCCGAGTTCATCATAATGTCAACAGCAGCTCGAGTGATCCAGGTTCAATCGGGTAAAGTTTGAATTTTTGTGGTCACACGTTTCATCATTATAGAAAATCCATCATAGACATTTTCAGTACTGAGCCTGTCACAATAAATCAATTGTGATAAATTAAAACAAACTCAATTTGTATGATTTATTGTTTTTCTCTTTTCTCCATTTTCACCAAAAACTGGATGACAAAACTCTTCAGTCTGGTGTTTTGGTCTCAGCTAGATTTTTTTATTTTAAAGGATAATGTTTGCTTACAGAGACTTCATAATTCATTTCATTAGTTTCTGTTGTTTTGTTTATTTATTTTGGATATTTAAAATGTCTTTAAAAGTTCCAGTTTTAAATGTTCATTAGGATTTAAAGTTTATTGATCTTTGAGAAAATATGTTTTTCCATTATTATGCCATTACATTACTTGCAAATGGTCTCAAAATAACAATAGTATCGTTTATCCCTATAACTTCTGGGACAATTTATCGTCCAGTAAAATTTGATAACATGACAAGCCTGTTCAGTACATGCAGTAATGAAGCATAATCCAATCCAATCCAATCCAACTTTATTTATAAAGCACTTCAAGACAACCACAGCTGATACAAAGTGCTGTACATTAAAACACAACATAACAATAATAAAAATTCTTACAGTTTAAAAACAAAGATACAATTTAAAACTAGAACAAAAAGGAAACACCCAAACCCAGTCAAGTACTCCACTGTCCCAGTAAAGGCATGTTTAAATGATTGCATCACAGACAGAGATTCCTGATCAGAACCAGAAAGAAATGATACAACAATGGTTCTATAAATAAACGATAATATTCACCACTTACCTGAATGTCCAAGCCTGGAACTGAGCGGCTTCGCTTGCCCATCGAAGCCTCTGGTTTCTCACCACCGTCACGCAAGTCAAGTGTTGACAAACGCTCTAGTAGAATAAAAACAGAAGTTAGGTAGATATAATAAAATAATAGTTTTTCTAAATGGGATTAACAACCTTTGGGTTTTGGGTCTATTTTGACGCTTTTCTTGAAGAGTCGTTCAACTTCCAGGTCAAAGTTCGCTTTGAGGGGTTTCAAATCCGGAGCCTCCAGGACAAAAATGGTAGAGCATTATGAAAAAACACACACACATGCATAAAAACACAATCACTTATGATTGAAAGTCCTTACAGAGCTGGTGTTTGAGCTGCCGCTTTCAGTTCTGACGACGTCCGTTCTGCCCGGCGCCGTCGGACTGGAGGCAGCGGAGCTGCGAGCTCTGCAGGAAAACACATCTACTGAAAGAAACGCGTCGGAAATGTGCAGCTTTATTCTGCAACTCAAGACACACTAAACAAGAGAAATAAATATGTGACCAACAATCCCGAGATCTGTGAACTCTGCTACAAGTTTGAATAATTAACATCCCTGAACTTAAAACTTACCAAGACGTTCCAGAAATTAAAGCCTTACTGCAGGTGAGATTTTGGAAATGTTCTGCAGTTCAGATACGAGTTGCTCTTATAATTCAACTCCTATTCATTCATTTAAAAAAAAAGCTGTGGTTACTTTTAGCACCGATTGCGGTTTTCTGGCTGATCGCCATTTACTGATCCTGAAAAAGACTGACCTGATTTTTTTTTGTCTGAAATTTGATTAAATATAACAATAAAGCTGGTGCCTACAGTGAGATGACCATGTTATGGGCAGACATGATGGGCTGGTCTGTCAGTCAAACCTCTCGTGGGAGAGCAGGAGAGGATGGTGGTTGATTTTTTAACCTTCGCCGAGGCAGATAAGATCAGCCGAACGCTGATCTCCCAAAATTAAGGAGATAAACCGGTGTACCTCTAGTTATTCATCTCTATTTTTATACATTGATAAAATGGTCACATATGCTTGAATTGATTGCTAAATCTTTGAATTTTGTAAAATAAAGAGAATTTCGGGGAACCAGTACAAAGTACATGCAAATAATATGAGTTACAGTTTCAGTTTCCACTTCA
The DNA here is from genome assembly GCA_033032245.1 of Poecilia picta. Taxonomy (NCBI): domain Eukaryota; kingdom Metazoa; phylum Chordata; class Actinopteri; order Cyprinodontiformes; family Poeciliidae; genus Poecilia; species Poecilia picta. The sequence continues at coordinate 8,953,110 of CM065362.1, forward strand.
CTTTTTATTTAAAGGCGAGTCTAAACGGTGTTAATCTGTGAATTCACCTCGGCTGCTCAGGAGTTGCCCGGACGGATTCAGCCTCGGTTTTAGCGCTAAGGATGCTGACGTTTTCTGCAGACTCTGTGTCACTGCGGGGAGGCTTTGCAGAAACATTGTCCTTTGGTTCAAGAGATTCCCTTGAAGCAATGGATCCTGAATGCTCCCTTGACTGACTGTCAATGAAAACGTAACAAATAGTTGTGATATATTCCTTCCTGCGCGAAGTGAGAAAGCTCACACTGATCCTTCAGAAAACCATGAGAATGATGAAGAATGAAGACTCACTTTGTGTCAACGGGCGGATTTTTCTGTCTGGACAGAGGCTCTGGTTTGGGAAGAACTGTAGTCCTCAAGAGTTTTTCTCCTGCCGTTTCACGTTTCCTCCCTAGAAGATTAAAATAAACTGTTATAATCAGAACCACTGAAGCTCATGTCTGGTTCCTGTTCTTAACTAACCTGGTGGTCTCTTTTTCAGGGAGACCCTCACGAGGTCATGCCCAGGATTCATAGAGAAACGATTAACTCTTTGATCGTAGAACCAATCGCCGGTCCTCTTCTTTACGTCCCTGAAATTTATTACAAACACATTCAGGAGTGTGGAAACAGGACTTTATACACACTAGGCATGAATATTTAGGGGGATACATGGCAGTAGGGGCTGGTGACGCAACTTCTGAATAATAATAAAAAAAAAAAAGATCAGAAACTCAGCCCTTCTCCAATGAGCTGCTGCTCAGTTTGTTTGTGGCCCTTGGATTAATATTATGTGGCCCCCAGACTGCAATACAAGAAGTTTGGTCATTCAACACTTTGTCATTTTTATAGGAGGACATTTTCCATTTCAAGTTTATGTCATCTTAAACAGAAAATGTAAAGTACAACGCAAATAATTTTTCTGTAGTTAGCTTCTTTTAATTATTATGTGATTAATCGAGTCACAAACATTGAGCATGTTTTTTACTCAAAAAACAGACTTTGGCACGCCCTTCCTTTACATTTAGCTAAATACAGTAAAGACTGTAAAAGAAAAATCTTCCTGTCATTGTTGGTAAACTAAAAACATTTTAAAATGGAAAATAAGTCAAAAAATGAAATAATTGCAAATTTAATATTTCACGTTTGCCTTAATATTGTGCAGATATTAAGGACTGAAAAAATATACAATAATATTTTGGCATTTGTAATCTAGGGGGAAAAAAAAGAAGATTTTGGACCATGAATATTTTCAGATTGGGGATTTTGGTTGGACACCACGGATTTAAATCAATGGCAGAAAGGATGGAGGCGTTTTCATTTCTAACACAATAAATTAGAAAAAAGATCTACAAATTCACTCAAGTCTTTGAAAAATGTAGTCGTTTTGAACAAATGCAGTAATATCAACGACGGCAGATATGCAAGGACGAGGGAAGCTATGAACCAAACCGGTCTTACGTTTCTTTGATGCACACGCTGCACAGCCAGGATCCATTGGGCAGAACTGCTTGGCAGTTTCGGCACACGTAGTGATTGCATATTTTACACTGGTTGGAGAAAACCGACAGGCGACTCAGAGGCTCCTGGCATCGACCACAGCTCCGCTCGCTGTAACTTTCACCGCCGCGCTTGGCCCCTTTCCGTTTGACCTCCAGCAACTCCGATTTCAGCTTCCTGAGATAAATAACCAACAACCACCACTTCAACCGAGTACTAATGCAGGCAGGGAGCTCAGGAATGTTCTATAAATGCTTCAATAAAGAAAATGCAACTGGAAAAGGTAAGAATAAAAAAAAAATGATACAAAGATTACAAGTACATCTGAAAAAATGTGAATGTTGGGTATGAAAAAGTTTAATATTTCTGGTCAACATCAGAAAGCAAAATTCATTATAGACCAAAACATTCCAAGCCTATTAATATGATCCTTGTGGCTTACACATAAGAAAAATCCAAAATTCTGTATCTAAATTAAAAGTTAAATAGAGAAAACTCAGTTTCACACCAATAATTTCCATATTTTCCAGAATATAAGTAGCACTTTTTTCATAGTTTGGCTGGTTCTGCAACTTATAGTCCAGCGTGACTTAAGTGTTTTTTTCCTCTTTGTGACTCATATTTTGACTGATGTGTTAAATGTTAATTCATTCCAACGGACATGGACCATGAAATACGATAAATAAAAACACCTGCAAAGTTTAGACACCGTCTTCACAGGTAAAAACTACTGACCAGACATGGATCAGTCATTAATGCTCCAGAAGACACAGCCGTAAACAGTCACTGCTAAAGAAGCCAGTTGCTCACACAGTTCTGCATTCAGGAATATTGAAGGAAAGTTGAGTGGAAGGAAAAGGTGTACCAGCAAAAGAGAGCACACAAATTTGATGGATCTTCTTTTGCTACCCGAAAGCTCATGTAGCATTTAGCACCATCCTAAATGCTACCAGTCTACAATTCACACTCTTCAGTGTGAATGTTATTACTGAATAAAGACAACCAAAATGTAGCTATTAAGTGATTAAAATTGGTGAACTAATAGATGGACAGATACAAAAATGAATGGAGAAAGAAAAAGATGATTGCAAAATGGATGGAAAAATAATGAGAAAAGTGGAAGGGACACAAAATGTGTCAAATAACAAGACCATTGCACTTAATTTAGTTTCTTAAACTGTTTCAACTTTCTGGTGTTAAAATCCTGTCAGAATTTAATGTTATTGTTTCCTCCTAAGTGAAAGTATTTTTGTAACCCTACCAATTTGCATACATATTGCAACACAACCTACTTTGCATAGATGGGATGGAAAAAGAGAAACATTTCCATGTTTTTTCAGACTTTTAAACGCTAAAACTACTTTTTACGGATTTGAAAACGGTGCGCTAAGCCAGCTAAAGACAGAAGTTAATTATAGAACTTGCAAATACACTGATGTAAAATATTTTCATGGTAATCTTTAAAATATAACTCACTGTGTCACAAGAGGAGCATAAAATTAAGGGAACCCCAAAGTCTAAATCTCCTGGCCATGAAAACGTAACATGTTTTGGTACTCTCCGGTCTTTTCTCACCGTACTCGTTTGTCTTCCACCGTCCTCAGCTCCTCATCCCGACGCAGGACTTCCAGGATAAGCTCCCGTTCCGAATCGGACAGGAAGCCCAGGTTGATCAAATCAGGAGCCTCCAGCATCATGTATAACTAAGAACGGTCAGCTCAGGAGAACTGGGTCGACTTTATGGATGGCACATCGACACAAGGAGCCTACAGACAAGATACCAGTAGAAAGTTTCTGCAGTGCTCGACAGAACCTGTAGCTCAACTCAGCAGGATGTGGTTCATTTGTAAAACCCAGAAAAACCAAATGGACCGAATGCTTCATGCTATGAAGATTAAACTGCATTTCAAATGATAAAAAAGGTATTTGAGTAAATCTTGATGTAGACATATTTCCCACAGCACTTTAGTCAGAAATTCTGAAAAAGGATCATGACATGCAGGTTCCCACCTAAAAAAAAACCCAAACAAATGCATAAAAAGGTTGGAGTCCTTGTTAAACAGAGATTTAACTAAAGGCTATAAAGGTTAGAGACCTTGTTAAACAGATATTTAACTAAAGGCTATAAAGGTTAGAGTCCTTCTTCAACAGATATTTAACTAAAGGCTATAAAGGTTAGAGTCCTTCTTCAACAGATATTTAACTAAAGGCTATAAAGGTTAGAGTCCTTCTTCAACAGAGATTTAACTAAAGGCTAATAAAGGTTAGAGACCTTGTTAAACAGATATTTAACTAAAGGCTATAAAGGTTAGAGACCTTGTTAAACAGATATTTAACTAAAGGCTATAAAGGTTAGAGTCCTTGTTAAACAGAGATTTAACTAAAGGCTATAAAGGTTAGAGACCTTGTTAAACAGATATTTAACTAAAGGCTATAAAGGTTAGAGACCTTGTTAAACAGATATTTAACTAAAGGCTATAAAGGTTAGAGTCCTTGTTAAACAGAGATTTAACTAAAGGCTATAAAGGTTAGAGACCTTGTTAAACAGATATTTAACTAAAGGCTATAAAGGTTAGAGTCCTTCTTCAACAGAGATTTAACTAAAGGCTATAAAGGTTAGAGTCCTTCTTCAACAGAGATTTAACTAAAGGCTATAAAGGTTAGAGTCCTTGTTAAACAGAGATTTAACTAAAGGCTATAAAGGTTAGAGTCCTTGTTAAACAGAGATTTAACTAAAGGCTATATAAAGGTTAGAGTCCTTGTTAAACAGAGATTTAACTAAAGGCTATAAAGGTTAGAGACCTTGTTAAACAGATATTTAACTAAAGGCTATAAAGGTTAGAGTCCTTCTTCAACAGAGATTTAACTAAAGGCTATAAAGGTTAGAGTCCTTCTTCAACAGAGATTTAACTAAAGGCTATAAAGGTTAGAGTCCTTGTTAAACAGAGATTTAACTAAAGGCTATAAAGGTTAGAGTCCTTGTTAAACAGAGATTTAACTAAAGGCTATATAAAGGTTAGAGTCCTTGTTAAACAGAGACTTAACTGAAGGCTAAAGGGTTAGAGTCCCAGTTGACAGAGTTTCAACTAAAGGCAAAAGGTAAGGCTCTTGGAACGCCCTTACTTTGAGGAGACCCCATAAGGGTAACTCCTTGTGATGTCTTTCATGTTTTTATCCATCCATCCATCCATTTTCCTACACCCTTGTCCCTTAATGGGGTCGGGAGGTGCTGGTGCCTATCTCCAGCTTGCGTTCCGGGCGAGGGGCGGGGTACGCCCTGGACAGGTCGCCAGTCTGTCGCAGGGCAACACAGAGACACACACAGGACAAACAACCATGCACACACACACTCACACCTAGGGGCAATTTAGAGAGACCAATTAACCTGACAGTCATGTTTTTGGACTGTGGGAGGAAACCGGAGTACCCGGAGAAAACCCACCATGCACAGGGAGAACATGCAAACTCCATGCAGACCGGGAATCGAACCCAGAACCTTCTTGCTGCAAGGCAACAGCTCTACCAACTACAGCTCTACATTTTTAATGCCTTTTTTATGTAATGTTAGTTTTTATTTTTACTTTTTAATTTCTTTTTCTCACTGTCTTTTTTTTAATCTCTTTCTGTTCCTCACTGTTATTCAATGTCACATCCTGTTTTTTATTTTGATTATGTAAAGCACTTTGAAATGCCTTGCTGCTGAAATGTGCTATACAAATAAAATTTGATTGATTGATAAAAAGAAGCAGGAGGATTTAAATATCCCACAGTCATCCTCTGCTGAGGTTAAATGTTTTGATTAATGGAGGCTGAAACAACATGAACTTGGCCATCATAGAGGGTTCCCACCCTGTAAAGATACACAGAGCAGGGCGGAGTTCAACAGCAGAATCATTTGTTTAACATCAGCTTTATAGTACCATCTCAAATAAGAGCTTCATTTAAATCCTAGTTCCCTTAAAGCAAAAGGAAACATTACTGGAATAACCCAGGCAACTTTTTTTCCTCATAGTTTGAATGCCAACAGTTAAACAGTACCTGTAGGACAACTTCTGGGTGATGAAAACTACCAGGAACTGCTGATTGTAACAAAAGACAAGGAGAACTAGTTTACCACGATGTATATATGCAAGTCTAATAAAGCTATTGGCAAGTAGATAATGCAAATAAGAATGGATAAGAATGGGACAAGTGACTACAACGCTCACATGGTCTGTAAAACTCGCCGGTTTAGGTCAAAGATGTATTAAATCTGCCGATTAAAGCCCGATTAATGAAGCCCACCGTTAACCGAACCAACGGCCGGTTACGTTAAGAGCCTCAAAGTGCAGCGCAAGTTACACGAACTATCCACATTAGCGACGACTTCAAACTGGTGTGAGTCGCATAGAGACGGGTAAGAATTACAAGTCGGTATAGTTACATAAAAGTGTCTAAAAGTACCTAGTTAATTGGTGAGAATTGCGCACACCTGTTGGTGGAAGTCGACACCAGTTCGCCGTCGGCGTTGACTCGGGTTACTGGAAGAGACAACGACAGGAAATAATAGGAAAAAACGACGGAGAGCTGTAAAATATAGAGACCGTAACTTCACTCACCCTGTTTCACCGCCACGGTCCAAACCGCAACTCCAGACTGATTAATATTCCTCCCTGCTCCAATGCCTGCTGTCGTTTTTCTTCTTCTTCTTCTTCCTGCCCTGCGGGATCCGAACCGCTGCCCGGAAGATAAAGGAAAGTTTGCATTGCTCGAGTCGGAGCCCCTTTCCACATTTTCCATGACAGCTGCATTTCTTTTGCTCCATTTACCACGGAGTGAAACGCTGAATGTGGAAAAATCGGCTCATTAACAGTTTTTTCCTCGTATTCCAGCTCTGTTTCTTCCTTTTGGCTAGAGAGTTGGAACGGGAAGAGCTCCACTTTCCCTTAAATCCCACAAAACATTTAAAGTTCCTGAAAGAATGGAAATAATTTAATGGTCATTTAACATTTTTTCCTTTTTCTTTTGATTTTCATCTTTTCGTTTAAGTTTTATGTAATCAAAACAATTTTAATAAAGATAAAGTAATTCAAATATACTTTATTTTTCCCCAAATTTGTATCCAAGTGTCTTCAGAGGGTCTTTGCTGTGTGCAGGAAGAGCCTCCAGTAGCAGTCAGTCTTGCAGTGAATCTGAAGAGGCCTCTGACTGAAGACTGCTACTGTAAGACAAGCCAACAGCTCAATTTCAAGAAATCTGTAAAATGTTCACATCTAACCAGTGTCTGTTGGTGCATTTTTAATAAATGAGTTATACATTACATTTAAAATAAAAATGTCAAAAATAAAATAAGCATTCCAGGAAAGTCAGTCCCAATTTGAAGTAAAGAGAGGAAATGAGTCACAGTTTAGTAATATTAATCAGTTTAAACTATTTTGTAACCAGAAATAATTAATGTTGATATGTTCAGAATGTTGCTACCAACAAAGCTTCATTTTTTCTCTAAAACAACTTTGACTTTTTGCTTTAGCAGATCATCGAGAAGAAAAATCCCTTTTTTGGGAGCAAATCTTCCCTCATCTACTCAACCGAGCTCAGATAGGATTATTGTGAGAGTCTCAGCATGTGATTCACATTATATCCACACTAATAAAAGCATGCAGGGAGTCGTCTACACCGAGAACTGATTCTCCTTTCACTTCCTTTCTTTGACTTGCTATAGTTCACAGTGATACCTTAAACTCATTTAAATATTCATGAAAGATAAATGTATCTAAATATTTCAATGGGTTTTTAGCAGATCTTCACTTCTAGTTCTGATTAAAGTCTGAAGCTTTTTGAGAAGAGCTCTTTTTAGTAAATCTGATGGAGACTTTGTACTAAATTCATCTGCTCTATGAAGGTTTTCAAGGTTTAAACCAATAAAAATCTCACTGAATTTATCATTTGTATGATGTTTGTTACTGGTTAGTTTCTTATTAATCAATAACATCAGAAAAAACAAGCATGAATGAAAACACAGAAGGCGAAAAGTGTCTGTTTTTCATCAAATATGTACATTTATGTTTGCTGTAGGCTAGAAAACCATTTCAAGTGATAGGATCTGAAGTTATTTTGAGAAGTCAAGAGTTCGACTATATGATCAAACGCTTAATTATTTAGTATAATCCTGCAGAGAAAAAAGTTTCTAAGTATTTTATGGCCAATTATTTTATAATATATTTTTTCATAAACTCATACTTGCTTTAATTGCTATAAAATGTAGAGATATCTGGTTTTGGCTGTTTTGTTCATTTTGTTTCTGTGCTTACACTTCAAAAACACCAGGCCTATTGCAATGAGCAATAAATCAATTAATCGCATGATAAATTAAAGCAACGTCAAATATTTACATTTTCATAATTTATTGTTTTTCTCTTTTCTTTCTACCAAAAACTGGATGTTAAAATCCTCAGTCTTGTGTTTTGGACTCAACTGGCCTCTTTTTTAAAGGACAATTTTGTTTACAGGAACTTCATAATTAATTTAATTTGTTGTTTCTGTTGTTTATTTTGGACATTAAAAATGTCTTCCAGTTTCAGTGTTAAATATTCATTCAGATTTAAAGTTTTATTGATCTTTGATAATGTGTTATTGCATTTTTACTTGAAATGGTCTCAAAACAACAATATTATCGTTTATTGCTATAACTTCTGGGACAATTTATTGTTCAACAATAATTTGTGTCATGACAGGACAAAAAATAAAATCTTACCAAGAACTTTTCTAGTGCAAATATTTTAGTACACTTCAAAAACGACAAGTTTCAAGTTTGATTATTATGTATTTTCTTTTGTTTTCTTGTTAATAAAACATTTTTTCTCCGATATTTTACTCTTTCCAAATAAATAAAGATTTAATTTAATTTCAAGTGATCTAACATATTTGACCTGGAAACTAGACCAAAGTTACTTGGTAAGATTTTGTGTTTTTGCAGTGTATGATGAGTAAAACCCAGGTGGGTAAAATGTTTTTAGCTCACCAGAAAAACATAAACCATAAACGTTTATTTATTCCTGGGAATAAAAGCAGCAGGAATATTGATTCTGTGTGTTTCGGTGTTAATTCAGTTCGGTCTGCAGTCCAAGTCCAGCACAATATGATGCACATGAGGAGCATAACACTTCACATGCTCTATGTGCTGGACATTTATTACCCAGGATGCACCAGTGAGGTCCATGAACAGAGAAGCTATTCGGTCTGCGGTGCCACTGGCCCAGGCCCGCCATACCGCTCTGTCAGTGTTCTTTGCAGAAACATTTTGAGGAGCGGCGTCGCCAGAAGCAGCGTTCGGTAAAGGAGAGGTGACGTTCTGATGAATGTGCAAAACGCCGCCGGTCGTCTTCTTCAGCAGCCGACACGCAACGGGCCAGCCGTCCTCAGAGGTCGGGATGAGACCCAGGTTGACCCGGTCGGCGATATTACACAGCTGAACCTGAGAGGAAAAGAAAACAAAGGCAAAAACATAAGATTTTACTCAGTATTTTGTATTTTACAGTGCAAATATTTTAGTACACTTGAAATAGGACAAAACTAACTTACAAGAAATAGCAGTTTGTTTAAAGTAAATAATTCCTTAATATTGATGGAAAAGTGATAGTTACACTGATTTTAAGACATTTTTCCCATGTTATAAGTGAACTGGTATTTTTTTCAGAGTTATTAACTTAAAACAAGCTCCTACATCTTGCTGAAAAAATAACATTTCTAATAATACTATCATTTATTATTATTTTTTATTAAGACAATAGATCAAAATTCTTATTAATTTTTTTTTTATTATAACTGATATACGATGCAATAAACACCCACTTATACTTTGTACACAGGACGCCAAACAACTATTTAAATTTAAAATAATTTATTCTACAAATAAAAAATATTTTAAAAATCATACTAGGTAAATAAATGAATGAATTTACATTTTATAAAGTCTTGATCCCTGTAATTAAAAAAAATAATAAGTTCAAAAATATCTAAATTGGTAAAAATATATGTATTAATCATTATTATATCAGTATAGATTAGATTATATATCAATGGTAAAAAAAAAAAGTTAATTGTTCCGACTCATTGTGTTTCCCAGTAGTACCACTAGGGGGTGGTACTGAGCTGAGCTGTAGCGGTTGCCACTCCTGATTCTTTTTCTGCGACTCGGCTGAATCAAATGAATGGCTGATGAGGGAATCCGGTCATTTTCATCGTTATATTCAATTAAAAATAATCAGTCTAATAGTAGACCAGACATTTTATTGGAGATCCAGTTATTACTTTAAAGAAATCAGGCCATGGGATTAATTGTAATTTTTACTTGGATTCCATCTCATGTAGGAATAAAAGGAAATGAGTTGGCAGACAAATATGCAAAACAAGCTTCAAAAAACAGTTACATTGAGATTCTGATTCCATTTAGTAAAGAGGAAATAAAATCTATTATAAAACAAAAGGTTAAGGAAAGATGGCAGAAGCGGTGGGAAGAAGAAGGAACTGGCAGATGGTTTTATAGTATTCAAAGGAAAGCTGGTGCAATGAGGGGAACAGGAAGAAGTAGAAAAGAAGAAAACATTATATCCAGGTTACGTTTTGGTCATTCAGGTTTAAACAGTTCACTATTTAAAATGGGGAAACATCTAAGAGGTAATTGTGATTTTTGTTTTCAAGAAGAGACAGCAGAACATGTCTTGTTGTCCAAAGTACTCTGAGGAGAGAAGGAAGTTAGAATATAGACTTATAAAGAATAAGTTAGTTAAAAATACCAGATATTTTGGGATATTCCTCTTCATCTGAATATTTAATAAACTTTCTTAAGAAAACTAAACTGATAAAAAGGATTTAGTTTTTTTTTTTTAAGTTGCGTTCTGATCCACACTCCATACCAGTAGGTGGCGGTAATGCACACCATTAAGTTGCTAGCCGACGGCCATTAAAACAAAAAATAATAATAAGAAGAATTTGGTCTTTTACTTCAGCTATGTTGGACACATTAAAAAAAATAAAATAAAACAAAACAAAACGAGCCAAATGAAGACTCTTTACTTGACGGTTGTCTCCTGGGTGGATGGTGCAGCGCTCTGACACCCCGTTCACTTCCAGGTTTTTCTGCAAAGCAGCAACGGCGTCAGGGTTCCACTCACAGGCGTGAACATGGCTGGCCCTCGCATGAACCAAATATGGCAGAGTGAAGTAGCCTATACCTGATCGGAGGCAAAAATGGGACGATCACACAGCAGAATGCCTGAATAATTACATTTATATATAGAAACCAAAGGAGAAGATGGGTGAAGAAAAATCCTCATTTTCCAAAAATTAAATCTTTAATAAACATGTCAAGTTTTGCTGGATGATAAAATGTCCCAGACGTTACTGCAATAAATAAAAAATATTGTTTTGAGACCATTTTCAAGTAATAAAGTTTATATTTTAATGAACATTTAACACAAAATTCATTATGAAGTTTCTGTAAACTACATTGTCCTTCAAATAAAGCGCTAGTTGAAGACTTTTATCATCCACTTTTCGGTAGAAAGAGAGAAAAGAGAAAAACAATAAATGAAGCAAATGCAAATTATTGAACTTGCTTTAATTTATCATGTGATTAATTGATTTATTGTTTATTGCACGAAAACTTTGATTGAGTGATAAAATCGATTCATCTCCCAGCCCTGACTAACACGTTGACCTTTCATTACCTGCATATAAGTCGACCACAGTCTCTCCTCTGCAGTCAAATCCGGCCACACGGAGCTTCTCTGTGATGTTCCCGGCTGAGAACATGCATCTGGTAACATCAAACTCATAACTGAAACAAAAACACATTATTCATTAAGACCATGTCTATAAAATATTTAGAAAAGCAATATAAATATTATATATATATACATAATTATAAGCACCTGATGCCATTGTCCACATGCTTGACCCAGCTGTTGTCGCCCAGCAGCATCGTCACCACAGGAGACCTGAACCCATCCCTGGATATTCGACTCATCTTTGCAAGCCGCTTCGCCCTCAGCTCTTTGGTCACTGCACTCCATAACTGATCGCCTAGAGAAACCAACCGATCAATAAAGTTTATTTGTATAACACATTTCAGCAGCAAGGCAGTTTAAAAGAACAGAAGAAAAGAATTGGACAGACATTATGTTTTGCCATCGTTACACATCAAAATGTTGATTAATGTTTCATTGATTATTAATCAAAAGCAACTCAAGACAGTTGGTTTTTAGTCTGGATTTAGAGGAATTCAGTGTTTCAGCTGGGTTGCAGTTTTCTGGAAGTTTGTTCCAGAATTGTGGGGCATAGAAGCTGAATGCTGCTTATCCATGTTTGGTTCTGGGGTTCCTGAAAGGAACCACCTGCTGGTTCCTTTCAGACCTGGTTCTTTTTAGGACCAAAAGATCTGGGAGGTTGCTATGACAGCAGCAGATCGTTAACGTATTTGTGTTGCTAAGCCGTTCAGTGATTTATAAACTAACAGCAGTATTTTAAAATCTATTCTCTGATCTACAGGGAGCCAGTGTAGGGACGTTGGAACCTGGGTGATGTGCTCCAACTTCCTGGTTTTAGTCAGAACGCCAGCAGCAGCAGCAGCGTTCTGGATCAGCTGCAGCTGGAGGATTGATGGTTTTTTATAGGCAGACCTGTGACGACGCTGTTGCATTAATCAATGCGACTAAAGATAAACACATGGATGAGATTCTCTAGATCTCACTGAGACATTAGTCCCTTACTCCTGGAGATGTTCTTCAGGTGACAGAAGGCCGACTTTGTGACTGTCTTTATGTGGCTCTGAAGGTTCAGGTCAGAGGTCATCGCTACTCCCATGTCTCAGGCCTTATTAGTAGTTTCTAATTGTAATAAGTGAAGCTGTGTGTTGACTCTAGAAGGATAATAACTTCAGTTTTGTTTCTGTTAAGTTGGAGAAAGTTTTGGCACATTTACCTGTTCTAGTTCAGTGATTGGATGGGTTCAGAGTCACCCGGTGATGGACATTCGAAATGAACACATTTTCTACAGTTTGCACTGAAGTGAATGAGGTGGTACCTATTTTACTCCATATCGGCAGAGTGAAGCAGCTGTCGCCCAGCAGGACGAGGTCTCCATGCCTCTGGAAGCTCCCAGGAAGATCGCTCCTCATCTCCTCCGTCCATCTTTCACCCCGAGACTCCAACAACTCCTGGATGGTTCTCTCCAGTCTACTTCCAGCTTTCCTCCCCTTTTCCTTTTTCAACTGTGGAGACTAGAGAGAGAAAAAGAGAGAATCTAAACACCTTAAAGTCCAGGATGTAACTTCTATAAAACAAACATTTTTTAAATATATTTTTATTGAAACTGTCCCCATGTCATGACAGTTTTATGAGACAGAATCTGTGAAAAAGTTAAGCTCCTCTGCTTTCTCCTAGTGTTTCTGGTGCTAACTAGAAACAACCAATCAGAGTAAGTAGGCAGGGCTTAGTGCTGTCAATCATCCTCCATGTGGCACTGCTCATCCCCTCTCTCTTCCTGTTTGCTCTGCTATAGAAGCACAGCCTGTTGAAAACTCTAGGCTAGTTAGGATAGCCACCAATGACGTTGAATAAATGCTTTTCCAGTCATTTGTTTGTTTCTGAAAATTAACCTTTCAGCAAGAAATACAAGCTTTTTTAAAGGTTAATAATTGCTTAATATTTATAAAAAAAGTATTAGTTCTACTAGCAGATTATTTCACTAATCAGACATTTTCTCCATGTTATAAGTGAAATAATCTGTCAGTGAAACTAGCACTTTTTAAATCAAAATAACTTTGGACCTACCAAAATTCTTGATTATACAAGACATGACAAAAGAAGTGTTATGGCCAGTGGCCTTTTCTGTGTTTATTTGTGTTTTTTGCAGTGGCTAATCAGGCGGACTTCACCTGGAAGCAGCATTGCCCTGTTCTCCTGTGTCACACCCTGAGGCCTACCGCGATTGGGTCACCAATTGCCAGCTCCACCAATCCGTGAAAAGGCCTCCCTTTAAAAACCAAGGACTTCCTGGGAGAAGGTGACTGATCCTTTGTTCAGACAGCTTGCCACTTTGTTGGGTATTTGTGTTGACTGCTGTAAACTCATTTTACTAGCTCTGATAGTTTTGTTAGCTTTTGCTATCTCTTGCAAACTCGTCTTGTCCCTGTGGGGGATCTTTGTAGTTTGTTTAACCTGTACTAAGAGTCCATTTTTGTTTTGTTAAGACCTTTGATTTACAACTCTGATTTTCTTTTACTTAGTACATTTTTGTTGTAAGTCCCTACATTGTGATTATACCGTAGTTAATTGTTCACAGTCTTGTGACATCATGCCTGGACTATTGCAACTCCCTTCTGTTTGGTCTCACCCAGAAATCTCTTCATAAGCTCCAACTGGTCCAGAACTCAGCTGCCCGCATCATTACCAAAACCCCATCCATGCACCACATCACTCCTGTCCTGCAAAGACTCCATTGGCTGCCCACCAAGTTCTGCATAGAATACAAAATTCTTCTGCACACTTTCAAGGCCCTTTACAATCTCTCCCCACCATATCTTTCAGATCTTATTCATATTGCCATTCCCTCTCGCTCCCTCAGATCCTCCTCCTCCATCCATTTGACTGTCCCCTCCGTCCGTCTCACCACCATGGGGAGCAGAGCTTTCGGTCGCTCTGCTCCCCAACTCTGGAACTCATTACCACCCCACCTTAGAAACTTAAAGTCATTCTCAAATTTTAAAACCGAACTCAAAACACACCTTTTTAGATCTGCCTTTTCCACATGACACAATTGGTTTGCCTGATTTTACATAGATTTTATATAGATACATTGTTTTGTTTTATTTATTTTTAATTGTTACATTTTATTTGTTTCTGTTACTGTTTTTTTTTTCTTTTTACTTTTTGTACGGTGTCCTTGAGTGCCAGAAAGGCGCCTTTGAAATAAAATGTATTATTATTATTATTATTATTATTATTGCCTTTTATTTCTTGTAAAACCCAAACAATAAACCCCCAAATTGTTAAACCTTACCACCTAGGTTTCATTAATGTTAATCTCCTTTCCCCCTGGGTCGTAAGAAGAAGGTTTCTTTAAAACTACTCTGTTCCTTTTATTCAAACAGAATAAGTTGTACTTACTGCCCCATTCCATTTAATTAATAAATGCTTTGTGTTAGGCTTTATGCTTGCAGCCACATGATCAGTGAAATAAAGACAAGTTTGTAGCAGGTGTGTAAATGTTAATTTTAAGTTTTCAAAACTTTGCAGTTAACTGCATTCCATCTGATCGCCATTGATACTAAACACAACATAAACCCTAACATTTGAATGAGGGATTGCAGTAGCTACCTGACTCCAGGTGAAGTCACAAACATCTGGAGTCAAAGTGTTTCTGAGAGACTGCAGATCCAGCTGTGAGAGGCAGGATGGTGAAATGGGAAGGAGGACTGTCCCGTCTGGTTGTTTAACTAAGCCAAACCTCCGGTCGAGCATCCCCCAGGCCTGGAGATACATCCTGCATAATAAAAAAGAAACGTTATTTAAAAACACAACTATTTAAAAACACAATTCTGACGCTCTACCTGTTCCTTTCTGCTGCCTGCTAGCTTACTAAGCTAACGGCTTTGGCTGTAAACAGATCCTTACCTGAACTGCTGTGCCTGACAACAAGACACACGGAGACAAGGTACACCATCCATTTATGAGCAACTAAATAAATACTTTGGATTTACTTTAGATGTCTTGTTAGTTAGTAAAACGCTAAATGCAACCAATGGGGTACCTGCCATTGATCAAGCTTTTGTTTCCAGTCGGACTGTTGTGAAGGACGGACAAACTGCTTGTTATTTGTTTTGAGCTGGTCCCATGTTTTGCTGCTTTGCAAATGCAAAATATAAAATGTTATATTTTATTAATTGAAGTTTTATTTCCCTGCTTTTGGGATGGAAACAAAACTGAGAATAAATTACATGAAGAAGTTGAAACAGCAAGAGGTAATTACCAAAATAGACAGTTTCTCGCTCATTTCAGTAGATGGAGACAAAGTGTTGCTTTGAATCCAAAGTGGTTCATGAAATAAAACCTGCTCAAAACAATCTAGACATTTTACTTAAGAGAAAGTTTTCCCCAAAAAAGTTACTCAAGTACGTGGTACGAGAGGTGGATAGGATACCGAAAAAATGTGTACAAGTAAGAGGAGTACTACTTTAATTTACTGAAGTAAAAGTATAAAGTCAATTTTGGTATTTTGAAGACTAAAGTTAAAAAATAAAAATAACGCAAATAAAAAATCAAAAAGGAGCAATATTATGATAGACTTTTATAAATCAAACTTTGCTATATAAAAGTTATGAAACTAATATTTACAATAGGTAATATTTAAATGTTACATACAGACTTTAATACTTTCAGGAACAACACATAGAGTTTAATGTATCTTAAAAAGGTTTAGCAGATAGAATATACCTTTGAAACAATAAAGTTTGTGTACAAAGAAGAAGTCTCACTTCAACGTTATTATTGTGTCACCAGCCAAAAATATGTAATCTTTACCAGGTTCTGAGATTATTTAAATATATCTGCAATGTGTGCAAATACCTACATTTTTGATTGCTGGATGCTAACATCCACACTGTTTTCATGGGATTGAATGTTAGGTCTGGACTTTGACATTTTAACAAATTATCTTTTGAACAAAACCAATGCATTGTAGCTCTATTGTATCTTTAGGCTTTGTATCCAGGTAAAGGTTATATTTTTATTTGTAGAACATTTTTAAAGATCATGGATGATTTGCCTTTGACAGCACAGTTATGAGCTTCCTCAAACTTGAGGCCATAAAAAGGTTTATTACATCAAATCACAATAAAAGATACAAAGTTTGTGGTTGTAACAAAATACCAGAACATCCCATGAATGTTTAGAAAACACAAATAAGATAGCGAAAGTTGCTGCGAAGAGGGAAGTAAAAAATAACAATTGCAATGGGATTTGAGGTTGAGAAAGTTTATATATTGTAGCAAAATTGTAAATTTTTCTGAATTCCAGTTTGATTGCTGCGCTAAAGAGGTCAAACCTCTCAACACAGAGCAAGCAGACTTTCCCAACACCGACATAAACAGATGTTCAGATTTGTTGATATGAATTACACAGTTAATACGAGTTGTTTGTCGTTTTGGTTTTTTGAAATTCATCTGATAATATTTATAGTATCTTTATCCCCAATAAGCAACAAATAAATGATTGAAGACATTGTCTACGTAGCACCTTTCAAGATGAATATCACAAAGTGCTTCAATAAACATAATAAAGACACAAAACAAGAAAAAGGTGAATTTTTATCATCCTAAAGTAGAAATATAACCGTGTCTCTTTAACTGTAAACATATATATTTTACATAGTGTCATATATTAAGCTGGACCATTTTCCAAAGGATTTTTATGGCTTTAAATAAATTAATTTGTTAAAAATGAAGCTAAAAACGGCTTCCCCCCTCCCCCAAATAATTTAAGTAAATAATTAATGTGAATAAAACAGTATTAGAATTAAACAAAGTTAAGTTGCTGATCTTACATATTATAGTACAGCAGTTCTTTTGTAAAAGGAGCTGAATCAGTTCCTTTGTTCCTCTGTTTCACCTGTGCTGTCCCTTTAAGACAAGACATTTCAATCTAGGCGTGTTTCCTGCTGCCATTGACTAAAACCAACAGCTCATCCTGCAGGAAAAAACTGGAGCTCATCACAGCGCAACGCGTTTCTGCTCAAAAAACAGATTATTCCTGTTTTTAACGGTGATCTGGTTGAGCTGACTGCATCCTATTCTGTGACTGCAGCGGGTTGTTTCTGCAGCTGCAGCTCGTTTTATTATTATTATTATTATTTTTTATCGAGATGATATGAAAGTCAAGCGGTCAAGGTTTGTTCTGCCACAACCACGGGTGGATTTCCTGTCTTTATAGTGGGAAACATCTGTCGCAGTCGTTTCGGATGGATTTCTAATCATCTGGACCGGAGGGATTAAAGACCTGCCTGAGGAGAAAGGGAATAAAAACACGCTGCAGTCAGATGGAGTAGGAAGCAGCAACGATGTGACAGCCACAATCCAAAAAGGAAAAAATAAAATAAAATAAAACAACAAAAATGCAGCGGAAGCCTTTAACATCCGAGCAACCCGCCTGTTTTTGACCGAGCATCTCCACCACTGACCCGATTCTGTTTGTCCCAGTTTGAAGAAGTGAAGATTTTGGAGAAAGCAGCCAGCAGCATGTCGGCGGTTATGATAACGCGAAAGGTGCGGAAATGGGAGAAGCTCCCCGGGAAGAACAGCTTCTGCTGCGATGGCAGGGTGATGATGGCCCGGCAGAAGGGGATCTTCTACCTGACCCTGTTCCTCATCATCGGAACCTGCTCCCTCTTCTTCGCTTTCGAGTAAGTCCCAGTAGTTCACCTCAGAGGTCACGGAATGAACACTTTCCTTACGGCGTGTGTTCAGCGTTTAACCGTTTCCAATGGTTATCTTTATTGACTAATCGATCGGTCGTATTCGTTTTTACATTCCTTTTGATTATGGGTTATTCAGGACCCATTTGAAGGCGTAAATCTGGATTTATCTGTGAAAAATTGAGAATTTAGAGACCCAAGAAGACACACTTCCTTTACATCGTATGTTCAGAGTTTTACTTTTCCAGTTGTTACCGTAGACTAATTGATTAGTCGATTAAAATGTTAGCCAAATCTGGATTTATCTGTAAAAGCTTGAGAGGACACTGTTTTTAGAGCATTTGCTCTGGTTTGTACATTTCCAATCGTTACCATTACTTGGCAATCGATACTATTACTTAGCAATCAATGTCATTTCTTACCAATCGATTAGTTGATGGAAATGTTAGAAACCTTTGATTCAGGGCCCATTCAAAGTCATAAATCTGGATTTATCTGCAAAACTTTGACATCCTGAAGACCTGAGAAGCAAACTTGGGTGATTTTCTATTACTGGGATTTCCAATTACTGGGAAATCTGATATTCCCAGTAATAGGATTAATCGTTACAGACCAATCGATTAGTCGATTGAAATGTTAGAGTCCTTTGATTATGGGTTTTCCAGCCATTTGAAGCAGTAAATCTGGATTCATTTGCAAAAATTTCACATCTCGAAGACCAGAGAAGACACTTTCCTGACGACTTTCCTGGTCAGAGCTTTAACATTTCTAGTTGTTACCATCAACTATCAATTAATTATCTGATATAGAAATTTTAGATTTCGTTGCTTATGAGTTATTCAGGGCCCATTTGAAGCCGTAAATATGAATTTACAGTTTAAAGACCCAAGTCGAACCGAGATTTGGGTAAACAAAACCTGCTTGACTTTCCTTTTATTTTATTTATTTTTTTACTTCCTTTAGTGCAAAATATATTAAGTTTAATATTTCAGACTTCTCTTTAAATTGTTTGCATTTTCCACAAAAACCTGCTTTGTTGAGTAAATATTTGGCTTAGTAGCTTATATTTGATATATTCTTTCTAAAAAACACTAAAATCTTTGAAAAAATATCTTTACAAAAGTATCAAAAATAACAATTCAGTGTGTTTACATGTGTCATCAGGGCCGGTCCAACGTTTTTTTGGGGCTTCACCACCAATGGCGATTCAACACAGATTTTTGATCAAATCTGGGAAGAT
This sequence comes from Poecilia picta, assembly GCA_033032245.1. Taxonomy (NCBI): domain Eukaryota; kingdom Metazoa; phylum Chordata; class Actinopteri; order Cyprinodontiformes; family Poeciliidae; genus Poecilia; species Poecilia picta. Next base: position 8,972,311 of record CM065362.1, read on the forward strand.
TAATTGGTTATTTGCAGCGGAAACATATTTTTAAACAAAATAAGCTCAAACACAAAGAAAAGACATAAAGTTATAATTTTGTTCAACAACATTAATTTACTCTATTTGGCAAAACCTGCAATCTTAACATCTTTATTAGAATTTAACTGTTAGCCGCTAAGTCCGCTGTTAGCTGTTGTTTGTGATGCCTGGCAGAGTTTTAGTTTGTTTTATAATTTAAAATTAAAACATATGAGCTCCATTTATGCTCAGAAAAGTTGTTTTAAAAGCTTCTGTTTTGAAAAACGAACTTAATATAGTTTCTATCTGTTACTAGTTTAGAAAAGTTGCTAAAGTTAAAGGGAAAATTGTTAGCTAGCATAGCTTCTTAACCACCTGATAGTTTTAATTTTGAGGGTAAGTATTTACATTCCCCCGTTAAAAAATATTTAGATGTATGTATTTTAATGTTTTTGGTACATTTTATGTCCAACTAAACTAAAATGTTAGTAAGCTTAACGGCAGTTTAACTGATTAATTCTAACAGTTTGTTTTAACAGTGCACTCAGTAAAAAGCAGTGTATTTTGTTTTTTTTTTTACCAGTGAGTGCATGTTTTCGCGTTCCTATCTGACTCAAGGTTCACAGCTGATTAATATTTAATGTGTTGAGTGGCCCACCTTTACCTCGCTGTAGATAAACCTCTTCAGCTTCCACGACTCAGCACTTCTGCTTTTTATGTGTTTATCGCATGAGGAGCATTTTAATTAGCGCTTATGCTGATTTTCTCCTGTTTCTTAATTATTCCTGAGTTTTTTTTTAAGTCAACGCACCCAGATTGATGACTTGGCACAAAGTCCTGCAGCGTTAACTCGGCCTGTGCTTGACAGGCTGGGTGTGTGCAGGACGTCAGGTTGAATCCGTTTGTGCAGCAGAGGCAGCGGCTCTCCTCCTATCTTCATGCCCGATCGTTTAATGGCCTCCTGCTCTCCTCTGAGTCTGCACAGAAGGAGTTTTTGTCCAGCCGGGAGCACAGAGCGGAAAAAGCTGATGCGCTCCGAGGGTCGTTAGCTGAGGATGTTCATATTACAGAGGAACATAATTATGTGGAGTGGGTGGGGGCCGATGCTGAGAATGAGATACGACTTAAACAACATGCTGGTGGGTTTAGCTCGGCGTTACTTTGCAAGGAGAAACCTCAGATGTTTCTGTGAAACTCCAGCTGCAGGTTTAAGGTGTTCATGGTTGTAAATAAGATTACAAAAAGATTGTATTTCACTATTGTGTTTTATTATTATTCAAGGAAACAGTTACTGTCCCATTTTCTTATTTTTTAGTTCCTTTAATTGACGTTTCTAGAAACTAAGATTCAAAGTTGGTTAGTATTTAGCTACATTTACTCAATCACATTTACTTTAGTAACCTTTTTGGAAAATTTATTTTTACTGCATTTTTACTTTTACTTGCGTAATTTGATCATGAAGTATTTCTACTCTTACTTGAGTAAAATTCTGGATTTTCTACCCAATGAATGAAAAACAAACATAATTTAATCAAATATTCACAGACACAGAGACACACCTGCAGTTTTTGTTAAAGTTTCGTAAATTATTTTTTAAAGAAACTGATATTTAAACATTTTCTTTTGTCTGATTTAGACATTTTTTTCTGCTTATGAATTATTGACATTTTTGTTCTTAAAATACCAAAATTTCCATTTAACTCCATAATCTGGTCTGTCTGATGATGTCGTGTTTAAATAGTAAATGATTGATAATTTCATCAGTTACTTGATACTTTAATAGACGTTTTACCAAATACTTGTTTCTAATTTCTTTAGGCTTCTGTTTATTTTTAATAAACAAAATAATGTAAAAATATGTTGAAGTAGTGATACTTTTACTTTTGTGCAGCTTTTGAGTACTCGTCTGATTATTACAAAGATTTAATATGTGAAATTACTTAGTAAGTCAAATTAATTACACAAACCTTAAATATAAAAAGCAGACTTAGGCTTAAAGGGAAAGTAGAACATTCTCACCATTTCCATACATTTCAGTTTGTAATTATAGAATATTTTTTTCCATTCCTTTTCCAAAAAAACAAAAATAAACAAAAACAAGGCTCTGTAATTTCCCCTTGAAATCTGAGATCCAGATATAAAATGTTGATGTGGGAATTGGAGATTTCTAAATGCAATAGCAGAAAAAAGAAACCTGAACCCTTCATCACAAAGTTCAGAAACCAACAGTTTGCATCATCAAACCTCTGGTACTGTGTGTAATAACCACGCCACCCAGAAAGAGGACTCTTCCTCTTCAAACCTAATTTATTCTAAATTATTCTGGATTATTGGGCACAAAAGTGATTAGTGTGTCTGCAGCACTTTGTAGAACGACACAATAATCTAATACAGCAGCTATTTGCTTAATATTGACTAAAAAAATCTCCTCCTAAACACCAAATTTTCTCTGAGATTATTCCATTTGTCTTGATTTAAAACTTAACTCATATCCATGCTGTGAGTAAAACAAGAGGTTTATTCGTTCGAAGGTGAACCTGAGGTTGAGCTGCGTCGCGTGGCTCAGTTTTACCTCCAAACGCTGCCGGTTCACGCAGGGAAAACTCGCTTTAAATTAAAGACACGAGCAGCAGAAAGGAAACATTAGCAGCGCTGCAACTTACTCTTATTGTAGTAGTCAGTTTAATCGGATCAAAACATTTCCACTCTCCATAGATTTTTCACTTAGCCACTTTTTTGTTTTTATATAATGTTAGAAATACAATAAAAGATGCAAAATAATAAAGAATTTTGTCTTTAAAAAGGAAAAATAAAAAATTTATTGCCTAAAATGCAATAACATTCTTTTAGACCAGGTGAAGCTAAAACTAAATCACTTTAGGAGTTACCTTCAATAAATGACATACAGATTAAAGGTGGGAGATATTAATGTAAAGTTTTATCTCGATATTTGATTATTATTTGATTAATAAAAAAAACCCCAACAAATTAGGGTAAAACATATTTTTATCTCAAATTCTAAATTTCTATTAATTTTGTAGAGTTTTGACTTAATTACTACTTTAAAACTATTACTTTTTCAGTAAATTTACGTTTTTTTTAGTTCAGTTAACGATTAATCGATTACTAAATTAGTTGACGATAGGAACGAAGTTTGCTAGACGATAAATTGCCGCAGAGGTTGTTGCAATAAACAATAATGTTGTTTTGAGACCATTTTCCAGTAATGTAATGGGAATGGCAATAATAATAATAATAATAATAATAATAATAATAATAATAATGTAAGAACAGAGTCTTAAAGATGAATAAACTTGAAATTCTAACATTTAACACTGGAACTGGAAGACATTTTAACATCCAAAATAAATAAACAACAAATGAAATAAATTATGAAGTCTCGCTAGACGAAATTATTCTTCAAATAATTTTGATGATTAGATTAGCAATTATTTGAATGAGAGAATAACTGTTTTTGTCCTTAAAATGGCCTTAAAATTCACTTCAAAAAAAGGAGTTGAGACCAAAACACCAAACCTGAGATTTTTAGAAAAAGAATAAATTATGCAGAAGGAAATTATTGACCTAGTTTTATTTTATCATGTGATCAATTGATTTATTACTTATTGCAAAAGGCCTAATTAATGATTATTTGAACAATCGATTTATCACGATTAATCTGATTTATTGTTTCATCCCTAGTAAACAGATGAGTCAGTCAGTAATTGTTATCCTGCTCATTTTGCAGCTTTTATCCTTTACTTGCTGTAAAACACACCTTCAGGTCTCCACAGAGGCTTTTTTCAGCTTGATTTGTGATAAATATTTGTGCGATAGTGTGTGTGCACACAGCTCCTGCAGAGCTGGGAGCTGAAACTGGACAACAAGGACAGTGAGTCATCTGTTCGTCCACCGCAGGACAGCGAGCTGCATTATGTGCAGAGAGTTTTCCTCTGTGGGCCGACCCTGCAGAGCAGAGCGCCTGCAGTCGGGAGCAGATCTGGTAACCGACCCGCGAGCATCCGACCCCACCCTGTCGCCCTGCCAGCCAGTCAGCATCCAGCTGAGGATAAACGAGCAGCAACATGATTTATGTTCAGGGAACATTTACAGTCGCAGCGATCCGCAGGCTTTGTTCTCTGGGAGCAGAGAGCTGCTTTCTGTTCTCATACTAGGAGTTTTACATTTGAATAAATGCTCCTCCAACAGAAATATGTGAATAATGGACGGTTGTTTCATCGCTTTTCTTTCCCCCTCCTGTCAGATTTTCTCATCTGACTGAATATTCTGTGATGCAACAGCGTATTATACTGTATACTGGGATTATTGCTTTAATCCCAGTAAAGGTCAACGACCCACCTCTGACGTTTCTGTCAATGTCACATTGAAATGTTACATAACAAGGAAGCAGAGTTATGTAGTAACAAGTTACGTTTGCTTGAGTAACGCTTTTGAAAAAAATAACGAGTATTTTTAATACTCTGTACTTTTTACTTGAGTAATTAAATAGATTTTACTCTTGTTTGAGTATAAAACGAATATAAATAGGAAGCATAACCAGACATGATGACTTTGCACTCATGTCTTCTTCAGAGGTTTTCATGTTGTTTCCTTCAGTAGTTCTTGGAACAGCGCCACCACAGGCGAGGAGGTGAACTGATTTTTCCGTTAATTAGGTTCGTTTGACTCAGTGCAGTGTGAAAGTGAACCACAGCAACTGAAAATGCAACAAATGTTGCAACTTTGGTCCCGAATCAAGCCGACATAAATTGACATGAATTCAAAAATGTAAGGAAAAATGGAGCGGCGTCTGACTTTAGTGGTTGTAGGATTCCTCTTCTGTCTCTGGGAAAAGACTACAAGCCGTTTCTCCCTCTGATGTGAGACTGTTCTGGTTGTATTTACCCAGACTGCCCTGCGGTTTAGTCCACTTTGGAGCGGTCTCCTTGGTGTCTTGTTTGAATATAAGCATTGAAATTCACTTTATTCAACTGAGACCGAGGTTTTTAGACAGACCCGATTAAGCTTTTTTTTGTCCACATCAGAGTTTGATTGCACGTTCACATCGACCCAAACAAACTAAACTTTCTATGCAAACGAACTCGGTTTAGTTAAATCGGACTAACCAGGAATGCTGTGAATTGATCCTCAGTTCTCTTTCTAAAACCAATATGCCACGCTAAGGATTGATCTCCTTTATTGAAAGCCACCAACTCATCCACTACAGACTCTACAAGGCCTGCAGCGCATCAATTGATCAGACCTTCTGGAATAATTTATATTTGGAGCATAAAAACCATGCATTAGCGCTCCGATTGGAGGAATCGCTTTGTGGGAAAGCGTATCAGTTGCTTGGAGCCGCTGCTGCAGAGGGACGTATCAAAGCTCCTCACATATTGATTTTCCTCTCTTTACTGTGAAAGACAAGAGGCCAGCTCAGTCTGCGATCTTATGTTTTACCTTGCAGCGCCCCAGGAACGTAGTGAAACCCGACAAGAGCGTCACTCATTTTGTGGATTAATTCACCACAGCTCACAGCTGTTAAGTATTAATAAGAAAGTTCAGTGCAGGGAGAATATCATGAGTGGAACAGGTTTGACTGCAGCGGCGTTCTTCCTCAGACGTCGGAAGGGATTGTAATCCAGACTGCAGCCGTTTTTCATCCGGAGGCTCCTGTCATTGTGAATTTAACCGCTGATGAACGTCTGCAGCAGACACGCCCAGAAACACGTCCACACCTTGTGCACACTCGCATGTCAAAGGAGCTTATCTGGATCGGGTTTATAATGGGGCGTAATTATTTTATGTGCTGTCATTTATAAGCTGAAGGTTCTCCAGTGCTAACCAACCACAAGCCTAACGTCGGGTCTTCAATGTTTCTGCACTGATTCTGAGGAAATGAAGCTTATAATGGAGTAAAACGTTAAAGAGACCTAAACATTTCTCCACAACACGTGGTTGATGGTCAAATTTACTACTTTCAATAAATGACATACAGATTAAAGGTGGGAGATATTAATGTAAAGTTTTATCCCGATATTTGATTATTATTCGATTAATAAAAAAACCCCAACAAATTATTCTTTAGCTGCAGATTCATCCTTTGCTACAAATGATCACATGTTCATTTTAGCCAAATAAAATTCTTATTTTCTTGTATTAAAAAAGAATTTAATTATTTATTAGTAATTTGATGTATTTGTAATATTGTATAAAGTAAACATAAGTGTATAAATCAAAAATCTGTAGAATGTGGCAATTATTTATCCGATTAATTGATTACTAATATAAATAGTTGCAGCTGTAATCTAAACCGATAAAAAAAGAAACATTTATTGTGATTTGCTGAAAAAACCCCAAATGATTATTAAACAGTTTGAGTCAAAATGTGTAAATATTTGAGCTGTTTATGTTGAGATGCTCGTTAACTTGAGTCAAATAATTTCAGAGATGAAGACTCGTTTCTGTTTAGACTCAGATTTTATTGTAAATATTTTAATAGATGGATGATGGATGTATTTTTGCAGACAAACTGGATCATTTCTGTCTACGGTCTGCTAATGTTATCTGACCCACACAGGTGCAGCTACTGAACGTTTTGAGTCAAAGTGTTTCACAGATATTTCATGTATTAAATCTGCAGTAACGTCACTGATCAAGACTTTTGGCTGCAAAGGCTGAACCATGAAAACCTGTTTTACCCGTTTATAATATTGTGATGGTTCAAACGTCTGAGAAAAAGAGAAGCTCAGTCAGATTAACACGCCAACTCCAGACCAGAGTTACTCTCTGAAGACGAGTCGCTGTAACACTTTGCTGCGTTTCCTGAGTGTTTTATGTCGACTGTTTAAAAATAAATCTTCATATCACTCTGAAAAACGTCTGATAAGGTTTAAAAATAACGGCTACAAGAAAGTGTTTGTTCAGTTGTTCAGCTTCCAGGAAGTGGGACGGTTTGTGAAGGTCTCAGTGTGAAATATAGAAATATGTATGTGCAAAGAAAAACAATCTATTTGTATTTACTATTTGCTAAAGTAAACCTCCCACTCTGTGAGGGTTTTAAATAAAACCTGTGATGTAAAATGTTTTGTGCTGGAGTTTCACACAGCAGCAGGTTTGTTGTGTTTGGCACAATGAGTGGAAACGGGTAGAACCAGCTCACCTGGTTCTGATGCAGGTCATGAAATTCACCCAGAGGCTCATTCAAAGCCCGCCAACAAAAGTCCAACACATTTTAACTGTTAAGGCGACTTAAATGAGACAATTTTACATGTTAGAAGGTTTGAGATGGAATATAAGCAGAGAAGGAGAGAGGATCCACAAAATGTACTTCAGCATATTTTTACTCAAGTAAAAGTAAAAAAGTATTTAGTAAAACGTTGCTATAGTATGCTGAGTAACTGATCAGATTATCAATCATTTGATATTTAAAACTTACATCATCAGATGGACCGAAATACAGTATAAAGTTAAATTGAAACTTTATATTTCTTCAGGACAAAATGACAGTAATTCATATTTGTAACAAAAACTAAATTTTGGGGTAAAACATGTTTGTTTTTCATTCGGTGGGTAAAAAAATACATAAATTTTACTCAAGTAAGAGCAGAAATATAAAATTACTCAAGAAAAATTGAAAAGTACAGCTTAGGAAAACTAAATTGTCTATCGAGTAAATGTAACGCTCTGTTGATGAGGAATCATTTCGTCCTGTGGGAACGTAAACAATCTAGATCCAGTGTTTCTGGATCTCTGCTGATTGACGCGCCTCAGCAGCTCAGTGGAGGAGGGGCTGATGGGAAGTGATGATGGAGCGTGACTCCAGCTCCTGACGGTCATTATTACAGGAACCACCCGCCTGGTCATCCTGCTCTCACACTGGAAGTTTCTATCGATCCGACTCTGATGCTGCTGCTGCTTCCCATTAGCGGTGGGGAAACGCTGCAGCGCTCAAACTGGTGGAGCTGGAGCTGGTCGCTTCTCCAGTATGCTGACGTCTCTGCGGTCGCAGCTAATCACACGGACTCTGGTCTTTGTGGTGTTTAGCTGACTAAGATGTTTCCTGTTAGCTAAGTTTGTTGTGAAAATGGAAATCCTGGCTGGATGAGGCAGACTGTCCCTCCAGGATGTTGGGAGGGTTTTTTTTATTGTTATTATTGTCGTCTGAAATCACAGATTTTGTGGTCAAAATTGTGATTTTTTTCCCCTAATGGGATCTTAAAAATGATAAAACTGTTGAACAAAACCTTTCCAAAAACAACAGTACATTTTTAGGGTACAAATAAATATTTAAAGTGAAATGATACAAATAAAATCATGTGCAAAAGAAGAATTCAAGTTTTTTATTTATTAGCATCGCTTAGCGCATTTCTAAGATGGCATAAAAATGTTTAAGTGGCTAAATGACAAATCTATGGGATGTGGGAATGTTTTTATCTGATTAATCGATTGTCAGAATAATTGATTTTTAAAATAACTGTAAGTTGCAGCGTTGCTGTTTTTATGTCTATTTTTTGTTTGCTTGTGTTTTCTGCTGCTCATACCTTTTATTTGTTATCATGACAGACCTGAATGTACTGAATAAGCTGATTAGTGGTACGATTGTTAAATTGGAAAGTCAGGAACGATGTAACCAAACTACAGTCCTTTATCCTTTAGTACGCAGCATAACTTCATTTCTTAACACTGAATAGTCAAATTATGTTAAATTTACTAATGGTGGTTCTGTGTGTGGGCAGACACGTGAGCTGCTGTAGCAGCGTTTCCTTGTTCAGGATGCGTCTCCGTTCTGTGGAGCTTCTTTAGCTTTAAGAATAAACGTCTCCATCGAACAGAGATGAAGCAGTTCAGGTATTAATACCAGCATTCAGGAGCTTTAGGTGCTGCTGCTCTGCTGCGGCTCGTTGCTCTGCAGCTGCCATCTGTTACCAAGCAGCAGGCGGATTCAGAGGAGTCCTGCTGGCTCTCGGCCCGCTTGGACCGACTACCAGAGCTATGCTGATACCAGCCATGTTCTCCACCAGTGAAGAGGCTGCGGCCTGTTTATGCACAGCTGTTAAAAGGTCATGACCTCATGCTTAAAGCAGCAGATCAGAGTGTTTCTGTTCTGGCGCGACCTCGCCGAGAGCATAATGTTCGCTGTGTTTGTACGTACCGTATTTTCAGCACTATAAGGCGCACCGGATTATAAGGCGCACCTTCAACGAACGGCCTATTTTAAAACTTTTTTCATATATAAGGCGCACCGCATTATAAGGCACATAGAATAGACACCACAGTTATGTTGCCACCCGTCCGGTATTGAACGGGACATGATTTGTTCCGTTCACTACAAATATGTCTAATAATAAAAAATTGGTCCTGAGTTCTATATATAACATCTGCACTAGTCATTGTTTCACTCATGGTTTTGGTGTTGCGATATTGTGCCCAACTGCTTTCTGGTTAGCACAGACCAACCGACACGCTGCCGCCGCAGCCTCTGTCTCTCTTCCACCGACCCCCACGGCTTTAAATGTATAGGTGTTGGTCCCTTGGTGACTCTAGCCGAAGCTCCCGGATAAATATCTAAAGCTACTTTGTTGGCATAAAGAATGTCAACAAAACAGTCCGATTCCGGTCGCGAGGAGAACCTGGAGAGCGACTGGAATGGGGCGTCTGGACGATGGTCACCCGTCTCCGTTCGCGCACAGCATGTTGGTGGAGAACGTGATGCTAGATGACCTGCAGACGACCTGATTATTAGGTGGGTCGGTAGATACATAGACATTGTCTATGGGTAGACAGGTCAGTCAAACTTTATTAACAAACCAGTTTTTGACAACTATCCCAGCATGCATTGCGCGCTTCTTCTACAGGGAAAATGAAGTCGGCAGCTGCTTACCGTAGTTGCTAGACCTGTTGTGGCTCAATATTGGTCCATATATTAGGAGCACCGGGTTATAAGGCGCACTGTTGGCTTTTGAGGAAATTTAGGGTTTTTAGGTGCGCCTTATAGTGCGGAAAATACGGTAAACATTTTCACATTCAGACACGTTGCAACTCAAGACTTTTCTTTTTGGTTTTTAAAACACAGTCACAAATGTTCTTACAAAGTTATTTTTTGACTCTGCACCAGTACAGTACACTTAAATACACCAATAGCTTCAAAAGCAAACATGTAAAAACAACTATAGTTTGTTCAATCAATGCAGTTAGGAGAAGAACCAATAATAATAAAGACACTGAAGCTGATAAAACCAATAGGTTGATTACCTCTGTCAAATGTAAAAAATAAACCGCTACAAATCAAATGGTTCAGAAAGAGCAATTAGAAAGTTAAATATAATGTAAAATCAATAAATCATGAGTATAGAATTAGATTTAATAGATCTGCGCTTATCAATCAGAGACATTGTCATCAATACTTGATCTAGAATTTTTTTCAACATTGGGACCAATACAGATATCAATAAAAAAATAAAAATATCAGGCTGTTTTTTTTGTAATAACTTTATTTTTTGGTGTTTATAAAATGAGGCATTTGAAAAACCCTCCAATTATTCAAGGGGCTCATATAATTGTGAACATGTTAAGTCATAAGTATTTACTGTGATTTTATTTTTATTACAAGTGAATCTTCCAATGTTCTATCCCACATAATCTTGTGTTTCCTAATCCAAGGTGTTAATTTACCAGTTCAAAGTTTAAAATCCTCAAACTCAGAGTTCATAAATGCTGCCTTGCATTATTATTGTATTATTTCCGACTTTTTGCTGTGCTCCTGTGCAGGTGTCCGTACCTGGCCGTGCACCTGTCTCCTGCCATCCCGGTGTTTGCCGTGCTGCTCTTCCTGTTCGTCATGGCCATGCTGCTGAGGACGAGCTTTAGCGACCCCGGTGTCCTGCCGCGGGCCCTTCCAGAGGAGGCCAACTTCATAGAGATGGAGATCGGTCAGTAGGTGCATTCGTCTCCATTCTCAGAGGGGAAAAAACAATCATCTGAACCTGAACTCAGCTTAGCTAATGGAGCCAATGAATGTCGTAACTGTGTAGGAGGATCTATTATGCTAATTTCATGGTTTGCATGTTTTTATACTTCCATTTGTGTCTCTACTGTTTCTACCTAATCGCTTAAAAAATACCAGCTGTCTTTTGGTCAGTTTCAAAAACCTCCCGATTGTTGCGCTGCGCGTCACCTAGCAACCCAAGTTGAGCTCCAGCACATTTGGTAATCTGGTTTTACCGCTGTATGCGCTGTACAATGGCTGCTGGAAAAGAAAAAGGTTTGTTGTTTGACTTACAATCCAGAAACAACTTGCTGCTTTTTTGTTGGTTGTGTAGGAGGTTCCACTTCTGCTTTTCATAGATGTACAGTTGTGTAATTGTCCATCTGTTTACAGCTTTCATGTGCGAGTGTAAACGTTGAGGTGTGGGGGGGTGCGGCCAGCAGCAGATTATTTGGATTTAAAGTGACAAGATGCCCTAAAACAGCTCAAAATAGTCAGAATGAATGGTTTTCTAAGAATGGTTTTCTTAAAAAAATGTAATGAACATGTTTTGTATGGCCCATAGAAATATCCTAAACTGTTTAAGTGTTGGTCATATGTCACCAAAAACACACAATGGTTTAGTCACTGCTGATTAAATGTCCATGAGTTTCCTCATAAACAAATGTGAATCATCTGCAACAGCTGGCTAATAAGCAACCAGATCTGCTTCCATCTCTTAGCTGATGACATTCCAAATTCAGAAAAGTTTCAGTTGCTTAAAAAACAAAAATGTGGAGAGTTGGAAGCATCGTACGCTATTTTCCAAGGACCGACAAAAGCCAATATTCTTAATCCAGGGGTGTGCTGAGAAAGCCAGCTTTGCTAAACTCGGCTAAGAGTTTTGAAACACAGTGACCCAAATGCAGTTCTTATTACTGAAAATACATGTATTCAATTGAGCCCCCAAAAAATGAAAACTAGAAGCATTTCTTTCAAACATGCAAAATGTAACGTGGTGAATTAGGGCCGTTGTAGAAAAAAACTCAGAAGGTTTGACTGTAAGAGAGACGTGTTGTTAGTAGTTCAAAGAATAAAAGAACAATGTTCATTTTACTTAAACATAAGGAGTAAAATCAGATAATTTTAAGCTGTCTCTCAATATTTTTCCTGAGTTTTATACAAACCCTACCAGTCAAGCGTTTGGAGACACTTCCCACTGGTGAGAAGGTGTCCGACCTTTTGACAGGTTGGTAATCTTTACATATTTGCTCCTGACTGTGGTTCCAGTTTGCCACAAGATAAGTAGAAAGGAGTGTAATGTCTTTGCTTTGGCAGGGCAAAACAAACACGACCAGTTGATTAGTAATGTTACAGCTGCATGTGTGACCAGAGATACAAGTCTGCTAATTATTAACTTTTAAAGGAGAAATGTGCAGAAGAAAAAATGTAGGAAAAAAGCTACAAATTTACTGTAAAAATGTGAAAACAAAGAGTCATGTTTAGAAACTTTCTCTGTGATTTCTGATTCAAATACTGAATATAGATTCACAGTGTTAATTTGTATTTTTGCCTAATTAAAATGGCTTCATGAAAACAATTTTTACACGTGTCTTTAAAATCCCTGGAGTTTGCTCTCGGTCTTTACTGACTGCATCAAACCTTTATGATCAGGCTTTTAAGGGCAGCTACAGGAGTGACATCAGCATGTTTTGTCTCATTTTTACCTGGGGATATTTCTGGACAAAAATAACAAGCAGAGATGTGGGGAAAATTGTAGTGGTTCAAGCTAGAAGCATTTATGAGCAATAAATGTTTCAGATTGGTGTGTTTGGCAGCAAGCAGGTTTATTCATGCTTCTTATGTTAGAAACTTGTTTTTCTAGTTACTTCCTTAAAGAGCTGGACAATATGTTTTAAAAATAAAATCTCTAATTCTTTTTCATCTCGGATCTAATTTAAGTAATTTGTTTTGGCTTTTTTTGTTTTGTAGCATACACATTTTTCAAAAAGTGACTTTTATTTCCAATCATCCCTCCATGTGAGTTGTATTGGGTCCAGGTTACCAGAATTTATGTCTAATTACAACACCATAGTCAACAAGATAAAGGTTTTAATGAGAAAAAAGCTTTGAGTTATCAGGATGTGACGAGCTCAATTCCTAAGCGTTTCATGTCGGACGATATTGATAATTATTGATTAGTTTGTTGTTTAAACATTTGAAAGTGGTGTTGTAACCTTTCCAGTTTTCACGTCACGCTGTTGTTTTTCAAATTTTGAAGCGTTATGAGACACAGTGGCGGAACTTTACACTGTAACAGGTCGTTGCTAGGCAACCAAAGAGTGAGCGAGTGAGGAGTTGCTAGGTAACCGAGGAGTGAGCGAGCGAGCGAGTGAGTGAGTTGACTCAAATTCAAATTCAAAAATACTTTATTGCTCCCACAATGGAAATGAAATGTTAGTTAAAGCCTTTTCCTCTGCCTACATCTCCCAGAATGCTGTGCAGCTCTGGATCTGTCCAGTTCTGATTGAAATGTGTTTAAATTTCACTGAGGGGAAACCGTGGACTCTGGCGGAGTTAAGGGAGTGGATGTAGCGAGCGAGCGGAGGCACGCAGCCCTCTGAAGATGGGTTTGCTGCTCTCATTATGACCGTGGAGGATGGCGGTTCTGCTGTGGCCCTGATGACCCAAATGGACCAGCCGCAGTTTGCTGCAGCAGGTTACATGAAGGATTTTACAGAAATCCTCACACTGACCTGAAATCCCCGTTCAAGCTGCACCTGGAGAAATTGCTCAGTAAATTATTTAATTCTGGTACTTTTGGCTTTGGTTATCATTACCCCACTGCCTTGGTTTAATTTTATCACGTTAGATAATAACTTATTAAATAGAAAACATCAAATCTTTTTCCTCTTGTGTTGCAGGTTAAAGAAAAACAAAAAGAAAAAATGTTTATGCATCAAAAAGTGACGCATCTTTCAATCTATTACTAAAAAGATATTTCACAATTCTTGTGATAGGATTGTATTTTATTCAAACATATATATGTGTATATTTTTTACTATCACCATGTTGCAAGCATCTATGGACTAACAAAATTGACTAATCTGCTTGCAAGCACATGGTTCAGATCACTGCCATCCAAGCAATATTGCCATGGCAGCACTTAATTGTTTCCAACTTAATATAAGTTTATTATTTCTAAGCATGCCAATTGCATGCATAAATAAGAATTGCTTGACCCTGGAAGCATTCAGTAACTGCCTTCCAAGTTTCATTTAGATATGGCATCAGTTATTGATCTGCAGCAAAATTAACATTCACTTTAAATATTATTTGGCCCTGCTCTAAGCAATACTATAATAGAAAGACTCATTAAATAATATTGGATGCATGATCAGTTCACTGCCTCCAGATCTTTAGCATGGCCAGGCATTGCTTACCTCAAAACACAAAATCAAAAATAGTTGTTTCTGTTTATATTTACTCAATGCAAATAAAGACAAAACTAACCCTCAAGTAGTTCAGCAACATGTATGAATTTTGTTTGAGCAATACATCCTTAATAAAAGACTAGTTCTGGGTTATTTCTTTATATAAAAATTCTTCCATCAAGTATAATGCCGGAACTAGTACGTTTTTCCCAAATAAAAGTTATCAAATACGTATGTATCTGCGAGAAATTACTTAGTTAGTTTTTTGTTTTGGTAGATTTGACATAAAATAGATCCAAAATATAGCATATAAACAAAAAATTATGGAATTCTATGTGAAATCTCACAAGCATATACCATATTATTGAAAATCACAAAAGCAACATCCTGATGGCATTACTGACAAAACTAGTAGTTTCCAATCGCCCTCACAGGCATAAATATTGCCCTATTGGTCTAAAACTTGGTCAGAACATAGATACACATCCCTGCTCCCGTAAAATGTTTTCAAAAATTTCCTAGGGCTTATGGATTTTTGTCAGGGTCCTTCAGACTGGCGCTGGTGTCTCCCAAGTATAGAAACGAGGGAGAAGAGGATTTTCCCGCTCTTTGTCTCCTCACAGCTGCGGGGCATTAATTACCATAGTAACGGGTTCCAGCCAGCGGCAGCCATTACTCTGAGAGACAGCAGAGAGTATTTCCTGTGACTATTGATATTTTCTTTAGATAAAATTATTATTTCTCTGAATTTTTCAGTGTGAAATGACATCCTTAGTATGAAGGCTGAAAGATTTAGACAAATAAACTATTATAGACTGTCTTTATTTTTTTAATATTTTGTACCGTGAGTGACAACATGTGCAAGCTTCAGTGTCGGTCTGAAGCTCGTTAATCATTAACAGTGTCAATTAGCGGTGCGCTGCGATCGTTGTCTCTTGTTGCCAATAACCTGCATGTGCAGCTGGACTCACAGCGGCGGAGCTCGTCAAAATATATCAACACAATGAAGCTAATACTTGACGCAGATTGGCTACATCGAGGCTCACTGCAGTAAAAAAAGACATGGAGGATCAGACAGCCGGTAAAGCAGCGCGCAGCTACAAACACTCACCCGGATTAGCATGACGGTCAGAAAGCTAATCAAATAACCTGTAAAATTAATTACTCCGCTCAGCCGGAAACAGTCAATCAGAACTAGCAGTAACCAGCTAGCCGCTATGCTAACAGGAAGTTTTCATTGAGTTACTCTGGAGTGTTTATTGATCCTGTTTTTTGCCTTTGAATGTTATATTTTATACTTGAATTTTTTGACAATGTTGAGAGGTGCAAATAGGAGCTTAATCAACATTTTTCTGACTCTCCACAGGTTTCTGACTACTATTTAGCTCAGTATAGGCAGCTGTACTATCACAAACGGGCTCAGAGAGGTCACAATGCATTGTGGGAAGAATACATATTTCCTGTGATTATTCATATTTTGCTTGCATAAAATTATTATTTCTCTGAATTTTTGAATGTGAATTAAAATACTTAGTATGACGCTTGAAAATTTTCAAGAAAAAAACAATGACCTCTTTATTTTTTTTTTTTATTTCAGACCGTGAGTCAGGAGGACATGTCCAAAGTTTATATAGATGTCAGTCTGGTACTGAATTTCATTGAACAATGAGTTCAGCTGTTGATTGTTGCTGTGAATCAGATCAGCCACAGAAATGTGGTGATGGATCTGGCAAAAGCTTCAGTCATTAGCAACACGGGCAACTGTGTCTTTCAATTGGAAGGTTACAAGTTAGACTCCTGCTTTCTCCAGCACATGTTACTGTGCCCCTGGGCAAGGCACCCAATCTCAAATAGCCTACTAAGCTGCATATCAGTGTGTGAATGTGGGACTAGCCTGAAGCAATTTGATTTGTCAGAAATAGTCAAATAAATTGCTATAAGTTCAGTCTAT
Source organism: Poecilia picta (assembly GCA_033032245.1). Classification (NCBI taxonomy): domain Eukaryota; kingdom Metazoa; phylum Chordata; class Actinopteri; order Cyprinodontiformes; family Poeciliidae; genus Poecilia; species Poecilia picta. The sequence continues at coordinate 8,988,662 of CM065362.1, forward strand.
TTGCCATTTAAAACCCATCAGTTTATGTAATACTGATTGCAATAAGCCATTTCTACAGTGTTAATCTATGCACTGCCATAGGTACGGCTATAGTATTAACAGTCTAAATCACATTTTACAACTGGCTTGTGGAAGCCAGAGCATTAGCATTTTTAGACTACAATTTAGCTCAGGTTAGCGTTGATGCTAATGCTGAGCATCAGAATGCTTTTCTTATTTATTACCAATGTTTCATATACTGAATGTAGTAAGTAATGACAGACAACATGATAGTGATGCTCCACATGCTACTAATAGCAATCATGCTATTATTAGCATTTTGGCTAATTTTAGCTTATGCAACATACTAAATGGTACGAGTGCAGCTTAGTGTACATGCTTCTGACTCCCTGCAGGTTATTGACTACATTGCATTTTTCTTTAGCATTAATGCAAATTTTTTTAGCATCATATTGCTGCGTCCAATCCGACGGGCACACTTTGGCAGGCCCTTCAAAATTTCTGCGGAATTTTCTAGTTATAACATCTTCTTCCATTACCGTTAATGTGGCTCGTACCGCTGCGTGCCCACCCACAAAAGTGGTATCAAATCGAGCGGCTCGTGCCCGGGAAGGGAGCTATTACTTTTGTTGGGATTCTGACTTAAAATGACGACAAAAATTAATAAAAACGAAATAAAAACGAAAAAATTGGAGATTGAGGAACTCACAGCATCAGTAACCTTTCTGTCTGAAACACACACACAGGACTCCTGATGGCTTACTGAAAAACTGTGTTTAACTCGCCCTCACAGGCATAAATATTGCCCTATTGGTCTAAAACTTGGTCAGAACATAGATACACATCCCTGCTCCCGTAAAATGTTTTCAAAAATTTTCTAGGGCTTATGGATTTTTGTCAGGGTCCTTCAGACTGGCGCTGGGTGTCTCCCAAGTATAGAAACTAGGGAGAAGAGGATTTTCCCGCTCTTTGTCTCCTCACAGCTGCGGGGCATTAATTACCATAGTAACGGGTTCCAGCCAGGGGCAGCCATTACTCTGAGAGACAGCAGAGAGTATTTCCTGTGACTATTGATATTTTGTTTAGATAAAATTATTATTTCTCTGAATTTTTCAGTGTCAAATGACATCCTTAGTATGAAGGCTGAAAGATTTAGAGAAATAAACTATTATGGACTGTCTTTATTTTTTTTATATTTTGTACCGTGAGTGAGAACATGTGCGAAGCTTCAGTCTCGGTCTGAAGCTCGTTTAATCATTAACAGTGTCAATTAGCGGTGCGCTGCGATCGTTGTCTCTTGTTGCCAATAACCTGCATGTGCAGCTGGACTCACAGCGGCGGAGCTCGTCAAAATATATCAACACAATGAAGCTAATACTTGACGCAGATTGGCTACATCGAGGCTCACTGCAGTAAAAAAAGACATGGAGGATCAGACAGCCGGTAAAGCAGCGCGCAGCTACAAACACTCACCCGATTAGCATGACGGTCAGAAAGCTAATCAAATAACCTGTAAAATTATTTAAATCTTAGATCTGTGATGTAAGACGCTGGTTCTGCTCTTGAACCGCTGCTAGCTACAGGCAGTAACATTTAATATTTGGCACGGAGCCGCTTCTGCTCCACCTGTTAGTGACTCTGACCGAACCTCTTTAAAGCTGCAGCATCTAACTAAAAAAATACATTTTACATGCGTACTAAAACTTTCGCTGTCCTAACATGAGACAGATAATCTATAAAAATAATCGATCTCCTCCCTGTTCTGCCGGAAACAGTCAATCAGAACTAGCAGTAACCAGCTAGCCGCTATGCTAACAGGAAGTTTTCATTCAGTAACTCTGGAATGTTGATTGATCCTGTTTTTTGCCTTTGAATGTTATGTTTTATACTTGAATTTTTTGTCAATGTTGAGAGGTGCAAGTAGGAGCTTAATCAACATTTTTCTGACTCTCCACAGGTTTTTCACTACTATTTAGCTCAGGTTAGCGTTGATGCTAATGTTGAGCATCAGAACACTTTTCTTACTTATTACCAATGTTTCATATACTGAATGTAGTAAGTAATGACAGACAACATGCTAGTGATACCAAACATGATACTGATAGCAATCATGCTAACACTAGCATTTTGACTAATTTCACCTTATGCATTATTTTTAACAAAATTAATGGTGCAAGTACAGCTTCATCAACATGTTTCTGACTCTCCACAGGTTTTTGACTACAATTTAGCTCAGGTTAGCATTGATGCTAATGTTAAGCATCAGAACGATTTTCTTACTTAATACCAATGTTTCATATAATGAATGGAATAAGTAATGACAGACCACATGCTTGTGATGCTTTACATGCCATTGATAGCATTCATGCTAACATTAGCATTTTGGCTAATTTTAGCTCATGCAACATACTAAATGGTACGAGAAGAGCTTAGTCAACATGCTTCTGACTCCCTGCAGGTTATTGACTACATTGCAGCTTTCTTTAGCATTATTGCTAATTTTCACCATCAGAACGCTTTATTAATCCGACGGGCACACTTTGGCAGGCCCTTCAAAATTTCTGCAGGAATTTTCTAGTTAGGGCCTGCCATTGCAATGCATAAGGAGAGCAGTGACTGACCTGCGAAGCAGGTCAGTCACTGCCTCCATGCATTTGCATGGCAGGCACTTCTTATTCTACACCCAATAGAATGTCTCTTTATTTATTTATTTATATATATCTTTATTTTTCTTCCATTACCGTTAATGCGGCTCGTACCGCTGCGTGCCCACCCACAAAAGTGGTATCAAATCGAGCGGCTCGGTGCCGAGAAGTGAGCTATTACTTTTGTTGGGATTCTGACTTAAAATGACGACAAAAATTAATAAAAACGAAAAATTGGAGATTGAGGAACTCGCAGCATCAGTAACCTTTCTGTCTGAAAAACACACACACAGGACTCCTGATGGCTTACTGAAAAACTGTGTTTAACTCGCCCTCACAGGCATAAATATTGCCCTATTGGTCTAAAACTTGGTCATAACATAGATACACATCCCTGCTCCCGTAAATGTTTTCAAAAATTTCCTAGGGCTTATGGATTTTTGTCAGGGTCCTTCAGACTGGCGCTGGGTGTCTCCCAAGTATAGAAACGAGGGAGAAGAGGATTTTCCCGCTCTTTGTCTCCTCACAGCTGCGGGGCATTAATTACCATAGTAACGGGTTCCAGCCAGCGGCAGCCATTACTCTGAGAGACAGCAGAGAGTATTTCCTGTGACTATTGATATTTTGTTTAGATAAAATTATTATTTCTCTGAATTTTTCAGTGTGAAATGACATCCTTACTATGAAGGCTGAAAGATTAGAGATTATGGACTGTTGTAATTTTTTTAATATTTTGTACCGTGAGTGAGAACATGTGCGAAGCTTCAGTCTCGGTCTGAAGCTCGTTAATCATTAACAGTGTCAATTAGCGGTGCGCTGCTATCGTTGTCTCTTGTTGCCAATAACCTGCATGTGCAGCTGGACTCACAGCGGCGGAGCTCGTCAAAATATATCAACACAATGAAGCTAATACTTGACGCAGATTGGCTACATCGAGGCTCACTGCAGTAAAAAAAGACATGGAGGATCAGACAGCCGGGAAAGCAGCGCTGTACTCTCACAAACGGGCTCAGAGGTCACAATGCATTGTGGGAAGAATACATATTTCCTGTGATTATTCATATTTTGCTTGCATAAAATTATTATTTCTCTGAATTTTTGAATGTGAATTAAAATACTTAGTATGACGCTTGAAAATTTTCAAGAAAAAAACAATGACCTCTTTATTTATTTTTTTTATTTCAGACCGTGAGTCAGGAGGACATGTCCAAAGTTTATATAGATGTCAGTCTGGTACTGAATTTCATTGAACAATGAGTTCAGCTGTTGATTGTTGCTGTGAATCAGATCAGCCACTGTAATGATGTGATGGATCTGGCAAAAGCTTCAGTCATTAGCAACACGGGCAACTGTGGCTTTCAATTGGGAGGTTACAGGTTAGACTCTTGCTTTCTCCAGCACATGTTACTGTACCCCTGGGCAAGGCACCCAATCTCAAATAGGTTAGGGTTAGGGTCAGAACGCTTTATTAATCCGACGGGCACACTTTGGCAGGCCCTTTAAAATTTCTGCGGAATTTCTAGTTAGGGCCTGCCATAGCAATGCATAAGGAGAGCAGTGACTGACCTGCGAAGCAGGTCAGTCACTGCCTCCATGCATTTGCATGGCAGGCACTTCTTATTCTACACCTAATAGAATGTCTGTTTATTATTATTATAACATCTTCTTCCATTACCGTTAATGCGGCTCGTACCGCTGCGTGCCCACCCACAAAAGTGGTATCAAATCGAGCGGCTCGTGCCCGGGAAGGGAGCTATTACTTTTATTGGGATTCTGACTTAAAATGACGACAAAAATTAATAAAAACGAAAAAATTGGAGATTGAGGAACTCGCAGCATCAGTAACCTTTCTGTCTGAAAACACACACACAGGACTCCTGATGGCTTACTGAAAAACTGTGTTTAACTCGCCCTCACAGGCATAAATATTGCCCTATTGGTCTAAAACTTGGTCATAAACATAGATACACATCCCTGCTCCCGTAAAATGTTTTCAAAAATTCCTAGGGCTTATGGATTTTTGTCAGGGTCCTTCAGACTGGCGCTGGGTGTCTCCCAAATATAGAAACGAGGGAGAAGAGGATTTTCCCGCTCTTTGTCTCCTCACAGCTGCGGGGCATTAATTACCATAGTAACGGGTTCCAGCCAGCGGCAGCCATTACTCTGAGAAACAGCAGAGAGTATTTCCTGTGACTATTGATATTTTGTTTAGATAAAATTACTATTTCTCTGAATTTTTCAGTGTGAAATGACATCCTTAGTATGAAGGCTGAAAGATTTAGACAAATAAACAATTATGGACTGTCTTTATGTTTTTAATATTTTGTACCGTGAGTGAGAACATGTGCGCAGCTTCAGTCTCGGTCTGAAGCTCGTTAATCATTAACAGTGTCAATTAGCGGTGCGCTGCGATCGTTGTCTCTTGTTGCCAATAACCTGCATGTGCAGCTGGACTCACAGCGGCGGAGCTCGTCAAAATATATCAACACAATGAAGCTAATACTTGACGCAGATTGGCTACATCGAGGCTCACTGCAGTAAAAAAAGACATGGAGGATCAGACAGCCGGAAAGCAGCGCTGTACTCTCACAAACGGGCTCAGAGGTCACAATGCATTGTGGGAAGAATACATATTTCCTGTGATTATTCATATTTTGCTTGCATAAAATTATTATTTCTCTGAATTTTTGAATGTGAATTAAAATACTTAGTATGACGCTTGAAAATTTTCAAGAAAAAAACAATGACCTCTTTATTTATTTTTTTAATTTCAGACCGTGAGTCAGGAGGACATGTCCAAAGTTTATATAGATGTCAGTCTGGTACTGAATTTCATTGAACAATGAGTTCAGCTGTTGATTGTTGCTGTGAATCAGATCAGCCACTGTAATGTTGTGATGGATCTGGCAAAAGCTTCAGTCATTAGCAACACGGGCAACTGTGGCTTTCAATTGGGAGGTTACAGGTTAGACTCCTGCTTTCTCCAGCACATGTTACTCTGCCCCTGGGCAAGGCACCCAAGCTCAAATAGCCTACTAAGCTGCATATCAGTGTGTGAATGTGGGACTAGCCTGAAGCAATTTGATTTGTCAGAAATAGTCAAATAAATTGCTATAAGTTCAGTCTATTTACCATTTAAAACCCATCAGTTTATGTAATACTGATTTGCAATAAGCCATTTCTACAGTGTTAATCTATGCACTGCCATAGGTACGGCTATAGTATTAACAGTCTAAATCACATTTTACAACTGGCTTGTGGAAGCCAGAGCATTAGCATTTTTAGACTACAATTTAGCTCAGGTTAGCGTTGATGCTAATGCTGAGCATCAGAATGCTTTTCTTATTTATTACCAATGTTTCATATACTGAATGTAGTAAGTAATGACAGACAACATGATAGTGATGCTCCACATGCTACTAATAGCAATCATGCTATTATTAGCATTTTGGCTAATTTTGGCTTATGCAACATACTAAATGGTACGAGTGCAGCTTAGTGAACATGCTTCTGACTCCCTGCAGGTTATTGACTACATTGCATTTTTCTTTAGCATTAATGCAAATTTTTTTAGCATCATATTGCTGCATCCAATCCGACGGGCACACTTTGGCAGGCCCTTCAAAATTTCTGCGGAATTTTCTAGTTATTATTTATTATTCTTCCATTACCGTTAATGCGGCTCGTACCGCTGCGTGCCCACCCACAAAAGTGGTATCAAATCGAGCGGCTCGGTGCCGAGAAGTGAGCTATTACTTTTGTTGGGATTCTGACTTAAAATGACGACAAAAATTAATAAAAACGAAAAATTGGAGATTGAGGAACTCGCAGCATCAGTAACCTTTCTGTCTGAAACACACACACAGGACCCCTGATGGCTTACTGAAAAACTGTGTTTAACTCGCCCTCACAGGCATAAATATTGCCCTATTGGTCTAAAACTTGGTCAGAACATAGATACACATCCCTGCTCCCGTAAAATGTTTTCAAAAATTTTCTAGGGCTTATGGATTTTTGTCAGGGTCCTTCAGACTGGCGCTGGGTGTCTCCCAAGTATAGAAACGAGGGAGAAGAGGATTTTCCCGCTCTTTGTCTCCTCACAGCTGCGGGGCATTAATTACCATAGTAACGGTTCCAGCCAGCGGCAGCCATTACTCTGAGAGACAGCAGAGAGTATTTCCTGTGACTATTGATATTTTGTTTAGATAAAATTATTATTTCTCTGAATTTTTCAGTGTGAAATGACATCCTTACTATGAAGGCTGAAAGATTTAGAGATTATGGACTGTTGTAATTTTTTTAATATTTTGTACCGTGAGTGAGAACATGTGCGAAGCTTCAGTCTCGGTCTGAAGCTCGTTAATCATTAACAGTGTCAATTAGCGGTGCGCTGCGATCTTGTCTCTTGTTGCCAATAACCTGCATGTGCAGCTGGACTCACAGCGGCGGAGCTCGTCAAAATATATCAACACAATGAAGCTAATACTTGACGCAGATTGGCTACGTCGAGGCTCACTGCAGTAAAAAAAGACATGGAGGATCAGACAGCCGGGAAAGCAGCGCTGTACTCTCACAAACGGGCTCAGAGGTCACAATGCATTGTGGGAAGAATACATATTTCCTGTGATTATTCATATTTTGCTTGCATAAAATTATTATTTCTCTGAATTTTTGAATGTGAATTAAAATACTTAGTATGACGCTTGAAAATTTTCAAGAAAAAAACAATGACCTCTTTATTTATTTTTTTTATTTCAGACCGTGAGTCAGGAGGACATGTCCAAAGTTTATATAGATGTCAGTCTGGTACTGAATTTCATTGAACAATGAGTTCAGCTGTTGATTGTTGCTGTGAATCAGATCAGCCACTGTAATGTTGTGATGGATCTGGCAAAAGCTTCAGTCATTAGCAACACGGGCAACTGTGGCTTTCAATTGGAAGGTTACAGGTTAGACTCCTGCTTTCTCCAGCACATGTTACTCTGCCCCTGGCAAGGCATCCAATGTCAAATAGCCTACTAAGCTGCATATCAATGTGAGACTAGCCTGAAGCAATTTGATTTGTCAGAAATAGTCAAATAAATTGCTATAAGTTCAGTCTATTTACCATTTAAAACCCATCAGTTTATGTAATACTGATTTGCAATAAGCCATTTCTACAGTGTTAATCTATTCACTGCCATAGGTACGGCTATAGTATTAACAGTCTAAATCACATTTTACAACTGGCTTGTGGAAGCCAGAGCATTAGCATTTTAGACTACAATTTAGCTCAGGTTAGCGTTGATGCTAATGCTGAGCATCAGAATGCTTTTCTTATTTATTACCAATGTTTCATATACTGAATGTAGTAAGTAATGACAGACAACATGATAGTGATGCTCCACATGCTACTAATAGCAATCATGCTATTATTAGCATTTTGGCTAATTTTGGCTTATGCAACATACTAAATGGTACGAGTGCAGCTTAGTGAACATGCTTCTGACTCCCTGCAGGTTATTGACTACATTGCATTTTTCTTTAGCATTAATGCAAATTTTTTTAGCATCATATTGCTGCATCCAATCCGACGGGCACACTTTGGCAGGCCCTTCAAAATTTCTGCGGAATTTTCTAGTTTATATATTATTCTTCCGTCACCGTTAATGCGGCTCGTACCGCTGCGTGCCCACCCACAAAAGTGGTATCAAATCGTGCGGCTCGGTGCCGAGAAGGGAGCTATTACTTTTGTTGGGATTCTGACTTAAAATGACGACAAAATTAATAAAAACGAAAAAATTGGAGATTGAGGAACTCGCAGCATCAGTAACCTTTCTGTCTGAAACACACACACAGGACTCCTGATGGCTTTCTGAAAAACTGTGTTTAACTCGCCCTCACAGGCATAAATATTGCCCTATTGGTCTAAAACTTGGTCAGAACATAGATACACATCCCTGCTCCCGTAAAATGTTTTCAAAAATTTCCTAGGGCTTATGGATTTTTGTCAGGGTCCTTCAGACTGGCGCTGGGTGTCTCCCAAGTATAGAAACGAGGGAGAAGAGGATTTTCCCGCTCTTTGTCTCCTCACAGCTGCGGGGCATTAATTACCATAGTAACGGGTTCCAGCCAGCGGCAGCCATTACTCTGAGAGACAGCAGAGAGTATTTCCTGTGACTATTGATATTTTCTTTAGATAAAATTATTATTTCTCTGAATTTTTCAGTGTGAAATGACATCCTTAGTATGAAGGCTGAAAGATTTAGACAAATAAACTATTATAGACTGTCTTTATTTTTTTAATATTTTGTACCGTGAGTGACAACATGTGCAAGCTTCAGTGTCGGTCTGAAGCTCGTTAATCATTAACAGTGTCAATTAGCGTGCGCTGCGATCGTTGTCTCTTGTTGCCAATAACCTGCATGTGCAGCTGGACTCACAGCGGCGGAGCTCGTCAAAATATATCAACACAATGAAGCTAATACTTGACGCAGATTGGCTACATCGAGGCTCACTGCAGTAAAAAAAGACATGGAGGATCAGACAGCCGGTAAAGCAGCGCGCAGCTACAAACACTCACCCGGATTAGCATGACGGTCAGAAAGCTAATCAAATAACCTGTAAAATTAATTACTCCGCTCAGCCGGAAACAGTCAATCAGAACTAGCAGTAACCAGCTAGCCGCTATGCTAACAGGAAGTTTTCATTGAGTTACTCTGGAGTGTTTATTGATCCTGTTTTTGCCTTTGAATGTTATATTTTATACTTGAATTTTTTGACAATGTTGAGAGGTGCAAATAGGAGCTTAATCAACATTTTTCTGACTCTCCACAGGTTTCTGACTACTATTTAGCTCAGTATAGGCAGCTGTACTATCACAAACGGGCTCAGAGAGGTCACAATGCATTGTGGGAAGAATACATATTTCCTGTGATTATTCATATTTTGCTTGCATAAAATTATTATTTCTCTGAATTTTTGAATGTGAATTAAAATACTTAGTATGACGCTTGAAAATTTTCAAGAAAAAAACAATGACCTCTTTATTTTTTTTTTTTATTTCAGACCGTGAGTCAGGAGGACATGTCCAAAGTTTATATAGATGTCAGTCTGGTACTGAATTTCATTGAACAATGAGTTCAGCTGTTGATTGTTGCTGTGAATCAAATCAGCCACAGAAATGTGGTGATGGATCTGGCAAAAGCTTCAGTCATTAGCAACACGGGCAACTGTGGCTTTCAATTGGAAGGTTACAGGTTAGACTCCTGCTTTCTCCAGCACATGTTACTGTGCCCCTGGGCAAGGCACCCAATCTCAAATAGGGTTAGGGTTAGGGTCAGAACGCTTTATTAATCCGACGGGCACACTTTGGCAGGCCCTTCAAAATTTCTGCGGAATTTTCTAGTTTTTACTATCACTCTAAAAAGTGTTTTTGGGCTTAAGTTCATCTTATGGACTTATTTACATTAATTTAACTTAATTCTTTTGCTTTTGCAATGCCAACTTACTTTTTGTGTTCATTTCACTCAAAGCTTACACTAAATAGTTGAACCAACTTAACTGAATTGCTTCTATGGGTAACAAGCAATTAAATTAAGTTTATCCAACTTAATTTATTAAGTTTATATATTCTAATCATCCAACTTATCATCCATAAACTTAATTGAATTGCTTGTTACCCATAGAAGCAATTCAGTTAAGTTGGTTCAAGGTTTTCTTTTTAGATAGTGGACATCAGTTTCTATGCCATCTGCAGCAAAATTACACATTTTCACTTTCCAAAATATTATTTGGCTTCCATGTTATCTCTAAAGCAATACTTAATCTTCTAATAGATATAGACTACATCTAAATAATTATTAGGAGTGCATCGATTGCAGTTCTCTGGCCGATCACAGATCTTTAAAGGCCTGACCGACCATGGAGTTGCTACACTGCAAAAACACAAAATATTACCAAGTAATAGCTCTAGTTTCTGTTTCAAATATCTTACTACAGATTAAATAAGACAAAACTAACTTAATAGTAGTTTTTCAGCAACATGTAGAATTTTGTTTTGAGTCAATAATCCTTAATAAAAGGACTAGTTCCTCTGGCAGATTATTTCTCTTATAATAAAACATTTTCTCATGCTGTAAGTGAAATAATTTGCCTAAGGAACTAGTAGTTTTTCGTCAATATTAAGGAATTATTTACTTAAAATAAGGTAATGTATCTTGCTGAGAAATTACTTATAAGTTAGTTTTATTAGTTTTTGTTGTAAGATATTTGCACATAGAAATAGTCCATAAATATGATTTTGCATATATGATATGCAAAATCATATTTATGGACTATTTCTATGTGCAAATATCTTACAACAAAAACTAATATATATGCATATATAATATGCAAAATCATATATAATATGCAAAATCATATCATATATGACCAAATGTACTATAGTTTGTCCAATTTCCAGTGCATCCTATCTTAGCTTAGCTTAATTTAGCTATTTGTATGTAAAAATCCATTTTAATAGCCAGGCAGACATTTTAATGTGCCTGGGTGTTTCTGTCTCTCATCCTGTTGGTGGCGCTCCTGCGGAGGGTTTCTAATTCCAGGAAGCTGCTTCCTGTCTGTGACGCCTCCAGCAGATTGGCCTCCATTGGGAGTGGCATCAATCCCTCTGAGTGCATTCTCTCAAATTTCTCTCGAAGGCCCTTCTCCAGCTTTATTTGGATGATTAATATTGGTTATCTCTTACTGTCAGAAAAAAATCTGTTCACCATTTTAATGCTCCATAATGAGTCTGACTTATTCGTGCAAAAACCACTTTACATGGCAGACATCCTCTGCTGAAGGCTGTAAACAAATGTTGATACGCTATTAGTTTAAATTAGAGTCACTTTTATCCTCTCGTCTGTATGCTTTCTCCAGCTGAGAGAATTAACTTCCCTCTAATACATTTTTATTTTATTTTAATGCATCTCCAGAAATTCATGTGATGCTTGCTCTTTCCCATTAAGAGGTAATTCTTGTCTGCTCATTATGGAAACTTAATGGCCGATTCTCCACAGCGGTTTCTCTCTTGAGGGATCTGAGTTTGCAGCCTTGTGATCATTGGTCCACCTCCTGGCTTCTGCAGCGAAACATAAGCAGAAATAATAAACTGTCAATCAAACATAACATTTCTATGGAAGAGGATCAGAGCAACTGAAAAAAAAAGAAAAAAAGAATACGATGTTTTTTCTCAGAATTGTGATGTTTTATTTCTTCGAATTCTGACTTTTGATTTCACAAGGAGTCATAATCCTGAGAAATAATATCACAATTCTTGGAAGCAAATATCGACAAAAAACGTCACAATTCTAAAAAGAAATGTGTGAGTTCTAAAACTAAAGACACAATTCTGAAGAAAAAATGTCAAATATGAGGAAAAAATGTCAAATTTGTGAAAAAATTTCAGAATTCTAAGAAATGTCACAATTTAAAAAAAACGTTAAAATTCCAAGAAACTATATTACAATTCTACAAAAAATATCAGAATTTTGAGAAGAAATTTCAGAATTCAGAAGTAGAATTCAAAATGTGAATCCTACTTCTGTTTTTTGTTTGTTTTTGGGGGGTTTAGTGATCCTAATCCTTTTCAGTAGATTTATTCGGTTAGTTTTTTCTGGTTTTGCTTTTTGTCAAACTTGAATGTTTCATATCAAGTAAACTTCAAAATCAGTAAAGCAAACAGTTAATGCAGTTTTAAAGTAACAATTTAATTTTCACAGAAATGGCACTGTAAAAATTACTCCTCCTCCTTTGGTAAATCATGAAATAATTGTTTCTGGTTACAGTTTTTGAAAAGTTGAGTTCAATTTCACCTAAACTTGATTACTGCCAGGTTGTGGAAACCATAAATTACTTAAACAGAACCAGTCTGACAACATGAAGTAAGCTGAAAAATCTCCAGAAGCAACACATCGAGCCTTTAGCAACAACTCCAGAACAAAATCACTATGATGTGTCGGTGTGTTCTGTGCTGACATCTTGTTTTTATTTTAATTCACAGAGGCAGCCAATGGAAACGTCCCGTCTGGGCAGCGACCTCCACCTCGAATCCGTAACGTTCAGATCAACAACCAGATCGTCAAGCTCAAGTATTGCTACACCTGCAAGATCTTCCGGCCTCCGCGAGCGTCTCACTGCAGCATCTGTGACAACTGTGTTGGTACGTCATCTCAGCTGTGCTGCAGAAATTAGCTGCTTTAAATCACTGTAACGTTCAAAAACCAACCAGTACCACCGTTTGTCAAGCATCAAACCAGTCTCAAAAAATGTCTACACTATTTCATCCAATTAAGCATCAATTTACAATACGCAGAAAAAAGTATATTATGTTCGTTACGATGTTTAATCGATATTAATTTAGAAGATAAACAAGTCTACCTATAAACTAGTGGTGGGCACCACTAACTTAAAAGATAGTTGTAATAACCCTAAAGCACTAATCATAAACATTAGATCTGCTCATGCTAAGGTGCTACACCAACAAGGTATTTAGCAAAAACTAATGGTAAAGAGCTACACAAACGGGGTATTTCTCAGAAGCTAACGCTAAATTGCTACATCAACAAGGTATTTTGAAAAAGCCTATTCTAAAGCACTACATCAACAGGATACTTAGCAGAAGCTAATGGTAAAGCACTACACCAACTAGGTATTTCTTTGAAGCTAATGCTAAAGAACTGAACAAACAATGTAGGAGCTAATGATAAAGATCAACACCAACAAAGTATTTCTTTGAAGCTAATGCTAAAGTGCTATACCAACAGGGTATTTATTGGAAGGTAAAGCTAGAACACTACTACAGGGCATTTCACAGATATTTCCATAGAAAATAGACAAAACTACTTTGTAAGAAACTCAAAAGGTAAAACTTTAAAAGTTGGCCAAAGCAGCAGCTGCAGTGTAATAAAATCAGGTGAAATGGGTTATTTGAGTTAGACATGGTTAAAGGAAGAGAGATTTGGGAGGAAAATTGCCTGCAGACATATCAGCATTCATAAACTAATTTCAAAAGCTTTTAAAATAAACGCTGAACTAAGCAGACGGGGTGGAAGTACTAAGAGTTGCAGTCTGTGCTTTGAACGATGAAGGTGGTTTGAACTGCGACTCCGCCCATGTTGAGTTGGGAGCTTTCGGCGCGTGTCGCCTCCCGACATCGCAAAGAAAAAGTGATTTGGCTGCTGATGATTGAGGACAGTGTTTGAAGGAAACCTTGGAGTCATGGGCGATGTGAGAGGAGACAGCGGCGCCTCAGTGAGGGAATAAACGCCGAGTCATTGTGAACACTGGTTCGTCTGTGTGCACCTGCTGTGGAGAGGCTGCCATTACACAGCGACACGCCTCTTACTGAAGGAATCATCTTCACGCTAGCTTAAAGGGGACCTATTATGCAAAATTCATATTTTGCATATTTTTATGCTTCCATTTGAGTTTCTGCTGCTTCTAAAAGAAACTAAAGTGTTTAAAAAAAAAACACCCAGTCTTTTTTTTTTTTTTTTTTGCAATAACTTTAATGGTTGTTGGAGTCTGGTAAATGAGCTGTTTAAAAACCTTCAGATAAATCACATTCAGTGGGCAGTGTGTCGTTACCTAGCAACCCCAGCCAAGCCCATCCCCCGTTACCTAGCAACTATAGCACATTTGGTCAGCTGGTTTGGGCTGTTGGACTGGAAACAACAGCTTTGGGTGGGTTGTTAAAATTTGGTCTGCTTTTTATATTAGGTAGATTTTTAGAAAGCATTCAGAGAAAAACTCTTTCGCGATAGTTGTCTTTGTGTGGCATAAAAGCACATAATTTGCTTATTATTTTAAAATGCAATTGGTTGAATGTGACATTATCAATTCTTAATTATTGGTTAATCAAGTGTTACTATGTAATAGTGTTGTAGAACAGATACCAAGTCCTTTGTAATGCGGAAAAAAGAAAAGATTTGGGGCATTGTTAAAATTTGGGTTGCATTTTACAACATTTGGTGAGTTCTTAGGAAATGTTCGGAGGAAAATTCTTTCGCAATAGTTGTCGGAGAAACACCAAATCTTTATTTGAAATCTTAAATAAAACCCAGCCCCGTTACCTAGCAACCCAAACTGAGCTTCAACACGTCTGGTCAGCTGGTTTTACCGGTGAATATACTGTACAATGGCTGCTGGAAAAGAGAAGTATTTCATTGTTGAATTACCATTTGGAAACAACTTAATGCATTCTTGTTGGTTGTCCAGGAGGCTCTACTTTTGCTTTTCAAAGATGTACAGTTGCATAACTGTGCATTTGTATGCAGCCATTTTCACAAGTGAGTGCAAACGTAGAGTTGGGGGCGTGGCCAGCAGCATCTTATCTGGATTTAAAGTGACAGAGACCATTAAGCAGCTCAAATAGGCAAAACTGACCAGACTAGAATCTCATTATGAAAAAATTATTTTGTGCAAAGAAATTAATGACCACGTTTTGTTTAGCCCATAGATTTCTCCTAAGGTTAATGTTTGACCAAACCAAAGAGGAGCAAATCCTGTTTTTGTGAGGATCCACCGCTGTCCATTTGAAGCCGAATAAATATTGGGTTTAAGTGCAGTTAAATTTTCACAGCTCGGTTTGATCGTAAAGGAAGTGCAACGTTTGCAGGTTTAAAGTGGACTTTCCTGAAGTGTGAACGATTACTCTTCTGCTGCTCTGTGTACCTCAGATAGACGCTGCATCAATCAGAAACCCTGTCAGCTGCTCTCGGCCTGAGTGGCTGCTGTTGCTAGGCGAACTGGAAGATGGTTTTTCTTTTCAAGGTGGACGGGCTTTGAGTAGACCGATGTTAATGTGATATTAAATACGTAAAACGTTCCTGCGATGCTGCTGCTGCTTCCTTCAGCTTGTGACCCAATGAGATCCGGGTTTATGTTGACGACTGTTAGCAACAGTCAGACTGAACTCAGTTATTAATAGAATCTGATTAAACAGCAGTAAAAAAAACTTTCCTTTATTCCTTCATAGTGTCCTTATTTCCTAACTCCTGGTCTCTCTTGTTTCTTTCTTTGCCTCCTACTTTGTCCCCTTCCTACCTTTTTTAATACCTTCCTTGGATCTTTGTCCTCCTTTGCTATTTCTTTCTTTTCTTCTGCTGTCTTTCCTTCCCTTTGCCCTCCGTTCTTATCTCCCTAATATCTTTCCTGTCTTTCTTCACTCGTCTTCTTTCCTTCCTAGTGTCCTCCTTTCTGTCTTGTCCTTCTAGTTTTCTACTTTTTCTCCTGTCGTCTACCTACCTACCTACTTGTCTGTCTGTCTGTCTGTCTCCGTTTGCATATTTAAAGCCTTTTTGCTTTAAATATAATTACAATTTTATTGTGAACTTTATTATTTTACTTTTTAAAAAGGAAAAAAACTTTAAGGATTGATGAATTTGGAAAGAAACTGGAAAAATGTCAACATTTTTGCCTCAAGTTTGTTTACAAGTAATTTAAATTTGTTTCAAATTGCCTTTGATTAAAAAAGTTAAACGAAATAAACCCAAATCAAACAATTTCCCTCAAACTCTATGTGGCTTCTGAAAAGTGTTTGAACTTCTGTTTAAATCTGATGCCCTTTGAGGAACCTAGAAGGTTAAAGATGCTACATGCCTAAAAATAAACAAATTATATCATAAGTAAAAGTTAAACTGGATAAAACTATTTGGGGTTTACCAGTTTGCTTTTATCTTCTATAAAACAATAGTTAGTCTAACCTGACTGTGTTTTCAGTATCTTGCTGTGAAACTGGGGTAAATATCAGTGCAGTAATGTTTTCGCCTTGTCGTTCGTTTTGACCCTGCCCTGCTTTCCTCTGGCTTCGCTCCAAACACGGAGGAGGAAGAAAACTATTTTTAGACTCCAGATTCACAGAAAGCTGGTGTCATTTTTCACACATTCGATTTCTACAACAACGCCTCAGCTTGTTGTTTTCACATATTAACGGAGAATGTTGCTGTTGTTGTTGTTTTTCAGACCGTTTTGATCACCACTGTCCGTGGGTGGGCAACTGCGTGGGCAAGAGGAACTACAGGTACTTCTACCTGTTCACCTTGACGCTGTCCCTGCTCACCATCTACATCTTCGCCTTCAACATCGTCCACGTCGTCATGCGTGAGTACGGCGGCAGGAATGTGACAGATCTGGAAGAACGTGATGCAACAGGAGCTTCACAGCAGCTGATTGTTCATGTTGCATCAACTGGAGCCTCAGAAGCAACCTGACGTGATTTGCTGCTTTTGCTGTACTGAAGGAGATCATAGTTGGCCTTTGACCTTCTTGTTTTAAAGGAAAACGTGGCGATACAAAACATTTTTCAGTACATTTTTTTGCACAAAATCATTCTTAGAAAATGAGATTTCAGTCGTCAGTTCTGTCTGTTCAGAAAGAGCATTTTTAGGGTGTCCTGTCACTTTAAATCCAAATAAGCTGCTGGCTACGCACCCAGACTCACCCGTGAAAATGACTGCAAACACATCAGTTAGTCAAGTTTATTCATGCAGCACATTTCAACAAGGCAGTTCAAACTTCTTTGCATCATAAAAACACACGTTTGAAAAGCAGAAGTAGGGCCTCCTGCACAACCAACAAGTATGCAGAAAGTGGTTTCTGTTTGGTAAGTTGTCTTATCTTTTCCGGCAGCCATTGTACATCACATACAGTGTATAACTAGCTGACCAAATGTGCTGGAGCTCAGCTGGTTGCTATGTAGCAGATCAGTGCCTGTCGATTGTGACTTAATAACCTGGAGGTTTTTGAAATGGTTCATCTTCCAGACACCAAAAAAACATCAACCCATTGGCAAAAACTGTCCGGTGTTTTTTTTTAAAGTGCTTTGAGTGTTTTTAGAAGCAGTAGAAACCCAAATGGATATACTAAAATGTTCAAAATTTGAATTTTGTATAATAAATCCCCCTTAGTGCCATACTCTATGCATGAGTTTTACTTTTCCAGCACATTTACCTCCCTGTTTCTGCTGTCTGTCTGTCTTTGTGCTCAGGCTCTGTGGATCAAGGCTTTCTGAACACCTTGAAGGAAACACCTGGAACATATCCTTTAAATATGAATACATTTTGTGTGTTGGTGTGCATATGCTCGCCATGTTTTAAGGAAGTCAAGAACTTTCTTCCTCCATTTGTCCGTTGCTTATTTCCTTCACACGCCATGTTAAAAATGAACTTTTCCAATAAAAGGTTTTTGAGCTAGGATGTTTTTTTTTTTCCGGCTTTATCAAAATTAGTGTGTTTTGCTAAACTGCAATCAAAACACTTTAACTTCACACAAGTCATGTTATCAACATCAAGTTACTACTGGCGAAAACCACAATAAATTACATCAGGAAGTGGTAGAAGGATGATGGTGCTGCTGGTTTTTTACTCATAAACAAACTTGTTCACTTGTGATTATCCTCAATTTGCACACATTTTTATTGGAAATGAAGTTACTGTTAGTTACCTTATCAGTAACAGGTTATATTGTTAACTAAAAGTTTATTCTGGGATTGATTCATCCTTTTATTTTTTGTTTTTCTCTTTCCTGTTTCAGTGGTGCTAAAGCTCTAAATGCTCTTAAATAACCTAAAACCAAACTGGTGCATCTCTATATATATTTATTATTAAAAAAACACTGAATTTCAGTTAAGTAAATCCAAAACGTTATTAAATATTATATTCCTGTGTTGTTCATTTTTAGTTGATAAATTACTGGGATACATAATTTTATGAAGCACAAACAAGTTAACTCAGTGACATCATAATGGACAGTTTGGATTTATTCTTCCCAAATGTTGACCTTTGACCCCAGTTTAGGGCCTGATATTTATAACGGATGTTATTTATACATCAGAGGAAGTCGACTGGTTATTTTAGGGACTCTCTGTTTGTTCTCAAAGTAGCAGCTTCCTCTTTTCAGTGATCTGTTCCAAACCGTTTCTTTTCTTGGCTTGTAAATGAAGTGCCAGGAGTCAATAATCAGTAACAAATGTTTGGTCCCATCTGGTTCCTGATGAGTTTTACAATACAGCTTAGAGAGGTGGAATATCCTCACTACTCCAAGATGGAAACAAGATCTGAAGAAAGGTTTTTAGTTAACTAAAACTAACAAAATAACTAAATTTGAAACTGAGAAGACATTTTCATTAACTGAAATAAACAAAAACGGTAATTAATGGAGGAAAATCTACAACTAACTGGAACCATACTGTTCATTTATAAAAAGTAACTAAAACATGCTGAAATTATAAACATAACCTTTGTTTTTTTTGTTTATTACCTATTTATTAGCCTCGTTGTTGTTTTTTTACCACGCAATGTTAGCTGTCGGTAAATCGCCATAATCCTCCTGACAGCAAAGGTTGGTATGAAACACCAGAATCAGTTGGTTAATGTAGTTTTTGAAAATGTCCTCTTTCAGTACTCCTTACCCAATCAGTGTAAACATAACCACAATAAAATACTTTTACCCTTTTGAATTCTGCGTCTAAAAATTAACCAAAGTATGAAAAAACTAAAACTATTATAACTACTAAAAACGTCGAGCGTCTTTAATCACCTTATATAACTTCTAGCTGTTTTCGCACCGCCGTCTGTTTAACCGGCGGCCATGACTCAGACCTGCTGTGGTTTCTTAACTGGAACTTACTGTACTGGAAGTGCTGGTGTGCTTCTTCACCCTGTGGTCGATGGTGGGACTGACTGGCTTCCACACATACCTCATCTCTCTGAACCAGACCACCAACGAGGACGTAAGTGGTTTAGGATCCTTCCTTTCACTGCCTTGCATCCTTTTTTTCTGTCTCTTCTCTTTGTTTCTTTTTCCATTTTCTCTTTTTTTCTCATTCTTTCCTTTTTCTGTTCCTTCCTCATTGAGAAAAAAGATTTCTTTATTTTTTCCAATTTTCCTTTAATGATTTTTCTGTTTTTTCTTTCTTTTACCTTCCTTCTTTTTCTTTTCTTCTTTTACCTTTTTCTCATACTTTTTTCTCTTCCCTTTTATTTTTTCTGTCCCATTCTTTCCTATTTCTCTTTATTTTTCTTCCTTTTCTTTCTCTTTCTCTCTTCTTCCTCTTTTCTGTTTATTTTCTACATTTCTTTTTCCTTTTTCTCATTTTCTCTTCTTTTTTTCTGTTTCTTTTGTTTTTGTTTTTCTCTGTTTTTTGGTCTTTTTTATTTCTTTGATAATTCTCAAACTGTACATCTAAATGTTTTAATCGCATACAAAAAAAATAATTAAACTTGAAAACATGTTTAGCATTTGGTAATTCTGAAATTTCACAGACAGTGTAGATAATTAAGTCTGTGATGACAGTGATCAGAAATCCTAACGGCATCGTTGAGGTGTGAACTCTGCGCCATTGAAGAGTTGATGCCGTTACCGTGACAACTGCAGCACCTCGTTCACCCCTGAAGGACAGAGTGGCTTGTAAACTGCAGCTTGTTTAACAAGACCTTTGTGTTGTAAACTAAAGTTGACTGTGTTGTAAAAAAAATAAGATTTTTTTTCCTCGTGATAGAAAAAGAAGTTCCAGACAAATAATAGTTTAAAGGGGTCTTATTATACTTCCTTAAACACGTTAGGATAGATCTATGGGATATGCTAAACATGTTCATTACAATTTTTGCACAAAATCATTCTTGCACCAAAATGGCTAAAAACAGATGCACAATTATGCAACTGTACATCTTTGAAAAGCATCAGTAGAGCCTCCTGTACAACCAACAACAACACAGCAATTAGTTTCTGAGTAGTAAGTCAACAACAAAACTCTTGTCTTTTCCAGCAGCCATTGTACATCACATACAGCTGCAGGGTTGCCAGATCTGACTAACAGTTTCCAGCCCAAACACAACATAAAACCAAAAAAATAAAAATAAAATCAGCCCAAATCTCAGCCGAAACTTAAAAAAGTCAGATATAGTCACATATATTTGTTAATTATATATGCCATAGGTCGTTTTCCTTTATTATATTCTGACCAGTACCAGGTCCAATAGGGACTCTTTGAACACTGGAGACTTTTTATGCTGATACGGTATCACCCATGAAGTTCTGTTTTACAATAGTAACACTTAACCAGTGATTAATCACTGATGATCTCGTATTCAGCAGATTCTAGACATTTCAAAAATAGATGAACTAATAAGATGAGCATTTTAGTAAAAGCTTTGTGCTTTTCTGCCACATAGCAACAACTATTAATAAGAATTTTCCTCTGAAAACTTTCTAAAACTCCCCCAAATGTTGTGAAAAGCAGCTCAAATTTTAACAACCCGCCTAAAAGCTGTTTTATTCCAACCCAACACATTGAAGCCTGTTAACCAGCTAACCAAAAGAGAACTCTGCTGTCGTTGCTTGGTAACAGCACTGGGCTGGGTGGGGTTGCTAGGTAACGGCACTGGATTGGCTGGGGTTGCTAGGTAACGGTGCACTGCCTGCGGAATGTGACTTAACATTCGGGAGGTGTTTTAAAAACGGCTCATTTCCAGACACTAAAAACCACCAGTTTATTGCCAAGAAATCACTGCGTAGGGTTTTTTCTATTACTTAGGCTTCTTTTTAGAAGCAGTAGAGACTCAAATAGAAGTATAAAAATGTGTAAATATATTGATAAAATGTCTCTTTAAAGTAAAAACACCTACATTGTCTGTATTGTTTCAATACATTCTGTATTATTTTCAGCTCCATTTTGTTTCTGGATTTTGTTTTAGCTTCTGAGCGTATTTAAGTCAGCTGGAACCTGAAACGGCAGGGTTTTTTTTTCGATGTTATATAATCATCTAAAAATACGTATAAATAGCATCTTTTCTTAAAACCATTGTCACATCTAAGGGCAAAACAGATTTGCCTGTTTCCTTCCCTGAACCTCTGGGCTACTTTTAGAAAAGCTTCTGAGGCCCAAACCAGATAAAAATAGAACAATTGATCTTACAGTGTT
The DNA here is from genome assembly GCA_033032245.1 of Poecilia picta. Classification (NCBI taxonomy): domain Eukaryota; kingdom Metazoa; phylum Chordata; class Actinopteri; order Cyprinodontiformes; family Poeciliidae; genus Poecilia; species Poecilia picta. Next base: position 9,010,250 of record CM065362.1, read on the forward strand.
TGGTCATTAATTACCCAGAGAAGTGAGAACAGATTCATATTAGATATTCTGTGTTTTCAAGCCAACGTCTGACTGCAGAACTTCAAAAGCGAAGCAGGAACGATGGTGTTAGTGATTTGAGCTCTTCTACTTTGTTATAATGATTAATTTACGTCCCCTCTCTCCTTTGACTAGCCTCATTCTTTCCATTCATTTAATCAGTAATGAAGCATTGCGACCTGTGATTTTTTATTTATTTTTTTCCCCTGCGGGAGATGAAGCGATGGCTGTCAGCCCGGTCGCTTCAGCGTTTGTGATCAGCCTAATAATAGATGCATCGATACCTGCAGGGTCTGGGAGCGCAGCCAGAAGCACAGCGGCGTGATGGAGGCACCTTGAGTGGTGCAGCCGCTCACACACACACACACACCACACACACACACACACACACACACACACACACACACCACACACACACACACACACACACACACACACACACACACACACACACACACGGTGCCTGGTGACCTACATGTTTACCACCAGAAGCATTTTTCTGTCTTCTCTGCCCTGTAGGCGGGTCGTTTAGTTCATGCTGAGTTGTAGGAGTCATGTTACAGAGACATTTTCTGTCTTCTAATCTGGTTTATCTGCATCTTTTTATCTCTGAGTATGCAGAGTTAGGTAGTAACCAGTTACATTTACTTGAGTAATGTCTATTTTTACTACGCTGTTCTTTCTACTTTAACTTAAATAATTTTATTATGAAACATGTTTCAACCAAAAATCCAACATAAACAGACACACACCTGCAGTGTTTGTTAAATTTTCCAAATCAGTTTTTTATTGAAAGAAACTGGTTTGAAAAATGTCCTGTTGCCTGATTTTATTATTTTTTTGTTAAGTATAATAATTATTGTAATTTTTGTTTTTAAAGTCTTAAAAGTTCTAGTTAACTCGTAGATTATGTTGCTTATAGCGAGACATTTTTGCCATGATAAAATAATCTCATTGGAACTAGAACTTTTTCATCAATATTAAAAAATATTTGTTAAAACAAGCTTCCTGTATCTTGCTGAAATGTTACTTAAGTGTAGATATTTGCATTTGTAAGATTTTGTGTTTTTGCTCACAGAATGTCTAGATAAACTCATCATAAATAGTTTAAATCTTGCGTTGTTTAGTTTAATTAACCATCCATCCATCCATTTTCCTACACCCTTGTCCCTTAATGGGATCGGGAGGTGCTGGTGCCTCTCCAGCTGGCGTTCCGGGCGAGAGGCGGGGTTCGCCCTGGACAGGTCGCCAGTCTGTCGCAGGGCAACACAGAGACACACACAGGACAAACAACCATGCACACACACCTAGGGGCAATTTAGACAGACCAATTAACCAGACAGTCATGTTTTTGGACAGTGGGAGGAAACCGGAGTACCCGGAGAAAACCCACCATGCACAGGGAGAACATGCAAACTCCATGCAGAAAGGCCGGGGCCGGGAATTGAACCCAGAACCTTCTTGCTGCAAGGCAACAGATCTACCAACTGCGCCACTGTGCAGCTAGTTTAATTAACTTGAGCTAATTTTCAAACCCTGTTATGTGATAAGTGGAGATGCAGCTGTAATAATTTGGAGGTATTTCTGTCATCAATCCGCTTCATAAAACATGTTCATGAATTAACTAAGAGTTTTCAATCTTTCCATGCTCTCTTTGTGGCGAACAGAGTTAAAGCAGGAATCATTTAATCCTGCAGGATGAATTTTAGTAGGTCAAACCAAAGCCGGTGGGAATATCGTCTAAAAACGGAAGCATGCTTTTGAATAAGGTATAAGCTGAAGGAGGGACTGTGGGAGTGAACCGGTTGACTTTGCAGGGCGTGTTTCGGTGTTGTTTGCTGCTGCTCTGATTGTTGTTGCTGTGCGTTTTGTTTTTTTAGATTAAAGGTTCCTGGTCTGGGAAGAACAGAGGCCAGAATCCTTACAGCCACAAGAACATCATCAAAAACTGCTGCGAGGTTCTGTGTGGGCCGACTTACCCCAGGTGAATACCTCCGCTTTCCTTCAGCTCCCTCATTTCTTCCCTACTTATAAAGCATTTCCTGGTCTGGTTGCTTTATTTACTCCCTGTTCGGATCAGTAATGAGCGCCACATTCAGTTTCTGACCCGTTTTCTGCCCTCCAGCGTCTTGGACAGACGAGGGCTGATGCAGGAGGATTCGCCCGCTGCTGCGAACAGCGAAGGTCCCTGTTCTTTCGACAACCCAGTGGCACAAACTACAGTGAGCTCATTAATTCACCTCCAGTCAGTCCTCTGCTGCAAGGTGCAACCAAACAGCCAGCGATTGATCAGATTAATCGATTATTGGATTGATGGTCAGCTGATTTAGTCATTGATTAATGGAGTAAACTGACTCAAAAGAGAATAATTCCTTAGAAAGCAATACACTCAGAGCAGTAATTAAAACAAAACTGCAAAAAATATCAACATTTTGCATAAAAATAAAAAAGCCTTCTTTATCTGTAAATACTTTCTACCCTGAAATCTTTGAGTTGCAGTTTTAGTTTCTCCTGATTAAAAAAATAAAATAAAAATCAACAAACAAAAACAAAAAGTGATGCACAAAGAGAATTTATTTCAGGATATTTGTCTGCTTTTGTTTATTTTTAGGATCTTAAGTTATGATATTTTTAAAGATATATTAAATACACGGTGATAACATTGGGAATAAATAAGTAACAAAAATCAAATCATCCAGATATTTGATTTATTATTATTTTGCTTGAAAAATATTATCCAAATGTTTAATTTTTATTTAAAATATTTGTTGTTTTTCTCTAGTTTTGATTTTAATGTTCTCATACTCCTTTAACCTTTTACCATTTTTTCATGTGTAAACCATGAACCTTATTGTGATTTTCTGTAAGAGATCAACACAAAGCTGCCAACAATTGCAATTGTAAAATTTTTGAGTGCTAAAAATCTGAAAAGTGTGGCTAAGATTGTCACAATAAGCAATAAATCAATTAATTGTGATTATGTAACTCAATAACTTCCATTTGCAACATTTATTGTTTTTGTCTTTTTTTCTTCACATACTAGATGTTGAAAGGTTTTAATCTGGTGCTTTGGTCTCAACTACACCTTTATTTTGAAGGACAGTTTTGTTTACAGAGACTTAATAATTAATTTTATTTGTTATTTCTATTGTTTTCTTTATTTTGGAGATTTAAAATGTCTTCCAGTGTTAAATGTTAATCAGAACTTAAAGCTTATTGATCTTTAAGAGTATGATCTTGCATTATATTATTTGAAAATAGTCTGAAAACATCAATATTATCATTTATGTCAATAAATTCTGGAACAATTTATCACCCAGTAAGATGTGTTACCGTGACGACCTTCCTTTCTCTCGTTTTAACCTTTCTCTGCACGTTTTCCGCAGAAAACCACAGCTCCTCTCATCCCCAACGAGCACACGCCTGACGACGTCAAGCCGAGCATCGCGGCAGAGAAAAGCTCCGGCCCGAAAGACGACCAGCCGCCAGCCGCCAAGCTGCCGCCGCTGGCTTCCCCTGAGACCGATGCAGAGACGTCCATCGCCAAGAACCAGTAGCTGGACGGACCAGCAATCTGTCGACTCATGAACTGAAAAACAATAATAATCTACACCTGATCATATGAGGGGGATTCAGTTAACCTTTGAACTTTAACGGATTGGAGCGCCTGCGCTTTTCCTGCAGAGACGCTTGACTCCTAGAAGAGAAGGAAAATCAGCAGCTTCCCGTCTCCTGACCACTGCATGGAAAAGACTCGCAGGAGAGATGCTGCTGCTCGGAGAGCCAACGCTGATTGTTAGTCTGTTTGTTCATCATCTGAAACTGTAAACATTTATATCCAGAGGCCAGTTCAGTTATAGCGAGCATCAGAGACGAAGGGTCCGATTCCTGAACATCGGTTGAATCAAAAACACTGCAGAAACTCTAAATCCTACCAAGTATTTTAGATTTTCTAGCGCAGATATTTTAGCCACATGAATAAAACAAAACTAACTTACAGGAAGATGTAAGAGCTTGTTTTGAGTAAAAAAATTCCTGAATATTGATGAAAAAGTACAGATTATTTCACTTGTAACAACATGTTTTCTTGTGAGTGCAAAAATCTGCCAGAGAAACTATGACTTTTTCATTAATATTAAGAGATAATTGACTAAAAAGAAGCTCCTGTTGATGAAAAGTTAGATGTAACCAGAAGTGGGCAGAGTACACAAGAGTCATACTCGAGTAATAGTACCACGACTGCAACGTATTTTTACTCAAGTAAAAAGTCTAAACTAGATGGAAATTTTTTTTGACAATCTCTTTCCAACTCTTCCTATGGATTCTTAATTGGACTTAAGTTTGGACTTTGACTGGGAGATTCTACCTTGTAGGTCCTTGGTCCTGACCCGGTTTCAAGTATTTTGCAGTTTTCTTCCAGAATTGTTCAACATTTAACAAAACTGGTACAATCTTTAAATCCAGAAGGGAGTTGAGTATCTAAAAATTATACTCAAGTGAGAGTATCAGTTCTTCAACATGTTTTTACTCAAGTAAAACTGAAAAGTTGGTCCAGGAAATGGCTGAAACATGTTTTCATTCAGTGGGCAGAAAAGATAAATTTTTCTCAGGTAATACTTCAGAACAAAATGACTCAAGTAAAAGTAAAAAGTGAAGCTTAGTAAAAATACTCCTAAAAGTACATGCAACTACCCAACTCTGCTTGTATGTTAGTTTTGTCTTATTTTAAGTGAATTAAAATATTTGCACTAAACCTAGACAATAAGTATTTGGTAGTATTTATTGTTTTTGCAGTGCGTCATCTATGCTGTACATAAATTACATACCCTATGCAAACCATTGTGAGGCTGGAAAAGCATCTTTGTGAGAACATGGGTATGAGTTGGTTTAACCTGGGGGAACATGCAACGTGGATGCGGGAGGAAGATCGGACTCCTTCCAGGCAACGTCTACCTTGTCTTCTGATTCTGCTGCATTCAGTGCTGTTCACATGTATGTGCATCTTTTTTTAAATCAATCTCAACTGCTGTGTTTTTGTTTTGTAACTAAGGATGTAGAGTGACGTTGAGGCTGCAGGTGGTGTTGAGCCCCTGAGTCTGAGGAAAGAAAAGGCCCAATCAGAGTCGCATTAACAGTGCCTTATCAATGCAGCTGCAACTCGAGCAACAGGGACGATCCTAAACAGTGTTGAATCAAAAATCAGCTACAAAAGGTAATTTGTCTTTTTGGTAAAAAAGGATAGCAACCATCTTGATGGAGCCACTTAAAAAATGCGGTTGGAATTGCTAGTTTGTTAGCGTAGCTTATCTTAGCCTAGCTCAGCTTATAGTTTACATTTGTGTGACAAATTGCTTCGTAAATCTGCTACAAGACTATGACAGTAATTTGTATTTCTGGAAATCTTCAAGTATTTTATAACTTCTACATATTTTAAACAGAGTAAGTTAAGCTTCTTCTGTTTAAGCTAAGCTAACTAGCTGTGAATGCTGAATTGGTCTATGTGGATTTCTTCATGCAAGTGAGAACAAAATAGAAAAAAGAGACAATTTAAATTTTAATTTGGTTTAAAAAGCAAACTGAAAAACACATTTTAAAAAGATTTTTAAAAATCCAGAACTGATTTTGTCTGTTTTAACTGAGAAATAACAGTTTCACAAAATGATTAGATATTTAAAATATAATTAGAATTTTTTAAGGACAAAAAACAAAACAATTATAATAAATGAACTTAGCTTAGTTTAAATCGGATTTTTCAGTTGATGGAAGCAACTAAAAAACTTGGTGCAGTTTAGCATAGCTTAGCTTAGCATAGCTTAGCTTAGGTCCACACCGCAGCCTGAAGTGACCCAATTCCTATTTTTTGGCAATTCTGATTTTGTTGCCGGGCCGTTCACACTGCCAGTAATGTGACCTGTATGTGATCTGCAGTGTGAACGGGAAACGACCTGAAAGTGTCCTGCATGCGCAGTAGAGGGCGCAATAGCGTCAGCGTTCTCAGTGATCTGCCAACCGCCATAAAAAGAAGAAGAAGAGCTCAGTGTTTGAGGAAGTAAACATGGAGGCTAACGGTGGAGCTTAGCTTACATATTTGAAGTGGTTGTCCCACCAAAGCAACATATTAACAATTTCCTCCTCATATATTCCATCATGGTTGTTGTTTTTCTTCCCACTTCCGCGTATCAGAGGAGGCAGAATAGTGAGATTTGTTGAGGATCAGTGACGTTCAGTTCGGATGAATGAGACCTGGACGTTATGGTCGCATTTTAATCGGATACTATCGGATATGGGTCACATTCTAAAAGAATCCGACCTGAGCTGTTCACACTGCCATGAAAAGATCGGATGCAGGTCGCATTACGTCAAAAAAGTTCGGAATTGGGTCACTTCAGGCTGCAGTGTGAACGCACCCTTAGTTTTCCTTTGTGTGAATATAAGCCAATATTAAATGCGCTGCTTAGTAAAAGGAAAATGTATTTTCCTCTTTGTGAATGTTTCTCAAAATAAATGAAGCTTTTCTGTTTTCTGCTAAGTTAAGCTAACTAGCTGCTACGATAGCAGGACTGATTCCTTAATTTAACTTTCAGAACAACAATAGAGTAAAAATAACTACATTGTGTAATTAACTCTGCATTAACAAAACTATTACAATCTTTTCTTTTTTTTACAATACTCAAGAAAAGAAACTAAACATTTTTAAGATGTAAATTGAAGATTAATTTGTGTCTATTTAATGATTTAAATAATTAAAAGATAATTGGGCTTTTTGGGAAAGACAAATATACAGCTGCAGGTTTTTCAGCAGATTAAATACAATGGTATGTGATTCAAATTTACTGGAACTGACTAGTTTACCTTCAGCTTAGCATAGTGTGAAAACAAACCCCTGCTTAGAAAAATGGTTTGTAATCCCACACAAATGTATATTTTGTTTCTCTAAATTTCAAAATTTCTTTTTAACATTTGAGTTGTATGTAAATGAGTACCTTTAGTCTTTAATAATAATAATAAATCACATTTTCAGCTAAGCCAAGCTAACTAGCTGCTAATTTCTGATCTGGTGAGATTTGGAAAACTAGTTTCTTAATTTTACAGCCAAAACAAACCATCTAAATTTTCTTCATTTATAAAAGGGAAACTGCAACAAAACATCTTACATAACGATGCGTGAAAAACTGATTTTCCACCAGAAGTTAATAGAAAACTTTTTTTAGAGATACAGTATTCCACCTTTGACTTGGCCACAAAAACATCTGATGAGATGAGAATGAGAAGTAAAACCATAATTTATTGTACATTGTTAGATAGAGCTGCGATAAAACATCTTAAAGTAACGGATTAAGAAGCGTGGCTGGGGTTTATCGTTCAGCACCTTCTGTGAACTATGGCGGAGGTGATCTTTCTTCCTTTGCATTTTCTCTCTTCTTCTTCTTCCCTGCCTCTTCAGTAAACTCCGTCTCTTGATATTTGCTCCTGCAGAAGAAGCGCCTGACACATCAGACAGTTTTGACGGGATGTAATCGCAGCGAAAAGAGCGGGAAGATCTTTTCACACGTCAGTATTTAGAAGGTGTTAGCTGATAGCGAGTCTGTAGTAGTGACTGTGTTGTATGCAAGACTGTGTTTGTGAATCTTTCTCGTGTAGACTTCAAGTTTGATATCAGACGTTTCTGCCCAAAAAGATTTATCTAAGGGTCGAAGGGGGTTTAGTTTAATCTTAAATAAGACACTTGTTAATGAAGGTTCATACTGAAGCTAACAGAATGTCTTTAAAATAAAGCTGGCAACTTCGTGTCCATAACATTGTGGAAATTTACAGAAGTTTACATTTCTAAAGCAGCTTGTGTGACGCCAAAATGTTGCCATGATACAGCTGTATTTAAATGTTAAATTGCCAGTAAAAAGTGCTAAACTTAAAGCTGAACTCCTTTACTGAGAAGGTATTTTAAGACGGCTTGGTGTTATTATGAAGAAGCAGGAATGTAGGTAGAGTAGTGGACAGTTGAGAAAAGGGATGTCTGTGTTTTTGAAGCACATTTTAAAGGGACTGATGGATTTTTATGTTTTTTATTTTTGAAGACCAGTCTTAGCTCTTGTATTTATAATTCCTGTGTTGAAACGAAGATCAGATCTGAATGCTCTGGTCAGTCAGTCACACTGCATTATATATACAGATACTTTGAAGGAATCATTGTTTATGTTTTCTTTGTTTGGTATCAACACTGTGATTCTCTGTATTTCATTCAAATTGCTTCACTTCTTTTTACTTGATCTGTGTGTCCATTAAATAAACAATGTTGTCTTACTATAAACTGACTTTTTAAATACTTTTTATTCAAAATTTGAATATTGTTTTGTATGCAGGCGTGTTTGCATTAGTAGAAATGTCTCAGAATTAAACAAAATTGGTGTCAAATCTTTAAGTTACGTTTGAGCAGCAAAACATTTTGTGCTGCTATAATTTTAAAGATATTGATTAATGTTTCCAGAGGTCATCAAAAATTAACAAGTCAAACAAATTTGGTGTCGGCCAACTGCTTTTACAATTTTGGCAGCACAAACATTAAATTTCTTTTTTAAAAATGATTGCAGTCCAAACAAATATTTTTTGCAGCACAAATGTAGCGCAGATGATTTGACACAATATTTCTTTTAATTTTGTGAATGTGGACTGGCTAGTTGACCTTTGACCCCTAGAAACATTCATTAATTAATATCTTTAAAATTAAAAATAGTTGACACCAACTTCACTCTGCCGTTTGTTGACTCATCAAAATGTTGCTGAAGATGGTATTTTTGTAAATATTACTCCCAGAATGCACTGCGTTAGGAAGGGGACTGTCTCCATGGCAACTAGTGGGGGAAAAAAAAACATTTATGGAAAGCAGTGAAAATGTTTACCTGAGAATCTTAACGCAAAATTAAAACCAACTTAATCAGCGATTAACCAACATATTTACACGCCACTGATTAAAGTTTATTTAATTTATTTACAGTCACAGAAAACAACATCAGTGACATTTTAGATACGAGAAAAATGTGACGATAGTTTACATTCATGAAGGAAAAAAAACTGAAACATAAAGGACAGAGTAGAGGCCGTAGCGAAACCCTTGAATGCTTTCAAGTGGTTCTTAACCTGGGTTCGATCGGTGAGTCGGTCCCAGGGGTTCGGCGGAGCCTCTGCTGCCGCCCAGGTAAAGACGCACTTGTGTAAAGTCCTGATGACGCCCAGCTTTGCCATCACTTGCTGCAGAGGATCACGTTACATTGCTTAGCCAATCAGAGCTGAGGAGGAGGAGCTCTGATTAGAGGAGCTTCACTCTCAGCATGGATTTGAACTTGTGTCTTTAATTACTTCAGCAAAGCTCACACTGAGGACTTCTAAATCTGCTTAGTCACATCTTTTCGGGGTTGCTACTGCCTCTAGTGGCGTGGGGTGGTAACACAACTAATATAATTACATTGCTATATCAGAATACCGCAAAGTCTTTTGTGTGTTGGGGGGGGGGATTAGGAGGGTTCAGTGAACCCGCATATGAAACTGTTGGGCTCGGTACATCAAAAAAGGTTAAGAACCACTGCGATAGTGAAACCCTTGAATGCTTTAGCGGAAACAGTGATACAACAAAACACATATTTTACAACAAGTTGGTTAAAAAAAAGCTGCCACCTGTGGCAGCTGGTAACAGTTTGTGCTGCTTGTAAGCGAGCTGTGAAATCATCATAATCATGGGAATCTCAGCCTTCAGTAACGGACTGTAGCAGTGAAGTGGCTCAATCTGCTCTCTTTCGATGAAGAGAGACGTTGAATGCCGTTCAGTCTGTTTGAGAGAGTTTTCCATCACTGTCCTTCGTCCACCGCCAGCTCCTGCAGCTGTTCCTGGACGGCCTCCAGGTCCCCGGCCTCCTGCGTCTCCTCCGACTTCTCCTCCTCTTCTTTCTCTGTTTGCTGGTTTGACTCTTCCTCCTCCGTCTTCGGCTCCTCGCGGCCGTTCTCCAGGTTCTCTGAGCTCTCAAAGCAACCCGAGTCCCGCGGCTCCTTCAAGTTTTCAGCTGGCCTCTCCTCTTCATCACCCTCTGGTTCAGACTCGTCTTCAGCTGGAAGATGGAAAATAAATCGGGTTTAAGTACAGGATATGTCAAAGGAATGTTTAACTTGGCTTCAGACAGCATGATGCCAGTGCAGATAGAAAATAAAAAAAAGACATTTTACCAAAAAAAACCTGAAAATGTGAGATTAATCCTATAAATCTAGAAAAAAACAGGGAAATTTCTGAGCAAGAACCTGAAAATTTACTAGAAAAATTTCATAAAATTGATTTTGAGAAAATCTAGAAAATTTCTGAGTTCGAAAAGTCAAATTTTCTAGAGGAATCTGATAATGTTGGATTAATCTGAGAAATTTCAGAGAAAAAAGAAATTTGTTTGCAAAATCAAAAATTTACTAGAAAAAACAGAAATATTAGATTAATCTCAGAAATTTGTGAGGAAAAGAATTTGAAAATTCTGAGTTTAAAAGTTGAAAATTTTCTAAACAATTTCAGATTTTTTTTTCTAGCTAATTTTCCCAGCAGTTTTCTTGTTTCTTTCTAGAATATTTGAGAAGTTTTTTGTGAAGATTTACTCTTTTTTTCTATGTACTCTGGCCCCAAAACACCATTGCAAGACAAAGATGATGCACAGCAAAAACACAAAATCTTACAAGGTATTTTGTCTAGTTTCTAGTATAAATACCTTAATACAATTGAAATATGGCAAATCTAACTCACAAGCAACTTTTTAGCATAAGAACATGTTTTAGTCAACAATTTGTTAATATTGCCTAAAAATTATAGTTCCATTGGCAGATTTCAACTACAATAATAGTTCAATATAATATAGCTCAACTGTGGCTATAATCTGCTAGTGGAATAAAAAAATAGATTTATGATGTGGGTAAAATGTCTCGTTCCACTGACACATTGTCACTTTTAGCTAAGGTTTGCATGTCAGTTTGTTGTTGTTGACCTTTTAGGGCTTTCAGAAGGTCAAACTGAACAAGGTTTCCCTTTATGCTGATGATATTTTATTTCTAATCCCCAAATTTCTTGAATTTAATGGTATTTGGCTGACTTAATATAAATATAAAACAGAATTACAATAAACGACTACATAATGAAGAGCAATAAAATGCATTCTATACTTAAATTTACCACTGGACATGCTGGTCAAATTATAATCTAGCAAAAGTAAAGCTAACCAGTTTTTCAGTTGTTTTGGTGAAATATCACTGTATAAAAATTAAAATTAGTTAAATCTGACAGAAAAGCCGGTTTTTTTAGTTTTCCTCCTGAATAAAAAGAAAAACTTCATTTGCAGTCCGCTGGTGTGAGCAGATCTGAAATCTGACGGGGTTTTGCCGTGTTTGGACCTACAGTCTCTAAGCAGGTCAGCTGCATTCAGGATCTTGGAGCGGTGATCTGGGTTTGTGATGTTCAGGTCGTTCAGGTGAGACTCCTTCAGTCCGGTGAAGTCCTCCAGGCTCTGGAAGCCATGCATGGACAGCAAGGAACTCAGCTCCTGAAACACAGTGAAACTCTCATCAGACTGTGATTAATGTGTGGACAGGAACCAGAGCGGTAACGGCTCGGTCCACGTACCGTCAGGCCGATGCGGTCCAGGACTTCCTCCAAGGTTTTGGGCTTGGATTTGGACCGGCTGCCCTTGCTTTGGCAGCGTTTCCTCCTGGTTGGAGGCGTCTCATCAGGCAGAAGGTTGACATAGATGAACTTGAAGGATCCCACTTTGTTGTTGAGCTTTCCTGTCCAGGTTCCCACGGGGGGCTTGTCGATGATGTGGATAATGTCACCTTTCTGTAAAATAAGTCGCAAAGCATCGAGATGAAGGTTTGTTCTAATGAAACCTCAGAAACCGTCATTAAACTATTTTGTACTTCAATTTGGGTCTCAACTGCATATAAAAACGGTTCAAACCCTTAAAACAACCCTGACATAAAAAATTTTATGTTTTTTTGGTGTCTAGAAAATGAGTCATTTCAAAAACCTAAGTCATGTTTGATGGTATTGCACCATTACCTAGCAACCCCAGCAGAGTTCCCTGTGTTACCTAGCAACCCCAGCAGAGTTTCGCTTGTCACCTAGCAACTCCAGTAGATCTCCAGCATGTTTGGTCAGTAGGTTTACTGCTGCATGCTCTGTACAATGGCTACTGGAAAACACAAGTGTTTTGTTGTTGACCTACAGTCCAGATACCACTTGGTTGTGCAGGAGGCTCTACTTTTGCTGATCAAAGATGTGTGGTCATGTAACTGACATCTGTTTTCAGCCATTTTTACTAATGAGTGTAAACTAGAGGTGGGCGGCTCAAGCCAAAATATACATAATATTTATAATCTAACATCTAATAATGTCAGTGTGGCAAGACTCAAGCTTAAATTTTAAGAGAGAATCTGAAACAGATTAAAAAAAAATTATTTTAATTTCTCAACTCTATTTTCGAAAATTTTTGAAAATGTTTCGCTTCATAATCTGAAATTTTCCTCTTTTTTTTTTTTTTACAAGAAAACATCTAAGGCTAAGGTTTTTTTCTAGCAAATTTTTGACTTTTCAAACAAAATGTCTGGATTGTTTAAGGAAACTTCTGAGACTTTTTATAAGGAAATTTATTGCCCCTTTATTACTACCTGATACGCGGTTGCAATAAAACAGCTCATCCTGAAAAACGCTCAAAATAGCAGAACTGAGCAAACTAAAATCTCATTATCTAAGAATGATTTTGTGTGTAAAATGTAATGGACATATTTTGTATCACCTATAGACCTATCTTTTCTTCTTACTCCTTTTTGTAGAAATATATTCCTTAGATTGAGTCAGTGTGTTTAAACATTCAGAAAGCGTCAGGCCCTGCAGATTATTCTCCCTTTGCAGAATAATAATCAGATGAGCCGTCTTGTTTCGTGGAGCTAACAAGCTCCCAGGAGGACAACAACAACCAGACAGCAGACTCAGCTAGAGGCCAGATCACAGACAGACTCACTTGGAGTTTCAGCGACTCCACATCGTAGGGGCTGGGAGTGAAGTCGGTGTGGACCACGGCGCGGCCGCAGAACGGCCCGTTGTAGGCGCTGTCCTCCAGCCTCATGCTGTCCCGCTGGCAGTACCCACTGTCCAGGCTCTGCCTGTCGCTGCCTGAAGACGACAGACGGTTAGCGCTGGACAATAAATCAGCAACAATATGTATCGCTATAGACCAGTGGTTCTTAACCTTTTTTGAGGTACTGAACCCTTCAGATTAATTTGCTCATTCACCGAACCCTTCTTTTGTGATAATGTTTTTTTTCCAAATTCAAGACATATGGGTGTCACTTTAAGAAGATCACTAAGTCTTCTTAAAAGACAGAACAGTTCTTCAAAATATAGTCTGTTTTCAGCAAAGTTGAGCTGACGGTCCAGGAACGACCCAAGGTATTTAAAATTTGCCACAGTTTCAACAGGTTGACCATCGAGAGAAACTGGAACCACTTTAAGGTTTAGATCATTTAATTAGCTCTACATTCTTAAGAGAATGAAAAATTTATAATAAAGACTTTGTGGTATTCTGATTTAGTAATGTAATTATATTAGTTGTGTTACCACCTCCAGGCCACTAGAGGCAGTACCAACCCCGAAAAGATGCGACTAAAGAGCAGATTAAAAGTCCACCGAAAGCTACAGAATTTGGTAAAAACTGTGAGCTTTGCTGAAGTAAATAAAGACAAAAGTTCAAATCCATGCTGAGAGTGAAGGTCCTCCAATCAGAGCTCCTCCTCCTCAGCTCTGATTGGCTAAGCAATGTAACGTGATCCTCTGATTGGCTAAGCAATGTAACGTGATCCTCTGATTGGCTAAGCAATGTAACGTGATCTTCTGATTGGCTAAGCAATGTAACGTGATCCTCTGATTGGCTAAGCAATGTAACGTGATCCTCTGATTGGCTAAGCAATGTAACGTGATCCTCTGATTGGCTAAGCAATGTAACGTGATCCTCTGATTGGCTAAGCAATGTAACGTGATCCTCTGATTGGCTAAGCAATGTAACGTGATCCTCTGATTGGCTAAGCAATGTAACGTGATCCTCTGATTGGCTAAGCAATGTAACGTGATCCTCTGATTGGCTAAGCAATGTAACGTGATCCTCTGCAGTAGTGATGGCAAAGCGGGGCGTCATCACGACTTTACACAAGTGAGTCTTTATCTATGCGGGAGCAGAGGCTCCGCCGAACCCCTGGGTTCTACCGAACCCAGGTTAAGAACCACTGGTTTAGACACATCAACAGTATCAGTAGATAATACTGTAGAATATTCAACATATAGAATATTCACTGAGCTCTAATTCAGAACCGCACAGCATTCTGGGAAATGAAGGCAGAGGAAAAGCTTTGGCCGTTCAAACTCTCATGGCTAGTTAAGAAAGTTTGGTCGGATCATTTATGAAGGATTCTTCGTAAAATCAAGAAAATCCTCTACATGAGACTCTCCAGGGAAAATCAAGTGTCTTCAGTGAGAGGCATCTTCAGATTTAGCACAGACTGCTACAGGAGATGTTTCCTACCAACAGCCATCACAATGTACACTAACTCTGAAGAATCTGAATTAATATGAGTAACAACATTTAATTTCCCTTTGGCATCAGTAAAGTATTTCTGAATGTCAACCAACTAACTCTCTCACTCTTTGGTTGCATAGCAACGACCTGCTTTGCAGCAAAAAGTTTCAATTTCCCGCCAATTTTGGTTGCCTAGCAATGACCAGTAACGTTGTCTTATTTAGGGTTATAGTAACTCTTTGTCTTATGCTTTGTTGACTTGTAGGGTTTTATGTGTTCATTTACACTGCAAAAATAAAACCTTACCAGGTAATTTTGATCTAGTTTATAGGGCAAATATCTTAATCCACCTTAATCAAAACAAAACTAACTTTTCAGCAAAATATAGGTGCTTGTTTTAAGCTAGTAATTTAAAAATAAATAAAATTAATTTCATTTATTTAAAAGTAAGTCCTAGTTTCACTTATAACAAAACATTTTTCTCATGTTACAAGTAAAATAATCTGGCAACAGAACAAGCATTTTTCATCAGTATTAAGGAATTATTGTCTTTAACCAAGCTCCTATATTTGGCTGAAACATTAATATAGTTCTGTCTTATTTCAAGATATCTTCATTATAAGCCAGATAAAAATGCGTGGTAAGTCTTTCAGTTTTTGCAGTGGGGGAGAGTTCACAGTTCCCTCCTTCTTTCATTCTTTGCAATAATATCAAAATCTATTTTTAACCATCTGTCAGCAGATGTCAAATATTTTATGAGGTTACATTTTTCCATTCAGGAAAAAATAACAATGCTAGTTCCTATTATTTCTGAGTGGTGAAAACTTGTCCAAACATAAAAACCGTGACACAGTTACAGTGAATTAAGTTTTTTTTTTTTTCTGGGCAATTAAATGTGACCATAAAAGGGCAGCGTGTTTGCTGGTTTTTCTGTGGAGGTTCTTGAAGTTCGCAGACTTACTGGCAGAGAGCTGGCGGCAGACTGGGCTGGGAGTCGTGTCCTCTGAACCCGTGGAGCAGACAGACGTCCTCTGTCCCGCACTCAGGTCTGGAAGAAAGTCAGAGGAGACGGGGGACAGCTCCTCGCCGCTCTCCGCCTGGAGAAAAAACATTAAAAAATCAACGCAGCTCAGAGAACCCTTCACTTTTAATTAACCCCAATGGTGAAACACTAAATATCAGTAAAATATATTAAACTAGTCCTGTTTTTCTTGCTTGAATAGCAGTCAGTAATGAAAACAATGAGAAAAACATTAATTCTATTTAAATTATTTCTGCTAAATATCATTTGTGTTATCAAAAATAATTTGAAATGTTGATAAATTAATAAATTCACTTCAATTTTCATATTGAAGTGAATTTATTTATTTAAATATACATTTAAATAAAGAATATATAACTATAAGGAATAGTTATATACTTTAAAAATATATTAATAAATGTTAAAAATATAAAGTCTAAATGTTCTGCACCATTATGATGAAAAATATTTTTTTATTTAATCTTTTTTTAAAAAAAAAAGAATTACATTTAAAAAAAAATTGATCAAGTTGTTGGATCTGTTAACCGTTTCTGTGTTTTATTGCCTTATTCTAAATAAATGCAGCGCATAGTCTGACCACCAGGGGGAGGCAAATATCTCAGAATAACGAGCTGGAAGCCTTTGGTTCGTCTGGGACCTGCATTAGCGCGCTGTGGGCCGGTTCTAGGGCCATTTAATAGAATATAGACATTTAATAGAAACATATTTCTATTAAATTTGGTTAGGATTAAATTCTACTGCTTTGCTCACCCCCTCCTCAGCCAGGGCCTTCTGCACCATCTTGGATGTTTTCCGGGTCATCGTACGGGAGATGACGTTGCGCCATTTTTTCCCAAGTTTACTGCCACTTTTCACTGCTTCTTCTTCTGTCACATTGTCTCCCACCTGACAAAAAAAAAAAAAAAACAAAACAAAAAACACCAGCTCTCTATCAACACCTGTCAGGTTACGAGAGATCACAGAAAGTGTAAAACAGCGACCTGTTCCTTTAAAGTCACAAAGGCGAAGTCGGTTTATCTTGATCGCTCAGACAAAAAAAAGGGTCAAATTCTCACGAACTAGAAACCCTGCAGGTTTGTGGTCTTGGTGTTTGAAAACCCACACATACACACACACACACACACACACTTGCAGCCTGGTGATTCAAGGAAACTGAGGTTCTCACTATTTCTACGAGGCGGTTGGTTACTCAATAGTTTTGATTACATACAACATGAATACATTGCAACAGGCGCACAGCCACACAACATCTCTGGGTCAATTTGTCTTTCTGACCAACTAAAGCCGCCATCTTTAGCCATTTCAACCCTTCCTAAATTCATTTTCTACCTGGAAACAAACCATTTCACTCTCCAAAATGTTGTGCATCGGTTTATTTCCCAAAGTTACGTTCATTACACTGTAAAACCACAAAACCTGACCAGGTGTTTTTGCTCTACTTTCTAGTGAAAACATGTTAAGAAAAACTAACTTACAGGTAACTTTACAGCTTGTTTTAAATTAACAATTCTTGAAAAAGTACTAGTTCCACTAGCAGATTATTTTTCCATGTTATAAGTGAGATAAACCGCTAGTGAATCAAACATCGACACATTAGTAATAAAAATGTATCTATTGTTTGCCATTGGTTTGGCTGTGGGTGCAACACATTTAGTTCTTCACATCTGCATTTTTACCATTATTAATTCTGTTAGCATGTTGCTAGCATGTTGTTAGCACCTTTACTGACCCGTGTTTCAGACAGAAAATGAGCAGAGAGATGAGAGAAAATCCTGCAGCAAAAGCCTTGAGGTTTTTATTAAACATCAAATGACATCATCAGGGGGTAACAGCATGCAGAGCCACGCACTGCAAAAACACAAAAACTCACTGGGCTTCTATGCAAATATCTTAATACACTTAACAAAACTAACTTACAAGTAACTTTTCTGCAAGAAATAGGAGTTTGTTTTATGTAATTTTTAAAAGTAATTATTTCCAATGGCAGATTATTTCACTTATAACAAGACACTTCTCATGTTATAAGTGAAATAATCTGCCAGAGTTAGGAGTATTTTTTTATTTACATTAAGGAATTATTTACTTAAAACAAGGTCCCACATCTTGTTGAAAAGTTCCTTTCAGTTAGTTTTGTCTTATTTCCAATAAGACGCTTGCATTAAAAACTAGACAAACTTGGTAAGATTTTGTCTTCTCCATCAATTCAATCCAGTAAATTATGCAACTGGAGGAGTATCTAACCTGACACTTTAATGCAACCAGACCTACATCGCTGTTTACCTACAAGCTGTCCAGTCAGGACACAAATAAAGTGTTTTATCGCTGAAGAACCTTTAATTCTCACTCAGATTTCATGGCTGAGTGGATTTGTCGGATTAAAACCTGATAACGGCGAGTCTTAAGCGTGTTATAATCTCCAGGGAAAGGCCCTGGTTAATGCTTTCTGCTCTGCTCAGCCTGTCTGACGCAGAGGCTCTCTGCTTGACTAGCTGTCACCAGAGGACATCCTGTCTGCTCGGTGCTGTCATCTGCACCGCACTGCTTCTCCTTCTTACTTCCTCTCCGCCTCGGTACTTCTGCACTCCTTCGTCCTACAACTCGCTCACCGCTGCCGAGAAGTGACTAACCCTTGCTGGGAGATTCACAGAAAATGTAAAGAGGCTGATTTAAAAAACAAAACAAAAGGGGAAGCTTAATTCAGTCACAACTGACAGTAGTGGGGTTTCTCTCCGGGATTAAAGAAAAAAGAGGAACAGTGTGAAAACACTACCTGTAGGAACAACCATTCAGGAACTCAAAACGACACAGACTGAGGCGCCTACTTCTACTTTCCAGCCTTTTGTTTCAAACTGGTTTTGGGCGAGAGACTCACGTGCTCGTCTAAGGTGAACTCCTTATCTGGTGTGCAGGGGGAGGTGGGCTTGTGCTTCATGAAGTCCTTGAAGCTGCTGGACCTCTGCAATGTGAGCTGCAAAACACGAAAAGCCCATGAAGAAAAAGCACAAACCGCAGAGGCACAAACACACAAAAAAGCACCAGATAAGCGACTGTTGGTGCACAATGGCTGCTGCTCGGTAATTTTGTGCTGCAGCGCTGATAAGGTTTCTGCTCTTATCTTGTACAGGTCAAACAGTGAAAGTTCAGAACGATTTCTGGTTATGAAAACGATTTGTAACGCTTTGTTTGAAGGGATGTGCATAAAACTCACATGATCAACAGCTGCTGTGAACATGAAGGAGTTTTAATAAATGTTTATGATTCTTGTCATCAAGTGTCACTCGGTCAATAACGACATTTTTAATGTCAACAGAGTAGAATATACTTGTTTTATCCCCAAGGGGAACTGGTTATTAGTTGACAAGTTATTTGAGAATACAAATATAACAATGAGTGATAAAATGTATACAACTTATGAATGCCTAACAGTGACATAAGTAAATCAAAAAGTCAGAAAAAAGTCAAATAAAAGTGTCAAATTTTCATTATATAGAGAATAATGACAAAGTTGCATGAAAACTTGAACTGAATGTCCATTACAAGTGTAAACATTGCAGTAAAGTGCAATGCAGTAAAGTTACTAAATAACTCTTCATGACAACATTCACAAAGACTCCTTCATGTTTTTGACATTTATATCAGTCTTGTGCACAGCCCTTCAAATAAAGTGTTACCAAATTATTGTTTTATTTCTGCACCAACACACTGCAAAAACACCAAATCCTACCAAGTATCTTTGGTGCAAATATCTTAGTGCACTTAAAATACGACAAAACTAACTTATAAGTAACTTTTCAGAAAGATGTAGGAGCTTGTTTTAAGTGAATAAAACCTTAACATTGATTAAAAAGTTGTAGTTCCCCTGCAGATTATTTCACTTTTAATAAAACATTTGTATCTTAGTACTTTTTAATCAATACTAAGGGATTGTTTTTACTGAAAACAAGCTCCTATATCCTGCTGAAAAGTTACATGTAAGTTAATTTGATCCTATTTCAGTTTTGCTGTGTTTGTGTTTCTGCAGTGCAGCCAGAAATCTGTGTCCTGAGTTTCTGCAGCTCTACCTGTGACTGTTTGTGTAAATATGGAGCAGAAAGGAAACAAGGGCGGCTGATTAACAGCTGTGTCTGAAATAAACCGCACCACTAATGTAGAGCACTTAGCTGAAGTATTAATATCTTTGGAACTTCTTCACATTTTGTTAAAAGGAGAAACTCAACTTTATCAGGACATTTTTCTGATGGACTGACAGAAAGTTGTAGATATTTCAACCACCAACAGGGCCAGATTTACCAGGATGTGGGCGCCTGGGCTGGAGACAGTTTTGGTTCCCAAAAATGTCTCCACTAGGAAAAAATACTTTAACAAATGCAAGACACAGTGCATTTTATAACATTTAATAAAATGAGTCCTAGACGTCAGCAGGTACAAAGTGATGCCTGGTAGTAAAATACCGATAAATTCATGATGTTCTCAAAGAAATTGACTAATTTTCCAACATTTAAATATTGTTTATTTTTATAAAACGTCCAAAATATTAACACAACTCATCTAATTTGTGGATATTAGTTTTATAAAACTACCAAGAACCTCTGTAAGCTTTTTTACCTGAGTCAATTTGTCAAAGCGTTTTTGGACTGGATGGAAATTATTTTTGGTCGTCTTTTTCCAAGTCTTCCTACAGATTCGTAATTTGATTTAAGTTTGGACTTTGACTGGGACATTTTAACTTTCAGGTGAACCTTTGACCCAATTTCAAGTATCTTGCCATTTTTCGGGATTGTCCTACATTTAGAGGTGGACAGAGTAACCAAATATTGTGGTTCAATTTTTACTCAAATAGCCATCCAAGAAATTACTGAACTAAGAACAAAAAAAAGGATTTGGTAAAAAGGCTACTCAAATACAGTAAGTGATCAAATTCTCTTTCGTTTAATATATAAACATTTAATCCATCAGATGGACTAAAATACCAATGTGACAATAATTCATACAAGTAATGAAAAATAACTAAATCAGGCAAAGTAAAATTTTTTCTAATCAGTTTCTTTAAATGAAAAACTTATAAAACTTAAACAAAAACTGCAGGTGTGTGTCTGTGTCTGGTAAATATTTGTTTTTCATTCAGTAGGAAGAGAAAATAAAAATTTTGTTCAAGTAAGAGCAGAAAAACTTCATAATAAAATTACTCAAGTAAAAGTAAAAAGTAAAGTGTAGTAAAATACTCTTAAAAGTACTTTTTTCCCCAAAAACAGTTACTCAAGTAAATGTAAGTGAGTAGATGTAGCTAGTTACTAATCGACTGTTAAATGCGGCTCTGACTAAAGTATATTTCCAGTCAGCAGCTGCAAAGTGACAAAAGGGGAAACATGCAGCTGGTATTATTAGAAACCCTCATAGTTTTCAGTTGAAGACTGAAATAGAAGCAGTTGCAACTCAGGTTAAATCAACAATTGTTTGTTTTTTTACATGAACCCCAAAATGTTTCTTATCCGACAAGAGAATCTACTTCCACATGTTTGCAGCGCCCCCTACATGTCAGGTGGAAAACTGCAACGATTCTCGTCCATTTATATGCGACTTCTGGAGTGAAAGACAAAGAGTTTGACTCTTCTTGGCTGCTTCCCAGATTATTGCTGAAGTCCATTTTCACTAAAGTTTTCTAACAAGTATAAAAACTTATGATTAAAGTAACAACAAGCGAACTCTGTTTACCAATTAGTTGATTTCTTAAAGCAGCTTGTTGCACAAATTTTTTGTTTTCCAGTTATTAAAATGATGAGTATTAATTTTACACAATTCCAAGCTCAATAAAAATCGTTTGACAAAAAGGAACCCCACAGCATGATGCTGCTAACACCATGCCTAATGGTGAATGTCTAGTATTTCACCTTCACACCATTCTGCTTGTGACCCAGACAGTTTAACTTCATGGTCAACTTTATTTAGGTGAATCGGAGTCCTTATGTTAAGAATATTGATTTATTGTTGTCATGATAAACTTCAGTTATTGATAGTAAATAAAAACAAAACTGATAATATGATCAGAAATGTTATTTTTCTTCCCTGTTTGTTGCATGAGAGCTTAAATAAATATCAGTAAATTTGAAAATATGATTAAATGAAGTAACTGTGTAGTTTAGTGATCTAAATCTAATGTTTTTAATTGATCCTGAAGAAGCCTGTTTTAAATAAATATTGTGTTTGTGGCGCTATGAATGCTGGGCCATGCAGGGACAGTCACACAGCTACCTAGAAAATCTTTATCATTTTCACAAAATGCTGCAGTAAAACTCTAACTGCATGTCACCTGGAACTAATCAGAATAATATGATTAATAATGATGTAATTTCATTTGTAAAACTTTGATAAGACAGGAATCTGTTTTCCACCTGGCTCCACTTTGTGTTGGCCTATTCCACAAATCTCAGTAGATTTCATAGACGTTTGTGGTTATACTGTGATAAAAAGGTTAAAGAGAACTTTTGCAAAGATCTATAAGTGATGAAAGTAGAGAGACAACATCAGACTTCCAGATCGAATCTTTAATTTATGCTAATTAGGATGTCTGAAAATAGGAAATACCGGTTTTCATACTTCCTCACCATCGATGTTTGACATGTCGTGAACGTCCAAACCCTGAGAACTTCTTTTTTTGTTGTACAAACGACAATTTTCTTGCACACGTTCTGAAATTAGGAACTGCTGCGATTTTAACTCCTTTGCATGACTATCTACAGGCAGAGTTTTCCCTCTATCTGTGGCGGAAACTCTTTGTCTAATTTTCCGTCGAACTGTGGCGCAGCGCAAAAAAATCTTATCGCAGCTCATCCTTCTGTCTCTGCGTGCTGAAACCACAGGAAACGGGCAAAGCTTGAGCAACTGCTGCCAGCCAATCATTGCAGAGTCAAAAACCTGAAGAATTAAAACCACAGGTGAAGTCAGACAAACTCGCCGACCTTTAACATCTCGGGTTTTTGCTGCAACGTGATCGAATAAACTGAATAGCTGCTGAAAACCGAAGCCACAACGAGGAGGTCCTCAGGCCTCGATGACTCCCTGAGCGAATGAAAATGTTTTCTGAGAACAAAAGCGAGGAGATGTGTAATGACAAGATGTTAATCAGACCGCAGGAGCAGGGCTGAGGATGGAAAATAAGGGCACTGGTGTCGAGTGTGGGAGGCGTGCTGATTTGGTGACAGCTGGAGACGAAGCCGGCTGAAGCCACCGAGTCTTTTCTGACTCAATCTGCATCTGCAGTGAATCACCAGGCCAGAACAGAGGAACTCACAAAGCATAAGCTGCAGCAGATAGTTAGGAAATACAGAAAAGGACCTAAACTAGTTAAACATGCGAGAGGTTTTTAAAGTTCTGCATTTGTGGGGGTTTCAGGTTGACCGCAGAGCTCTGCACTATGTTGAGCTGACATCCTGTGTTTAAAAGACTTAGACAAAACCAGCAGAGTGTGAGGCCTTCACTGGAGTTTTACTACAAAGCGGTAAAACCATGAAGCTCAGTTTTATACACACCAACCAGGCCTTATTGTTGGTTTCCCCAAAGCAAAGTCAGAAGCAGAAACTCACCTTCTTCTTCTGCGTCTGCTCCTTTTCTGAGGCGTTCGATGGCCTTCGCCTCAGCATCTTCGTCCACTTTTCTCTCGGACAAGAAAAGCTGCGAGAAGGCTGCAGAGTTTAATCACCTAACGACGTCTGTCACTGCGCTGCAGTGAGGTGAGGAGAAAGAGAAGAGGGCTGAGGCGCACTCTGCTGCAAAAGAGTGAAGTGAACAAGTCAGGAAGTCACATGGGCGCAATGAAACCAAAAAGGCAAACCCTGTTTCTGCTGCTCAGAACCTGAACAGAGCTACTGGGTTGGTTGCACGCATTACTCATGATTGCGTGCCATTAGCTTCCTTGAAAAAAGCGAACTTATATACTCAAAGGCTCTCAGGCACCATTATGACAAGTTCTGCACTGCAAAAACACAAAATCCTACCAAGAGTTTTTGTCTAGCTTCTAGTACAAATATACACTTGAAATAAGAGAAAACTAACCTACAAGTAACTTTATAGCAAGATATGTGAGCTTGTTTTAAGCAAGTAATTACTTAATATTGATAGAAAAGTTTTAGTTCCACTGGCAGATTATAAATTATTATACCACGGGAAACATTTCTTATTATAAGTTGAATAATCTGCCAATTGAGCTAGTGCATTTTAAATCAATATTAAGGAATTATTGACTCCTATATCTTGCTACCAAAATACTTGTACGTTAGTTGTGTCTTATTTAAGGGTGCTGAGACATTTGCATTAGAAACTAGACCAGTGGTTCTTAACCTGGAGTTCGGTTGAACCCCAGCGGTTCGGTGAGTCGGTCTCAGGGGTTCGGCGGAGCCTCTGCTGTCGCGGAGATAAAGACTCACTTGTGTAAAGTCGTGATGACGCCCAGCTTTGCCATCACTTGCTGCAGAGGATCACGTTACATTGCTTAGCCAATCAGAGCATCACGTTACATTGCTTAGCCAATCAGAGCTGCGGAGGAGGAGCCCTGTGTTGAATATGATGCTTGTTCGGTACCTCAAAAAAGGTTAAGAACCACTGAATTAAAGTAAAGTGTTTTGAATTGTGAAAAAATTCAAAGAATTCTTTTAAAGTGCAAGTTGCTCAAAATCAGTTGAATAAAAGCTCCATGACTTTGTTCTGAAGGTCATGTATTCATTGAAATAAATAAAAAATCCCACTTGTTTATTTATACTATTCAGACTAAATGACAGTTTCAGGTCAACAGTTTTACGGTCAGCATGTCAAAATGTATTCATAGTGAGCACATGTAAAGTGTGGAAGTGAAAGATGATAAAGGACATGTTTGGAAACTGCAACGGCTCCACAGCTGCCAACCACTGAGGCTACAAAATCTCCCAGCCGGGACAATCGCAGCAGCAGATGTTCATGCAGCTAATAACTTATGAGACAAATTTGTTGCAACGTCAGTCACAAGTTCCAGAAGAGACGGCCGTTGGACAAAAATACAGGAGTGACTCAGAAAAATGTCTGCACTCTGTTTTTATAAAAAACATACAGTCAGGCTGCAGGACAGGGAGGCAGCAACACGATCTGGCAGCGAGTGCAGAGAAGGAAGTTCAGTGCAAGGCAACTTCAGCTTGTTATTTCAGTGGTGTGAAAACCACGAGTAGAGGATGCCCTGCTTGAGTTTCCTGTCACTTGACTGCAGGTTGGCAGCCAAACTCATCTGTCTTTATGATCACAAAGGTATGAAAACAACAACCAGCAGCTGAGTGGCCTAACGGTGATAAAGTCACCATGTGGAACCTCAAAGCAATGACAGACTAAATGTTAAGCAGACTAACAAAAAATGTCTTGTTATGGAAAAATTACTCAATATACTAGCTGTAAAAGTATTTAAATTATTATTAATTAAATTATTATTATTAATAAATGTTGTAAATGTTTGGCCACTAGTTGTGCTGTGGAGTAATATTTCCTCAAACTCTGACCTAATTTTGTTTGTGATCTAGATGTAAACAATGATGCAGCTAAAAATCAACTAGTTTCACCTGAGTCCACTGCAAAAACACAAACTCCTACCAAGTGTTTTAGTCTAATTTATAGTACAAATATCTTAGTACACTTAAAATAAGATGAAACTAGCTTACAGGTAACTTTTCAGTAAGATAAAACAGCTTGTTTTAAGTAAGTAATTACTTAATATTGATGAAAAAGTAGTTCCACTAGCAGAGTTCTGCATTTATATAAAAAAAAACATTTTTCCAAGTTATAAGCGAAACAATCTGCCAGTGGAACCAGCACTTTTTCATCAATATTAAGGAATTATTTACTTAAAACAAGCTGTTATAATATTTCAAGATATTTGCATGTTAGTTTATAAATCACTGAACGGTTTAGCACCACAATACCTTAAAAATCTGTTGTTGCCGTACCAACCATCTAGACCCCTCAGATCTTCTGGTTCTGATTCTGCTCTGCATCCCCAGAACCAGAACCAAACGTGGAGAAGCAGCATTCAGCTTCTATGCACCACAGATTTGGAACAAACTTCCAGAAAACTGTAAAACAGCTGAAACACTGAGTGCCTTTAAGTCTCCAATTAAAACCATCCTGTTTAGAGTTGCTTATGGATAAATACATTTGAGAATCCTTGTAAGTTACTTTTAATAATGTTAAAAGTGTGAACCTTGTGGTGTCCACAAGGTTCACTTAAAAATGTTAACTTTTACAGAGGACACATGGTAAATGGACCCAAGACAAGTGCATGATCAGAAGAATCTTTTATTTATAGAAAACAATCATCTGATGCTAGTAGTTCCTTTTTCTTCCTTTACAAATAATGGAAAAAATAGAAAATGCATAGGCAAACTCTTTTAAGAGCCGTCCACGGCAGTTTTAAAGGTTTTTATACCCACGCTTAGTGTGTTAAGGCAGGGTGGGAGGTGTTGCACATTTACAACTTTAAGATGCAGGACGAGTTCCAGGAAATGAGCCGATTAGAGCTTCGCAAGCTAAAGGTATAATGATTACATTTGAAGAAATATGCTGTGAACCAAAAATCAATTAATTGACCGCAGAAATAAAAAAAAAACTGAAAGCAAAACGTAATTTCTGTTGGCTGAAACATATTGAAACAAGCTGTGTACAATGTGGTCAGCTGAAAAAGAGGATTTTGTGGCATTGAAAGGAAATGAAAAGGCTTGGTGAAAGGAACATATTCACTTTTCTTATAAATAGTCAGGGTGGAGTAACTTACAGTGACTTATCAAGCACAGTCTGATAAAACCTAATAACACTTATGATTATGTTTAAATAATTTTAGTATGACACAAAATGTGTTTTAAAAAAGAGGCAGAGAGATTAGACACTATAAATTTTCAAAGGTAATTTAATTATGACTAAGCAAAATGTCATACTGAACATTTTTATTGTTATTGTTGTTTCATGAGAATTGAGGTTCAAACCTAAGCTTTGATTTTGTCAGCATGTTCCTTCTGAAGTACTATTTACCCCATCTAGAATCTGATACAAAACAACAGCAGCAAAAATCAAAATGATGGATATTAAAGATTAGGCAAATGGCAAAGAGGGCTTCCAACCTCAAAGATCTGGAACTGATATCCAAATATGAAATGCTGAAACACCAGTTGAATCATCCAAAATGTGTTGGTACTAGGAATGTGCTGATCAGGTTTTTTTTCTCCCGATACCGATACCGATCACATAATTATTTATTTTTTATCATAAACGCTACTGTTACATTATGTAGAAAAAGGAACCATGAATTCACCTTAATTTAGATAAAGACTTGTTTTAATAACTTTTTCAAGAAGAAAACTAAACAAAACAGGCATTGTGCAAATTGAACTGCTATCAATAATACTATCTTTAACAGACTGATAACATATGAGGCTCTGAAGAAGCTAAATAATGCAAAGAGCCAAAATAAAACCTCTCAACATTACCAAAAAGTTCAAGTGTAAAACTTAACATTCAAAGGAAAATACAGGATCCATTACAATAAACAATCCAGAGTTACTGAATGAAAACTTCCTGTTAGCATAGCGGCTAGCTGGTTACTGCTAGTTCTGATTGGCTGTTTCTGACTGAGCGGAGTAACAGGGAGGAGATCGATTATTTTTTAGAGATTATCTCTCATGTTAGGACAGAGAAAGTTTTAATACATATGTAAAATGTATTTTTTAGGTTAGATGCTGCAGCTTTAAACAGGTTCGGTGTGAGAGTCGCTACCAGGTGGAGCAGAAGCGGCTCCGTGTCAAATATTACTAAATATTAAATATTACTACCTGTAGCGGAGCAGCGGTTCAACAGCAGAACCAGCGTCTTACATCGCAGCTCCAAGACTTAAATCATTTAGCGGGTTATTAGTTTATCTTTCTGACCGTCATGCTAATCCGGTGAGTGTTTGTAGCTGCGCTGCTTTACCTGCTGTCTGATCCTCCATGTCTTTTTACTGCACTGAGCCTGATGTAGCCAAACTCCGTCATTGTTTTTATGTCTATTAGCTTCTTGTGTTGATGCATTTTGACCTGATTCTATTTTAAGCCGCAACACGCAAACGTCCTCATTCACTCAGTGGTTATAGTTACACATCGCTTAGGATTTGTTGCTGCGCGTTTTGCAGAGTGAAGGAAAGACGAGACCAGCTGGACAGACGGGCTGAGAAATGAGATGCAGGTGACCAGGTATCGGTAACAGAGCCAATGATCGGCCGATCCCGATCATCACCGATTTCACGGAAATCGGCCGATTGGCCGATTTTAATGGTACCAACTAGAGGTGTGCGGACCAACTAGAGGATCCGCACACCTCTAGTTGGTACCATTAAAATTTGATGCACCCTATATTTACCAATAGAACAGCAGCGAGTTTAGTCCACAAGATCCAACCATCAATAAAATCAATATTTAAAGGGATTTGAAAAGGATGTAGGAACTCTTCGTGTGAATAACAAGGCTCTGGTGTCTGGCAGAGTGAGTACATGCAGCAACAAACCGTAGGCTACATGCCCGTCTTTGCTAGCAGATAAAAGCTACATTAGCTAAGCTAATTTTGCTAGTTCGGCAGTAAGTACCATAGACATACGTATTGATGTCTATGGTAAGTACTACTGTAAATATCATTGACATTTATCATAGTATTACAAAGAGGTGGGTAGAGTACTCAAAAATTGTAATCAATTAATAGTTGTGATGTACTTATTTATAAGTTAGATAGAAACAAAGCTAGATGTAGTTCTAAACTTGGCTTTGTTGTTGTCATGGCAACTCCATAGAAACTGCCTGCTAAGATGGCTGTCAGTTTCAAAGCTCATGGAAATGTAGCATCACATGATAACTATGCACTCATTAAACAATCAGCAACAACTTTATCAGTCGTCGTCTCAAAGTGTGACACTTTATTAAAATATACATTATATTAGCCGGTCATACAAATGCCCAGTTTAAAACCTCAAACTATAACATCAAAAAAGAAAAAAAAAAAATCACAAAATATTATTTTAAATATTAAAAAACACAAAAAAATCATATATTTGCTCACATATTTTAAATTATTAATTATATCTTACAATTTTAACTAAAAAAAAAACCCATTTCTGTGCATCTGTGAACCTGGGGTAGCTGCTCGGTAGAGACTGCATAGGGGTAACGTTTGAGTGCAAGTCTGCTGAGGAGTGCGGCGGGAGGAGACGGACGCTCAGATGATGTGGAGCAGGGCGAAAACCAGAGCGATGAGCGTCAGGGAGGAGGAACAGACGGAGGCGGAGGATCCGGCCTCGGTGAAAGGCTGGGTGTTTCTCAGCATCCAGTCCTTCTCCTCCTGCAGCCCCTGCTTGTCCAGCTCAGGGCCCACCAGCCGACGAATCATCTCATAGTAATTATTCAGCCACTGCAGCTGGAGATGGAAATACACGCATGTATTATTAAAGGTGTTTCCAGCCCCTGATAGTCCTGTGGACTCTGTTCGATTGGAACCAAAACTGTTAAGTTTTCAGCTGGTGCAGTTTGCGTTCACACTGCACTGCACCAAATCTTTTGAAAAACCAGTTCCCCTCCTCACCTGTGGAGGCGCTGCACCAAAAACTACTGAAGGAAACAACATGACAGCCTCTTAAGAAGACACTCAGTGAAACTTCCTTCTTTACAAAATGTAAACAAAAATGGAACGACGTCGGATTTTAGCGGTTATAGGGATTCTCTTATCTTTGGTAAAAGACAAAGAGACATTTCTCCCGCTAGCACTAGAATCTTGAGTTTGTTTTGGTTGTATTTACCCAGAATGCACTGCTCTGCTCTGGTCCAATTGGCATTTACATGTGCATTCAAGCTGCACAAGAGTTCACTTTTTAAATTTCCCAGGTACATAGTGCCATTATAATACAATGAAGCCTCTGAAATTGGGGCTCTGTCGCTTTAAAAACTCCTGCTCTTTCTGAAACGCCACCTTCAGGAAGTTATCATATTTTTACCAGCATTCCACCGAGAAGTCGCTCAGCAGATGTGCAGTTTCATCAGATATTTGCTAATTGCTGCTGGCTAGTCTGAAGGAGCTGAGTGGGGCAGGGCTCCTCTGTGAGACGGAAGCTCAGAACCTTGAAAACTGCAGCTCTGAGAAGGAGCTGCATCTTGAAGGCGGAGCTTAGTCCAACCAGACTTTTTGCTGAGCTGAATGGTTGACATGTAGATTGAAGGATTTTCCAAACATTCATAAAAGAATTAAAGCAAAACTCAGGTATATTTTTATGAGGGAATAGCATTATAACATGATATGAAGCTAAAAAAAAAAGGTTGGTTTTATATAATACTGTTCTTTTAAAAAAACTGAGACCTAGATATGTAGACAGAGCAGGATTTGCTTTTTTGGTCCGAATTGGAGTTTGAAGGCACATTCATATCTCCCCTAATGAACCAGACTTTCTACACACTTTGGACACCCCTGAACTCAAACTAAGGTCATACTGCAGGTAAGATACTCACGACTCTTCACTACTCATCACAGCCCCGATTGAAGACTTTTCTCTCTATTTGAGTTAAAAATTTGACACGTTTGATCTAATCATGGCACTGAATGCAGAGCAAAGTTAAAAAGTGAATTTTTCATTGGGTATGCTGACATATTTAAAGGCACTAATTGGTCATTGTGATTTATTTAATACTACTTGTGATAAAAAAAAATTGAAACAGTTTAAAAATACATTTAACAAAAACTAAAAGATGGAATTTAAGATACCTGATTTTTCTGTAAGAACATAAATCAGTTAAAACAATACATTAAAATATCTTTAAAAAAAAAGAAACAAAAACATCAAAGTTTGCTTCACACGTGGTTTTGTTTTCTTTTGTTGTTTTGATCTCAGAGCTGCAGAGACGCTTCAACCACAAGAGTGAGAGGGGATTTTAGGAGGAAGCAAGAACCAATGTTGCAGGAAGGGAGAAGACAGGGTCTGTGTCACACTATCGAACGTCCCAGAGGTATTTACAAACTAAAACAGGAAACTGCTGGCAGCGCGTTATAGTTCATGAATCTGCATCTGCCTGGTGTTTTGTAATTGAGAGATTGATTCTGCAAAAGATTCCTCACCTGTTTTGCACTGAGGAGTGAAGTGTCTATAAGTTTTCTGTCGTATGGCACCAGAGACACAGTGTCAAATGTCAGGAAGTTGTGCCCAAACTGAGAGACAGAAAGGTGCATTAGTGATAAAGTTACTGTGAGAATCATTTTTACCAATGATGTTTTCTGTTTGCTCTCCACCTTAGTATGAACCGGAACGGTCACAGCGATGTCTTCAATCCGAATGCCAAAGTCATTTTCCTTGTAATATCCAGGTTCTGCAACCAAAAGGGAAACAGAAATAGATTTATATACATATAAAAAAGTATAAACATATAAGTATAGACATATATACATATAAAAAAAGTGTTTAATCACTTAGAGCTATTTTATGACTTTGCATTTTAGCCACTCTGCAAAAGCAAAAAATATTACCAACTAATTTTTGTTTAGTTTCTAGTGCAAATATCTTACCACGCTTGAAATAAGTCCAAATAAAAAGATTTTGTGTTTTTACAGTGTAGCAGCTTTTCTTAAGTAAATAACTCCTTAATATTTATTAAAAAGTACTATATTGATTAGCAGATTATTTCACTTATAACAATATATTTTCCCAGGTTGTAAATTAAATAATTTGCCATGGACATTGATACTATTTTCATGAATGTTAAGAAATTATTGACTAAAAATAAGCTGTAATTTCTTGCTGAAAAGTTACTTATGTTGGGTTTGTCTTATTTCAAGTGTATAAACATATTTGCAATAAAAACCAGACAGAAATACTTCGTAAGATTTTGTGTTTTTGCAGTGTACATGCTAAGTTGTTCATTCATCAGCCGTCTAGTTTTGTACGTAATCAGATTATCTTTGGTAATAAAATGTTCCTTGAACCTCCCTAGTTTCAGACATGTTTATACTTTATGAAGTGACTTTTAGTTTAAGTTCACTGGAGTCCACAAACAAACTGATTTAACCTGAGAGGATGATGAATTTACAAAGAGCTCACCAATAGACGTGAACATGCCAGCTTTGAAGGGAATGTTGTTGCTCTGAAATCCAACCGGCCCTGGAAACACGTCAGAATAAAACATAAAATATTACAGAAAGCATGAAAAACAGCAAAAGTAAAAATCAAACACATCTGGTGTGACAAGACTGTCATTCCGTTTCCTCAACAGAACCTGAATATGACTTTTTTTTAACATCCTGGTGTATATTTTCCTGCAGTCTGAATAAATTGTTTCTCTAAGGAGTGACTGAAATGGGACAGAAAAAACATCAGTCCTTCTGAAAAGGCTCTGCTTGGAGCAGTTTTAGTGTTTTCTTAGTTTAGTTAGAGAAACAAACAGGACAGCTGCTTAGTTTTTCTCAACTCTCTCTGCGACAGAATAATCATCTCTACATTTTATGCAGTTTTTCCACCCAAGTTGGGTTAAATAGCTTTTTTCACATAACTGCTGGATTTTTATTTACTCTGGTTATCTTTGTATTATAATATAATTTATTTAATTATCTAAAATATTTACCAGGAACAAATGAAGCAAAAGCAGAGAAAATTTCTGGGGTAAATACTTTGCCACAGCGCTTTAACATTCTCCTTTGTTACCGTCACACTGTGGCGTATTTGCTTCAGCTGATGTGGGCATCGATGATGTAAACCACATCACAAGTGGTTGAATTGCAAAATGAAATGTTTGTTCACATGCGCGTTGCTTGCCAGGTTTTGTAATGCTCAACTAAACCCCCAGCTACTCAACTTAAGGCAAACTCTCTTAGATTTGGTAATCAAATTAGATTTATGTAAATATTAGTGTTTCTTTTTCTCTGTGGCAACAAGTATTTAAAGGGAACCTATTCAGATGTTTTTATGCTTCCATTTGGGTTTCTACTGCTTCTAAAAACAGGCCAGGGGATTAAAAAAAAGAAAACTTATTAACTTATTGTCTTTTTGAGGCAGTAAGTTAATGTTTTCAGTGTTTGGAAAACGAGCCCAGTCAAAAACCTTCCATATGTTAAGCGCTGCACCGTTACCTAGCAACTAGGTTGCACCAACTAGGTAACGGTGCAACGGTTACCTAGCAACAACAGCCCAGCCCAGCCCGGTTACCAAGCAACCCAAGCTGAACCCCAGAATGTTTCAGCTGGTTCTACCACTGTACGCGCTGTGTAATGTAAGTCAACAAGAAGACAAGAGTTTTAT
Source organism: Poecilia picta (assembly GCA_033032245.1). NCBI lineage: Eukaryota > Metazoa > Chordata > Actinopteri > Cyprinodontiformes > Poeciliidae > Poecilia > Poecilia picta. The sequence goes on from CM065362.1 coordinate 9,043,209, forward strand.
TGTTGGCTTACATCCAGAAACCATTTTTTGAATTCTTTTTCAATTCAAATAAAGTTCAAAAATACTTTATTGATCCGAAAGGGAAAATAAATGTTGTTGTAACTCATTAATTCAAAGTCTTCAATCAGTTAGTGTAGGCAGTGACGGCTGTTGGCAGGAAAGATCTCTTGTAGTGATCTGTATTACAGTTGGTTGTACAGGAGGCTCCACTTCTGTTTTTCAAAGATGTACGGCTGTATAACAGCACATCTGTTTGAAGTCATTTTCACAAACGTTGAGTCGGGCGGCGTGGCAACCAGCAGCTTGTTTGGATTTAAAGCGACAGGACGCCCAAACACAGCTCATTATGAAAGGAGATCAAAATAAGCAGAAGTGAGAAAACTGAAACCTCATTATCAGAATGATTTATAAGGATGATTTTATGCAAAAAAATGTATAAAAGTGTTTGGTATTGATTTTAGACAAAACCTGTTCAAGGAATCATAATAGGTCACCTTTAAAAAGCCTAATGAAAACCTTACACTCATGAACTCCAAAGTAGTTCCCCACTCCATGACCGGTGCCGTGGCCGTAGTTCAGGCCCACCTCCCACAGAGCCCGGCGGCCCAGCATCTCTATGCGCACCCCTGTCGAGACACAAGAGGCCTCTTACAGAGCAGAAAGCAAACATCCTGCTGCACAAGCAGGACTGCAATCTTCTCAACATGATGTGGAGGAAGAGAGCTCTCTAGTGGCGACATAAAAACACGTTTCAGGGATGGGGAAGAGCAAATCCAGAGTTTCCCACTCACCGCTTGTCCCTGATGGAAAAACGGTTTGAGATATTTCAATGTTTCCCATGAGAACTCGAGTGAACGCCTCCTGTCAGAGGAAAAACAGGTTTCAAAGACAAAAAAATGACACTTGACCTACTTTATTCATTTGAGTGGAAGCTGTTGACAAATTGGAATTTAGTTAACTAGAGAAAAATGAGTTGAATTAAAATTTTTAGTAGTCAGACTGACATAATTTGTACATTATGAGTGAAAAAAATGCTAAATAAGTTCTCTGAATGTACACATACTACAGCAAGCTGACAACAACCGCTAGTTCAGTTAGCTTCTCGTTTAGCTTCTGTTTTGTCAATCTGAAGTGAATTCATAAATTTTATTTTTGTTAAACATAATGCCATAAGGTTATAAACTCAGATTATTATTATTATTGCTTTCAACTAACAAAATACAATTATGTGCACTGTAAAAACACAAAATCTTACCAAGAAATGTTTGCTAAGTTTCTAATCCAAACAGCTTAATCAACTTGAAGACAAGTATAACTTATAAGTAACTTTTTAGGAAGATATAGGAGCATAGTTTAAGTCAATAACTCTTTAATATTGGTTTAAAAGTACTAGTTCCAATGCCAGATTGTTTCACTTATAACAAGGAAAGAATGTCTTGTTATAAGTGAAATAATCTACTAGTGGAAATAGTACTTTTTCATCAATATTAAATATTTATTTACTTAAATAAGCTCCTATATCTTGCCGAAAAGTTACTTATAAGTTACTTTTGTATTATTTCAAGTGCACTTGAATCTAGACAAAAAATACTTGGTAGACATTTTGTGTTTGCAGTGTACATAATTAAGTCAGCTATGTAAATGAAATGTGTATCTAATTTTCATTTTGTAGAGTAACTTGAAAAGAAAAAATACGTTAAGTCATTGATAATTTTTTTTGAGTGCAATAAGAGGCTATTTAATGTAAATGTCACCTTCTGCATGTCTGTGGGCGTCCCCCAGTGAACCGTTCGGGTGATGTCAGTGGTCCCGTCTCTGAGAGTAGTGAGAAACGCCGTGACTCATTTTCTGCTCACGAGACGCGAAGTGAAACTGGAGGAGAGCGGATTTACTCACAGATACTGACCGCCGGAGTCAACCAAGAACATCTCCTCAACCGTCAGCCTCCTGCTGGTTCCTTCTGACGGGCTGAAAAACATAACAGGAACCGATACCGCTGAAATATACGACTGTGTTTACTGTTAAAATACGATAGAAATGTTTTTAAAAAATGGTTTTTAATAAGAAAGGAAAACACATCAGGGATCGTTGTTTTCTCTAGAAACTCCTACGCCTTCACACACGTTGAGTTCTGAAAACATTTAAACTAAGAATTTTTCTTTTTAATTATTTTTTGACATCAGAGCTGTTGGTTGTTTGTCTGTTATATTTTCAGGTGGTTTAACAGAAAAGGTCAATTTAGCTGCGAGGCGAAATGTTTGACTTTATTACTGAGACAAGCTGTACATGGTGAAGTTACTCGAACAACGTAAAGTGTGAAATCAGTCGTCAACTAAAAACTGTAAGAGATTCTCATAAGACCAGCTGCATACTTTCCCCTTTCTGTCACATTGTAACCACAAACTGGAAATATATTTTAGTAGCATTTATGTGACAGTATATTTGTGAAGTTGAAGGAAAAGGATTTACATATTTACAAAAACCAATATCCTATTTGGTGAAACAACACAGTCAGAGCAGCATTAACAGAGCTGAGTATAAATGAGTTATACTTACTTGAGTAACTTTTTTTTTTAATATACTTTTAGGAGTATTTTTACTGCGTTGTACTTTTACTTTTACTTGAGTAACTTTATTATGAAGTATTTCTACTCTTACTTGAGTAAAATGTCTGGATTTTCTACCTACTGAAGGAAAAACAAACATGTTTTAACCAGAAATTCACCAAACAGACACAGACCTGCAGTTTTAGTTTTATAATTTTATATTAAAAGAAACTGATTAAGGAAAATTTTATTTTGTCTGATTTTGTTACTTTTTGTTATTTATATGAATTATTTCAGATGCATCATTTGCTACAAATGATCAATCATTCACTAAAACAATGCTGTTTTATAAAATTTTACTAAGATGTTTATTTTTTCTTATTTAAAAGAGAATTGAATATTTATTTGCATCTTTTAATGTATTTCTAATATTGTATTCAATATATGTTGTTACTCATATCAATTGAAATTCTTCAAATACACAGTCCAGTCACATTAATGTGACCACCACGTACTTTCCACTTCAGAGTTAAATAACCAATCACAGAAGGCAGGTGGCAGCACAGTGCAGTTGAGCGTATATAAAGGGTGTGTGTGGGCTTCGGAAAACATTTCAATCGTTGGCGTAATGCAGAAACGAAGCGATTTATCCGACGTCCAAAAGGGCATGATCATTGGCTTTCGGGCCAAGGGTGGAAGCATTTCCGAAACGGCTGAGTTTGTGAACTGTTCGCGTGCCGCCGTGGTAAAAGTGTACCGTGCATGGCAAAATGGGACTGTCCAAAATCAACGACGTGGCAAATGTGGTGCACCACGGGCCATAGATGACAGAGGCGAACGACGGTTGCGGAGATGCGTTCGGGCAGATAGACGGGCTACCGTTGAGCAACTGACCACTAAAATGAACCAAGGGGCTACCACAAGTGTCTCCCAAACCACTATTCAGCGAACATTGCTGCGTCTGGGCCTCCGAAGCAGACGCCTGGTTCGTGCACCTATGCTGACTGGTGTTCATCGACGACGAAGGCTAGAATTTGCACGCCAGTACAGCAGCTGGACGTCCACTGAGTGGCGACAGGTAGCGTTTTCAGATGAATCGCGTTTTATGCTCCATCTGACAGATGGACGTTGGCGTATAAGGCGTGAAACCTCTGAAAGGAACCACCCTGCAACCATTGCAGGAACGGTCCAAGCTGGAGGCGGGAGCATTATGGTCTGGGGAATGTTTTCCTGGCATTCTCTGGGTTCACTGATTATTGTGGAAGGCACGATGGATCAATACAAGTACGCATCTGTCCTTGCGGACCATGTCCACCCCTACATGCGCATTGTTTTTCCTCAGGATGATGGCATCTTCCAGCAGGACAATGCGAGGTGCCATACAGCTGCCAGTGTACGTGCGTGGTTCGAAGAGCACCAGGATGAGTTTACCGTCCTCCCCTGGCCAGCAAACTCACCTGACTTAAACCCAATCGAGCATCTGTGGGACCATCTCGATCGAGTTGTTCGCGCCATGGATCCTCAACCGCGTAATCTAGCGCAGCTGGCCACGGCATTAGAGTCGGCATGGCTCAACATCCCAGAGAAGACCTTCAGGGACCTAAGTGACTCTCTTCCTGCACGTCTCGTAGCAGTTCGCTCTGCGAAAGGTGGTTATTCTGGCTTTTGACAGATGGTCACATTAATGTGACTGGACTGTGTAGTTGTTGTAGATGCTGATGGCTGCTAAAAGAGGTTAAATGAGAAATATGCTGAAGGTTTTTTTCCCTGATTAATCAACTATTCCTTGACTTATATTTAAGTGTTTTGAGGGTGACATTGCTACGTATCAGAAAATAAATCTCCATGGCGAGTTCTTAATGTTTTCTCCCTATTTAATAAAGAAATTGTTTTTTTGTTATCCAAAACTGTCTCGTTATAAAAACTTTGAGCATTTTAAGAAGAAAGGCCTCGTTAAAACAGAAGAAGACGTGAGTTCGTCTCACCTGTAGTGGGCCAGAGCAGCGTTCGGTCCGCTTGCAGAGATCGTCTCAAAGCTCGGGCCTCGGTTGTCCTTCTGTTTGCTGCAACGTTTATATCAGCTGTGACTCCAAAGTTTTATAAATACTTTATTAATACTGCAGAGTAAAGTTGTGAATTCACAGTTCAAACAAGGCGTTTATATATACAAACATGTAAGAATATTTACTTCTTTTCTGTTTGACATTAAATCAGATTGAACTTTTCTGTTTTGGTTAAAAACATTTTATTTCAGCTTGTTAAATCAGAGAATAATGAGAAAAATTTTCATATACAATATTTTGTTATTCAGCAAAAGGAAATAATTATGGAAATCCTGATTAAAAGTGGTCAGTTTGTCCTATAGCTCACAGAATGAGGCCTGATGGAGGCCTCATTCTGTGAGCTATAGGACAAACTGACCACTTTTACTCACTTCCTTTCTTCTCCTACTACTCTCCAGCTTGTATTATTTGCTGTTATTTCAACAGTTAGCTTTATGTTTTATCTAATTATTATTTTCATCTTCATATAAACTACACATAATCTGCCATTCAGTTTGGCTGTGATGCTTTTGTGAAGATTGAAAGTACTAATGATTGATAGGATTAATATGGATGTCTGTGTGATTAAAAGGAGACCTATTATGTTTACTCAAAGAGGTTAGGATGCAAAATATGTTCATTACATATTTGAACAAAAACATTCTTAGATAATGAGATTTTCGTCTGTTCTGTTGATTTTCTTTCAGAAAGAGATGTTTTAGGGCTTCTTCTTACTTTAAATTTAAATAATCAGCTGCTGGCCAACTCAACGTTTAGACTCAGGTGAAAATGGCTGCAAACAGATGCGCAATTATACAGTCATACATCTTTGAAGAGCAGAAGTGGAGCCTCCTGCACAGCCATCAACAATGGAGTAATTGGCTTCTGGGTGATAAGTCAAAAACCAAACACTTTTCCTCCCAGCAGCCATTGTACAGCGCGTAAAACCAGCTGACCAAACATACTGGAGCTTCACTGTGGTTGCATGAAATGTTACTTAACTAATAGCTCATTTTCCAGACACCAAAAAACATGTACTGGGTGATGTTTGAAGCTGTTGGGCTGTTTTGAGAAGCGGTTCAGACTCAAATGGAAGTACACAAACGAGCTACATGCAAATTTTCCATAATAGATCTTCTTTAAATTGAAACATCTTTGTATAAAGTGAATAAAGATAACATTTGCTGTGGATTGGAGCTATATAATAAACTGAACGTAATTGAAAAGTTTACGTTGGTTTAAGCTCAGACTCTCCGTAAACATCTGGTTGTAAGTCAGTTTGTCGACTCACCTGCGACAGTGGTTTACATATTCTGCAGCTCTCAGCTCGGTCACGTTCCCTGCTGGGACGACCTTTTCCAGCCACATCAGCAGCTGGATGACAGCAACCGCATCCCTCACCTGAACAAAAGTAAAAGGTAAAAGTAAAAGTTTGGGTTTGTTTTTTTTTCAGGTGGTAAATATGAATCTGTCTGCATTTGGGACGTACATGAGCTTCCCTCAGTATTCGTTCCTCAGTCTCATCTTTCACAGCTTTAGTTGTCAACACAGGAGAATAGGAGGATGTAATTAGTTTCTCCTATATTAGACAAACAAACAGTCATTAATATAAAGTATTTCCTTCAAATGAGCTGAAACTTTTGAAATGATCTGCATACCTGAGGTGTTATGAGCTCATAAAGAGCGTAGTTTGTGTATTCTGTGCCAATCCACACTTTAACGTCGGACTGAGCGACGTAGGCCGTCAGATTCTGACGAACAGAGTCGTAACTTTTCAGCTGCACGCAGAGGGACCCGGTACAGGACGCGCTCAGGTACGCCTTCAGCTCCTCAGTCACTCTGTTTGTGTGGACAAACAGCCTGCAGGAGGACAAACAGCAACATGCTTGTATGCATGTTGTTTTGTTGGGTCTGTGGTGGAATACTTGAAAAATATGCATGCTATTGTTTAAATGCAGAAATTTCACGCATGCACACAATGCTGAAGGGCAAAAATGTGATTCTATGCAATTCGAAGCCGCGATGCTGCAGTAAAACAACTCAGTTAACTAAATGAAACCTGGAGATGTTGGTATTATTCATTTAGTGCAGTGCGCCACAGGAAAGGGAAAAATAACGCAGAAAAACCACTAAAGAACAACTAAAAACCAACTGTGTCGACTCCAGTGTTGTATAGTAACAATGTAAAAACACTTCACTACTTTACTTAAGTATATTGTGCAGAACTTCATACTTTCCTGGAGTATGAACATTTTTGATAACTTTCACTTTTACTTCACTATATTTCTGAACTTAATTTCATACTTTTACTCCGATATATTTTCAATGTGTGGTTTAGTTACTAGTTACAAAAAAGCGAGAGAGAGAAACGCTGGAGTTTTGACCCACCTACTGATTGACTGCAACAAAGTTGGACACAAATGGAGCCTCATAAACCATTGATGGCATATGGAGTTTGTATGGGGTTCCATTTGTGTCATGAACCACATATGCACATGTGGTTAATGTCAGAAGCTGGTTAAGCAGGTTAAGTTAACCTTGTGCTGTAGGTAAAGCACCTAATTTTCTTAACTAAATGATGCCTGCAGGTTTATCTATTACCAGGTTTAATTTTGCCTGCACTTGGTTGTGTTTATTATTTTAACTGTATTTGATAAGTTTACCAAAATATAAAAAATGCCATTCAAACTGCATTTGCCTTGTTTTACTTTTTACTTATACTTTTCATTACATTACTTGAGTACATCCATTTTTAAAGTAATTTCCATACTTAAGTATAAGAAAATTCAGATACTTTAAGACTTTAACTCAAGTAACATTTCAGTCAATGACTTGGACTTTTACCAAAGACATATTTTGGAGAGGAACCTAAACTTTTACTTGACTCTGAGATTTCAGTACTTTATACAACACTGGTCGACTCGTTGCCATAGTAACTAACAACAACACCGCTAATGTGTCAGGATTCAACATAAAAAAACAGTCAAACATTTCCTACATAAAGAACAGAACATTCAGTCTGGTACAGCTTTGTGTTTTTAGTCTTGATGTGTATTTTGTGATTATTGACAAGTGATCACTGTGGTAGATTAGCTACCGCTGCTATAGCTAACATAACACAGGTGTGACTGATTAGCTACTTTAAACTCAATCTACTGATGTCAGAGTTGATGTTTAGGTCGCCTTTTTATTTTTAAACCAAAACACTGAATCCTGCAGCACATCTACTTGTTAGCATAACTGAACTACTTCCCTCTCCCTTACTGTTTTTAATTAAAGCTTTATTTAGCTGTGACAGTGTCAAGTATCAAACCACTGCGTCCCTTTTACTTTTATATATCAGGCGTATATTTAAGATTTAGTGTGTTATGTTGATAACTCGACAGCTGAAACCAATGCTAGCCATGGCCTATTGCAGGAAGCTGGGGATCTCATGACATCACGCTGCAATGTGTCTATAAATAATTAGGTGTTTAACAAATAAGTAGTGAGTGACTGACCAGATCTCATCTAAAGTTAGAAGTGTGTAGGAGTAGAAGAAAGGATTGTAGGGAATGTCGTTTCCACGTAAATTAAAGAGCCCTGGAAAACAAAAACGAACATCATCACTGACTTTGATTTCTTTCCAAACTGTTATTATGATTTATGAGTTTAAAAAAGCACCAGTTCTTGCTCACATGCTGTTTCATCCAGAGCTGAGAGCAGAAGAGCTGTGGGTTGGTATGGATTGGTCCTCATCAGACTCCGTATCTGCTCCACCTTATCCTGCCACGTCCTTTCTGAGAGACCAAACATTAAAGAGGCAGTAATACATGTTTTTCAGCCATTTTATACCACAATCAAGTTACTATGTTACCTTCAGTTGTTATATGACTTTTAAAAAAATTGACTTTGTAAATTAACACCTTGAAATTGGACCAGTCAAAGTCTAAACCTAAATCAAACCAAGAATCTTTGGTAATATTTAAAATTAATGAACAAAATAAAGAGTTTTATTGAGTTTTTCAAAGTGAAACTCTCTACAGCTGGTAGACAAATCCAACAAAATGCTGTAAATGCATATTCATGCCACACTTTTCAGGTGATATTTCCAGGTAATCCCACTGCAATATATTGAAAATGTGAAAACCTTGAAGCAGTATGATTCATTCTGTGTCAAATGATAACTAAAATAATCTCAACCCCAATCTGCTCAGAGATTCTTTACTTCCAACTTGAGAAAATCAGGACTTCACTTCACGTCTCCTTTGAGTAATTTACACACACTTGTGTTTAGCTGAAATTATTATTTACTTGCGTACTTATATTTTTCTCTTTTCTTAAGTGAATTTGTGTATTACGTTTTGCCAGGTTGCTCTTGACAGTGGTGGTTACCGTAGCAACCAGTAATGACAACTCCCCCCCCCCCCCCCCCCCCGTTTTCTGTTGCTGCCAGAAATGTTTAAATATAATTTTATTTGAAAATTGGTGGGTTGTTCTGCTCTTTATGTTACCTTACTGTTAGTGGAGGCTGCTTTTCTGCTTTTTGAGTTCATGCTTTTGCTATAAAGAAGGTTATACACAGTAAAAAGTACTGGGTTAAAAATAATCCAATTCGTAACCCAGCGCTGGGTCATATATGGACCGACCCAACGCTGGTTGTTTTAACCCAACTGGGTTGGGTTGATGGTTTGACCAGCACATTGGGTCATGGCAACTAACCAAACGTTGATTAAATTGACCCAAAACTGGGTTGAAACTCAATAATGGTAAAAGGATTTAACTTTTATAGGCTTTATCCAATCATTTTGACCACTCAAAGTGCTTTACACTGGAGTCACATTCACCCATTCGCTCACACATTTGTACACTCATACGCAGCTCAGTAGGCAATTTGGGGTCAAGGGTCTTGCCCAGGGGCACATCAACATGTGGCAGGAGGAAGCTGGAATTGAACCTACAACCTTCCGATCTCAAGACCACTGCTCTAAATATCAAACGTGTTTGAAATACATTCTATTCATTTATAAAATCCTGTTCACGTTGAAACTTTATCTTCTTTTTACTTATGTCTTATTTCAAAGTAGAGGAGAAGCCTGATATGCAGCCATGTTGAAAATGGAGGCTTGTGAAGAGGGGCGTGGCTTGTGAAGAGGGGCGTGGCTTGTGAAGAGGGGCGTGGCTTCTTCCAGGTTTCATCTTTAACCCAACCGATTGGTTAAATCTACCCGACCTCTGACCCAACAGAATGTTCAAGCTGTAGACTTCCTGTAAATTTCTGACCCGACTCTTCAGTTATGAATTTTGACCCAATATTTGGTCAAACTAACCCAACCTATGGCCCAACAGCGTCAACCCAGAAATTGGGTTATGAAAATAACCCAGCATTTTTTACTGTGTAGGTTCTTTTATCTGTATAATATTATAATAGTTTCATGATTTTACCATTTGTTAAAAACTAAGTAAAGTTTTGGAAAAAGAAAACACTGCTAAAGATGAAGAAAACTGGCTCAATTGGGTCAACGGGTTTTAATTTAATCAATCTAAATACATTTTCCTGTAAATGTAGTTTATCTTCTGAGAATAAAAACACATTTGTGTGTTTTTGTTCCTCCCTGCTTGTTTGACATTCAAGTCATCTTCTTGTTCTTCATTACCTAATGGACTCCAGTCTGCCAAGAATATAAGAGCCACCTTTCTTATCCTGACTGTCTGGATAAGAAAGAGCATGCATCATTCTGTGCATGCTCTTAAAGCCATGCAAAGAATGATTGTTCCAGTTAAATGTACACACCATTAGGTTTATGGTGCCCTCCATTTGGTCCATTGTCCTAATCTGCAGCCATAAAGCCTAATAAGACCAACACTGAGACAACCTCCTGGCTTCAGTCCTTCTGAGTTAGTGTTCGATCTGCCAGCCAACCGTAGAAAACCCAAACACAGACTTTATGGCTGTTTGAAGACTTACGTATGACTCTATCAGGCAGACGGGTGAGGCTGTCTGCTGGGGCTTGAGGTCTGTCCTTCCACACCTGGTCGACCAGGTTGACAGGAATGGACTTCAGGATTCGATTGCTGGACTCCAGACTCATGGCGTAGTTCTCCTGTGTCTCTAATGGAGCAAATTGCAGGAAAATACGGCCATTAAACAGAATCAATCTAAAGTAAACAGTCCGGATGGCGTCTGGTCTGGGTCACTTTCAATATTTTCCATCTACTTGGTGCTTTATTGCTGTTAAAACGGACTAACAGCTGAGGTAAATAGGGTGAAAACTCACTGAGGGAGAAGAGGAAGGGGTCAAAACCGATGTTGCCTCCTGCTGGTACCTCTGAGATGAGCCACTCCGCCACACTGATGACGGAAACTGAAACAACCAAGCAAATATTTATCACTGCCATCACAAAATATGGACAAAAGCTGATGCAGAGTATGGCAAAGAGTCATCATAAAATGAAATTCTGTAGATTAGTCTTAAAGTAAATCAAATCACCACTTTCAGCTTGATGAGGACTAAAAAATAAACCTCCTTTCTTCAATGTACATATATGTATAATTAATATGTAGAAACTAAATATAGAAATATTAACTGGACTGCACAAAGTAAGCATATATGTAAGCATAACGGCACATTCTCACACGATAACATTCAAATTTATCTTTCTTTGCGTTTTTCTTAAATTCTATAATTTTGTTTTGAATTTCTGCCACATTGATGCACTATATTGATCTAGTATTTATTAGTTGTTTCTCATCCAAGAAATACTCAATTTGGAGGAATAAAATCTGTCTGTGATTGGCTGGAAGAATGGTTAATTTACAAACTCTTGAAGTTTGTAAATGTAAGACAGTTTTTGGCCTTCTTGGTGTTCCATACGAGTCGAAGGAGTGTTAGAGTGAATGTCTGGAAGTTTCTTTGCTAAAAAAGGCTTTTTCACAAAGTATCCAATACATTTCTATAAGTGTGTCAAATATTCTGTCTGAATTCAGTTTTTTCACCATCAAAATGTAATTTTTATTTCAATGAGCAATGTGCTAAAGCTGTTAGCAATGGCAACTAGTTGTTAGCAAAATTGGTGCATATTAGTACAGCTACTTGTGCATTAGCATGAATGGTAACTACTAATAGTTACAATTGCTTTATGTTAATGCTGCTCATTAGCACAAATGCTAATTAATAGCACAAATGAGGACTAACTTGTAGATAATGCTAGTTATCTTCTAGCATACAGTAATTAGTCAGTAGTAATGCTAGTAATAAGTTTAAAAAAACAATTAGCAATGCTAACAGGCTACTAACAAGTTATTAGTTGTGCTAATTAGAAATGCTAATAATTCCTGCATTACAATTTCACCACTTTCTACAAACTCAGTTTACTGAGACTTTCTGGTTAGTTTTTTAAAACATGAAAAATAATAATTTTATTTTTATTTTTCACACAAAATCAAAGTCTTCAGTGTCTTTGTTTCTATCTCCCATCTCTGGAATATGTTGTTCATGAGTTGTCTAAGTGTCAAATTTAAGTTTTCAGCAAATGTTTAATAACATTTATCTGGGACTTATAGTTTTGTTTCAGTTTTAGGTTGATGAATGTCTGACTACAGTGATCGTTAATGCTGGCACAGATAATGGAAAATTGGTGATTCATGTTTTCATTATTGTTTTAATCATAACTTGTTTATTTAAATATAAAAAGCTGTGAATTTCATGGGCCTTATCCTCTTGAAAGACAACAACTAAGAAGAATTAAGAACAACTAAGACAACAACTACCCTAATGATTAAATATTTCCTCTTGGATAATTTTTTTGAAAAACACCATAAAATGTGGAAAAAGCAACGTTGCATGAGAAAACAAGCTTTGTTTATGGGAACTTTTTCATTATAAAACCCCCGTAATGACATGTTGAGTCTTTAAAAGGCTATTTTTGAAAAGATAAATAAAAAACACACCACAACAATTTAAAAGGAATGCATGTGTGCAGCTCTGCCATGACAGCGAGGCGCGGTACAGTCACCCATACCGTCTTTCTGCAGCTCCCAGTTGCAGTCCATCTGTCTCTCAGCTTGGACCCAGTAGCGGCTGTCTGTCCACAGAGCCGCCTTGGTCTGAGTGACGACGGCAGTGCCTGGAAAAAAGAGGGGCAACAGCTGCACTATGAAGTGGTCAGTGTTTGATTACCTAAAACTATAACTATAAATAACAGACTTTACACTGTATGTGAAAAAACATCGTTAAGCTCTTTCTATGTAAGTTACCAGGTCCCAGATCTTCTTGAAGTGGTATTAATTATCCCTCCATTCATCCAAAATTCTTCAAGACGGTTCACTTTTGTGTCAAACACAACATCAAGATACTTGAACTGTTCTGCCTGCAATTTTCTGGCCTTTAGAGGTGACATATGATGCCTCTGTGAACGGGTTATGATAGGCTTATGGGCATCACAACACGTCACATTTTTTGGACAAAATTATTCCTAAATAATGAGATTTTAGTTTGGTCAGTTCTGACTATTTTGAGCTGTTTTAGGGCTTCTGCCACTTTAAATCCAAATTAACAGCAGCTGGCCACACGCATAGTTATCTTCTAGCATACAGTAATTAGTCATTAGTAATGCTAATATTAAGGTTATTAGCATTAATTGCATTAATTAATTATTAGATTAATTGCAAACAGATGTGCAATTATATATCTTTAAAAAGCATCAGTTAAGCCTCCTGCACAACCAACAATAATGCAGCAAGTGGTTTCTGAATGGTAAGTCAACAACAAAACTCTTGCTTTTTCCTGCAGCCATTGTACAGCTCATACAGCGGTAAAACCAGCTGACCAAATGTGCTGGAACTCAGCTTGGGTTATTAGGTGACGGTCAGGGCTGGGCTGCTGTTGCTAAGTAAGGATGCAGTGGCCACTGATTATGATTCAACAATGGGGAGGCTTTTGAAACAGCTTGTATTCTAGATACCAAAACACATTCACTTACTACCAAAACACAGCTGGGTGGTGTTTTTTAAGCCCTTGAGCCTTTTTTGGAAGCAGCAGCATAAAAACATGCAAAATATGAATTTTATATAATAGGTTTTCTTTAAACTGTGCCTTCTTTGGGATTTTGCAAGGGATTAGCAAAATAAATTGGAAACTGCTTTTGTAACAGGTGGCAAGTCTAAATTGATGTGCAGAGATGACAGTGGTTAAATTACTTTTTTATGCCGTATTGATGAATTTTACACGGCTTAGGAAAGAAACTAATTGGAAATGGTTGAAAAAAAAACATTCAAAGCTCATAGAAAAACTCTAAACAAAATATGACCTTTTAAATATGTGCCTGAAAAACAAAGTATCGTGGTATTAATTTTTCAACTTTATAAAGTAGAACTTAGTACCAGGATGGATCCTCAGTTTGCCTTCACTGCATTAAATCTTTTAGAAAATGTTGGAAACTTTATCCGAGTTGACATGACAGCTTCACTAAATTGTTGCAGAATTGATTATCGTAAATCCACAACTCAAATCCCCTGTTTCACCAGAAGCTGAACTCTGAACTTGTGGTGAAACGCCAAGCGGAGCGTAAATCGCTCAGAAGCGGGAAGTGGACTACAACGCAGGGTATTCTGGGTAAATACAACCAACACAAACTCCCTAGAAGGAGAAGCAGCTTCTGGTCTCCTACCAAAGACAAAATAGAAATCCTACAACTGCTAAATTCTGACGCTACTTTTAGTTTATATTTCGTGAAGAAGGAAGTTGCGGTCAGTGCCTTCTGCTGAAGTTTTGTGTTGTTTCTTTAGTCGTTCTTGGAGCAGCGCCACCACAGGTGAGGCGGGGAACAGGTTTTGTGAAAGCAGAACAAGTGACGGGTAAAGAACCCAACAATTGTACTCAAGTAAGAGTAGCACTACTTAAACATTATTTTACTCAAGTAAGAGTGAAAATGCTGTCCGAGAAATTACTCAATTAAGACTAAAGAAGTATTTGATCAAAACATCAACTATTTAAAATTATGTGGATATTTTAGATCTTTTAAGAACCAAAATAAAAATAACTCAAATGAGTAATAAAAAAATAACAAAACCAGGCAAGATCATTTTTTTCCCAGTTTTTCTCAGTAATAAACTTGTGAAACTTTGACAAAAACTGCAGGTCTGTGTCTGTTGAGTTTTTGGTTAAAACATGTTTGTGTTTTTTTTCAGTGGAGATTCCAGAAATTTTACTCAGGTAAGAGTAGAAATACTTCATAATAAAACTCCTCAAGTCAGAGAAAAAAAGCTGTAAATGTAACTATTTACCACCCAACTCTGTGAAAAACACCAGCTAAAGATGTAACACATGTTGTAATTTTGATCCCCAATTTAACTTGAAGCCCCAGAACATTACAAAAACCCTTATTCTGATTTATTGACACATGGTGAGATAAAAACACGCTTGTTGTTTATGCCAAATTTTGACTCTGCCATCTGACTACTGCAACAAAAATCAAAGCCCATTAAAACATCCAATGTTTTTACAAGCTGTAGTTCCAACGAGCGTCATGTTTCCTTTCTAACTAACTTTCAGCTCATTCTCCTTTGACATTTAATGTCAACAGGGCATTTCTGTCCAAATAACCGCCTCTCACCGAATATGTTCTTTGTTTCAGGCATTTTTCTGTATGTCTGAGGGATGGTTGTGCTTTAAATTACCCTGGTATTATATCAGCAGATTGTGACATATTCAAACAAGTCCATCTGGCACCAACAACCGGCTGCAATTTGTGATAAAAAGCAACAGAACAGATGTACCAAATAAAGTGGTGAGATCATATTTAATTTGGTACCAGCAGCTGAAATCGACTCATTTCCCCCACATTTTGTACAGCTTTGCAACAGCATGTTCAGGTTTAAACCTCAATTTACTGTAGACGTAATTACGAATAATCAATTATTTAAATAATCACCAACTGATTTAGTAATTGATTAATGTAACTATACAGACTCAAAAAAGGCAATTTACTGAATTAACAACATACATTCAGAGGAGTAATTAAGCCAAAACTGTACAAAAATATCTCCATTTTACATTTAGGTTAAAAAATAGCATCTCTGTCTGTAAATATCTTCTACTCAGAAGACCTGAAGTGGCAGGTTTAGCTTCACCTGGTTCAAAAATATTAATAAACATCTGTTGTTATCCTATTATTAATCAATTAAATCAGCCCTTCACTGTATTGATGTGAAGCAGAAAGTTGTTGATTTTGATGCAACCTTTGCTACAAATGATCAAGCATTCACTAAAGCAAAGTTGTTATTGCATTTTAGGCAATAAAATGTTTATTTTTTTAATTTAAAAAATAATCAAATTAGTTATTTATTTGCATGTGTAGGAAAAATATGCAGAATTAGCAAATTTTTAAAATTGATTAATCAATTAATCATCAAAATAATTGATTAATTGATTACTAAAATAGTCGTTACTTGCAGTCCTGGTTTAGTGTAATTTCTTTCCATATAAGTCAAATTAGTAAAAGCCTCTTCTATGACCAGCTGCTCTTATGGGCCTGATAAATCAGCAGTCAGGTTGCTCTGCGAGGACAGTCACCATGAATGAGAGGACGCAATTAAACAGCGGGTGAAAGCGCTGAAAACAAAATGAACGACCAGTTGGTGAGGATGTGGGATGAAAGCAGAGCAGATGTGGAGGAGGATGAAGAGGACGAGGAGGATTGTACCTGCAGAGCCTGTAAAACCAGTCATAAAGGCCATCCTGGCGTCACGTGGGGCGATGTATTCACTCTGGCAGAAAAAACAAAAACAACAAGCTGCAAATTAAAACCACACAAATGCAAACAAGGATTTTAAACCCAGATGGATTAATTATGACAGCCGGCAGATGTACCAGGTGAGCATCAGTGCCAGGAATGATGTAGGCAGAGACATTCAGGGGCAGCATTTGGGCTCGCAGCTCCTGCAGCTGGATAGAAGTATTTACTGCTGTGCTGGGGAGATACTGCAACAAACCGACAGGAAGAACGATGAGGCGTCGCAAAGCAAGGAGGAAACCTCCACATTTCATTAAACCCATGCAAGCTGCTGAATTGTCTCCTTCTCTATCATCCTCTGTAATCATTAACGCTGGGTGAATCCACTGAGGGCAAAGTTGTAACTACTGATGGTTTTATGGAAAACTGTAGTTCATTGTTTATTGCTGAGTCTCACCGGTGGAGTCAGAGAGCAGTTCCTCTCGGTTCGTTCATATGCAGCGGCGCAGAAGACGTGGCCTGAAAGTACTTGAAAACAGAGCAAAGATAAAATCAACTCAAAAGCAGCTCCAAACAATTAGATCAGCATCGACTTAAAGGAACTCAGTGTTTCAGCTGTTTTACAGTTTTCTGGAAGTTTGTTCCAGATTTGTGTTGCAGAGAGTTTGTTTCTGCGCAGACAATAAGGCAAAGCTGAAAATTTACAGGCACAAAAAGTCACAATAAATGGAAATCAAAGTGCAATTCTGCAAAACAACAAACAATTTTTCTATTATCTATTTGTTCATACGCAGCGGCTTGAAAAGATGAACTGCAAGAACATGAAGAACATGAGAAAAAAGACAGAAAAAGCTCCAAATGTTGTAACTTACTCTGCTGAATGTGTCTTTTAAACATCGCTATCAATCAATCAAGCAAATTTCAGCAACAATGAGCGCTTTACATCATAAAAACACAAAATAAAAAGTTGCCAATTGAGGAACCAGAAACAAACATTACATTTAGTTGAATTTCATCTTCAAAATCATCAATACCCATCAAATACATCAGTAAATACTCCACTGATTATGACTCAAAAGCAGCTCTCAACAAAAGTGTTCTTAGTGTCGATTTAAGGGAGCTCAGTGTTTCAGCTGTTCTGCAGTTTTCTGGAAATTTGCTCCAGATTTGCGGTGCATAGAGGTTTGCATCTGCGCAGGCAACGAGTCAAAGCACAAAAAGTCAGATGAAGGAAAATCAAACTGCAATTCTGTAAGACAACTCAACATTTTTCTAAAACTGTGAACCTGTTTCAGTCAGGAAAGGCAGGAAAGAAGACAAACTCTTTACCGGTCAGTGCCACCGCAGCAGCCGCCCACAGCCATGCAGAGGAAGGCATCTTCAGCTGCCGGCCGCCCCGATGTGCATGCAGGTTATGTGACGAGGAGCGCCGGGCGATGTTGGGAGCAACTGTGTGTGTGTGTGTGTGTGTGTGTGTGTGTGTGTGTGTGTAGAGCCGCCCTCTCTCTCCCTCCTCCTGCTCCTCCTCTTCCTCACCACCACTCACTATCTGCTCTGCCTGTGGCCCTTCCTGGTAGGAATCGTAAGCAGAAAGCGGATTGTAAGAATAACTCTGAGCTGTGTCACTGTGACCGATCATCCTGTTGTTCAAATGCTTCCCAAATGTTTTCCCTTTACATGTTTATTTACATGTATGAAAATACACAACATTTTCTTTTTGGTCAGACAGGAGAAACAGAATTATATATATACTTTTGTTAATTATCCAAATAATGAGAGAGAATTTAAAAGTTTATTCAAAATAAGAAGTTTACGTGTATTGTGTTTTCATAAATTACAATGCTCTTTACAGCTGCAGCTCGTAACTTTAATAGAAATTATTTATTATTATTATTTGTTGAATCTCTATGTTGTGACAGTAAAATAAGAGACTGATAATCTCTATTAAAAAAGGAGCTTCCATGAATTCTCCCAGTGCTAATTAGAAACAACCAATCAGAGCCAGGAGGCGGGGCTTAGTGCTGTCAATCACTACTCTCCAGTCATGAATGCTAAGGTAAGTTAGCACGACTATCGATGAAGACACATAAAGGGTTTTTCTGTAACAGTAAGTTGTTTCTCCGCCATTAACACATTTAGCAACAAGTACATAGGGTTGATTGGCAGCGCTAAGACCCGCCTCTTAGCTGTGATTGGTAGTTTTTGGTCAGGAGCAGTGTGTTACTTTAGACAGCAACGGTAGCTTAAGAGGAAAAAAATGTTTTCATAGATTATCTGACTCGTCACAACATGATAACAGTTTTAACAAATATGTATAAAAGATGTTTTTATTCAAATGACTTAATTTAAACTGATATGTTTTGGCTTTACATCATGTAAGAACATTCTTCTCTCGTCAAAACATACCTGGAGCTTTGCTATGATTATTTCATCCATGTTTGAAAACTAATTAAATTTCCATGTCAGAGACTAAACGTTTAGTCTCTGATGGCCTCCAGAAGTTCCTCTATGCAGTTCCTTTAGACAGTTCCTCCAGACAGTTCCTTTAGACAGTTCCTCCAGGCAGTTCCTCCAAACAGTTCCTCCAGGCAGTTCCTTTAGACAGTTCCTCCAGGCAGTTCCTTTAGACAGTTCCTCCAGGCAGTTCCTCCAAACAGTTCCTCCAGGCAGTTCCTTTAGACAGTTCCTCCAGGCAGTTCCTTTAGACAGTTCCTCCAGGCAGTTCCTCCAAACAGTTCCTCCAGGCAGTTCCTTTAGACAGTTCCTCCAGGCAGTTCCTCCAGACAGTTCCTCCAGGCAGTTCCTCCAAACAGTTCCTCTATGCAGTTCCTTTAGACAGTTCCTCCAAACAGTTCCTCCAGGCAGTTCCTTTAGACAGTTCCTCCAGGCAGTTCCTCCAAACAGTTCCTCCAGGCAGTTCCTTTAGACAGTTCCTCCAGGCAGTTCCTCCAGACAGTTCCTCCAGGCAGTTCCTCCAAACAGTTCCTCTATGCAGTTCCTTTAGACAGTTCCTCCAAACAGTTCCTCCAGCGCAGTTCCTTTAGACAGTTCCTCCAGGCAGTTCCTCCTAGCAGTTCCTCCAGGCAGTTCCTTTAGACAGTTCCTCAGGCAGTTCCTCCAGACAGTTCCTCTCAGGCAGTTCCTCCAAACAGTTCCTCCTAGCAGTTCCTCCAGACAGTTCCTCCAGACAGTTCCTCCAGGCAGTTCCTCAGACAGTTCCTCCAGGCAGTTCCTTTAGACAGTTCCAGACAGTTCCTCCAGGCAGTTCCTTTGCAGTTCCTCCAGGCAGTTCCTCCAGACAGTTCCTTAGACAGTTCCTAGACAGTTCCTCCAGGCAGTTCCTCCAGGCAGTTCCTCCAGGCAGTTTCCTCCAAACAGTTCCTCCAGGCAGTTCCTCCAGACAGTTCCTCCAGGCAGTTCCTCCAGACAGTTCCTCAGCAGTTCCTCCAGACAGTTCCTCCAGACAGTTCCTCCAGACAGTTCCTCCAGACAGTTCCTCCAGGACAGTTCCTCCAGGCAGTTCCTCCAGGCAGTTCCTCCAGACAGTTCCTCCAGGCAGTTCCTCCGACAGTTCCTCCAGCAGTTCCTCCAGACAGTTCCTCCAGACAGTTCCTCCAGACAGTTCCTCCAGCAGTTCCTCAGACAGTTCCTCCAGACAGTTCCTCCAGGCAGTTCCTCCAGACAGTTCCTCCAGGCAGTTCCTCCAGGCAGTTCCTCTCAGACAGTTCCTCTAGACAGTTCCTCCAGACAGGTCCTCAGACAGTTCCTCCAGACAGTCCTTAGACAGTTCCTCCAGACAGTTCCTCCAGCAGTTCTAGACAGTTCCTCCAGCAGTTCCTCCAGGCAGTTCCTCCAGGCAGTTCCTCCAGGCAAGTTCCTCTATGCAGTTCCTCCAGACAGTTCCTCCAGACAGTTCTCCAGAGTTCCTCTAGCAGTTCCTCCAGACAGTTCCTCTAGACAGTTCCTAGACAGTTCCTCCAGACAGTTCCTCTATGCAGTTCCTCTAGACAGTTCCTCTATGCAGTTCCTCCAGACAGTTCCTTTAGACAGTTCCTCCAGACAGTTCCTCCAGGTAGTTCCTCCAGCAGTTCCTCCAGGCAGTTCCTCTATGCAGTTCCTCCAGACAGTTCCTCCAGACAGTTCCTCCAGACAGTTCCTCCAGAGAGTTCCTTTAGACAGTTCCTCCAACAGTTCCTCCAGACAGTTCCTCCAGACAGTTCCTTTAGACAGTTCCTCCAGGCAGTTCCTCCAGGCAGTTCCTCTATGCAGTTCCTTTAGACAGTTCCTACGTTCCTCAGCAGTCTCAGCAGTTCTCCATCTCAGACAGAGACAGCTTCCTCCAGACAGTTCCTTTAGACAGTTCCTCCAGACAGTTCCTCCAGGCAGTTCCTCCAGACAGTTCCTTTAGACAGTTCCTCCAGACAGTTCCTCCAGGCAGTTCCTCCAGACAGTTCCTCCAGACAGTTCCTCCAGGCAGTTCCTCTATGCAGTTCCTCTATGCAGTTCCTCCAGACAGTTCCTCTATGCAGTTCCTCCAGACAGTTCCTTTAGACAGTTCTTCCATTCAGTTCCTTTAGACAGTTCCTCCAGACAGTTCCTCTATGCAGTTCCTCCAGACAGTTCCTCCAGACAGTTCCTCTTATGCAGTTCCTCCAGACAGTTCCTTTAGACAGTTCCTCCAGACAGTTCCTTTAGACAGTTCCTCCAGACAGTTCCTCCAGGCAGTTCCTCCAGACAGTTCCTCCAGACAGTTCCTCCAGGCAGTTCCTCTATGCAGTTCTTCCAGATAGTTCCTTTAGACAGTTCCTCCAGGCAGTTCCTCTATGCAGTTTCCTCCAGACAGTTCCTTTAGACAGTTCTCTCCATTCAGTTCCTTTAGACAGTTCCTCCAGACAGTTCCTCCAGACTGTTCCTCTATGCAGTTCCTCCAGCCAGTTCCTCCAGGCAGTTCCTCCAGACAGTTCCTCCAGACAGTTCCTTTAGACAGGTCCTCCAGACAGTTCCTCCAGGCAGTTCCTCCAGACAGTTCCTCCAGACAGTTCCTCCAGACAGTTCCTCTATGCAGTTCCTCCAGACAGTTCCTCTATGCAGTTCCTCCAGACAGTTCCTTTAGACAGTTCCTCTCAGACAGTTCCTCTTAGACAGTTCCTCCAGACAGTTCTCAGTTCTATGCAGTTCCTCCAGCAGTTCCTCCAGCGACAGTCAGTTCCAGACAGTTCCTCCAGACAGTTCCTTTAGACAGTTCCTCCAGACAGTTCCTCTATGCAGTTCCTCCAGACTGTTCCTCTATGCAGTTCCTCCAGACAGTTCCTTTAGACAGTTCCTTTAGACAGTTCCTTTAGACAGTTCCTCCAGCCAGTTCCTCCAGACAGTTCCTCCAGACAGTTCCTCCAGCCAGTTCCTCCAGGCAGTTCCTCCAGACTATTGTCAGCAGCAAATAGCAAACTGCTGGTGGAGATGCTGAGCTCATCATATGAACCATTACAAACTTTAGGAAAACCTGCAATTGTGTGTTTGAGTCTGGTGAATTTTAGTTTGACTTTATTGGCCTTATTGAACATAAAGTCATTTCTTCATTCAATAAAAACACACAGTTGGTAAAAGGATCCAGGAACTTTAATCGACAGTAAAAACACTCCTATAGATTAAATTTTTCCAAAACGTTACTAAAGTAAATGTAGATGTAAAAAGTAAATGGTTAGGAGAAATTAAATTATATATTTTTGGCTAATTGTCTGAATAATAAGAGATAGATTTTATTTTTTTTTTAAATTAAGAACAAATTCACTCTGCCTTTAAACAATTTGGTAAAATATGATAAATCAATGTCACAGCTCTGAAAGCTTTACATTTGATTTATTGTATTTTCTCACCCTTTTTTCATGGTTTTCATACATTTTTCTCTCTTCATGATACATTTTGTTTACTGATGCTTGAAATGTTAATTATTCTTGACAAAAATGACATAAAGCAAATAAAATCAGAGATCCAATTAGCTGCGTGCTGCTGTTGCTGGTTTATTAATGTGGAGCTCCAGGTTTACGCTCCTGATGTCCCACATGTGACTGAATCAACCCGATGTTGTTTTTTATTAGGTGGCAACTCTGTGCTGCTCTGAGACTCACCAGCTTTGAAGATTTTATCAAAACCTTGTAGAGCTGCAGACCAGCAGGCTGTTGTCCTCCTCGCTGTTTTCTCTGTTAGAAATGAGGAAATCTAATTTAAAAAATTAGAAAAAACCTCCGGTTTGACTCAAAGCACCTTCTTGTTTCTTCTCACAGGGGTATTTTCAGATGTCATGAGACCCAGACAGCAAAGTTGGACATCTTATTATGTTTAAAGAGACCAAAACATCTGATTATAATCAGCATGCATGCCACACAACTCTACGTTTGTAAGGCTTCATCTAATCAGATGCAGCTCAGTTTGGATCTGTTTTAAATCCCCAAAGAAACAACAAGAGTCAGAGAATTAAGAGAATTAAAGCCAAGTGGAGTTAGAGAGCGAGCAGATGGAGCCGGGCCTAAAGTTTCAGGAAGAACCTTTAAAAAGGAGCAACGGCGCTCCATTAGTGTCAACAAACTCAGATATTAGCTCCAACAAAATGTGACCCTGATGCGCATCCACTCTGTTGTTTCAGGTTGTTTGTGTTTAAAGCGTAACTACTCCACCTATGAAAGCATAACTACGCCCCTGGTAAACACAAAGAAAAAAACGGGAAGGTGGGAGGAGCCAAGAAAGACTGAGGGGCGTGGCCAAGTGTGCAACAGGGACCGTGGAACAAAGAACATCAGACAGTTTGTTTGTGTTCATAGTACAGAAAATGGAGACGGTACATTTAAGTGAAATGGAGATTTTTAAAAATTCTTTATATATATCATGCAAATCAACAATAAAAAAAATACAAAGAAAAATTTTATTTAAATTATTTAAACAATGTTTTTCATCATAAGAATCATTTTATCTACGTATTTGTTCAAAAAGCAGAAAATGAATGAGAATAACTGCTGACATTCGCTGATTACAGCAGCTGAGAGAGAACATGACAAAAACAAGTTAAGACTCACCATCGAGTCAGTTTTTCCAGATGATTCATTTGCAGAAAGTTTATTGAATTCTGTTAGATGCTTTAAAAATTAAAACGCCTGCATGGTTTGGCGATCAGAGAATTTGGAGGAGGTTGGGTCGTGTTCACCTGATACCAACCTGACCCAGAAGCTGATGCTGACGGTTCCTCCTCCACATCCAGGCTGGAGCTGCAGAACATCTTTAGATAGATCCTGTAATAACATATAATTTTATAGACATGACAAAATGCTACAAAAGGGAGGAGAATAAATACTTTTTAAGGCACTGAATATATTTACTGGGATTGTTTTATGCAAAAAAAAGAACAGAATATTGTTTAAAAATATGTAAATATTAGAGATGGTGACAAATGTGGAGGAGCAACCTTGGTAATTCACAGTGAAATAATCTGTATTCTGCTTGTATCACTGCCCGGCTGCAGAACTGTAAATAATCCTTTCAAAAAGCCTCTGAGTGTTGCTGTGCTCAGACATTCATCATCAACGCAGTGGTGAACTGCAGCTCTCAGGCACTTCCTGCTGCAGGGAGACCTTCAGGAAAACTGATGAAGAGTCCTCTTCATCTTCAAAGAAAACACTGACAATAAAAGCAACTGGAGATTTTTAATTGATGAAATAATTGAGATGAAATCAACAACAGGAAACCAGAATTAAATGTGATGGGGGAATTATTACAATACAAACGTAAATAAATACAAATTTAACCAGGCAGTTTTCCAACAAACAAAGTGAGGATGGTAAATAAACCCACTTATTACCAAAATATTGAACATTTATCAATAATTGGAGGTAAATCTTTTTCAACCAGTGAGACTTTGAGTCTCACTTTTCAGATTTATCCAAATTCAGATATTGATAAATGGGGTAAAATTACAAAACATGCAGTAATTAGAAGCATTCATAATCATAATCATTACAAAAAGATGGAAATTGTTGTAAATATGTTGTGTTTCACGTTGATTAACAATAAATTATTTGGTATTTCAGCTCAGACTCACTGATCAAGAGAAGCATTCCGCTCTGCTCACAGGTTTATAATTAACAAGAATAAAACAACCATCCATTTTCTTGCACCCTTGTCCCTCAGTGGGTTGGGGGAGATGCTTGTGCCGATCTGCGGCTGACGTTCTGGGTGGGAGGCGGGTCACTCTGGACATGTTGCCAGTCTGTCACAGAGCAACACAGAGACACACAGGACAAACAACCACACACACTCACACCTAGAGACAATTTGGAGAGGCCAATTAACCTGACAGTCAAGTTTTTGGACTGTGGGGGGAGGCCAGGGTACCTGGAGAGAACCCACACATGCACAGGGAGAACATGCGATTTCCATGCAGGGGGACTGGGGCTGGGAGTTGAGCCCAGGGCCTTCTTGCTGCAAGGCAACAGCTCTAACGACTGCGCCACTGTGCAGCCCCAGCTTTGATTCATTTGGGATAATTAAAATTTCTTTTAAGAGAAAAAGAGAAATCTTATGAAATGTTCTCTTATTTTTTTTAGCTCATATTTCACCCGTTTTGTTATTTGCTTTGTTGCTGCTTTTGTAATTTTTTGTTTATTTTCTCAAAACACATCTCTCTGGTAAATGAGATATTTGATATCAATGAGACAGAAAGGCCAAATAAAAATAAATAAATAAATAAATATCCAACTATTATCCTGAATGAGTAAAAATCATGCGTACATTACTAAGCAAAGCTGTAAAAAATTACATTTGTATTTGTCCACAAAACTGTTTAACCACGAAACAAAATTTAAAGGAATAAAGCGATCGACCAAAACTCAAAGACAGATTTGTTTGATTTAGTATTATTTGCACATAGAGCTAATAGTACGTGCAGAACATACTTTATTATATGTGGAGACAGAGATTAATGGTACTTTCGTTGAGATTGTATCTGTATTTTGACTGTTAAGATTGAATGAATTGAAAATTTGCAAATAAATCTGAAACGTAATTAAACACTGAAAAACACAAAATCTTACCAAGTATTTTTGTCCAGTTTCTAGAGTAAATATCTTAACACAACAGAAATAAGACAAAACTAACTGAGAAGTGACTTATCAGCAAGATATAGGAGTTTATTTTTATCAATATTTCCTTAGTATTGATTTTAAAATATTACTTTCAATGGCAGATTTTTTAACTGTCTTGTTGCTTGGATTAAATATTTCCTTAATATTGATTAAAAGTTGTAAGAAAAATAAGACACTTTTCTCATATTATAACTTGGAATTATTTAATAAAAACCAGCTCATATTTTTTGCTGAGAAGTTACTTGTAAGTTAGTTTTTTTTATTTCAAGTGTTTTAAGATATTTACTTCAGAATCTGGACCAAAGGAATAGTTTCTTTGTATCAGAGACTAAAAACATAACACTGTCATCAGAACAATAATAAAAACCTGATATGTGTTTTTATTATTGTTTTAGTGGACGTCTGGTATTAACGGGGATTAGAGATTATCACTTTGTGCTAACAGACAAATGTTTCTCCAGCTTTATCTGCTGCACAGTTTTTTCTTTTGTAAGTATCACAAAAGCTCAGACTTTGAACGACAGCAACAAGCAACACAGAAGTTAATATTTGTCCAAATCTGTCCCTGTACAAAGAAAACCATATGAGCCAATAAGGTTGCACAATTCACTGATAACACAAGAATATGTAAGACAAAGAGAAGCAGTAAAAGAGATTACATAATCTAAACACAAAGGTTTAAAGTCTCTGATCGTGAAGATTCGATTGTTTATGATGTCTGATAAAACTCATGAGTTACAAAGCTTTGAAAGTAATTAAAGTTTAACACAACTCCTCTTTTGCTTTGCAGGTCTAGATATGAAGGACATTTAGGTTGAGTAGAGAGGATTACTGCTAATGTTATAAACTCACAGTAGGTTTAGCTACAGTGCATTAAGTCTGTTAGAAACTCCTTTCAGAAAATCTGATTTTACCAAACTGACACAAAAACAGCCTGGAAAAATCAGTGAAAAACAACTTTTCCTTTAATGTTTGTTAGCTTTTTATACGAAAAGCAGCGGATACGTTTTATTATCGGCACAAACTTTTTTGTTTTATATGTTTATGCTGCAGGAGAGAGCTACGCTGTAAAAAAAAGATCAAATAAGAAAAGATAAATTGTGTAATTTATGTTCAAATACTGTGCAACTGTGGTTAACAGAGTTTTAGTAAAAATGGATGTGATGTAGCATTTTATTACATATTAATATATTTTTTATGCTTTGGCAGCCATCACTTTAACAGCTCAGAACTGTAAAAATACTTGAAATGTCTGTTTTTGGAGTTACAGCATCTCATTGTATTTTCTATAATGATTTATATTTCACAATCTGCAACTGTTAGTACATTACAAAAAAAGATTTTCTACATTTTGATGAAAAATTTATGTTTTTTGTCGAAGAGTGATGGCAGAATTAACTTGTTTCCAAAAAAACTTGGAGCAACGATGAACTGTAGCTGTGTCATCAGCTTAAGTTGAGGGAAGAAGCAGTATAAGCTAAAAGATTTTAAATTTAAACAATAATGAAAGAAAACAGCAACATAAAAATAGTAAAAGTTAGTCATTCGGAAATAGTGTAATCATGTATTTTGGCCTGTTTAAAATTTGTTTTTGGCTGAAAGTAATGGGAAACAATTCACCTTGAAAAACCATAAGGTGGTCAGAACTGTGGGAAAGAAATAGATTTAACTATTTAAATCCACCAACATGAAAAGCTACTTTTGAATTTCAAGGAATAAAACAAATAAATTGCAATATTAGAATGGAAAAGACATGAAGAAAAAGTCAGATGTTGTTGGCAGAACAAGACAAATGAAGTTTTGTGTTAATAAATGATTGATTAAGAATACATAATATTAAACAAATGATGTTTAATATTTATTAGCTCTGACAGAAAACGCAAGCTGCTTGTTCAATACAGAAACTAAAACATTTCCTTTTTTACCCCTAATATAGATCTTGTACATACTTTAATTATAGTTATTGATTGTCACAGTTTCTGCAGGTTAATTATAACCAACTTTCAACCTTCTGACTTTAATAGCAGCTTTTCTCGCCTTCCTAAATATACTTGCCACTTACTGAAATAACATCTTCCTCATGTTGCTGATATTTTCTGTTATTTCTGTGCAGAACTAATGATGCAAATTACTGACAGTGAAAAAGCGTCAACACAAGCAGCCAGTATGTTCCTTACTGAAAACTTTTTATGAGTAAAAACATAAAAATTGTCCAAATTAACACCAGATGAGTTACTTTGGTGGTTTAAATTAACTACATGAATACATGGAACAGAAATAAAGGCCTTCTTGAGGACTAAAAGTTTTCATATCATATTTGCCTTGACGGTGGAAAACCAGAAATGAATGAAAAAGTTAACACATTTTAAATTCTGTTTAGCAAAAAGGGGATAAATATGTTGAGTAGACAATAACTAAGCACTGCTTGTAATTAAATTTAAAAAATAAAGAAAATATTATCAAACAATCGATAAACATGCATATTGTTAAGGTGATACATGGAAATAAAAGAGAAAGCTTTTATTTATGCTATTATATTTACCTCAATAGTTGGCAGTAAACCTAAATGGCCACTGGAGGGCGGCAGTGCGCCACAAGTACTTTATTTGTTGCTCTTTCAGTTGAAGCATTTCCCAGGTTTCTGCACTTCCTGACGCAACTATCACAATTTAAGGTTGAGTGGGAAATATTTCTACAGAAATTCATTCTCTCATTTGAGCATAACAGCGACTTACAAAAAGAAAAGCAAGAACACAAAGAAATAATAAACACTTTAATGACTTAAAGTGGTTTAGGGTTAGGGTTAGATACCAAGTGATTACAACATCAGGAAAAAGGAGCATGAGAAACTGGAGAAATACCAGGGCCTCAGGGAGGAACTGGAAAAGAACTGGAAGGTGAAGACCACAGTGGTGCCTGTGGTCATCGGGGCCCTCGGGGCAGAAACCCCCAAACTGGAGCAGTGGCTAAAACAGATCCCAGGAACAACATCAGACATCTCAGTCCAGAAATGTGCAGTACTAGGCACAGCCAAGATACTGCGCAGAACCCTCAAGCTCCCAGGCCTCTGGTAGAGGTCAGAGGATGAAAGAGAGAGAGAGAGAGAAGAGAGAGAGAGAGAGAGAGAGAGAGAGAGAGAGAGAGAGAGAGAAAAGAGAGAGAGAGGAGAGAGAAGGAGAGAGAGAGAGACCACCGCGGAGGGTGAGAAGGGAATTTTATATATACAGAATACACCATAGCAATTGCAAATGCAATTGTTGATTCACTTTGTTCATTTAAACTAAAACACACAAACACAAACATGCTAAATAATAATAATAATAATAATAATAATAATAATAATAATAATAATAATAATAATAATAATAATAATATAAAACATTTAGAACTGTGCATTCTTTTGTTTGTTTCGGCCAGAGTCTGTCAAAGTGCTTGTTGAATTATCATCCAGAAACCACTTGTTGTATTCTTGTTGGTTGTGCAGCAGGCTCCACTTTTGCTTTTCAAAGCTGTCCTGTTGTATAACTGTACATCTGTTTGCAGCCATTTTCATGTGTGAGCGTAAATGTTGCGTTGGGGGCGTGGCCAGCAACAGCTTATCTGGATTTAAAGTGACAAGACACCCTAAAAACAGCTCATTATGACCTGACCAGACTAAAATCTTGTTACCTAAGAATGATTGTGTACAAACAAATGTAATGTAATGAATATAACAAAGCATATAGGTCACTATTAAAAGACATGTAAAGCAGTAAAACAAACCAGAACCAAAGAAAACATATTATAATGAAACACTCAATGCTTCCTTCAGCACAGTTTGTGGTTAAGAAGCGACCTGTCCACCAGGGGGCAGAAGTGTCTAGTGTATGACACTCCTGTCTCCAGGCCCAGTGAACATCCTGTTCTTCAGAAATCTTGCTCCATCATTGTTGCCCCCAGTCACAGTCTCCATCAGTCAGACTCAGACTCGTCTTCTCTGCTCGTGTCAGAGCGATTCATTGCCGGTGTCAGCCGTCAGACCACGCCACAGCCTGAACGTGCGGCTCAAAGTTGAGGCCCGGGGTTAATAAACGGTAGCCCTGGCAACAGTGTTGAAAGTGTGAGTCAGAGCGGCTCAGGCAGGGCGCTGTGGCCGAACGGTGACGTCTGGCTGCCACCAAGAGTCACATCTGTGCCGAACAAGAGTTGTAGGCCGAGCAATTCAGCAGAGGAGCCCTTCTCACATCCAGGGGCCTGTTTTGTTTGCGCTCCACTGTAAACCACAGCAGATCCAGTAGATGACAAGTGCAGCACTGTTTGAATGGTTTCAACATCACGAAGGATTAAAATGCAGTAAACAAAGAGGGAGGAACAGCATGGGTGTTCCTGCTGCTGCAGCTCTGGATTGTTGCTGTGGTTTTGATTCTTCCAGATCTCTGAAGGGTGGATGTTATTTCTGAAGCTTCCACAATGGCTGCCGGAGTCTTTTCGCTTCAAACTGGACATTAATCTGATTAAATGCAGCACCAACACTGAGAGCCTTGATGAGCTGCAGAGGTATAATAGGAGGGAAACGAGAAATTAATTGTTGATTAATGGTTTAATAGATTATTATTCCTGTAGTGGTGATTGCTTGTCAAACAAAACATCCAATTAAAAGTTTAATGAACAAGCTACTGCTGCACTGTGGTGATGCTTCATAGGCAGACAAAAGAAGGCCACTGTCCTAAAACCCCAAAGGTTGCTTTTTACAGTTTATTTTTCCAGTTTGACAAGCAAATAACAAAGACCAAACTGTAAATTCTCTCATGTTGTCTCTCCTGCTCTGGTTAAAAAAACCCAAACAAACAAAACCCCACAGGCTCATCCCAGTACCTGCTGGTCTTATACCAGTCCCTACAGAAAACAGACCCACTGATCTTCCTGTCTAACTAAGGAAAGAAAATTAAAAACAACACAGTACACTAAGAATATATTTAACAAATTTAAAGGTAATAATAATAAAGGATAATCATTAGCTCCAACAGTACCAGCAGAGGGCGCCGCTTGAACGGAACCATAAAGACCGAATCAAAGATGGCGAAGGGATCCCAACGGTGGAAAGAGAAACGGTCCATGGACCTTACCATGGCGGGCGCTTTTCATTGGCTAATGCCCATTTTACGTCACAGCGCGGCTATCAGTGGGTTACTGTCTCACAAACTCGTGCTAATATACATTGTGGACTAGCAGAAAGTTTTAGCGTCAGGACTCAAAAAACAATGGTTCTCCATCAGTGGGGAATTTGTACAGGCGATGTCAGGTATCCTGATCGTATTTGTGGATCTAAAATTCACAGATTTCCAAAATCTGAAACGGAAAGCCTTGCTTGGATCAAAGCTTGTTCACGACGCATTTGCAGCTCAACCATTGTAGGATCAATAAGAACAAAGGATTGTCTGCTGGTGTAAGTATTATTGCTTTGCTTTCTTTGTGTTTAGTGAATGAAAAAAAGAAAGTCAATAATAAACACATCCATTATGAAAACCTTTTAGCCAAGTACAGCATAATGGCAGCACCGATACAACTTCTACACCTTGAAGCCTCTGTTGCAGCCTTACGTTAGCTGAACAGATCAATATGCAATGTGAACCGTATCTGACACACATTAAAGATTTTATTTCACCTGAAAAGGCTTTTTACTAAACTTTAATCGTGTTAGCCACGCTAATCGTTTTAGCCACACTAGCACTGAGTACAGTGTATAAGTCCTTCGACCCCTCAAAACCATGAATGTCCGACTTACCCAGCCTTGCAAGAACAATAGGCATCAGTGATCTTGTCCACAGCTTTATTTATGCTGAGGGTCTGAGGATCTGCTGTTTTTCTCATTGACTGGTAGCTTTTCGCTGTGATGCGCACAATGTTGGAAGCATCGGGGCTCAAACACCTTGATGTTGTCCAAAAAAGATGACATGAACTTGTTGGTTCCCCTGTCCATTGTCGTGGCTGATATTTTGTGAAAATCCGGCAGAAATGCTACACTAATCAACTCAGAAATACTCTGCAGAGAGTCAGTCGAACAAAAAATCCCATGTTTAGACATTGGAGATAAGCCGTTAATGTGAGACATGTAGTCTCGTGGGACTTTCGAGGGGCGTTTCTGGGCGGAGCTTAGTAAGGTCCATTGTGATTACATTATGAAAACGTTGGGATCCCTAACGGCATTAAGGGATGAAAAAATGCTCATTTTGCTGTTGTATTTTGAAATATAAACACTCAACACCCTCATTAAGTTTCACCGTTAATTCAGCCGAGCGACATGATGGAGCAACGTCAACTTAACCAACCCAAAGATTACTGATGTGCTACGAAGATGAAAGTGATCATAGAACAATCATAACAAACAAACAAACAAACAAACAAACAAACAAACAAACAAACAAACAAACAAACAAACAAACAAACAAACAAACAAACAAACAAAAACATGATGCCAATAATAATGGTTGATTATGACGTCTGTGTGAGTTTTATGTACTTTATGGAGTAAGCATAGACTGCACTTTATTTCTTTTATTTTTCTTTTCAGAAATTTAAGAGGTTTCTGTTTTATATTTTAAAAATAGGTCCAAGTATATATAATGTGAGAACAACACAATTTTCTGTTATTCAGTCAGTATTTAATACACAACAGGAAATAGTGTTAAAATTTACTGATTTAAAAATAAATTAGTCCTAAAGTTATAGAAAACAAGAGAAAACTCTTGTTTTTAAGAAAATGGGTGCTTTTTGATTCATTATTAATCAATAAGCAGCCTTTTATCAATAGCTTGCATCCATAGATAATTTTGCAATAAAATTTAGTGGTAAATTAAAACAATGAGCAGCTGTTCTGCCCTGTTATGTAGTTGCATGAAGGGTTTCTGACTTCTGTCACGTTTACACGTTGCCATCCTGTACGTTGGTCCCAGTAAAATGTAAACATCAACCCACCAAGTTGGGGTCACTCACTTCCAATCTTTGAACGGCCTTTGTTTGCTGTGCCGCTGCACAGACCCCAGGAAGCTGATTACAAACTGCTGCACTTCCCCAAGATAACAGCAAAATGTTTTCTGCTTTGCATGAAGGCTGGCAACAATTAAAAACCCAGGCTTTTAAAATGTAAAATCCATTCAGTGGTTTTATTTACATTTATAATTTAAAGCCATAACTGGTTAAGCAAAAAATACAAACATACAGAACAGTTTTAAACCACTCATAAAGCATAATTTATGTCATTCATGTTTGAAAGCGGTTTATCTTGTTATTCTTCAAGCCTTTTTGAAGGTTTTCAACAGTTTTTCTGTGAACTTCAGCAGCTTTGCAGCTTATTTACACTTCTACTGTGCAAAAATAAAAAGTATTACTAAGTATTTTTGGTATAGATTCTATCACAAATACCTTAGTACACTTGAAATAAGACTAAATGAACTTACAAGTAACTTGTCAGTAAGAAATATTAGCTTGTTTTAAACAATTCGTTTATATATATATATATATATATATATATATATATATATATATAATATATATATATATATATATACATATATATATATATATATACATATATATATATATATATATAATATATTATATATATATATATTCACTTACAAGACATTTTCCTCATGTTTTAAGTGAAATAATCAAGATAAATAACTAGTATTTTATAATAACGGCTTATTATTAAATAAAGTGTTTAAAAAATAAACACCTTGCAGCTCCGGCATCCTTATTATGTTATAATTTATATTTATTTTTTATTTGATTCTTTATGCAATAAATAAATATCTTATATTTATTTTTTTATGTATTTAATTCATTTAGCTACATTTTTATTTGATGATGTGAAACTAATATTTGAAACAAAAAGCAGAGCTCTGTAATGGAGGCAAATATATTAATGTCGTTTCCATTGCAGAAACTTCAAGTCAAACATGTATCACATTTTTGAGGTATAGTCCTAAATCTGTTTCCATTATTATATTAATAATAATTCTATAGTGAGTTCAACAGCTGTCCAACAAAAGCATGTTTTACTGGAGATGAGCAGTAATTGCAAACAGAGCATGCTACAGTTGGAAAACTGTAACTTCTTTTCATCTGCATCATAAACATCCCAACATCTTGAAGACATTAGGACGTTTCAGCACCAGCCATACATAACATCTCTGCCTCCTTTTCTTCACAACACAATGCATAATTTCAGTTTGTTTGGCCAGGAAGAAAATCTCCTCCTCTCATTGTGTTGACGAAGCGTTCTTAAACAGAGCCTGGAGTCCAAGTGAAACCAGATTGCCCACAGAGATAGAGGCCAAAGGGCGCCAAATCAGATGTGCAGAGATAAATTTGTGAATTTTACAAACACAGCAGGTCTTTCAGGTTTCATTCTCACAGCTATGAAGTGACCCAAATTTGCTTGTTTTTTTTTTTTTTTGCCTTAATGCGACCAGTGTTTTATCTTTTCATGACAGTCCGGACAATACAGGTCGGATATTTCCAAATGTGGCCTGAAACTGAACGGCCAGGTCGAGTTAATCAAACCTGAACGTCACTGATACTCGACGAACGTCACTAATCAATGTCTTGATACGAGAAAGCGGGAAGAAAAACAACAGTCATGGCGGATATAATGAGGATTACGTTGTTAAAGTGCTGCTGCCACTGTTAGCCTCCATGTTTACTTCCTCAAACACTGAGCAGGTTCTAAGGCTGCGTTCACACTGCAGCCTGAAGTGACCCAATTCAGATTTGTTTTTGACGCAATGCGACCTGCATCCGATCTTTTCATGGCAGTGTGAACAGCTCAGGTCGGATTCTTTTAGAATGTGACCCATATCCGATACGTATCCGATTCAAATGCGACCTAAAGTCCAGGTCTCATTCATCTGAACTGAACGTCACTGATTCTCAACAAATCTCACTATTCTGACCATAACGGACTATATGAGGATTAAGTTGTTAATATGTTGCTCCGGCCGGACAACAACTTCAAATATGTAAGCTAAGCTCCACCGTTAGTCTCCATGTTTACTTCCTCTTCTTCTTTTATGGCGGTTGGCAGATCACTGAGAACGCTGACGCTATTGCGCCCTCTACTGCGCATGCGGGACACTTTCAGGTCGTTTCCCCGTTCACACTGCAGAACACATACAGGTTGCATTTACTGGCAGTTTGAACGGCCCCAGCAAAAAAATCGGAATTGCCAAAAAATCGGAATTGAGTCACTTCAGGCTGCAGTGTGAACGCAGCCATGTGACGTTATTGCGCCCTCTACTGCGCATGCGGGTCACTTTGACAAAAAAATCGGAATTAGGTCACTTCATGCTGAGGTGTGCAGCTTCTAAATTAGAATAACAACAAGATCACCAGTTTAAAGGCTATCAGACTTTTTAAGATTCATTTAAATGTATTTTTAAGAAGCCAACAAATAGTTTTTATTTGTCTTTATTAGGTGTGTCATGATAACAAATTTTGCTGGATGATAAATTATTGCAATGAATGATAATGTTGTTTTGGACCATTTCCAAGTTTAGAAATGGCATAATGATGCATGAAAATATTCTCAAATAATAATAAACTTTAACTTCTAATGAATTTTAACACTGGAGCTAGGAGACATTTTAAATATCCAAAATAAGT
Organism: Poecilia picta; assembly: GCA_033032245.1. Taxonomy (NCBI): domain Eukaryota; kingdom Metazoa; phylum Chordata; class Actinopteri; order Cyprinodontiformes; family Poeciliidae; genus Poecilia; species Poecilia picta. The sequence continues at coordinate 9,078,282 of CM065362.1, forward strand.
AAAGAAAACAACAGAAACAACAAATAAAATTATGAATTCTTCCTAATCAAAGAAAACAGAAAACTTTTGTCATCCACGTTTTGGTAGAAAGAGAGAGAAGAGAAAACCAATAAATCATGAAATGAAAATTATTGACATTGTTTTAATTTATCATGTGATTAATTGATGAATTGCTTATTGTCACAGGCCTCGTCTTTACACAGTTTACCATTTTAGTTTTATTAATCAGAATGAAACACACAGTAGGTCTTAATTTTAAACCCAGTCTTCTTCGATAAACAGCTTTTTTAAGTTCTCCGTCTGTTATAAACTATTTCTCAGTCTTTCTTACAAGGCCGAAGATGATAAAAACACAGCTTCCCTCCACGGATGAAAACATGAAGGATTTTGTTGCGCATCATTTCTGTTTCTTTAAACATATGTGAGTGGCTGTGACTCATGCTGAAAGTATTTATTTAGTTATTTAGCGCTTGTTCTGCCGTTTTTATTAGACGAAAAATAAAAATGTCACATTTTGGGGAGATTTTAATGCCTCACACTGGCCTGCAGTCAAACATAGGATGACTTGTTTCACTTTAAAACTCTCCAGAGTGACTCTTATCTGCACAGCTCAGTGCTGTTTGTTCATTTTGGGTCTCGGAGTGAAGCAGCTGCTACCGGCTGAATTTAAGGTTGTTTTAGGTGCTAATTTAAATAAATAGCCATTGGGCTTAGAGGCTGAGATGTTTCTGTGTTACTCATGAAGACTAAATAAAGGGGACAATTAAAGTTTTATTTGCCTTCTTGGTGTGTTTGGCAGCAAACTGGTTCTGAATAAAATTATTTTTTTACTAATAGAGGAAGAAATAACAACAGATCATTGAAATCATAACAGTTTGTCCTAAAACTGACATGAATGTCTGGATTAAATTTCATGCTAACTCAGGCGGTTGTTATTCTAGGCAGTTTCCATCCCTGAAGTGTCTGGTTCCAACGTTTAGAAGCTTTTCTGAAATACAGAAACACGTCTGTCAAAGCAGGTTGAAATTAATAATCTATAAGCACTGAATTGATTAAGTTTAATCAGAAAAATGTGGAGGATCTCACATCAAATTCTCAGCATGAAAATGTCATAATCATCATTACATCTTCAGGTTTCCTCATGAGAGACCAAAAAACTTCCTTAAAGGAAAATACAGTTCTGCTGTGAAAGGCAGAGATGAACTTAAAGGACAAATTCATGATTATTTTGATATATTCATCTTTTCTTTGTGCTTGAATGTGTTATTATCTAAGCAAATAGTATGTTTCAGATTAACAATTAACTGATTACTAAATTTGATTATTCATAATTGATCTGATGAACTGTTTCAGTCCTAATATCAGCAGAGCCAATGCAAATCAAAAGAGCTGCTTCAGGTTCTTCTTCATTTACATTTTTTGTAATTATTCCAGTTACTTTAAAGTGAAAAACGTTCTGGATCTAAACCAGATGTTTGCCACTGGTCCCAGTAAATCATCTTGGCACACGGAGAGTTAAACCTCAGCCCCTCATCTCGTCTTTCTTACTCTGAGCTCCAGCTTCCCACGTCGCGTCTGCACACCTACGCCTGCTCACCAACTCATAACACCATCATTAAATTTGAGAAGACACAATCATCCCTGGGCTGATGTTGGGGAGGATGAGTCAGCATGCAGAAAAGGAACAAAGACTGTCACAATGGCTTTTAGTAAATATTCAAGCACTGAAAATAACAAAAACAAAGGAGGTAATAAGATATTTTAGAAGAATCAGTCTCACAATGCCACTCTCCCATGTAAACATGGAGTGTGGATATGAAATGGGAGAAAATATGAAACGGTTCTACTGGTATGAAAACTTTTCTAAGTCACTCCAGGCGATGCAGAGCAGGAAACTGAAAAGCCTTATTGAGATCAGGGTGCTGATTTCTCTTTTCCCCAAACCTGGAGGAAAAACTGACCAACATCAGGCAAATAGAGGAGAGGCAGACGCATGACTAGAGAGCCGACCTTCGACCTCCTGCCCACTGGCAGACAGCGCAGAGCTGAACCAGCAGACAGAGACCCATCATATTCAACAGTGTCATGCTTTGATTAACACAAAGTAACACTTAGACCCCAAATTATTACTGTCCCTCGTTAGATTTAGGTTTCAGAGAATTCACCAGCATGTGAATGCTGATCGAACTCTGGTCGACCGGAAACCCAGGTCTCAGTTCGGTTGAAATTAACTCTGATGCAGTTTGAATGCATATGAGGATGTCAACCGGACCGGAGACCGCTCCAAAGCAGGAAGTACTCAATAGTGCAGGGCATTCTGGGAAAATACAACTAAAACAAAAGGCAAGAGTTTAACACCAGAGAGAGAAATGGATACTGGTCTTTTACCAACGTCAAAGAGAAACCCTACAACTGCTAAAATCTGACGTTATTCCATTTTTGTTTACATTTCTTGAAGAAGGAAGTTGTGCTCAGTGTCTTCCTCTGAGATTTTTGTGTCGTTTCCTTCAGTTGCTCTTGGTGCAGCGCTGCCACAGGCGAGGAGGGGAACAGATTTTTCAATGTGTTTGGATTATCAGACGCACTGCCATTTGAAAGTGAATCGTAACAAATACAAATGTAACAAATGTTGCAATTTTGGTCTCCAATCAAACCGCATCTATCGGATTATCAGATGGGAAAACACCAAAGAGAAATATCACCATTGTCTTCAACAAAACGGCCAAATTGGCACCAAAATGTGATGAATTAATGTTTAAAACCTAATAAATATGAAAATGACACTTTGTTATTCTGCTAAATAGATTTGAGAAGATCATAAGAATCTTCTCACACTTATAGATTGAAGGAAAATCATTACGAATAATCATTTTGAATTGAAAATCAGTTTTAAATCAAATCGTTCTCTGTTTCATTACCAGGCTTCAGCAGAACTTTATAACAAATATTAGATGATACACAGATTTTACAGTATTTTTGAGGAAACTAAACATCATCTGCAAAGAATGAACTTTTGTTGTTTCCACAAATCAAAGTTTCACTGCTCCCAACCTGTGTTTACGTAAATATTAGGGAAATGTATGTGAAATTGACTTCTGAAAAGTAATTAAAACATTCCCTGGGAATGCCTCTGAATATTTGGGACTAGAAATAATTATATGAATCCAAACAAAACCAAAAGAATAAGGCATAGTTTGAGTTAAGTGGGAATAAAGGTTTATGACCGTTTTTTGTAAACATCTGGTTTCACCTGTTAGTCCATTTGTAACAAGGTGATGAACCTGCTGACAGTAAGAGAGAAAAATCTCCAGAGGAGAGCTGCAGGCTTTCGCTCAGGGAAAGGAAATCCCTGCAGAAACTTGACCCCACAACAATCACGGCGGAGTCGCTCTTTTCACCGCCAACTCAAGACAAACGACAACTCCTCCGAATCAGGCTGGATGAGAAGATACGACGCGACTCTGCAGATTAAAGCAGGAATGCAGCATGAATGACTGCAGACCGCGGTCAGTGGCTGATGTCAGGAGTCCTGAGTGTGACTGTATGATCAAGGCTAACTTTGATGCTGCAGAGGGTGGCATGCTTTCTGTCCATGTGTGAGCCAGCAGGGAGTGAGATAGCGAGCAATGCTGGGATTACTGGAAGGTCGGGAGCTGTCAGGTGAGATGGATGCAAGACGTCTCTGCTGCCGGCTCAGATCACACACCGCCACAGTCGGAGGTGGAGGAGTTCGAGTCCCACGGCGCAAATGTTTCACTCACCATCCACAGGCACACAACTGTTTAGATGCAAATGCACACATGTCCTTGCAACCAAACAGATGTACACATGCATAGATACACATGCACACACACATGGTTCAGCGGTGCAGTCAGCTTGCAAACTGCACACGTCCTACTGGGCTGCGCTCCAATCAGCAGGATTAATGAAGAGGTATCAGATTTTACAGTACAGCAGCATGTGGTGCTCTGGGGGATAAATGGTGAGAGGCTGCAATTCATCAAGTCTGTCTTCAATAATGTAATCGACTTTTAAGTTTGGGGTATGGTAAAGGCAGCTTGCAGAACTTTGTTGCATGGTTGACTTATGTGCATAACAAGTTTTTCCACATGGAAAGTGGTTTACATGGACCTTCATGAATACCTTATGTGTGAATAATGCGCTGCCTTCATCAGGCGCAGTGGCTTCATCAAGCATCTGAAGAATGAGTCTTTCCAGATATTTTAAAGGTGTCCTGTGCTTCCTTGAACAGGTTAGCATATTTACATGAGCTATACAAAACATGTTCATTACACTTTTTACACAAAATCAATCTTGAATAATGAGATTTAGTCTGATCAGCTCAGAATGGGCTGATCCCTGTCACTTTAAATCCAAATTATCTGCCAACTTAACGTTTACGCTCAAAAGTGAAAATGACTGCAAACAGATGTGTAATTACACAACCATACATCTTTGAAAAGCAGAAGTGGAGCCTCCTCCACAACCAACATGCAGTGAGTGGTTTCTGGATGGTAAATCAACAAGAAAACACTTGTCTTTTCCAGCAGCCATTGTATAACGCATACAGCAGTAAAACCAGCTGACCAAACGTGCTTGTAGCTCTGCTTGGGTTGCTAGGTAACGGTGCAGTGCCCTTCAAATGTGACTTGGGAATCAGGAAGTTTTGCTAAAATCAAAGTGTTGCCTAAATCAAATCCTCTGGGTGGATTTTTAAGCACTTGGGCTGTTTTTAGAAGCAAGACCTAAATGGAAGTGTAAAAGGCAATCCTGGAAGATAAAATGTTTGAGTTTGAGTTATTTTGAAAGAAAAAAAAGTGAATCTCTAGATGTTTAAAGTGAACAGATAAAGATCCAAAAAACTTTCTGCTCGTTAAATACAATTTTCCCTTTCACAAACCAATTATATGGTAATTTCTGTTGGTCTATTACAAATAAATCCCCACAATACACTACAGTTTTCATCATAGCATTAAAAATGTGATAAACCGAATCAAGCACTTTTACAAGGCAAATAAATAAATAAAAATAATGAAATCCTCTAGCTGTTCTACTTCAGGAAGTTTCGCTGTCTTGAATATTTTGCAGAAGAAGCTGTTGTGTTTTCAGATTGCTGTCATTGTCGGTGAGGCTGTTGAGGTGTGTTGGCGAAGAGCTGCAGGATGATAAGAGCCTGCAGTTGGTGCAAGGCAACAGCTTCTCGCTGCAGTACTGGTCACTCAGCAGGGAGACTTGTTACGCCTCCATTTGTCTGGTCGAGTGTCAGATTCCAAAGCCCTGAGGGAAAAACCCGAATAGATGCAGGTGAGAGAGAAAACACGCCAGGGAGCGATCAGCTGCAGGTTTCACAGGATGAAGGTCTGATGGAGTCTGAAGAGAAGAGATGATACAGAAAGAGTCAGAAAAGATCAGCTTCAGTTATTACAGCTAGAAACCAGAGATCAGGCCCAAAATCTGGAAGAAGTGAAGGACCCAGACCTGAACCCTGAGAGTTCATATTGAGCAGTGGTTCTTAACCTTTTTTGAGGTACCGAACCAACGAGTTTCATATGCGCTTTCACTGAACCTTTCTGTAGTGATAAATAAAATATGATTTTTTTCCCCCCCAAATTCAAGACATAAGAGTAGAGATAAGTCTAGTTGGGTCACCCCATGATCACTAAGTCTTCTCAAAAGGTAGAGTCTCTGAGAACAGTTCTTCAAAATATAGTCAGTGTTTTCAGCACAGTTGAGCTGACTGTCCAGGAACGACCCAAGGTATTTAAAATATGCCAGAGTTTCAACAGGTTGGCCATCGAGAGAAACTGGAACCACTTTAAGGTTTAGATCATTTAATTAGCTCTACATTCTTAAGAGAATGAAACATTTATAATAAATAATAAAGACTTTGCGGAACCCTCCCGAACACACTGAGGGAAAATAGTGTCAAGAAAATGGATAGATGGAAAGACTTTGCGGTATTCTGATTTAGTAATGTAATTATATTAGTTGTGTTACCACCCACGCCACTAGAGGCAGTACCAACCCCAAAAAGATGTGACTAAGGAGCAGATTTAGAAGAACACCGAAAACTACAGAATTTGGTAAAAACGGTGAGTTTTGCTGAAATAATTAAAGACACAAGTTCAAATCCATGCTGAGAGTGAAGCTCCTCCAATCAGGGCTCCTCCTCAGCGCTGATTGGCTAAGCAATGTAACGTGATCCTCTGATTGGCTAAGCAATGTAACGTGATCCTCTGCAGCAAGTGATGGCAAAGCAGCGCGTCATCACGACTTTACACAAGTGTGTCTTTACCTCCGCAGCAGAGGCTCCGCCGAACCCCTGGGGTTCGACCGAACCCAGGTTAAGAACCACTGGTTTAGACACATCAACAGTATCAGTAGATAATAGAATATTCAACATATAGAATATTCACTGAGCTCTAATTCAGAACCGCACAGCATTCTGGGAAACCAGGTTAAGAACCACTGATATAGAAACAGTTACAAAGTCAGCCTTCTATCGCCTGAAGAACGTTTTAAGCACTAAAAACTAATGATTTAAAGTCTATTTCCTCTTTAAGGAGATAGTTTTTTGTAATTTATGAATTAACTAATTAATTGTGCATAAATAATAAGTAGTTATTCTGCATCAAAATGACACTTTCATGAAATTCTGGTCACACAGGGCCACACAAAGTCAAACCGCCACAGTTTGGATGAAAAAATAAACTTGTCACCCCACTGGGAGGAAATTAACATTCTTAAAGGAAGTCCTTGGAAAAGTCATTGTTATATTTGGCATTGAAGGCATTAGCAGACCATAAGGACTTCTAACGCCTGAGCTCTGCTAATGCGCAGGAGGCCGCTCTAGAAATAGCAGAAGCTCAAACCAGCGAGGTTTCCAAACAATGCATCGCTGCTCCGACTCAATCGGACTTCCCTCGGCTGATATTTTGGGCGTTTTTAATGACGTCCGGAGAACCAGAAAAGACCGGTGAAGTAAGGCGGGAGGTACATGGTCCACAGGAAGATATTGACTTCAGGGACCAGAAGAAAGCACCCAAACAAACAAGTCGGTAAACAGGAACATCCTCAGAGGAAAGCACCTGGTTGGAGCGCAGAGCCCTGAGGGACGACGACACACTCCAGCTCATGCTCTGTTGTTTCCTATTGACACACAGCGTCTTTGCATTTGGACATCCTGTGTGTGTGTGAGTGTTTGAGTGTATGTTTGTGAGTGTCGTTGTGTCACTTTGTTTGTTTAGCATTCATTTCGCGGGTGTCATTAATTTCACTGTGGAATGCGTTCTTTACTGATTGCATAGGATGTTAGTGTGTGCGCAGGAATGCTATTGTTTTAATCGGTACGGACTGTGGAGTGATCACGCTGAAACACCCGAACAGACACCAGCAGCTCAGATGTTGCAGCTTGATTGGAGCTGGATGCTTTCCATGCAGACAGTCATGCAAAAGTTTCAAGTGAAGGAAAGAAAGCAGGCTGGAAGAAGAGAAGGAAAAGAATAATAAGAAACCAGAGGACGCATTCGGTGTCCAGCCTAATTAGTAAAAGTCTGGACCAATCAGTGTTTTTTTTAATAACAGAGGATGAAATTGCAACGCGTAATGTGTAGGTTAACTTGTTTCAATAAATCTGTGATGATTTTTTTTTAACTTTGAGGCTTTTTAAATTTTTATAGCTCTCACTGGCAGGGAGGTATTATCATTGCATGAATACCAACCCATTAAATCAAGCCTGGAGCATTATGTTGTCTGATATCTCTAAATAAAGTCTTGTGTAAAGAGTTTCTTTTGGAAAATCACATATAGTCCACCTGAATGTGACTCCAGCCTGTCTGGACCGCTTTAATCGATCTCTAGTTTGTTTGTTTTGAAAGTCCGGTTCTTTAGGAGAGGTGTGAACACACAATCAAACTCTTATGAGGACTAAAAAGCGAACTGCGGTCCGCCAAAAAACCTCTCCATTCGGTTGGGGTTCAAATGCATTTGTGAATGCCAAGCGTACCGGAGACCATTCCAAAAGCAGGAAGTGGACATTAATACATTACAGGCCGTTCTGGGTCAATAAAACCAAATCAAATGTGCAAATCTAGCGCTAGTGGGAGAAATGGCTCATGGTCTATGACCAAAGAGACCATGAGCAAACTACAGACTACAACTGCTAAAATCTGACATTTTTGTTTATATTATATTTTGTTAAGAAAGAGGTTTCACTCATTGTCTTCTATGGTTGTTTTTTTTGTTTGTTTCTTTCGGTGGTTCTTGGTGCAGCACCCCTACAGGCGAAGAGAGAAACAAGTTTTTCAAAGTGTTTGGTTTGTTGACAGTGCAGTGTGAAACTAACCAAACATTTGGGAAAACCTGTTCCCCTCCTCGCCTGAGGTGGCGCTGCACCATGAAGTACTGAAGGAAACAACACAAAAACCTCAGAAGACACTGAGCAAGATGTCATCCTCTGCAAAATGCAAACCAAAAATGGATCAGATTCTAGTTGTAGGATTTCTCTCTCTTTTGTAAAAGACTTCTCCTGCTATTCAGTGCTGGAATGGAGTAATGCCCCTTTTGTCAAGGAATAATACACACTGATGCTGTTCTTTAAATTTCAAAGTTTACAGATGGCAGATGTTTTCACTTACATTTCAAGTGTTTCTGGTTTATAAAGAATGAGAAAAATGACAGCTTATTTTCCCAAAGACCATTCTGAGTTATAACAAGTCAATCTGAGGAGAACAAAACCATCTGCAGCTGATTTCCTCTACATTTATTCATGTTGTGTAATTATAAAAATAATGAACCGCGTCAGGTGCTGTAAGAAAAAGCCGGAGTTTCAGAAATGTTGACATATTTTTGGAGTAAAATTCTTCAAAAGGTAAAGCCATACCGCAAAAATCGTCTTCTGAGGATCACAAATGTCTATGTTGACATCCTGACCCCAAAAATGAGGAAACTGAGACCTAAATACACATTAAGCTTACAAGGTGTCTGCAGTAGATTAAACAGAAGCAACAAGGTGAAGCATTGCCCAGCTCTTGTTCACACATCCAGGAGCTTATAAATGACTTCTGACAGGATTAATGTGGTTCCTAATTTGACCAGTAGACCCATCAGATTAAGGCTTGGTCCACCTGAAACCAAGGTTATTACACTTACCTAAAAAACAAAATAACAAAAACTGAAACTGAGTAAACATTTTCATGATATCAAATAAATAAAAACGGTAATTAATGGGAAAAAAATTATAACTAACTGGAATTATATTATGCGTTTATAAAACTAACTAAAATATGTTGAGATGATAATGTCCTTCATTTTTGCATTTATGAATCTTAGGCTTTTGAATTGATGTGAAAAAGCAGATTATGTAAGCTGTCGGCAAGTTATGACGACACTTACGCTGCTTCGTAAAATGGCAACAGCAAAAGATGAGAGAAAACGCCAGAGTTAGTTGGTTGTTCAAATAATTGAAAACATTTTTTGAAAAATGTTATCTTCTGTTGATCAATGTAAACAATCAACGCAAACGTTGTAATACAATACTTTTGACCTTTTTGAATTCTGTACCTAAAAAGTATGAAAAAACTGAAACAATCAACAACTATACAATATTTAACTAATAATAACTAATAAAAACTAGCAAACACACTAAAAACTAACTAAAACTAACTAAACTAGACAAACAAAAAGCTACAAAGAAACAAAACTAAACCATAATGAAACACTCAGAGCTATTATAACCCTCTGGGCAGCAGCTGGGAAAAGATTTGCACCTCTCAGTTTTCCCCTCGTCTCCACAAATTTCCCTGTGACTCTTGTAAACCTTCCCTCCATGGCCGACTCTGACCCCCAGTGCGAAGCTACGTCTGCATGTCAGCCAGTCAAACTGGACCTTTATTTGGACTGGTTGGGCGGTTTGGTTCTGGCAAACTTTGAAAGAAAACTGCAGTCACAAGAGGATTTAAGCCTATTTTCATTCACTTATTCCACATTCAGGAAAGAGGATAAAACTTCACAAGGAATAGAATAATCTAACGCTTTACTTATGTGATAAAATGCAAAAATGTGATTACGACACTGCAGGCTGCTGTTTTAAAAATATAATGTGCACCAATGGGAGTTGGAAAAGGGGCCAAAAAAGTATGAATAAAATCTAACTCATGAATCACTTTTCTTGGAAACTGTTTATTTGTTTCAGAATAACCAAAAGCAGCCAATAATGTGTATATTTGATATTTTATATACCTATAAAGCCCTAAAGCGTGAATCTGATATGAAGCCTTGACATATACAGAAACTTTACTCAGGTTGAGCATTTATTTGGCTTCACTTGTCAGTATGAAATGTTAAAGTTCATGTAGAACTGAATGTATATTGTTTAAAGTCTTTCTAGGATGGAAAATAAAAAGCAAGTGTTCAACAGGACCAGAGGGGAATCACAGCTATTTACTTGAGTAATTTTTTGGAAAAAAAAAATATACGTCTTGTAGGAATAGTTTTACTGCACTGTACTTTTAACTTTTACTTGAGTAATACTGTTATGAACAATTACAGCACTACTTATTGACTCTATGTACCCTGTTAAATGTACACATTATCTATTGTAAGTATTCATTTTAGGTGAAGTTTAATTTTGAAAAAATATAAAATTACTTTGAAAACATGTTTCTTCTGCCAGTGGTTGTATTATTTTTTTATGTATTTATATATTTTACATTTTGTTTTAGTCTTTAAAATACCAGAATTTCCTTAGCTTTATATATTGTGTTTTTGATTACATCAGTCTAAAACATTAAATCAGATTTTATTATCATTTGCTCAGTTCTTGAGTCTTTTTACCAAATACGTTTTTACTCTTACTTGAGTAATTTCTTGGAAAGGTAATTTTTACTTTTACTTGAATAAAAATATGTTGAAGTAGTGCTACTCTTACTTGAGTACAACTGGAACTCTGATTGGGTTGCTAGGTAACGGACTAGCTGGACTGTGGTTGCTAGGAAACGGCGCAGTGCCTGAATGTGAGTTAACTATCGGAAGGTTTTTGAAATGGCTCGTTTTACAAAGAAAAACGGTAACTTAATGCTAGAAACTAGCTGGGTGGATTTTTTAAGCGCTTGAGCTGTTTTTAGAAATTGCTAACAACAAAGTGGAAGTGCAAAATGTGTAAAATTTTACATGTTTCTTTCACCAAATATTTGCTAAAAAAAAGGGCATGGTTTTAGCCAAAAGCTAAAAGCTAAAAAGTACATATTTTTTACTTTTACCTGAGTAAAAATATGTTGAAGTAGTGCTACTCTTGCTTGAGTACAACTGGAACTCTGATTGGGTTGCTAGGTAACGGACTAGCTGGACTGTGGTTGCTAGGAAACGGCGGCTCATTTTACAGACAAAGAAAAACAGCAACTTAATACCAGAAACCAACTTGGTTTATTTTTTAAGCACTTGAGCTGTTTTTAGAAATTGCTAAGAACCAAGTGGAAGTGCAAAATGTGTAAAATATTAAATGTTTCTTTCACCAAATATTTGCTAAAAAGGGCATGGTTTTAGCCAAAAGCTAAAAGCTAAAAAGTACATATTTTTACTTTTACTTGAGTAAAAATATGTTGCTGCTCTTAGTTGAGTAAGAGCTCATTTGCAGGATGAGCAGTGACCAGTGGAAAAATGGAGCTGCTGTTGTCGGCACGCACTGTCTGACCTCGGTCTACATATCATCCAGAGCGCCTGTTTGCTCAGACACCTTCTTCACCCAGCTCTACTGGCAAATGCTATTTATAGCTGTGGTATTACCTTACACTGTAGCCTTATCTAATATTTTAAAGTTAATAAGCTGGCCCACATTTCAGAGCTCTCTCTCTCTCCATGAGGAAATGATATACTAGCCTTTTGAAATGTCAACCCCCAAGGGTCTGATAAGATAGCATTGCTCCGAATGTCTGCAATACATTCTTTTATTGATGATGCACAACCTGGACGTCTGAGGGTGAAAGAAAGACAGTGACTGAAAGTCTAAAAGTACGACGGAGTAATAGAGCCATACTAAGAAAAAATTGAAATAATACAAGAATAAAGTCATAGTAATATGACAGTAAAGTTTTCATATTTTGAGAATAAAGTCAGAGTACTACCAGAAAAGTCATTACAATAAAGTTGCAATAATACAAGAATAAAATCATGGGAATAAATTCATAATATTTTGAGAATAAAGTTGTAATATTATGAGAATAAAGTCATAATATATTAAATAATAGTTGTAATATTACCAAGTTGTGAATTATGTTTATCACTTTGAATTCATATACCTTGGCTGGAAAAAAGTTGTTTATTCTAATATTTACTCAGGATTTCTTTATCTAACGTAATAATTTCTTCATTGAGCTTTTCGAATAGCAGTTTTGCTTTTCATTTAATAAATCTGCACAACATTTGATCATCTCAAAATCAAAAATGAGTTGAGAAAACTTTAATAAATTTATTTGAATTAAGTTTATTCTAGTTAATTTTAATTTGTCAAATTAAACATAACCATGAATCAATTATGTCGGATGAACTTACTCTAATTACTTGCTATTTAATAAAAGTGGAGCTGCACTTGCTTTCTTTCAGTCAACTTATACTGATCAAAACTGAATGAGATAGTTCTACAATGAGTATCAGTTTTTATAAAATACAGATTGAGAGCAAGAAGCCTTTATTCTGTTAGTGAACACAGAAAAAGGATTAACTCTATGCTTTTCTTGGCCTCAGGCCGACTAGTGACTGAAACAAGTGTAAAACGGTGGATAATGTCTCGTTGCAGGCCTGCTTAATATCACTAGTCTAATTTTAGACACCAGGTGGTGCCTGGGAATGCTTTTTACAGTGCCCACATGCACTTCCGAATAGTAACTGTATTTATAGACGTTTTAAACAGAAGGTGCACCCACTGTTTCTGAAAGGACCTATAAACAACAGTGGGTGATATAAAGAGTGTTTATAAATACAGCCTCAAACTGAATTCAGCTTTTTATTAATGGTGACTCTCATTAGATTCATTGTTTATTTTCATTTTAAATAAAGCAAAACAGACTCGAGATATGGAAACAAGATCATACTGGTACTGAAGGCTCCTATAGTGTAGTTTAAGACCAAAAACACAAGCACTAAGCAAGCATCTGATAAAGATCAACAGGGTTTTATGGTCAAAATTTTATTTCCAGACTTTTAAACTGTGATTATTCTCATAATCATTAATTAAAGTCACAAAATCAAACTAGCAAATGAACAAAATTTGAAAGGTGTTAGACCTATTATTTTTCCTGGATCAGGTTAGGAATATGTCTATGGGTGACACAAAGGATGTTTATAACATTGTTCTGCACGAAATTAATCTTAGATAACGAGATTTTAGTTTGGTCAGTTCTGCCTATTTTTGAGCTTCTTTCAGAATGAGCTGTTTTATGGCTCTTTGACAATCTGCTGCTGGTTACTCCCCCCAAAACAATGTCTATAAAATGGCTGCAAACACATGTGCAATTACACAACCTTACATCTTTGAAAAGCAGAAGTGGATCCTCCTGCATAACTAACAAGAATGCAGCAAGTGCTTTCTAGATGATGAGTTAACATCAAAACACGTCTCTTTTCCAGAAGCCATTGTACAGCACAGCCAACGGTAAAACCAGCTGATCAACTGTGCTGGATCTCAGTTTGGGTTGCTAGGTGACGGACTGGGCTCAGCTGACATTGCTAGGTAACAGCACAGTGCCTTTGGAATGTGACTTAACAATCAGGAGATTTTAGAAAACATTCATTTTTCAGACACCAAAAATCATAAAATTATTGCCAAAAATGGCTTGATGTCTCTTAAGCTGTTTTTAGAAACAGTGGAGACCCAAAGTATAAAAATATGCAAAATGTGAATTAGAAGCAAAACTCTGTTCATATATAACTTTGATGTGACAATATTAAACCCATCCAGTCGCAAAAAAAATGAGTAAAAAATAAGCAGAACACGTTGAGTAAACAAAAGTTTAGCACTAATCAATCAGTCAGAGGCCTGAGATCATACAGGTCATGTACTGCAGCAGGGTCCACTTTGGTTCTGGGGGTCAAGGGAAAAAAAAAGACATGACACACATTAACTCCTGAATCCCTGCAGACTCTCTGTGAACCATCATGAAGAACTTCCTGATCGTACATCTCACCTTTCAGCTTATTTGGTGTTGTCCCTGCAGTGACACCACCGTGTTGGCAGCAGGTCAGCGAAGGTCAGTGAAAGATTTAATTCATATTAAATTTCCAAGGCGCATGTTCTTTACAGAGGCAAAGCGCATATTTAAACCAGAATTAGGGTTTAGGAGCGGCCTAGTCAAAACATGGAATTCAGTGTCATTAACATGATATGTTCATCTCGCAAAAAATAGCGAAACCAAAATTCCTCCATCTGGGATTAGAATCCACCTGGATTAGACCGAGACGCAGTTACTTTTTCACACAGCCAGACTTGTTCGGTTTACACTTTGTTTCTTTAATAAACGTAATCAAATCGATTTTTTATTGATTTGTTTTGTCGTTCCCTAGTATTAAAATTAGTTTTATGATCTAAAAAAGGTTATGTATGACAAAAAAATAAAATAAAAGAAATAAATTTTCACAACACTGATAAAGTTTCATATTTAATGCAAAAAATAGTTCAAATAAACAACTAAATAATGACACTGATGATGAGTGCATAAACACTTGCTGCTCATATGGTATATATAAAATTTTCCTTTGTTATTTGACTCCATACATTTTATAAATTTTATATACTGTTTTAAGCATAAACTTTAAATATTTAAAACTTTAGGCCTTAGGTTCAGTTGGGCTGAGGTTCTTCTCGTTTATAGGTTGTTTTCCCTTCTGTCAGTTTAAATTTATAAACATTTTTCCAGATATTACTTGTATCAGATGTTGCTTCAATGTTTAGCTTGGCAAACTCTTAAAACACATTCTTTCTCATTGTTCTAATAAACAATAATAAATCATTAATCATTTACCTGCTCTCATACAAGAGCCGTCTGACCTTTGGCTCCACATCCTCGTCCAAACGAGGACAACAACAACACAAAGGAGCTTGAAAGTATATTAAGTCTACAGGTGCTCAATATCAGAGATGAAGAGCCACGTTCAGTAAACAATAGCTGCATTCTTGGCCGTCAATGTGGATGTAGAGGTGATGCTCCCATCGACATTCCTCACCGTTTCCTCGACGCAGGCGATGAGCGGCCCGCGGCTTTTTTCCGAGCCGCACATCCTCGGCAGAGATGGGGCTGAGATTCCAGCAGGTGTGAGGAGGCCGAGGCGGACTTTCCAAGGATGTTTAGTCAACGGAGGACTCATTCATGTCCTTCCCCTGCTCAGCAAACAAAAGGACTGGAATGCAGGAGGATGCCTGCCGACACGCCGCAGATGGAGGCGATACGGCAGGATCTAATCACTGGGTCAGAGCGGTTCGCACTCCGGGGGCCAAATGGGGCTTTTTCAGCTGCTCTGAATAAAACTCAAAACTCCAGACTGCAGGAGTAGCAGCTGTCAAAGGATTACAGACAGAGATGCAAACAATTAATCGATTTATGACGGTTTATGAGATTAAAATTAGCTTGATTAGATTAACGTCCACTTAGGGAAAATGTCAATTCTCACAATAGCACATGTGATTTCAGAAAGAAAAGACATTCAGATTTTAATTTGTTGTTTAAGGAAAACAAAGCTGATTAATAAAATATTATCATTTTGTTTGCAACAATAAAGCAATGTCAACTTTAACAACCGAGAAGGTGATATTGGTCAAAAACTAACATGGTGGAAAAAAGTCGATGCCTTTTGAAGTTAATGCACTCAGGTTTAATATTCCTTTAAGAGGAACAAAGACTCTACATCTGTATGAACATTAATGTTTCACATATTTTACTCTTTTCATATTTTATATTTCTGTTCAGCTTACTGCTTTTTTCTATTTTAAATACTAATGTGAGAAAACCACAATCTGCTGGTATGTAATACAGCGGACACAAAATAACATTTACATTTAATAAATTTTTAAACATTTTGCATATGAAAAACATTTTCCCTTTTCTTATGAAGAGACATTTGACCTTGATAAAAGAGAAGTCAGGTTGTTAAGAAAATGGCTGGTTAATTGATATGATCAATCAGCTGAGGTTATCTCATTAATTGATAACTTGCGTCCCTCGTTACAGGTTTCCATGTTTGTCAGCAAACAATCCAATTCTTAGCAATTCCTCTGTGAAGTCAATAGAAAGGAATAATTCAAACAAATCAAATGGATTTGAGGAGGGAGGAATTTGTTTGAAAAGTGGTTAAACAACAACAGAACAAAAAGTAGCCAGCAGGAAAGAAACATAATACCACCTACAGCTTCTGTGTTGCCTGACACAAATACATTTTAAATATCGCCATGGTGATTGCTGGAGATGGGCTTGAGAGCTGAAATTGCACATAATTGCTCCGTCTCAGCATGAGTGAATCTTTGGAGGACTGAAAGTGCAGCGAACAAACGACAATCCTTTTCAGCAGCAACAAGGACATGAAGAGGCAGTTTCTGCCAGCAACACACGTTTCAGCGTCTGATTGCTGGTTTTGTTTCTCTGCCTCAACACAGGATTGTCTGCTGACATGTTCTGAAAGAGAGACCAATGTGGTCCAATTCAGAAGAAAATATTATCAGTAAAAATGTGTTTCACAAGTTAAGCTTTAATGAGAATGGATAATTAATTGTTGAACTGAATTTTGCTTAATAAAGTCACAGTGAAAAGAACATGAATGCTGAGCAGTTTTCAAACAAAGAGGTAAAATATTAAGTCAATGCACAACAAACCTAAGAAAACATTAAAGGTGTGGCATTATGAAAAATAAACTTTTTGGAGCTTTACATTCATGTTGTAATGTTATTACTTCTTTAAAAACAAACCTGGAGTGTTTCTTTGATTCTTTTATGCACGTTTAAGAAACCCTTTAATCTCCATGGCAACCATTCAGCTGTGGAAAATGGCTGGCTGGACGTAGCTCCGCCTTCAAGACGAAGCTCCTCCTCAGAGCTCACAGAGCAGCTCTTCCATTCAGATCCTTCAGACTAGCCAGCAGCAATTAGCAAACACCTGGGGAAACTGTGCATCTGCTCGTTATCAGCTACTTCTCAGAGCAACGCTGGTTAAAGCGTTGCTAAAGGGTTAATAGAGGAGTCATGTTGCGATGACTTCCTGAAGGCGGAGATTCAGAAAGCTTTTAAAGAGACAAAGATTCAATTTCAAGCAGTGACATTACAAATGACTTAAACTTAATTTAAGTAATGTTAGATAAATAGCATTTTTATTACAACTGAAGTTAACATAGTTACTTATTGTGTGAAAAATGGAAAGTAGATAATACTATTTTTATGAGCATTTATAATCTTCATAAAAATGTCCCATCGATCCAAACTTGGGGACAAGCACTGTGCAGCCACGATGTTGGTGAATTCACAATTCAGTGAATTGTGAATTCACACGTTATAAATTTATCTCCACTTTGAGCTAAATTTACAGTCCCAACATAAACTAGTTAATTTGCATATTTTTGGGGGAACATAAATGAAAAAGTTACATATTTATTTTAAGGAAGGGGAAAAAAGTAGTTAAGTTTTGATCTAAAGGCTTCCAATAAGAGTGAATATTTATTTCTGTCCACTTTTAATTTGCTGTAGTTTGATCTAGTTTCCAGAGCAAATAACTTCCATCCATTTTCTTTACACTCTTGTCTCTTAGTGGAGTCGGGAGGTGCTGGTGCTGATCTCCAGCTGATGTTCTGGGTGAGAGGACAGGTTCACCCTGGACAGGTCGCCAGTCTGTTGTAGGGCAACACAGAGACACACAGGACAAACAACCACACACACACACACACACACACACACACACACACACACAGCAATTAACCTGACAGTCATGTTTTTGGACTGTGGGAGGAAACCGGAGTACCTGGAAAAAACCCACGCATGCACAGGGAGAACATGCAAACTCCATGCAGAAAGACCGGGAATTGAACCTAGAACCTTCTTGCTGCAAGGCAGCCACTGTGCAGCCCTCAGCAAGTCCCTCATTACACTTGCAATAAGACAAAGTAAGTTAAGTAAGTTAAAGTAAGTTTTCAGCAAGATATATAGACTTTTTTTTAAGTCAATAATTCCTTAATACTGATGAAAATGTATTTGTTCCATTAGCATATGAATTAACTTATAAAATGGTAAACATGTCTTTTTATTAGTTAAATAATCTGCTAGTGGAAGTAGAACATTTTACAAATCAATATTAATGAATTATTTACTTCAACAAGCTTTCATATCTTTCTAAAAAGTAATTTTACTTCAAGTGTACTAAGATATTGGTACCATAAATTAGATTAAAATTACTTGGTGAGATTTTTGTGTATTTGTAGTGTGTGTATAAAATGTTTCTTGCTTTATGGAGCTCTATTGATTCATAGAGTTGTTCTAACAACACCTCCACCATTTATTATTATAAACAATAAAAATTAGAAACAATCAAAAACATGGGTTTGTGGTTAAACTGTAAAGCAAAACTCTACAAAACTAAAGCAACAGAAGATTGACTTTTTATCGCAAGACACGTTTATAGAGATGGAACAACATGGCGGTCTAGGACCAGTGGCTCTATCACCAACCCTGGCTTCCTACTGGAACTGCTAGTGGGAAAACTGGGACTGACTCCCTTCATAGTCGGCAGTATTTTAACACTGAATACAATCCTTCCTTTTTAACCTTAGCAGCTCCACTTGGGTGACTGACTCTGTCCTGGAAACAGAAAAACGGTGCTAAACGATACGAGCCCTCCAGATGACTACTGTAAATTTATGTCTTCCTTAAGTGATTTTACAGCTCCGTTTGACTCCATGTGTGACTTACAGCCTCGTTCTTTAACCTCAATATTATTTTAACCTCAACCATCGCTAACCAGGAAGTGGTGCTTTTGGTAAACAGAGGAAACTATTTTCTCATTTTTAAAGGATTGTTAAGGGATGATAAGCGGGAAAATGACACAAGAGCTGCTTAACATTGAACCTGTTAACTCTCTCTCATACTAACAGCAGTTTGGTCTTATTACCTTTAACAATTAATGCAGAAAATACATAGAATAAACACACAGACATATCAAATTACCCTCTCTGTCATGTCTGAAGATCCATGTGATTTCCTTTCCTATTCAAATGGGCGCTGTTATAAACAGTAACAGGAAACCATATTTTAATCTATGTGTTGTGCTACTGATGGTTACCATACACTGCTAAAAAAATACAGAAAAGTTTATCCATTTTTATGGTAAATGACACAAAAAATGTTCGTTTGTTTAAAATTATTGTAACCAGAATGTGTTTTATACAGTTTGTTTCAAAAACACTGACAGTCCTCAGCCTTGATTTAAAGGAACACTGAGCTAAAAACCCAAATGTTTAGAGCTGTCTTTGATTAATTGTAACTATCATAACCAATATTTTGATGCATATTTGCTTGATGACTTTGTAGTGTTTATTATTTGTTTAATTTCTACATATTTGTTAATACTGTAACTATGAGGTGACAGTTTATTATGAGACAGAAAACCTGTGAAAAAATTTGAACTCTTCTGCTTTCTTCTAATGCTAACTAGAAATAACCAGTCAGAGCCAGGAGGTGGGTCTTAGCGCTTCCAATCATCCTATGTGTGATGCTGCTCATCCTCTGCCTCCTCTGATTGCTGCAGCTAGCATAGCTAAGGCTAGTTAGCATAGTCACCGATGACGAGGCTATGCTAACTACCGAGGAGGCGGAGGACATCAATTTTTCACAGATTATCTGTCTCATAACAAACTGTCTCAACACGACAACAGTTTAAACAAATATAAAAAAAACTTTAATGGCTGGATTTTCACTGAAATTAAATGAAATACAGGTGGACTCTATTTATTTACCAGATAGATTTTGTTTTGTTCAGTCTATCAAATAAATTAAATCCAAATCAGACACTGAAAACAACTTTTGCACGACAGTTTCTGAAAACAGCAAAAAGATAAAAAAGACATTTATTCTCTGATCAGTATTATCTGTCTGAAAATAATATGAAACAGTAAAGAGACTAAACAAATTAGCAGATTTCTTTTATAGCTGCACCGTAGGAACAAACATGAGGCTTTAAACTGTGGAGTGGCCCCAGCTGGCCTGTCATGATGCTTTAATGGGGCTTGTTGATGGATGGCTCCATTACTGTACCACAACGTGCTGCGTCACCTCCAGCAGCTCCCTGAGCCAGCAGACTCTGCTCCCTATCAGAGGATGTTGCTTCACCACACGGACTAACGGAGACTAATATGACGGGAAAAAACAACTAAACAAAACATATCTCCAGGAGAAAAACTTCCTGTAAGCAGGGAACGAGCTTGATTAGAGCGAGCGTCCAGCAGATAAGGGAAGCCATGTTGGCGACAGCGATAACAGTCCAACATCCTCTGACAGAGAGAGATGCTCCGTCTTCAGGAACAAGACCACAGCAGCCAGTTTGACTGAACCATCGGGGTACGACCCAGGCTGCGTTCACACACCAGGAAAATGTGACCCATATGCGGTTATGGTCATTTCTCTAACCACATTCGACTTCTTTTGGCCAAACTGCGACTCGTATACAACTTTTCTATGCAAATGTGACTTTTTCTACCCATATCTGACTTTATTTTCCTCAAATATGACTCGGATCCAACTTTCTCTGCTCAAATGTGACCCATATTCAACTTTTTCACGGCAGTCTGGACGGTCCAGTTCTGAACTTTTCTCCTCAGAGAAACAAACTGTTCTCTGCAGGGGTGGGAAGTAACGAAGTACAAGTACTTTGTTAGTGTACTTAAGTACATTTTTCATGTATCTGTACTTTACTTAGTACATTTAATAATGGGTAGTTTCTACTTTTACTCCACTACATTTTACAGTAAGTATCTGCACTTCCACTATACTACATTTCTAAAAAACCGTCGTGTTACTCGTTACATCAAAGTCGCATTGAGCTTTTTGTCTGTTAAAATGTGAAGTTTAGGGACTTAAGGTAGAGCCGTAAAATCCAAGCAATAACGTGACTTAGTGTCTGTTGTCACCCATCGCCTCCAGACATGCACAGAAATTACACATTTCTGATGTATTAAAATTAAATACGATTGGTTCACCTAATTTATAGTAGCGATTAGGTAATGCATTCAGCAAGTACTTTTACTTTTAATACTTAAGCATTTTTAAAAGCCAGCACTTTTTTAATTTTACTTAAGTAAAATGTTAGTGTGGTAGATTTACTTTTACTTGAGTACATTTTTGTCTGTGTATTTGTACTTTTACTTAAGTACATTGTTTGAGTACTTTCTCCGACACTGGTTCTCTGCCACCTCTATATGTGAAAGGAAGGTTTAAATTTCAAGTAAAAAAGTTGACACCTTGGAAAAAAGTTGTCAAGTAGAAATAGAGTAAAATAATATTTCTCGCTTTTATTGATTAAATTAAAGTGGTACCAACAGATAAAAAGAAATATTTTCAAGTAAAAAACATCAGCATCTTTGGGAAACAAATAAAAATTGGCGTTTTGCACCACCTAAGCTGCCTATTGGTGAAAAAATCCTCCATGAAGTTTATCAGCTGGCTATTGGTGAAAAAATCCTCCATGAAGTTTATCAGCTGCCTATTGGTGGAAAAATCCTCCATGAAGTTTATCAGCTGCCTATTGGTGGAAAAATGCTTCATGAAGTTTATCTATTTCTGTGAATTTATCAGATCTAGACGGTCCAGACAGAACCATCACACTCTATCTGATCTACATCAAGATTCACACAACTCCGTCGTTTCTCCCTGAAGATGGATGAGCACCAGCATGTAAAACCCACTGGCTGCGGCGTCCTAATAAATCCCAGGTGTCAGTGGGGTGTTAAACCTGAAGGGTCGTGACCTCTGTGGCCTCGGGGGGGAGCTGATCCGACCCCAGAGACCCGACTGCGCTGCCACACACCATCGTATTCTGCACTTACTTCGTTTTCTTCATCTGTTGTACCTTGGTACAGATTGCTGTTGTTCATAGATAACTGAACTCACTGTGTTGGCTAAGAAGATGCTTTCGGGTTCTTCAAATTGATTCAGCTACTCCGCCGACCAGCAGGGGTCTGAAATGGGCTGATGAAAAATTTAAGGCTTACAATAAATTTTTCACCAACAAAGAAACTTCTACTGAGCCGGAGAGTGGGCTTGTTGGCATCTGAAAATGTCAAAATGATGACTCTTTATGAAAGGCGACTGGTCATGCTTCCTCGAACAGGTTAGTTTAGGTATCTGGTTTACATAAATCAATCTAAAATAATTAGATTTTAGTCTGGTCAGTTCTGCTAATTGAGCTCCTGTTTTAGAGCCACTTATCCCAACGCTGCTGCCTGACATGGCCTGTCAACTCAACATTTATGTTCAGACATGTAAATGGCTGCAAACTGACGCACAATTACAACAGAACATCTTTGAAAAGCGAAGTAGAGCCTCCCGCACAACCAACAAGAATGCAGCAAAGTGGTTTCTGAATGGAAAGTCAACAACAAAACACTTGTCTTGTACAGCGCATACACCGGTAAAACCGGCTGACCAAACATGCTGGAGCTGTGCTTTGGTTGCTAGGTGACCAAAGGGGGTGGGTTCAGCTGTGGTTGCTAGGTAACGGTAGCCTGGTAACAACCAGCCACTTGTTTTATGACTACAACTCTAAAACAGCGCAGAAAATTGACGTTCTTTCTGTTTGTATATTGATTGAAATTTTAGCAAAGAAATCCACTTCGATGAGAAAAGACGCAAATGGAGAGATTTGTTTCAAACAAAATTGCACAAGAAGGTAATGGACCGGTAATGACGCACACCCGTTGCTTGTGGCACAACTACTGGGAGGGTTTTGAAACGGCTCGTTTTCCAGACGGCAAAAAAACATTAACATATTACCCAAAAACCTGCTGGGTGTTTTCTTTTTAAAGTCGGGTTGTTTTTAGTAGCTGATAACAGGTTCCCTTTAAACATTATCTGCCAAAATATTTCCAGTCATGTGTGAATTCTTATCACTTCTTGATTGACTGCATGTATGTGTTGCCATTTAGAGAAGAAGAAGAAAAATAGAACACGACTTAGGGGAGCAAACATCATTCAGTTTGCTAATTGCATTGCCAGTGAACCAGGATATGAAGCCTGAAAGAATGTGGTCAGGACGCTTCCAAATTACCTCTCCATTCAGCGCCCAGGCTTACAATAACACACTTTAAACTCGTTCCTCTAGGCCAATCCAACAACGCAAACATGTAAATTAGGATGAGAGACCAATTTCCTTTTCCAATTATGCCCCTCGTTTGGTTTTACCACAGTTTGCCAAAAAAGTGTCGCTCTAATTCAAACAGGAATCACGCAGGAATCAATCCAGAGCTGTTGCTCTGCGGCGAGGAGAGGAAGCAAACATCTGCTTCAGACCACAAACGGTTTCAGCCTCACAGCGAAGGAAGGAGAGACTGTAATAACTTATATCAATAAACCATTGATCTTATGTGAAAGGCAATAAAAAGCAGAGCATAACTGTGAGGTTGAAGAAAACATTTTGCTTTTTCAAGTATATCTAACCCACTTTTCAATGTCACCCATAAATAAAGTCCAGTACAAATATTTGCCTTCAGTAATCAATTAGAAAACAGAGCACATTATTTCTGCAGAGGGATCATTTCTTTGTAAACACTTCAGTGCAGAAAAAGCAGGCCGGCCTTTAAACACTCATGGTGAGATCAACAGATATGTCGAGTCCCTCTAAATAAGACAAACATAAACAATAACGACACCAGAACAGGGTTTTTCCTAAGATTTCTATTTAAAAAAAACAAAAAAGCAGAATTTATATTTAACGTGCAAAGGACAAATAAAATACCATAATTTCTTTGCAGGGGGAAAATGAAGATGCAGCTGCTTCCATCCAGGCAGGTGATAAATTGGTCTTAAAACATAAAAAATACAGAGGATTGAACAGGAGGAAATGCGAGACAAGGTGCTAAAAATGAAACCTCTGGTCGCTGCAGATGGGAGCTGCGTCGGGCGAAAAGACATGATCTGCGTTGGCTGCAAGTTGTAAATTATTTTAATAGTTTAATTGTAAATAGTTTAAATAGTTAAAATAATGTATTTTTGAAGGCGACATGCGCAGTAGAGCAGCTAACTGCCTCAACCTGAGATGCCATCCCCATCACAGCTCCTCCAGACTAGTGGCAGCAGCCATGGTGTACCTGCACATCTGCTGAGCTTATAACAAGAATTACTTCTCGGTACGACACTGTAAATGGCATAATGAATGAATGTTGTTGTGACGATGTGTTGAAGATGGAGAGTTTGAAAAAGGACGAGGTTCTAAAGGCGAGATATTCTGGTTTTCACTTTTGAAGACATGAATAATCGTGAAAAATTATCATAACATCACAGCTTTATTCTCGTACACAGTAAAAATGCCAGTGTTGAATTAACACCCAATAGTGTCTATATGTGTCCAAGTCAGCTGGCATTAAATTCAACACTACAGAGTGTCACATTAACATTTACAACGGTGCTGGTGTTAAAATATATTAAAAGTAACACCAGTGTAGTGTTGCTCACAAAACATAATGTGGTGTTAAAAAAGTAAATAATTGACCCACTAGGTGCCAATATCAATCAAATCCAGTGGAAAATATTCAAAACAATACACAGAAATGGAAAGTTTAACCTTTCTTAAACCCAGTCAGTATTATAGACCAATGTTAATTTAACAAAAAAAAAATAGATGTCCATTTTTTAAGACTTTCAAAAGTGTCACTTTAACACCAGCTGACTTGGACACATATGGACACTGTTGAGTGTTAATTCAACACTGGCATTTTTACTGTGTAATATTCTGATTTATCCTTGTAAAATTACATTTTATTCTCAAAATACTGAAACATAATTTTCATAATATTATAATTTTTTTCTCATAAATTTATTCTCCTATAATTTTATTCCTGTAATTTAAATTTTTTTCTTAAATTTGTCTTGGTGTGGCCCTGATAGTCTATCGTAGAGGTTCGATGAGGTCAAACACGATGCTAATTAACACATTTCATGTTAAAGCCGCTGTCAGCTGAAGCATTTGGATCTTCTTTCTGCAGACTGATGATTAAAATGGCCACCAGCAGATAAATTGCACATTTTAGAGTAAATCCTTCCTCTGTTCATCCACTCATGATAAATATGAAGCTGAAAATCCCGCTCTGGCACCGCAGCGCCGCTCACATCTTGACTGACACATGAGAACTCTAATATTCCCAGCCTGATTATAATCCCTGTAGTCGACCTCATTAGCCAGGCATCCGCGCTGAACCCTGGCTGAGCAGGGCCTCGCAGCTCGGCTGTCAGTCAACACCTTCTCTTCAAACAAAGAGCATCATGGAGGAATAATCCAGCTCTCTCCCCCCACAGTTCACCAGCAGACTGTTCTGGGAATTGTCATGCGTTCACAGCGTCTTGCAAAAGTATTCATACGCCGTGAAATGTTTTCACGTTTTGTCACCTCACAAATTTGTTCTGTTTTTCTGCTGTTGTTACATTTAAATGTTTAAGATTGTCGAGCAAATTAAGCCGAGTGAATGAAAATCCAGTTTTCAAATTATTTCTTTTATTAAAGCGGCCATATGTCACTATTATTAAGGAATATGTTATATTTTTTACATATTTGTTAAAACTGCAGCTAAGTTGTGATCTCACATCCTGGGCTACTTCCCTCTTGATTTAAATTAAATCAACATTTGATCAAATAAAATTGAAAAAAATAAAATAAGGACACTAGGATGCTTTCATTGAACATAAGAAATTTCGGTAACACTTTATTTGAAGGGAGTGAATAAGACTGTCATGACACTTTCATAAACACGACATAACACCTGTCATAAACATGTTTAAGCTTTCATGAATATTTATGACTGTTGTCATAAAGGGTTATTCGGTAAATTACGACACTTTTAATACAAAGTTGACATTACTGAAAATGTCTTATGACAACTTGACATTAACCAAGAAATCGTTTAAACTTTACCTTTAAAACATAGTTACCTCATTTTAAAAGTGCAATCAGTAATACTTTTATAACAAATTTACTGTATATCAGTAATGATTCTCAGTTAATGTCAAGTTGTCATAACAAAGACATTTGAATAATGTCAACTTTGTATTAAAAATGTCACAATTTATCAAATGACTCTTTATGATAACAGTGATAAATATTCATGAAAGCTTAAACATGTTTATGTCAGGAGTTATCTCATGTTTATGAAAGTGTCATGACGGTCTTATTCACCCCATTTAAATAAAGTGTTACCAAAATGTCTCTCTAGTTTTAACCAAAACTCATTAAAACCTCTCAGCCGCCACACAAACCAGTTCACTGTCCATTCAGCTCATGTTGTCAGGTTCAGGTCCCTAAGCAAAGCAGCAAAGCCTCAACTTTAAACTTTACGTAGTAAAAGAATAACTGAATTCATTGAAGTTCAGATTTTGGACAAAAGTTGGTTTGAGGTTCCTCAGTGAACTCTGAACCGCTGCCTCTGCCTTCATCCTCACTTTGGAGTAAACACCAACACTTAAAGCTGGATGATTCCAGAAGACCTTTTCTTTCTTCCCCCTCAGCTCAGGGTGAAACAACAAGCCATAAAATGACGCTGCTGCGGCGCTGCCAGCGTGATTTACGGCAACCTCACTTTTCCTGAGGGTAGCGGCAGAGACAGCAGGAAGACGGATTTGAGCGTTTGTGGGGTCTTCTCATGGAAGACCTGAGCGATGAGACTCCGGCTGCTCTCATAACATTCCTCTGCTGTTTGGGTAACACACTGAAACAGAAAATGATACAGCGCCACTGCAGTGTCACCAAGCAGACACCAAGCATCAAGAGGGTTGTTCAACTTTCAGCTTAAAGGTGACCTGTTGCTTTCTTGAGAAGGTTAGAATAGGTCTATTGGCTAAACAAAACATGTTCTTTAGATTTTTTTTCACAAATTCATCCTTAGATAATGATATTTTAGTCTGATCAGTTCAGAATGAGATGTTTTAGGGCATCTTGTCACTTTGAATCCAAATAATCTGCTTGTGGCCTGCTCCCCCCAATTTCACATTTACATGTGAGAATGGCTACAAACAGATGCACAATTATACAACTGTACATCCTTGAAAAGCAGAAGTAGAGCCTCCTGCACAATCAACAAGAATGCAGCAAATGGTTTCTGAATGGTAAGTCAACAACAAAACACCAAACTTTTCCAGCAGCCATTGCACAGTGCATACAACGGTAAAACCAGCTGACCAAACTTGTTGGAGCTCTGCTTGGGTTGTCAGGTTGGGTTATTAGGAGTGTGATTTAAATGTGTTTTTGAAATGTTTTATTTTCCACACACCAAAAAACATTAACAAAAAACTTAACTGTTATCAGAACCAATTCAGACCCAAATGGAAGCATAAAAATTAGCAAAATGTGACTATACATTATAGGGCCCCTTAAAAATTTTGTAAAAGTTTATTGAGCTAAATAAGACATGTCATATGTTTTGCTAGAAATATCAAAGAAAATAAATCATTGGACTGATGCAGGAAGATAAGATTTCAACTTTTGTTCTGAAAGATTTTTAAATCTTATAGATGAACAATGAGAACCAGATTTTCGCCTGTAACTTCAGTCGTTTTGATATATGCATAACCAGACCTCAGCGGCTGACCCCTAGTTATGTAAATGTGATGCTGCAGTGCCAGTCGTGTAGCCTGGAGCGCTGTGCGTTCAACACAGCACTCCTGGACCACCGCCTGGGAAACAGATGGCAGAGAATAACACTGTCACCCATCCTGAACGCTGACATCCTGGGCTAGTCCGCTGCTATCTGAAATCCCCCTCATCCTCAGACCCGTCTCCAGATTAGGAGATGCACATGAGTGAAACTGACCGGCCAGCTGAACCCCATTAGCCAAACATAAGCTCCTATTTTACAATAAGTGTGTCTGCTGGAGGCTGCCGTAGCGGTGCGGGCGGGTCTGTTTGCTGGGCCTGTTTTGGGTTCAGGACAATGGGGCTAATGACCGGCGAGCCAGCCCTCATGTGAGCTCTTCAGAGAAAGACGGGCATCGGATCTGGACTCAAACAATTAGACAATTAACTGGTTAAGAGGTCCAAGGATTAGAGAGCACTGAATTTCTGTAGATTAGAGATTAGAAAAGGGAACCCACTCAGGAAATTAAATAAGCCTTCTTACACCAACATGAGACTCACATTTGTAAATGAAGATTAAAATCAAGCTGTTAGACAAAGTTTAGACAATATGGGAAGGTTTACAACATAAATCCTGCAGAATCCCTTAAATGTAATGATTTTAATGTGTCGTGTTTGAGCTGTACCCATAAACGGCACCTTTGGGACAAAGAAACGTTTTATTTAACTGGATATAAACAGGCATGAGCTGGAATAAGAGAGGCTCCCGCTGTTTCACAATATAAAGTGCATTTTCTTTTTACGTAAATACATAAACAAAAAAATGCAACTGTTGGCATTTGATATTTAAATATATAATAACACATCATGCACATTATTGCACTTATTGTTGAAGTTTTTATCAAAATTGCAGTCATAAATTTAATCATATTCATATTTTGTTAATAGTAATACAGATTTAAAATGAAGTGCTTTGAACTATAGGGCTGCTGGACAATATAAAGACTTCATACCAGTCGATGTTGATACTTATAATTAGTTTTTTGTTTTAAATATCTGAAATACTGCCAAACCAGTGGTGTGGCTTTTCCTGTTTTACCCTCAGTATCTTCTCAATCTACTCATTTTGTCTTTTCACTCCACGCGTTGTTATTTTTAAGCGGTTAAGAGGCACAAACTGAAACTGCTGCTGTGCCAGTTACTCAACAAGCTGTTGCCATGCAACCAAGGAGTGAGAGAGTTGCTAGGCAACCAAAGAGTGAGACAGGTAGTTCATTCTACCAACCCTATAATTTTATTGAGAGGCTGAGCGGCTAAAGTCTTTTTTATTCAACAAACGGACATATTATCTACTGATATTGATCAAATGTCTGTTAATTATTATTGATTTATTGCCCTGCTTGGAACTCTAGTTTGTATAATTTGTCTTTGGTAAGTGTATTGATAGGCAAAAAACAGTTTTAACTTGACTTTAGAGCACTTTAAGTACAAGAGAGACGAATAAAACATCTGTTATTGAGCACAGATTTATGCTTTTAATTATATTTTCATAGTAAAGGACTCTGATAAGGGAGACTTCAAGCTTTGCTGTGCTGAACTATTAGCTCATTTTCAAGTCTTTGAAATTATTTTTCTAATGTTTCTCCTGCTGTATCCTTGAAACTTTAACTCAAATTCAAAGAGACAGTATATATATAACTTTTTATCCAACAGAATTTGACTGACACACAAAGTAAACAATCAAACAAACAAGAGACAGAAAACTTTAACTAGAATCCTAAATCCGTCTTATCAGACCGTCTTCTGTTTTCAGAGTGGTTTACTGTGACAGCTACTTTTCCATGGTCGACTCTGACCAAATATTTTGTTAATTATATTTAAAGCTATACAGTAGCAGCCTCTACTGTTGATAAGTCTGGGTGATTTTAATCTGTCTTTGTTTCTCCCACTTGTGTTGAGTTTATTTAAAATCTGACTGTCTTGACAGCACATGAGATCTTTGACTTCCTGCTGCCAAACCGCCAACCATCAAAAATATACAGAAAACTGTCACAGCAAACAAATTATCTTGAGAAATTCACTTTTTGTATGTTTTTATAAGTTAATTTGAGTCTCAACTTTTTCTAGAAACTGCCCGAGTGCTTAAAAAAATAGATGTTTTCTTGGGAATAAGTTAATGTTTGGTATCTAGTAGGGATGTGCCGATCAGGTTTGTTTCTCCCGATACCAATACCGATCACCCCTGAGGGCCGATCGCCGATTCCGATCCCCGATACCGATCACATAATTATTATTTATTTATTTTTTATCATAAACACTACTGTTACATTATGTAGAAAAAGGAACCATGAATTCACCTTAATTTAGACAAAAACTTGTTTTTAATAACTTTTCCAAGGAGAAAACTAAACAAAACAGGCATTGTGCAAATTGAACTGCTATCAATGATACTATCTTTAACAGACTGATAACAGTCTGTTAAAGACTGTTTTCAGAATTGCCAAAAAATTCAAGTATAAAACTATAAAACTTAACATTCAAAGGCAAATACAAGAGAAAGTTTTAATACGTATGTAAAATGTATTTTTTAGGTTAGATGCTGCAGCTTTAAACAGGTTCGGTGAGAGAGTCTCTACCAGGTGGAGCAGAAGCGGCTCCGTGTCAAATATTACTAAATATTAAATATTACTACCTGTAGCGGAGCAGCGGTTCAACAGCAGAACCAGCGTCTTACATCGCAGCTCCAAGACTTAAATCATTTAGCGGGTTATTAGTTTATCTTTCTGACCGTCATGCTAATCCGGTGAGTGTTTGTAGCTGCGCTGCTTTACCTGCTGTCTGATCCTCCGTGTCTTTTTACTGCACTGAGCCTCGATGTAGCCAAACTCCGTCATTGTTTTTACGTCTATTAGCTTCGTTGTGTTGATGCATTTTGACCTGCTTCTATTTTCCGCCGCAACACGCAAACGTCCTCATTTACTCAGTGCGTTATAGTTATACATCTATGGAGTTGCATTTATTGCTGCGCATTTGCGCAGTGAAGGAAAGACGAGACCAGCTGGACAGACAGGCTGAGAAATGAGATGCAGGTGATCAGTATCGGTAACAGAGCCAATGATAGGCCGATCCCGATCATCACCGATTTCACGGAAATCGGCCGATTATGATTGGTGACCGATCGATCCGCTCACCTCTAGTATCTAGATAATCTCCCGAGTTAAGCTCCAACGTTACCTGGCAACCACAGTGGAGCCCAGCTCATCACCTAGCGACACAAACTGAGTTTCAGGACATTTTGTTATGTCACAAATCAGCAGGTACTCCTCGTTGCCAAGCAACTCCAGCAGAGCTCTTCCCGTAACCTTGCAACCCAAACTGAGCTCCAAAACGTTGAGTCAGATGGTTTTACCACTGTACGTGCTGTGCAATGGCTGCTGTAAAAGATAAATGTTTTGTTGTTGGTTCACCATCCAGAAACCATTTACTGCATTCTTGTTGGTTGTGCAGGAGGCTCCACTTCTGCTTTTCAAAGATGTATAATTGTGCAACAGTTTGACATTAGAGTGTAAAAATTTAATTGGGGGCCTTGGACGGCAGTATGTCATTTGAATTTAAAGTGACAGCGCCCCTAAAACATCTTAACCTGAAAGGAACTCAAAACAGACAAAAGTGAGCAGACTAAAATCTCACTATAAGAATGAATTAGTGCAAAAAATGTAATGAAGATGTTTTGCATAACCCATACAATTATCCAAAGCACAATAGATCACATTTAAAACAAAACAGAAAATAATGTAAACATGTGCAGACCTCAAACTGTAAAATGATGAAAGTGTAAACTATCCACTTCTAGCCTTGTGATTGACACTTAACAAGTTTAAACAAACAGCAGATCATTTGAATTTGCTGAAAGTTAAACCACCTCAGTAACATTCCAGTTTGTAGACTCGCCTCTGTATATATTAACACCTCTGAGCAGCTAGAAGCAGGTTGACATGTCTCCACTCGCTTTCACAGCTGCCGCTTTCACTTCTCCGCTGCCGTTTGAACCTTTTCAGAATCACCTGTGGGGCAAAATGTCAGAATACCCCAGTGACATTCTCCACGCTCCACTCTTCCTCTGGCGCTTGACCGGAGACCCCGCTGTGTAAACCGTCACGCCATCGAGCGCGGCCGCCCTCACCTGAAAATCACAGCCTACACAGACCACCAAAGGCGCCCTTCCCCAGAAAATATGTTTTTTCTTGTACACAAATCACCAGGGGAGCATCAAGTCAAGAGCTACTTTTCAGAAGGAATCATATCTGCATCTGCAGCGGGAAAGCAAAGTCCCATTTTTCCCTCACATCTGGAGATCTACAAGGCCAGATAGATGGAGGCGCTGGCTGGTGGAAGTCCTCATTACCCATCCACATCCGCCCAGAGAGGGTCTGCCTATTGAGGCAATTAATCCTCCGCTGCTTCAGGGGTCACGTGTCACTTCTAGTCCATCACTTCCTTGTCAGCCCCGCCATCTTTCACACACGCACACCGAGGCGCAGAATAATGTCTGCAGAGATGGTCTTGTTGTGATGGAGTTGGCCATGCGTGATGAGCCGAAAGGATGTTTTCATCCCTGAGAGAGGAGCTGATAACAGACGGAGAGCGACTTTCAGCAGGTTGGTTCACCTGAGCCTCAAATCAGTGACCGAACATCCAACACCGATGTTCTAATTCAAGTTTCAGAGGTAAATACCTGAATTCATCCACTAAATTTGTTCTCAATCTTCAATAGGATAACAAAAAAATACTAAATTAAACGGAAAATGGAATTTATAGGGGCTTTTTACACTAAAGTTACATTAATTTACAGAGAGACACAGATGAGAAAACTGCTTGAGATTAAATACCTAAAAAATATACAAGTTACTTTTTAGCAAGATATAGGTAGGATCTTGTTTTAAGTAAATTATACATAAATGTTATTAAAAGTTATAGTTTATTTGGCCGATTGATGGAAAAATGTCTTGTTGTAAATCTGCCAGTAGAAAGAATAACTTTTTTTTTAGCACTGTCAATAAATTATTTACTCCTGTATCTTTCTGAAAAGTTTCCTGTAAGTTAGTTTTTTCTTATTTCAATCATAGAAACTGGACCAAAAGTAATTGGTAAGATTTGGTGTTTTGCATTATTGTGAAAGGAAGATGGGATCAAATCCAAAACCTTTTGAACTTTTTGATAAAATTCTGTTTATTTTTTCCTACAAATATCTCCTGAAACATCAACCACACTTTTGTAATCAGTGCAACCAAAATGTTCAACAATTTTCTGTATTTCAGATCCATTCAATTCACTTCATTCATGAAGTTTCAAGGCACTTTATGATGCAAATGGATCAACGTAATGAACAGAATTGAATAGTCAGTGAAATCCAGTCAGGTAGAAAAATTTAAATTGAATTTTAACTTTGTTATAAATGCATTACAGATTCAGTATATGAGCCATTTGCTAAAAAAAACTCTATGAAAAACAAAGTTACAGACTGCAGGTAAGATACTGACTGTTCAGAACCTGCAGAGTGAACCCCACTAAAAAAAATCTAAAGTGAAAAATTAACAAAAAAATGGATGGATGGATGGATGGATGGATGCATGGATGATATTGAAAAATTTAATTAATTTCCAATCAATTTGAATCATTTTGTGTAACGTTTGTTTTCTTTACAAGATACATTCAGACAGGAAACTAATTTTATTCCGACTTTCTTATATATAAAGTAAAGGTGACACTGTTTCAAAATTAAGCTAGGGTTATAGAATAAAATGAATAATTTAAATCCCTGAAGAAACAATTTACATCTTTAAAATATGATGATGCTGTAACAGTTTGGTACATTTCCTTAGTTTTAGCCTGATATTGCATTAACATCAGAAACAATCCGTCTCTGGAGGTTTTAACGTTTGAAACACAGATGATTCAGCCAGCTGCCGTTTCCGTCTCCTGAAGCTCACAGCGCTGCCTCTCTGATCCCTGCATGTTTAACGTCCGTCTGCTCAGACACCGTCCGTCCAGTAAAACCCAAAGTCACACAATACAAACAACACAGGCATAGAAATAAGTGAATAACTATCTGGGACTTCGTCCATGTGCTCAGTGGCAAAACGATGCTGGTCTCCTGGTCTTTGTTTACAGCGAGCAGCTCGTTGTTTGAAGAGGAGGTAAATATTTCTTTTTTGCAGCTGGGGTTTAATGCTTCACCTCGACATGTTGACTCCTGGGCTGCATGTTGCAAACAGATGAGGACTTTCACCAGACTGGAAGTATTATGTGAGTCTCCTCACTCTTGGCCCGGCAGCCCATCACAAACAGATCTGCACGTAGCCAATGAGTGAAATGTTAAACTTACTTCCTGCAGTTGCTAAAACAGCCTGATGAAAAATAGCATTTGACTCAATTCTGTGCAAAAGAAAACAGTTTTGGCTCATCTGTCAACAACATTACGTACAGCAACTTACCGAAGTATTCACACCTTACAACTAAAACTTAAATTTAACGTAAGGAGGTTGTAGTTGACAGATCAACACAAATCTCTGCATAAAGATTAGGGAAATGCAAATTATATGTGAGATGAAAATCTGAAACGTGCGCCATGCATTTGTTTCAGAATCCACTTTTATAGTTTTCTTCACACCCTTTTTCCAGGTTCAATTGGAGACCAAAATTGCAACATTTGTTCAAGTGAGATAAACAACTGAGTACAAATTCATCTGTTCTGTGAAAGCTTCAGTGGTTTATTGGAGAACATTAGCAGCTTTTATCTCACGGTGCGTCACCAGCTTCCTGACCGACCAGCAGCACAGACTCTGTTCAACCAACTGAAGGAGCTGCTGATCATCTCTGCCAACACTACTCAGTCTGCTCTGTGTGTTTCCATTACAAATGTAAGCTAAACTTTATATTGATATCCCACTAATTTAAAAAAAAAACATAAATGCAGCGTTTTTTTGAATAAGAAAAGCAGAAACATCTGGTTGTTAATCACATGACTTGTGTGATGTGTAGAAATGTTTTTCCAAAACGCAAAAATCTTTTTAAATCTAAAAATGTGAGTTTTTTCAAAAAGGCGGCATCCTCCAACTCCAGTTATGCAGAATCTTTTTGGTTTGGGTCAGAACAGGACCGGGTCACCAGACCACCAAGATCGACCTTCCCTGCACCCAGGACTTACATGTCAAATGGAAAACTACTTTGGGTCATCAGACTGATGTTTTTGTTGATTGAGAACATGAGACAACCTGATAATAAAACTATGTCCAGTTTTCAGGTTTCTTAAACCCCTCTGGTCTCTGCGGATTAGCAGAGACCAGATATATTCTATCTGCAGGTTTATTTTTAGTCCGTTTTGTCAGCAGGACAAATGGAAAACCAACACTGAAACTGCAGCGAGAGCTGCAGTAAGAAGGTTAACGCCACTGCCTCTAAAGATCGACTCTGTGAGTCTACTTCTGCTAAATTTACCATTTTCTGTTGTCTGGTTTAAATTTACTCCAAATTATAAAATCACAAATAAGTCGACCCTGAAACTTTTATTAGCTGTTGTTTCTCTGATCCAGTTGCTGCAAACTGAAAAAAAAAACTATTAACTTTTTGCACATAGAAGCAACATTGTCTTCCATTGTATTTAATTTAATATGAATATATCTAAGAAATTAACTTTTTGAGGAACTCTAGTAAGAGCTTTCACTGTAGAAATGACCAAACAGCTCAGGACAAATCGCTTAAAATGAAATGAATGGAAATGAAAAATTAATGACACAAATTTTCTTTAATTTATGTGGAGAAATCAATACAATTACTGGCAACACTGATAAAAATAGCGTAATGTTTTGCTACATTTAAAAACAGCCAACAATTAAATTGTGTACATTTATGTAGAGAGAGGGAAGACTATGTTAAAAAATATATTCGTAAGAATTACTGTATAAACTTGCATTTTTACTCCATCTTACTTTTTAAAGTTGATTAGGAAATGTTGATTAGTGAGCCATTACTTATTGTTTTATGGATTACTATGAAACGGTAATCCAGGAAACAGGACTGAACATAAATATGAAGCCAAACAAAACCAACACTGCAAAAACACAAAGTCTTACCAAGTAGTGCAAATATCTGAGTTCACTTGAATCAAGACAAAACTAACTTATATGTAACTTTTCAGCAATAAATATGAGCTTGTTTTAAGTAAATTATTTCTAAATGTTGATGAAAAAGCTTCTTGCTTTATTGGCAGATTATTTCACTTATAACACGATATTTTTTCCCAGGTTTTCAGTGAAATAATCTGGCACTTTTTCATAAATATTAAGGAATTCAGACTCGTAATCTTTAAGTTTTTGCCTTTTAAAACGCGATTCCCTTGTTTCCTCTTTGCTGGTCACAGAAGAAACCGACCTGCTGGGACTCGGTCAGAAACTGGAGTCAGTTCAGGTCCAAACGATTCACTCAGGGAAACCAAAAACGATCGTCAGGCGGAGTCATCATCAGGAATTTTCCACTTTACTGAACAGAGCTCAGCTTGTTGGCAGCAGAAAAAATGCAGCATTGTTTCTTCTAAGGTGCATTTCCTTCATCCAGTTTCTATTTTAAATGATCCATCATTTCCCTGCTGGTCACAGCTTTGTTGTTTAAGGTCAAGGTTCTTTTTGTCTACAATGCGGCTTGTTTCCAGTCCAGCAGGAGTCTTGAATGTTTAAGTAGATTATAAAAAACCCAAAGCATCAAAAGCAGCGTTTTATTCTGCAACTCAAGACAAAGAATCTCCCGGCTTTTGAGTTTCATTCCCATGTGAAGTAACAATTCAGCATTTTGATTTATTGTTACTTTGAAAACAGATTTTAAATGTTAGAAACCAAACAGTAATGTTAGTAACGACAGCTGGAATGCATCATATTGCGAAAATTTAACTTTTCAGGAAGTGAAAGAAACATTTCAACGTAAATTTAAATTATACTATTTTAAATGTAAGACTAACAATAAAACCACACGCAGATTTTTACAATGTTCAATAAACATTATTTCCTAAGGAAAAAGAAAAATGGAGATTTGATTTTTCATCCAACAATAATCAGATATATTAACAAGCTAGAACTAATATTGGTAACATTAAACTACTGATTAATGTTTGCATTAAAAGTGCCATTTGGTAAAAATTGACACTTTATATGCAAAGTTTACATTTTTAGTGTAAATTTTAAAGCAACTTTGTGTTAAAATGTCATTATTTACAACTCCTCCATGTTTATTTCATTCAAATAAAGTCCTAATGTTTCTCCTCACTTTGGATAGATTTCTATGGCAACAAGCATAAACTGGAAAGTAAAGAAAACTGAAATAAGCTGTGCAGAAATATAAGACAGGAAGTTTCATCCATTCATCTTCTTGTCATATTGAGTTTTGACTGGACCAAGACGAAGACATGAACAATAAAAACCTCCTGGCAAAGAGAAACAATAAACGGTTAGAAAACGGAGGAACCAGCAGGGAGTGAGAAGCTGAAATACTGACTGAACTGTTTCATTATCAAAAGAAAAAGTTTTCAAAGCGATTTGTAATGGTCTTTTTTTCTTTTTGGACCAAAAACACAGCAGACTTGAGCATAAATTAGTTGGAACTGAGCAATATATCAATTAGTCGCATGATAAATAAAACAATATCAATAATATCCATTTTATGATGTATTGTTTTTCTCTTTTGAACAGAAACTGGAAAACAAAAGTCTTCCGTCTGGCTCTTTGGTCTCAACAAGCCATTTCAAAGCACACATTTGTTTAAAAAGACTTTATACTTCATTTATTTGTTTGGATATTTAAAATGTCTTCCGGCTTCAGTGTTAAATGTTTATGGATCTTTGTTCTTGCATTACCACAAACTGATCAACATGTGCAGAAGAAGAAGGTCACACAGCAGCAGTTTGTTTACAGAAACAGGATGGAGCCGTTTATGGGTCAGTTTTTATTGTCGCAAAATCAAAACGACAAGAAGGAAGCCATAAAAAAATAAAAACAAGGCTGATGAACGTCGTCACTGTTTGCTTCAGCCATCGTTTACGTCTAGATTTCCATCATCTGTCTTCTTCTGG
The DNA here is from genome assembly GCA_033032245.1 of Poecilia picta. NCBI lineage: Eukaryota > Metazoa > Chordata > Actinopteri > Cyprinodontiformes > Poeciliidae > Poecilia > Poecilia picta. The sequence continues at coordinate 9,116,187 of CM065362.1, forward strand.
TGCAGAATTATGACTCATGTCTCACGTTTATGACGTAAAGTTTTATAAATGCGACTTTGAGGCTTTGAAAACCATCAGATACGTTCTGGTTTTATTTCTACATATGTAATATTTACTGGTTTTCAATTACTATTATGAGTTTCTATGATAAAAGCACTCTGAATTGCCTTGTTGATAAAATGTGTAAAACAGATAAACTTGATTGATTGATTGATTGATTGATTGATTGATTGATTGATTGATTGATTGATTGATTGATTGATTGATTGATTGATTGATTGATTGATTGATTGATTGATTGATTGAAATGGAAGTGGCTCGTCTGATTTGTTTAGAGTGAAAAGATTTGAATCAAGCCGTTCAGAAAAAGACCTTACATCGTTCAAATATCTGCCAATTATCTCTTAGGAAATATCTGGTAATATGTGAGCATGTGCTTCTTTTCTTTTAAAATAAACCTTACATTAAGTAAGCACTGCACTAAAGGACACATGTGATTTATTCTGCTAGTTTTAGAGGATGTTTCAGTAATTTATGCCCGGTTTTGTCCTCCATCAGCTGCATGTTGGTCAGAAATCCTCGGCTGTGACAGAAATATCGGCTGAGCTGCACTTGAGTAATAAAGGGCTTTAAACAGCAATGCCCCCTTCCCACTTTAGGGATTATGTGCTTATCTCAGAGCCCAAAGTGAGAGCACAGACAAACTGCTAATTGCCTGAACTGAATTAAGTGCAGAGTCCGCAGTATCACGGCGGGCCGCTGCTCCTCTGACGCTGGAAACCGTCTGCAGGTTTCGTGCGAATTGCAAGAAGGTGAAAGGGAGCCTTTCAAACATCTAAATTGCTCTGCCTCCCTGGATCTGTCAAAGCTCTGGAAAATGAGATCCGGTCTCGGTTCTGCTGGGGCCGCCGATCCCAGCGGAGCAGGTTCCATTCCCAGGAGTGGGAATATGAACTTCAGCCTTCAGATGGTTGATGCTGCAGTGAAAACACGGGCGGCGTGACAGCCAGGCTGAGTCACTGCTGGACGCGATCATTTCCTGATTTAAGAGCCTCCAACTTTCGGAGCGCTCTCACACCTGATAAAGCTCGCCGCGGGTCTGGACACGCAGGCACTTAAGCGACACCGAGATAAATGTGAAAGTGATGAAACCCAGAGGCTCTGTGGCCCCGCAGGCCTGGAGCCGCTGCCCTCTCTGGAGAGCAGAGAACATAATATTCACAGCCTTTGGCCTTGGAAACATGTCAACCACGGCGCTGCTCATTCTCCAAAGGAGTCTTCTTCATCTGCCGCTCACAGCTTCAGGTTTTTAAAGGATGTAGTATGAAAAATTCACATTTTGCACATTTTTATGCTTTCATTTTCTCCTAAAAAGTGCTTAAAGTGAGAGCCACCCAACTGTTTATCGGCGATGCGTTAATATTTTTTGGTGTTTGGAAAATGAGTCGTTTGACAAGCCTTCAGTTTATTGACCCACACTGGACGGGAACTGGGCCGTTACCTAGCAACCCCGGCAGAGCTTTATTTATATGCTTTATTGGAAGGATAATTAACCCCTGCAGTAATTTGGCCACATAATATTTTATTTTTATTCAAATTAATGATAACAGACACATCATGGTGTTATTAAAGTGAAACTTGCCGATGATCACAACACTTTGACTCTCCTCGCTCATCTATTCACTCACGTTTGCGACTCTGCTTTGCTGACCGCAGTACAGGACCGCACAAGGTGATGCTTTTCTGGAAGAGAGGCTCTCATGTCAAAACAGGTAATGTGATTCATCTGCATTAGGTAAAATAAACGCGTTAAACCAGTGGTCCCCAAACTACGGCCCGCGGGCCTGATCCGGCCCGCCTCCACATGTGGTCCGGCCCCCTTGAACAATGCCAGACAGCATTTAGATTTTTTTTCATATACCGTATTTTCTGGACTATAAGCCACAACTTTTTTCCTAAGCTTTGAACCATGTGGCTTATATATGAATTTTCTTCAACCACCAGGGGGCTCCTTAGCAGGATGTGAATCATTGGAAGTCAAAATTGGAAATAAAAGAAGAAAGTGCCCATTAAAACGAAATTAGGTTTTAATAGGGAATTGAAATTTGAAAATGTTGTTGATCAGTTTAATAGCATTGAGGGGAAAAAGAAGATTTTTTTACATAATACTGGGATCATTATGAGAATTTGAGGTATCGATATTAGGATCCAGTAGACGGCAGTAGTGCAACAATAATGGATGCAAGCTGCCGTTGAAATCTAAAGAAGAAGAAGAAAGCGCCTTTTTTCATTTAGCACATGCTAGTAGCAACATGTAGGATCAGCACTTTTACTGTTACCGATTGGAAACTACCGTAATCAGTTCAGTTAAATCTAAACCTGGCAACTTTTTCTTTTTCAACCATAATAAATGTGATATTCAATCGACCTGTTATGACTCGGATGTCAGGTGTCTGACCCCCTCTGCTGCTGCTGCGATGTAGAAAACCTGGAGCAGCAGAGATATCTGAGGCTTATAGTCCAGAAAATACGGTATTTATTTCATAAACAGTGTTAATTCCTGACTTGTTCTGTGAAGAACCCAGAGAGGGTTATTTTATTGTGCTTTCTGGAAAACAATACATTTTTACATTTAGGCACTCCTGCAATCGTCACACTTTTTCTGTTACAAACTGACTCCGACCACCAGAGAAGGGAGAAGTTATGTGGCCTCACAGGGAAACGTTTGGGGACCCCTGGGATAAACGTTTTTGAATTAAAGTGACAAGAGGAGCTCAAAACAATCATAACTGATCAGACTAAAGTCTCATTATCTAAGAATAACTTCATTAAAAATGCAACCAACATGATTTGTTTAGGCCACAGATCTATCCTCACCTGTTCAAGGAAGCTTTATGGATCACCTTTAATAAGATTTTTGGTACGATATTGAAACCATGTGCAGGAAAACTCAGCTGAGCTGAAGCAAGTCGGGACGCTGCCTCCGAACGCAGGAAGAGCGATGACTCTGCTCATCCTCACCGACTTATCATTTTCTGAATGTTCCTCCACCAAGTGACTCAGCGCTTTCTACGTCTTCCTCCAGATACCGAGGCTTCCTGAAACGACAGATCCTGGCACGGTCGCTGCGGCGTCACCTCTACGCCGCTCGCCGCCCACCGCACATCAGCGTCAGGACGCGGCGGAGCGCAGCTTGTTATGAAACACTCACGATGATGCAACACTGAGAGCCTCCAAGAGTGTAAACAAAACATTTGGCTGTGGAGTAGTGGATGGCGTGAGTCCTTCAGAGGATGATTTAGAGATTTCTGCAGGAAGCAGTGGGTGACTTTCAGGATTTCTGAGGCGCAAAAAGAATTCACTCAACTTTTCAAGACTAAATCGACGGAGCTTAAAGGATATATTTATATCATCATTTATCCAGCTTTTACTTTTAAACTGTTTGGGCTCGTAGCTCAGGATTGTTATGTCTAAAATCATAAAACATGAATAAAAGAAGAGAGAAGTATTCAGAAAAGTGATGATGTTATAGAGCACAAAACAAGATCATGAGATCATAAACTCGAACTATCTGCAAATAGAAAACCAAAAAAATATACTCAAGTAAAAGAAGCACTTATTTTTACTCAAGTAAAAATAAAAGGTATCCATCAAAGAGATTACTCAAGCAAAAGTAAAAAAGTATTTATCAAAAAGTTCTGATCAAATTACCAATCATTTCATATTTGAAAATTCTATAATCAGATGGACCAAAATATAAAGTTAAGTGGAAATTTTGGTATTTTAAGGACGGAAATGACAATAATTCATATAACAAGAAATAAATCAGTTTCTTTCAATAAAAAACTTAAAACTTTAACAAAAACTGCTGCTGCACTCTAAAAAGAAAAAGTTGAACCAACTTAATTGAATTGCTTCTGTGGGTAACAAGCAATTCAGTTAGGTTTATCCAACTTAATTTATTAAGTTTATCCAACTTAATTTATTGAGTTTATCCAACTTAGTTTATTAAGTTTATCCAACTTAATTTAATATGTTTATCCAACTTAATTTAATAAGTTTATCCAACTTAATTTATTAAGTTTAACCAATTCAATATATATATATATATAACATACACTGCTCAAAAAAATAAAGGGAACACTTAAACAAGGATTTGTTATTTGTGTGTTCCCTTTATTTTTTTGAGCAGTTTATAATGTGACTTCACATTAGAATCACATTCACACACCAATATCCACATTGACATGTGGCAGGACAAAGCAGGAATTGAACCTACAACCTTCCAATCATAAGACAAGCACTCTATCCACAGAGCTACAGTCACTTACTGGGGAATCTTAATTATTTCAAGTAAAGTCAGAAAAAGGTCCTTTGAGTTGACTTTCTGTAGAATTAAGACAAATAGATTTTCTTTGTTTATTAGAAGAAAATAAATGATTTGAGTAAGAGTGACTTAAATCTGTTATCTTAAACATATTTAATAAATTTGTTAAATAAAATTAACAAATTGATTTGGATGATTAGAATATATTAAATTGGTTAAATCCAACTTAATAAATTAAGTTGGATTAACTTAAATGAATTGCTTGTTACCCACAGAAGCAATTCAATTAAGTTGGTTCAACTTTTTAGTGTAAGTTTTGAGTTAAATGAACACAAAAAAGTAAGTTGGCACAGCAAAAGCAAAAGAATTAAGTTAAATTAATGTAAATAAGTCCATAAGATGAACTTAAGCCCAAAAAACACTTTTTAGAGTGTGTGTGTCTATGGTGATTTTTTAAATATCATTACTCAAGGAAAAGCAAAATGTGGATTTTTTACAATATTTGTGCTAATGTACGATGATGCTAAATGTGATTTTTTTATTAATCGCCGCATGACTATAACTTGACATAAAGTCACTTTTGTTTTTGACCAATTTTGAGAAAATCAGAAAAAAATGAGGAGATTTGTTGATTTTGTGTGAATTTTGCAGATTAGTGAAAAACTGGAGGGACTTATTGTTTTAATTTGGAGCCTAGCGGCCACATAAGACACTACGGCGGGCCAGATTTGGCTCCTGGACCTCGAGTTTGAGACGTGTGGATTATAAGCTGTTTTGGCTCTGAAAAATGACATTTGGACCTAATGGAGATGGTCGACCCAGACGCACTGACGCAGTCCAGCGGCGTGGCTCTGAACCGCGAACCCTGACATTAATCCTGTGGGTAATGTGGTTCTTCCTGTAGCTAATGAAATCTGAAGCTTTTAAATGGTTGAATCTAATGACACCGGCTGACAGTTTCTGAATTAAGCAGCCGTGACTGCCGGGCCTGGACCAAATAGCACACAGATGGCCCACACAAAGTTCAGCCCGTCTCCCTGTCATTGGCTGCCCTTGGGCTGCTGCTTGTGTTTCCAGACCAGCTTGACCATTAAAGCAGCAAAAGGTTCAGACAGCAGGACAGCAGCTCAGGTTTGGGCACTAGGATCAACGTAAGATTCATCACAATCAGCAATAAATCAATTAATCACATGATAAATTGAAACTCAATCATTTCTATTTGCATGATTTATTGTTTTTTCTCTTTCTACCAAAACTGGATGATGAAAGTCTTCAGTCTGGTGCCTCGGTCTCAACTGGCTCTTTACAGACTTTATCATTATTTTTATTTGTTGTTTTGTTTGTTTTAGATTTTTTTAAATGTCTTCCAGTTCCAGTCTTAAATGTTCATTAAAAAAAGTTTATTGATATTTGAGAATGTGTCATTATTTCCATTATATCGCCTGACAATGGTCTCAAAACAATATTATCTTTTATTGCAGTAACATCTGGGACATTTTATCACCCAGTGAAATTTGTTATCATAACAGGCCGATTTCTGAGCGCAACTGGAAAGTGTAGAAACATGTTGATGCTGTAAAACACCAACAACAAACATGAGCCTCAGCTCAGAAAAGTACTTTCTGATCTGTCACGATAAATTTAGCTGGACGATAAATTGTCCAGAATTTATCACAATAAACAATATCGTGATTTTGTAACTTTGTAATTTTCTGTTTTTATCATGTAAAAACAGAAAATTACAGCTTACTGCTGAGATGTGTAAACCTGATTGATTGATTGATTGATTGATTGATTGAATTGATTGATTGATTGATTGAATGATTATGTTGTTTAAGTCTGTTTTCAAGTAATAATGGTGAAAATAATGCAAAAATATCTCAAAGATCAATAAACTTTAAATTCTAGTGAACATTTGACACTGGAACTGGAAGACATTTTAAATATCCAAAGTAAACAAACAAAACAACAAATAAATAAATTATGAAGTCTCTGTAAACTAAATTATCCTACAAAAAGAATCTACTTGAGACCAAAACACCAGGCTGAAGACTTTTATCATCCAGTTTTTGGTAGAAAGAAGAAAATAGAATAACTATAAATCAAGCAAATGTGAATTATTGAGCTTGATTTAATTCATCATGCGATTAATTGATTTATTGATTACTGTGACAGGCCTGCCCAAGGGGATGTTTTTCATTGAGGTAAAGAATCCATTCAGATCATGACTGTAAGTGTTTGCAGAGGGATCGAAAGTAAGACACAAAGATTAAGGAAATTATCCTAAAGTCAACAACAGCCTGCTGGACCTAAAAACCAGCGGCTGCACATCTTTTGATCTGAACATTAAAAGCTTTTGAGCAATAAAATGTCTTCCTGTGGTTGTAGAAACCTTGGTCACGGCTTTTGATTAGTTTAAATATTCAGGTTTTACTGGTTAGTTTAGTAGAGTTGGGTAGTAACTAGTTACATTCACTCACTTACATTTACTTAAGTAACCTTTTTTGAATACAATGTACCTTTAGCAGTGTTGTTACTACACTGTGCTTTTTAATTTTACCTGAGTAACTTTATTATAAAGTATTTCTGCTCTTACTTGAGTAAAACTTCTGGATTTTCTACCAACTGAATGAAAAAACAAACATGTTTTAACCAGAAATTCACCATAAACAGACACACACCTGCAGTTTTTGTTAAAGTTGTTTAAGTTTTTTATTGAAAGAAACTGGTTTAGAAAAACATTGACAAACAAATCCCTGATTTTATTTTTCATTACTTACATGAATTATTGTCATTTTGGTTTTTAAAATACTGAAATTTCCACTTAACTTTATACTAATAAAGTTAAGAGCTATGGTTCTGTTCTGGTTTGATCAGTTACTCACTACTTGAGTAGACTTTTTACCAAATACTTCCTTATTTGACTCATTTCTACCTTTTACTTTTACTTGAGTAAAAATATGTTGAAGTATTGTTACTCCTACTCTGCCCACCCCTTTTCTGGTGGGCAAACAAGATTGTGCCGAATGTGTTATTAATAGAACTAGGATAGAAAAAAGAGTGAAAACAGCTTTAAAAATGGTTTTCAATTAGGAACACTTTGAAAATGTATAAAACGTCTGTGGAAGAAACTGAGCTCTCCGTTTCATGAATGATTTCTGCCGTATTTAATGGTGCTGCTATTTAAAACAGACATTAAATCCAGACTCGCCTGATGATAGCTGAGGCTGTCAAAGCCGGACCCAAACATGAAATCTGAAACCACATAATTGCTGATTTGGTTGCTCCAAATATGTGATGCATGCAATCTTCCCAAACCAAATAAATCAATTAATTTACAAACTGCCAACCGCAGGGGAAGCAGTCTTTCTGAAGCCGTGCCAAGGAGAATAAACAACTGCAGAAACATCTCAGGCCAAGTTTTCTCTCCAGTGCAACAAACAAGCCGTTCCAGCGGCCCACAGAGCCGCTCTGTAACTGGGCCCCAGGAGACGGAGCGTGAAAATGACTTTACACAGCCTGAAAACGCTCCACAACACCAGAAAGCACCGGCTTTATCACACATCCCAGCAAGACGTTCACAGAAATCAATTTGAACCATCAATAGTGTAGTTTAGCTATTGAAGCTTCATCTCTTCTATTGGTAAAATCGTGTAAAACTGACATTGTTTTAGATTTACTTCATGTTGTGACGTTATTCCCTTAAAAACTGATGTAATTACTTCACTGTGCTTTAAAATGACACTAAATGTTTAAACATTTTAAATGAAACCACAAAAACATAAAGCTGCTCCTTTAAAAATCTACAATCTGAACTGGCTGAAGCCATTCATCTTCAGACTGTTGACTCTTCATGGTTGGTTTTACTAAAAGGCTTTCAGGCGACAGCAGCATCGTTCACTTTAAAGCGACACCTCAAATGGAGCATACCAGGCTTATCTGGGCTGAAGAGCCTCCCACAGCGAGACGCAGGTCCAGATAACGAGCCAGGGCCCGATGTGTGATCACCGCACCGGGACGTTTCGGCTGCTCTCATTTAAAGCAGCTGGAGAGGCGATCAGAAGCCGTCGACGCTTCCCCAGCGGAGGCCGAGTCTCCTCACCGCCTCAGAAAGACGCAGGGCTGAAAAAAGGCGACCAGGTACCGACCCAGATACTTAGCTGCTCTGAAGAAACTGAGGCAGAAAACGCAGCTGAAACCACACAGTAAAAATGCCAGTGATGAATTAACACCCAAAAGTGTTTATATATGTCCAAGTCAGCTGGTGTTAAATTCAACACTACAGAGTGTCACATTAACATTACAACGGTGTTGGTGTTAAAATATATTAAAAGTAACACCAGTGTAGTGTTGATCACAAAACATAATGTGGTGTTAAAAAAGTAAATAATTGACCCACAAAGTGTCAATATCAACCAAATCCAGTGGAAAATATCCAAAACAATACACAGAAATGGAAAGTTTAACTTTTCTTAAACCCATTTCAGTATTATAGACCAATGTTCATTTAACAAAAAAAAATGGGTGCCAATGTTTTAACACTTTCAAAAGTGTTACTTTAACACCAGCTGACTTGGACATATAGACACTTATGGGTGTTAATTCAACACCGGCATTTTAACTATGCAGAGAAAATAGGAATGTTTCTTAGAAATAGTTTTGCTTTCTTCACTAGCTGCGTTTCCATCAACCAACCGAGCAAATGGAAATTACAAAAAGTTAATTTGATGAATGGAAACAAGCCCATTTCAAAAACATTTTTTCACAACACACAAGTGCGATCAACAGCTGGATGTTACTACTGCCATAAACGACAAAGAAGACAACAGGAAGTGGCAGGAGGATGACGGATGGTGTTTGGAGCCACCAAAACTCTCAGAATCGCACATTTCATAAAAAGTTGTGTCTCATTTGAAGGTGATGAATCCATAACTTATGTAAAATCACAGACTACAACTTCCCCAAAATGCCGCACACACTGCCGCTCCAAAGTATAACGTCTCATCGCTCCAACGCCTGGGTCGGACGCCAAGGTGTCGCCTGATGGCTGATAGATGATGAGCGGTTAGCGACACGGCTGAAATATGAATATGTGTGTCATAAGATTTTAAACCTGTCGATGTATTTTGAGGAAACTACTGAAGCACGTTGCTCAATCTGTGACATCATCATAAGTGTTAAAAAAAACCAGTAAAATTATTGCACAACCCAATCTGCCTCTGATGAATCACTTAAAGATTTGACTGAAGAACTAAATACTTTCATATTATTCAACATGAATCCTTTGCACCTACCACACATGTTTGTTTTACTAACTCCCTTCCTTCTCCTATTTCCTCTTTAAGAAACAGACTGATGACTTCGCTGCATGTCAGTTTGCTGAATAGTGATTCAGGTTTTATCACAAAAAGTGGATTCACATGAAACAAATATTATTTTGCGAGTTAGAGCCTGAAGTGTGTTGGTGTACGTGCCTGAAAGCTCATCTGCAGAGTTTCCTGTGTGCCGTAATGTTTGACAGGAAAGTTACGTCTCCGACAGCTGAAACATGACAGGAAGAACAGGTGCCAATATACAGTGGAGCGCTGCCAAACACATAAATACCAGCCTGTTCACAAGCGCAACACTTCAATCTGCACAGCTGGATGTCCGTCCAACGAGCACAGGGCTAAAATGTCCAACAAATTTCCTGTGTGGAACAGTGTGCCGCAAAATTCATCATTTCGATCCTTCCTTATCTTTACAAATCACAGTCACAAATGATGAGTAGTTTGATAAATCGTGAATCATTGTTATAAGGAAATTTTATTCACATACAAACCACTAAAGCTTGTGTGGTTTGTAGGAGAACATGAGCAAACAAACAGGATCAGAAACACACCAGGAGGAGAAGATTTAGGCTGTTTTCACATTCAGTTCAATTCAGGACCAAAAATGCAACATTGCTACATTTTCAGCTGCTGGGGTTCACTTTCACACTGTATTGTGTCAAACGATTCAAACCCACTGGAAAGCCTGTTCCCCTCTCTGCCTGTTCCCCTCCCCGCCTGTGGAGGCGCTGCACCACAAACCCAATGGAAATCCTGTTCCCCTCCCCACCTGTGGAGGCGCTGCACCACAAACCCATTGGAAAGCCTGTTCCCCTCTCCGCCTGTGGAGGCGCTGCACCACAAACCCATTGGAAAGCCTGTTCCCCTCTCCGCCTGTTCCCCTCCCCGCCTGTGGAGGCACTGCACCACAAACCTTTGGAAAGCCTGTTCCCCTCCCTGCCTGTGGGGGCGCTGCACCACAAACCTTTGGAAAGCCTGTTCCCCTCCCTGTCTGTGGGGGCGCTGCACCACAAACCCATTGGAAAGCCTGTTCCCCTCCCTGCCTGTGGGGGCGCTGCACCACAAACCCAATGGAAATCCTGTTCCCCTCCCCGCCTGTGGGGGCGCTGCACCACAAACTACTGAAGGAACTGAAAACCTCCAAAGAAATGAGTGCAACAAAAATGGAGTGGGACATGACTGGACATTAAATCAGTAACTATATATAATGTGATAGACATGTGATCAATATCAATAGATAATAAATCTCACAGAACATTCACTGAACTGCAGAGCATTCTGGGAGATGTAGGCAGAGGTGCCATCAGAGCTTTAGCTGCTCAACCTGTCATGATCAGCTAAGCTAGGTTGGTGAGGGTCAACTTATTCTTTGGTTACCTAGCAACTCACTCACTTTTTGGTTTGGTTACCTAGCAACAATCTGTTCTTGCGCAGCAGCAGTTTGAGGTTTTGGCATCATGCCTCATAACTGCTTAAAAATATTTCTGTGTAATGAAAACTCTGAATTAACTCAGAGTTGATGGGATTGAACGAAATACAGCAAATATTAGTGACGTGTTAGTTGCATATTTAGGACAATAACCCTATACATACAATTTAAACCAATAAACTAGATCATATGACCTAGTTAAAGTTCACACCTAAATCCAGCTGAGTCAGTGCTGAGACTTAAATACTGAAGATCAAAACAATGTAAAACAATCCCACTAAAACAAGTCAAAATATCTGAAGAAGAACAAGTTTAAGGGCTGAGAAGCACGAACAGAAGGACCACAGCATGTTGAATCACTGCATTTTCATTAAACCCTCAGAAAAAAATAACACAAATGAAATGTCAATATCTGGCTGTCAAACTGCAACATTGTTGCAGTTTATTACTCCAAACTGCAACCATCACGTGAAAATCCACAATCTGTAAACAAAACGGGTCAGCAGCCATGTTGGCGATTAGTGATGGAGGAAACGGGCTCACTGCGTCGGCTCGGTTCTGGCATCAAACCCGTTACGTTCGAGTTCTGCTGTGTGTTTTCCATGTTTTTCTGCGTTTGCACTGAAGTATTGTCCATTTGTGAGGCTCTGTTGGATCTAATGCCAGAAAAATAAAAAGAAAAGAAAACCCTTCAGCGCCTTCAAAGGAACTCTTCAATTGACCTCAAACATAAACCCCAGAGTTAAAACAGAAAGAAAAGGGAAATGAATGCGACACTTCTTCCTTAAAGGAACGCATGCCGGCTTTAGATTTATGGCTGCGTGCATCGGCAGATAAAAATGATGTGAAATACGATTCCTTGCTCCAAAGTCTAGTTGCTACGTAACTGAGAGGTCAGGCGTTCCCTGTGAGGAGACGCAGTTTCTTCAGACATCCATTCATCAACAGCTGCCAGCTTGCCCAAAGCACAAAGGACAGCACATCCTTCCCCGACTCCCTTTCTGTCTTTGTTTGTCTTTCCCGTCTCTATTCTTCTTTTAAAAACCCATTCACAGCCATATTAAACTTCTTTAAAAAAGACCCAGCACAAAGAAAACGGCTGTATTTCTTATTTTCTCAATGGCGATTTCACTTTGTCATTTAGTTCTGCTAACTTTCTGGATGCCGCCCCATAAATATTGTTCCTTGTAATTAAACCAAAAAAAAGGGAAAATAATAGAGAAATGAAGTGGAGGCAGAGCCGGCCCAAAGCAGCTGTTAAGCAGCTGTATGGCGCCTCCACACCACCAGGAGGCCCCCAAGAGCACCAAACAAGCAACTAAAAATATTCATATTTAAAATACGGTGAATAATACAAACTAAATGCTACTAAAAAACAATTTCTGTACTGTTTTTTATAGTTACTATGCGAATAATTAATTTCTGTTGATTGCTGCTGTTGAGGAAATATAAGATATAAAACTTGTAAATTTAGTGTTTATCAGCTGAAATTACTTTTAGGCCTGTCACAATAACACATTTTGCTGAACAGTAAATTTTACCAGAAGTTATAAATAAAGGACAATGTTGTTTTGAGACAATTCCAGTAATATAATGTAATGGTGAACACATAATCAGCAATCAAAAAACTTCATATTCTAATGAACATTTAACACTGAAGGTGGAAGACATTTTAGATATCCAAAATAAAACAACAAACAAAATCATTTAGGAAATCTCTGCAAACAAAATTATTCTTCACAAAACGGCTAGTTGAGACCAAAACACCAGAGTGAAAACGTTTATCATTCAGTTTCTGATAGAAAGAGAGAAAAGAGAAAAACAATAAAACAGGCAAATGGAAATTATGGAGCTCGTTTTAATTTTTATCATGCCAATAATTGATTTGATTATGGCAACAGGCCTAGTTAATGTAAAATAGTTAATCTGCTACTTTTGTAAGGTCACAATAAAATGGTTATGATATAAGCTACTTACAAATTATGCTAACAATAGTCACTAGTTACACATTTAGAGTTGTTTAGGAACAATGACGCATTGGTACGGGGGCCACAAATTAAAATCTGCTCAGGGCCCCAAACAGGTTTTGTCCGGCCCTGAGCGAAGGAGTCTGAGTTTCAGTGAGATGTCAGGTGCTCTCCATCTGCATTTCATTGAGCTAAAAAGTGAGTTTAACGGGTCTCTGAGCTCATGTAGAGAAATGCCCCTTCTCTGCCCCCACAGGGGCAGGTGGGGACTGGGGTGACTCACATAAAACAGAAACAAATTCAACTTCTGAGTCCGCCATAAAATACACAGTTTCATTAACAACGTTTCCTTTTCTTGCACTATTTCCTTTTCTGCAGCTGGAGAAGTACTCTCCAGATCTGCTAAAACTTTATTGTCTTGGTGACCATGAATAATTTATTTCGATTGTACGGGGAAAAAAAAGGAACCTTTTAAACAAAAAGGGCTGCGGTTTTTCTGCTGGGAAAGAGCAAAGAGAATTCATAATGGAGGAAGGTGACAAGGCATCAAAGAGAAATTTTACAGGCAGATAAGAGACAAAAGAGCAGCGACTTCAAAAACACTTTGAGTTTTCCCCTCTTTTGCCTTTATAACATGTTTTTTCTTTATCTGCTGGTTCTTTATATCACATTTCTGTGGAACTGAACCTGAAACTGAACATAAAACAGCTCATACCTTTACATAACTGCATGTTTCACTAGATTTTAGCCGTTTTCCCTTCAATCTCCTCACGATTTCCCTACACAGGCCTCCAGCTACCATTCAATCGATAAAGTTTAGCACTGGGCCTCTCCTGCTAACTCACTTCTGATAACCTGCATTAAACCAGGTGGTTTATTTAAGAAAGAGCCACTCAGAAATATGTCGGCAGGTCCAGAATATTTACAGAAAAGCACAGATTTATCTATCGCAGCTGCCTGCAAATCATTTCCTCTGTTGGAAAGGCGTTCGAGCTCTGACCTACGAACAATAAAATAAGAGAAAATCTGTCTTTTCTAAAGACATACAAGATAAAAACTCAACACATTTTTGGTCTATTCATGGGGTTTGGAAGGAAAAGAAGCAGCCAGGTGTTGATTAAATTAATTTGGTACTTTTATTGCTGGTAGGTTGGAGCCAGGAGTTTAGACAGTTTGCTGATCTGAAACATAAAGACGTTTATCAAAATGTCAAGAAGAAAAGACGTCAGTATTAACCTTACAGACACAGCTGCTGCTGTTGGAATGGGCTATGAAGCCATTTCCAAATGATCCAAGTCAAAATATTAATAAATACTCATAAAAAGTGAGAAGGATTATTATAAAGTGGAAACATTTGAGAGAGTCGCATTCTTCCCAGTAAATTCAACCCACAGTCAGAGAATGTAAAGGTAAAAAAGGGTGTCGGTCTCAGAGCTCAGTTAGCATCTTAACTGATAAAGTTCATGACAGGAGAATTAGAAACTGACTGCTGATGCCTCAGTGAACAGATTAGCATCGGTCTATGGTCTATACAAAACATTCTCATTACATTTTTTGCATAAACTCAGTCTTAGACAATGAGTCTTCAGTCTGCTCAGTTCTGCCTGTGTTATTTTAGGGCCTCTGTCACTTTAAATCCAGATGAGCTGCTGCTGGCCAAGCCCCCAAGTCAAAGCTTACACTCACATGAAAATGGCTGCAAACAGATGTACAGTTATACAACAGGATATCTTTGAAAAGCAGAAGTGGAGCCTCCTGCACAACCAACAATAATGCAGCAACTGGTTTCTGTATGGTAATTCAATAAGAAATAACTTGTCCTTTCCAGCAGCCATTGTACAGCGCACACAGAGGTAAAACCAGCTGACCAAACTTGCTGCAGCTCAGCTTTGGTTTCTGGGTAACAGGCAGTTTGTGCTGATTTGTGACATTTCATTCCAGAAGTTTTTGATTCAAAAACTTACATGATTCAGTTTGAAACAGTTAATTTTCAAGACTCTAAAAACATCAACTTATTGGTGTAAAACGGTTGTTTTATTTGTTTGTTTTAAGGGCTTTGGTTGCTTTTAGAAGCAGCTTAGACCAAAATGTAAGTACATAACTGTGCAAAATGTTAGATTTTTCACAGTAGGTCCCCTTTAAGAGAACCAGAGAGGTTCAGGAGGTGGACTGATTACTTTCATTAAATCACCGGTGTGTGAGAAAGAAGCAACTGAATTATGTTCCTCAGTTTCTGAAGATGTTTTATCTTCAATAAAAGGTTCTGGTTTGGCGTCATAATCAAAAGGATTAAACACAGAAAAGAAACCACATCTGCAGATTCTTCTGTTTGAAATTATAGTGGTATTTTGACAGTACAGACATTTACTTGCTTTGTCTAAAATATCCTGCCCCATGTATCAAGGTGAAAAATGAAAAATAATGAAAATCCGATTGAACTAAGTTCCAGTTGCAATGATCTTTAGCTCCATCAGTTTGCAGCAGACGAAGCTTTTATGAACATTCAAAGTCTGTCTGTCGTCTCCCCCAGAAAACATTTCCTTATCTCTCATCGGTCAGTTCATGTTCCTCCATCAGGACCAAGCTGCAGCACGCTCAGTCCTTGGCCAAGGGAAAAAAATAATGCCTTCATAGGAAACAAATCATCCATTTTCAAACTTTAACTTCTGCAGCTTCCCACTGTGGATGAAACGTCCTGCTGATTCGGCTTGTTTTGACTCTGGTTGATCGTTTGCTACAGTAAAGGATGGGTGGATGATTGAAGTCAAACAGGATCGTAAAAGTAAAACCTCGATTGGCATCATTAATTTACCTTTCATTGGAAAACATCAAATGCCAAATATGAAAGTAAAGAGGAGGAGTTTTAGTCTTTTCAGCGTAAGCAGTGAAACATGGAGGGTGATGATGTCAGAGACACTGATATCACCTGGCACCTGCAGACGATCCGCTGCAGATTCTTCCTACTGATTAGACATGCAGAGGTTGAAAAGGCTCCCCGTATTTATGGTTAAATATCTGAGGAGAAGCTGAGCTTGACTGGGGCATGAGGGCGCAGAGCGGGGCAGCATGCTGCGAGTTCGATGGAAACTACAGACGATCACAGCAAAACGCATCAATCTGATGTTTTAATGGATCATAAAGCTCAAATCTGAACTGCAAAAACCTGCAAACTTTACAGGATAAAAATATTACTTGGAAAAGTGATAATTTTACAAAGCATTTCAGTGAAACTCATTAAATGTTGACATCAATGCTGATAGTTGTTTGCAGTTTTATGCATTTTAAATAACATTCCGGTTGGTATTTCTGTTTTTCTGCATAGTTTCTTGGTTTTTACACATTATAAAACAAAATATATGTAGTATATGTAATATATTTACAATGTTGTTTTGAGACCATTTTCAAGTAATATATTGATAATAGCAAATTAATGCAATTTTGTTGTCTTTCATTTTTAAAGAACACCTCAGACTGGAACTGAAAGATGTTTTAAATATTTAGAATAAAATATAACCAAAAACAATAAGTAAAATGGAAATAAAAAGCCACTAACAATGGAAACCATAAATAAAATGGATTATAAAGTCTCTGAAAACAAAATTTTCCTTAAAAAAATATACATTTTCTTGATTAGACTGGAAATATACATCACTTTTTTAACACTTTTTAAAATATGCATATCTCAATGCTGCTGCTACGCCTGGATTTTCCTCTGTGGGGCAATAAAGTAAATCTCTATTTGTAATCAAATATTCTGTTTTTAACATAAAGAATTGTTTTTGTTAACTTAAATCATTTTTCATGAGATAATAAGAATGATAATTCTCTCTCCCAAAGACTGATAAACTTTAATTTTGTAAAGAATACCCAACACTAAACCTGGAAGAGGGACAAGGGTGTAAGAAAATGGATGGATGGATAAAACTGGAAGACATATTAAATATCCAAAATAAAATACAACCAAAAACAATTTAAAAAAGGAAAATAAAAACATTCGCCTCCTCATCGTGTTGGATTATCAAACTACTGAAGTCGTTTAACTCAAACCAAAGCTGCATCTAAAGTTACTGACTTAACTAGTTGCAGTCATGAAGCCCCACATCATAATACTGCCACCACCAAGGTTTCCTGTCAGAATAATAAATTCATGCAGATTTTTCAGCCGAGTCTGAGGCATTTCTCTCTTGGTGACGAGAACATCCCCCAACATTTATCACTAAAGAAATGTTTCTTCTTTGATCTCCTCAGATAAACCGACACGGTGCAGATAGTTTTAGGGACCAACCCTCCCCAGATCCACCCTGATGACCTCTCAGCCCAGCGCTGCCAATCATTTCCTCCTCTGTTCTAAGAATCTGCAGAGCAAGTTGAGCTCCGAGGATCGTTTCCCCAAAACTGATTTAGTTTAACTAGCAGCACTTTTTATTACAGCTCTTCGTGCATTTTATTAGTTTAGTATTTTTTATCGTATGTCCCATAAAAATAAGAAAACAAACTTATGATGAATTCAGACCAGCTCTGCTCAGTCAATTTAATCAAACTCTGGAAAGTTTGGTTTGTTTGAGGTGTGAATGCTAATCAAACTCATTTGGGCCAAAAAAAGTAAACACTAAAAACTCTAAAAGCCGAGCCCTAGTTTTAGTTTAAGTGAACTCTGGTGCAGTTTGAACAACAAGCAGACCGGAGACGTTCTAAAATCAGGAAGTGAGCTACAACACAAGGCATTATGAGTAAAAACAACCAAAACAAATGCACAAGTCTAGCGGTAGTATTTTTTTTTTACTAAAAACAAATATCTGATGCTGGTCTATTTTTGGTTAATTCGTTGCGCTGATTTTTCTTTCCCTATTTTTGTGCCCGGTTTCTTCGTTCTCTTGGTGCAAGTGACCCCACAGCCAGAGGGAAAGACAAAGGTTTTCGTTCGCTTGACATTCATGAAAGTGAACCACAGCTATAGGGGCCAATAGGACAAAATCTAGTTGTCCTCATCACACTACAAAAAATACTCAAATTGTGTATACACACTATAAAATATCACACACGTACACAAAATTTATCTTTCTCACACACAGTGTATGTGAGAGACATACGTTTGTGAGCCGCGTCAAACGTTTAGTGCGAGACAAACGTTGTGTGAATGCGAGACAAACGTTGTGTGAGCGCGCGTCAAACGTTGTGAGTGCGAGACAAACGTTGTGTGAGTGTGAGACAAACGTTGTGTGATGCGAGACAAACGTTTGTGAGTGCGAGACAAACGTTGTGTGAGTGCGAGTCAAACGTTGTGTGAGTGCGAGTCAAACATTTTGTGAGTGCGAGTCAAACGTTGTGTGAGTGCGAGACAAACGTGTGAATGCGAGCAAACGTTGTGTGAGTGCGAGACAAACGTTGTGTGAATGCGAGACAAAGTTTTTTGTAGTGTGTCAGAGGCAAAACCTAGATTTTGTCCTAAGCGGCCCCTCATACACAGCAGCTGGAAACGTAACAAATGTTGCCATTTTTAACCCCAGTCGAACAAAATCTACCAAACATTTTTGGTTTGACTTATAAATGGATTTTATTGATTTCAAAGTGTTTAAATAATAATTTTCAAAATCAAAATCAGTTTTAAGTCTTTTATTTATGAAACCTGTTTCTGTTTTGTGTTCAGGTCATTTCTTTAGCACAGACTTTACCATTTTAATTTATTTTGTTCAAAGGTATGCAGCAACGTCATGAGTCATTTTAGTTATAAGAACATGAACTCTGTGAGACTCAGAGCAGTTCATGAGTCAGTCACCATCATCAATTCATTCGTTCCCAAATGGTGAAACATTTCTGCAGAACAAGATGATAAAACATGTTATAATTAAACATTTTTTAACCTTAGACAGAAATTTCACAGGTAGAAAGGAAGACATTAATTTCTGTGATTGAAGCTGTGAAAATTGCTGTCCTCTCTGGACCGCAAGCGTTTTGATTTCCCAGGAATGACAGCTGATGTCTGAAGTTCAAAGTCTAAATTTGGAGGAGGAAAAACCACAAACCTGTCTCAAACTTTACCAACAGACTTCCTGCCTGTCTTCTTTAAAATCATGTCTCAACTTAATTATGAATTGTGCAACATGCATGTAATGATGTCTCTTACCTTTAAGGAAAAAAAACTTTGTTTTTTAATTAACACGGGGAACCCGAATCATGCGTGAAATTACTAAAAACGTGTTTATAGAGAGAAAGTCTTGCTGCAGGCTTTACAGAAAATGGATTGGTGTCGATAAAGTCACCATGAAAGGCCTCTGATTCCTGACATTTAATGACATGAAGCGGCTGCTGCGTTTGTTTAAAGCGTCGCAATATTCCAACATCAGACCTTCTTTGTTTCATGGCCGACGGCTCGGCTTCGATCCGACACTCTGGATTCAGCAGGCTGATGAAACGGCCTCCAGTAGAGACGGATGTTTGATTTGTTTTCCATTTTAATCAAAGCTGCTGCTGTATCTGATGGATGCTAAACCCATGGAAGCGGATGCGGAAGTGTTTGGACAAACAACAACACTGCTAGCCTGCCACTGTTCAACTAATCACCCAAACAGAAACGCAAACAAACATCCGCGCACTTCATTAGCATCTGACGGCTTTATTTAGAAGAGGATGATAAACAGGAAACACAATTACTTTGAATGCTGCTGTTTTTAAACTTGTTTATCCACAGCTGTTGATGCCACCACCTGTTGATTATTTGTGCATAAATGTCAGAAAATGCAGAAACACCTTTTCCATCGTCTCAGGAATGTCTGGCTGTTATTAAAAACTCAGGAATGAGGAAACGTCGTCATCAGTGACCGCATCCAACACGAACGGCGTTCCTCCATCAAACGCTTCCTGTAAACAGCCGAGTGTTTCCTGTGTTGAGACGTATGTGGCTGTATTGCTGCCCTCTGACTGCCAGGTATCTCCCCACATCCCTGAGTGTGAAAAAACCCCACAATCCCCCACTGTTTGCCGAACACAATCCACCGACACACACACAGGAAACGCCATCTGTTGGGTTTTCATTACAGGCTTTGCTTCGAGCTACTTACGGCTAATGGGGTGCTAATGTTTAAGCCCTCAATGCCAACTTTACCAAGACTCAGTCGCCGTTATCCGATGTTCATATTACATTTTAACAGCTAATCAGTCCACAGCTATAAAATAACACTGGGAACACCTGGACCAAGTCCTGGATACTGGCTTTAATGTGACTTCATGTATCTTGACTGCTTTGCAATTCATCTATTTCCTTTTCCACGTTTCTGTCGTGTTACAACCTAAAGACGTCTTGTTGGGTTGTTCAAGTAATCAGCTGCCACAAAACTGGTGGAGAAAAATAATCTTTAAGATCCATCGCAATTCTCTTAAAGGGGATTTATTATGCAAATTTCCCATTTCGCCCATTTTTATAGATACATTTGAGTCTCTGCTGTTTCTGAAAAAGCACAAATACTTTAAAACAAACACCCAGCCAGTTTGTTGGCAGTAAATTTATGTTTTTTTTGGTGTCTGGAAAATGAGACATTTCAAATCCCTTCAAAATCCCTAACTTCACAAATCAGCAAGCACTGCCCTGTTGCCTAGCAACCCCAGTGGAGTTCCAGAACATTTGGTCAGCTGGTTTTAATGCCACCTGACCAAATGTCCAGAAAAGCAGAAGTAGAGCCTCCTGCACAACCAACAGTAATAGTGTAAGTGGTTTCTGGACGGTAAGTCAACAATAAATCACTGTCTTTTCCAGCAGCCATTGTACAGCTCATACAGCTGTAAAACCAGCTGACCAAACATGCTGGACTTCAGCTTGGGTTGCTCGGTAACAGCACAGTGTCAGTCAGTTATGGCTTAACAATCAGCAGGTTTTTGAAACGGCTCATTTTCCAGACACTAAAAAACCTTAACTTGTTGTCAGAAAGCAGCTGGGTGCTTTTATTAAGTGCTTGGTTTGTTTTTAGAAGCAGCAGAAACACAAATGGACATAGAAAAGCTTACAAAACGTGAAATTCGAAAAAGAAAAACAGAGGTCTCCTTTAAAATTTGGTTGCTAAGTTTCAGATGCGAGAAGGAAAAAAAAGCTGAATAATTGAGCTAACATTTTTTTTTACATCTCTCTCTTGTTCTGTGTCATAAAATCCAACGTTTGATTATTTCATGAAGAAATGTGAAGAGGTTCAGGGGTGTGAATACTTGTGACATTAACTGTTAATTTGAAACAACAGTGCAGGCACTTCGCTTAGAGACCGACTGAATGTTGCATGGAAATGAATTTTAAATTAACTACTCCTGACTGCCAAATGAGTCTGTAATGGAGCTGTAACTCCCTGTATTGCTCATTATGTGCCGTTGGAAATAATTACTCCGCGTTTCTGTGAGCGATCAGTGAGCACCTCTGAGAAAATGCAGGGAACGGACTCCTTCGTCGGGTTATCTCGGCGCTGAAAGAAGGTCAGGCTTGGATAAGCGTCTGCGGGTCTTTCAGTCACCCTGGAAGTGTGACGGGTTGCTTCACAAGAAGTGAAAGCTTCAAGTGCTGCGTGTAAAAATGGAAGGTGGCGTCGTTGTTGGACCTCAAGTGGGTGGCAGCCGTGATGGCCCCTGCGACCCGGAGGTCCTGTGAAGACAATGGCGGAGCTGTGTGAAGCGGGATCTGCAGAGTCGAGGGTCAGAGGGCCGCTCCGCTCAGAGCCGCAGCGCCGCAGCGTCCGCTTAGCGACACACATGAGAAGAGGCTGAGTGGAGGAGGACCAACACGGGGGGCGGGTTGCTTCTCAGGGATCCATCCATCATGTGTCACTGTGGCCCTCTGGGGACTCGGATCTTTGGACTCACAGTAAATTGACCCCATGTAAACAGTTCATCACTTAGACATAAATAATTTAGATTAATCAGTCGCTTAAGTGTCTTATTTATTTTCATTCTTTGCCGGGTTTTTAACTTTGTGGTTTGGAGTTTGATTAAGTGATTTTGGACAAAAATCTTTCAACTTCAGGGTGAAGAATAGAAAGATATGGACGAGGATTAGGGCCCCTAAAAAATAGAAAAAAATTCAGAATTTCTGTCAGAATTCTCACTTTTTCTCAGAATTCTCACTTGTCCTGGGGATTTTGATGTCTTTCTTAGAATTCTGACTTTAATCGCAGAATTCTGACATTTTCTCATAATTTTAATGTTTTTAGAATTTTGACTTTTTTCACAGAATTTGGATTTTAATCAGATAATCCACATTTTTTTCTCATAATTCTGACTTTTCCTCAGAATTCAAAGTTTTTTGGAATTCTGACATTTTCTTATCATTCTGACATTTTGTTAAAGTTTTTATAATTTTCTTATACTTCTGGTTTTTCTCCTGAATTTTCACTATTCTCACTGTAATCTCAGAATTATAATTCTGTGTCAAAATCCAAACAAATAACCAAACATTCTTATGTGGGTGTCAATTATGTTGTCAGCAGATCAATAACCAAGTAACTGTTTCTTACTTGCAGTTTTATCTACACTGAGAGCTTCTTCTAAATTTATTTATAGATTTTAGTTTCATGACTAGATTTCACTGATGGTGCATTAACAATTTAAACAATTCTGAGAAAATAGCCAAAATTCTGAGAAAAAGTAGTTTAAATTCTTGTTTTGTTTCCTCGGCCCTAATCCTCTAGCATGATGTCACTGTGTGAGTTTTGTTTCTTTCACATACTCTGCATGCTTATGGTAAACTTTATAGTCCTTTCTGAAAAACGGGAGAAACTTTGCCTTCTTTGGCCAAAGGCGATAAGGAAAGTTGTACTTCTCACAATTCACAGGAACCTTTCCTGTTTATCGTCCGATAAACACGACATAAAAAACAAGCAGACTCATTTCGCAGGGTGCGGTTTCACAGCGGCTTTTGTTCACAGAAAGAATATAATCTGTGTAGCGAAATAAATCAAATGACTTCACGGTGCGGCTGAAACAAACACTGCGAGCCGTGGAGTCGGCTGCTCTGATTGGTTCTTTCCTGCTGTTGCTCAGAGTGTCACCAACTTCAAACAGCGAGATGATTTAGAGGCACCTTGGAGAAAAGACGGTGCAGACACAAAAGCTGCACTGCAAAAACACAAAGTCTCACCAAGTATTTTTTGTATTTTCTAGTGCAGATATCTTAGTACATTTGAAATGTGACAAAATTAACATAAGCAACTTTTCAGCAAGAATTTGGAGTTTGGTTTAAGTCAATAATCCCTTAATATTGATGAAAAAGTTCTTCATACAAGTGAAAAAATCTGCCAGTGGAACTTATGTTTTTTTTTTTTTTTTAATTAATATTAAGGAATTATTTTCTTGAAACAAGCCTTTAATATATCTTGGAGAAAAGTTACTTGTAAGTTAGTACATTTGAAATAAGAGAAAACGAAGATATTTGCACTAGAAAATGGACAAAAATATTTGGGTTTTTTTTTTTTTTTGCAGTGTGGCAAACAAACCTTGGACCTTCACTGCAAAAACAAAATCTTACCAAGTATTTTTGTCTATTTTCTAGTGCCAATATCTTAGTACAGTTGAAATAAGACAAAACGAACTTAAAGGTAACTTTTCAGAAACACCCTGAGGCTCGTTTTAGGTCAGTAATCCCTCAATATTGGTGAAAAAGTCCTAGTAATAAGTGAAGTATCTGCCAGTGGAACTGGTGTTTTATTACCAGTTTGTGTTTTTGCAGTGTGGAAACCTCATCTCACACCTCCCTCTCTTTCATCTCCTCCCTCCCATCATGAACTGGTCTTTAGATTTCTGGATCCCGTTTGATTCAAAGCCTTTTCAACAAGGGTTTTATCATAAACCTGCATGCGCCAGCCCCTTTCCCCCCCGTTTCCTCCGCCGCTGCCGCGTGCTTTTGCCTGTTTGCAGGAAAGGGGTGGAGATGGTGGGTGATGGTGGGGAAGGAGGGCTTGTCCGTGACCCACAGAGTCAGTGATACATAAGCCACATGACCGAGTCGGCTCACAAGCGCGCCGGCACGCTGACGGACCTGGACCAGCTCCTCTGAACTTGATTGGATCCTCTGACAGAAGAAGAGACGCTCAGATAAAGACGTGCCTTCAGTCTTGGAGAGGGAGCTGTCACACACTGATATACAAACACACACATTCCTAGAAACTGACACACACGCACAGAGGCAAACAGTCTCTCTCTCTCCTCTACTGCTCGCTCAGCTGCTCTCTCCCCCTCCCATCCACACACACACACACTCTCTCTCTCTCTCACACACACACACCACTACAGTATATCAGCGAGTGACGAGCGGAGAGCCAGAGGGGAGTGCAGAAATGAATGTGAAGATCCTGACGCTGGTGATTGTGCTCTTGGTGTCTCTGCTGTGTCCTGCCGGTGCTGGTGAGTACGCGAGAGGCCGGACCCGTCGCTCGTCCTCTCCCTCTGTTTTTTGCTTCTGCTCATATTTCTCCCTGTGTTTGTGCAGGCAGCTGTAGTTGATCAGTTACCCAGCATGGTTAGCCTGGTGTGGGCTCTAAAAAGGCAGGATCTCAGCACCTGGTTGTGTACAGTACTGCACTGCAGTGGTTGTTCTTCACACTCAACTTGAATGTGGGTTTTGTCGTTTCGCCTCCCTGCTTCACCTGGATGCGCGTTTGCAGCACCTGGAGACGGTTTATCGGTGTGCGGAGCCAGTTTTGGCTCTTATGAAAGATAGGATTTGCAATGCACATGTTCTGCGAGGTGAATCTGGTTTATTTGCAGCTTGGTTTGTTTTTACATGCCTCTGGCTGTGCAGCACCTATAGATGTGTGCATGCCTCCTGTAATTGCTGAATGCATCAATGAGGATTATTAAACATAAACAATTTTCCTCTGGAGTCGTCCGCCAGACCTGAAATGTTCGCTATGTGGAAGAAAAACATGAAGTTAGGAGATGTGTTCTGGCTCAGGGAGGGAATGAGTTCGGCGGTGAGTTTCGATCTGCGGATGCGATGCAGGTAGCACTGAGGTGTGAAAAAACAACACTTAGGCCTGTGTAAATGTCTGGACTATATTTGGGATTGCCACCAAACCAAAAGCGCACACACAAGCTGTGTTTACGTTCAGGAGCCTTCCCAGACTATGCAGGCTGGCATACGGAGCATTTCTTGCATGATTTAGCTAGGTGGTGTGCAGACTTTATGCCTGGAAAATGCTGTCCACTTTGTGCATCGATCCACAGCAATCACAGCTCCCATGCTGCACCGGCAACATGCTATTTTTGTCTGAGGACACGGGGAAATGGGAAGCAATTATCTAGCATCATAGCCAGTGTCGCTTTTCACGCCCTGCGTGTGGCTGAGCGTGCTCCACGCCTGAAAAACCCCACCGTGCCACACCGAACGACGTGAGGGGGGAAAACAAGGCGGCTGCGCCTCGGGCTTTTAATGGAAGCTCATCCCTCTCGACAGTCGAGTCCTTCTGCTTCTGCACCTTTTCTGCTCCCCTCCCGGCTGGCTCTGCTGGCAGGAGGAGAAGGAAGAGGGAGAAATGGAGTGAACAGGAGGCAGGCAGGGATGCAAGCGTGTTGCGGCGCGATGGGTGTGGGGAGGGATGCTAGCTTGAGTGTGTCTCCGTAACACAAGCCTCTGCTACAGTATGCGCCGTCGCTGGAAGGTGTCGGAAGAGACTCTGCATGTAGGCAGTGGGTGTGAAGCCTTTCATCTTAAAGGTGACCTATTATGTTTCCTTGAACAGGTTAGGATGGAGTTATTGGTCTATAAAAAAAACATGTTCAGGACATTTTTTTTGCACAAAATCCTTCTGAGATATTAAGATTTTCATCTGCTCAGTTCTGCCTATTTTGAGCTCCTGTTTCAGGGCGTCTTGTCACCTACAAGCAGCTGGTGGCCACGCCCCCCAACTCAACGTTTAAATTTGCACTAAAAAAGGCTACAAACAGATATAACCCTAATCTTTGAAAAGCAGAAGTAGAGCCTCCTGCACAACCAAGAATGCAGCAAGTGGTTTCTGAATTAGCCTGGCCTTTGCCCTCCTGCGCCGCTTTGCTTGATTCTAATCTCACGTCACAGATCAGTCAGGGCTTTCTCCCATTGAAGAGGATTTCTCTGCCCGGGTTGAAATTCAGCCATTCAGAGAACAGAAAAAGAAGCTGTGAACGATGACGTTGATCTTCTGCTCTGTTTTGAATTGTATTCTGCCTGTAGTTTTATCAAAGGCACCAAAGGAAGTGAAAGAAGCCAATATCGATTGTGTAAAAATTCAAAGGTCAACAGAGTCCAGAGCCTCTGGATAAATTAGAACTAGTAGCTGGTTTTTACCAGGACATTTCTAAATAGTAAGTCAAAAACAAAATACTTTTCCAGCAGCCATTGTACAGCGCATAAAGTGGTCAAATGTGCTGGAGTTTAACTTGAGTTGCTAGGTAACGAACTGAGCATTTCTGGGGTTGCTAGGTGATGGACAGTGCCTGCTAATTT
Source organism: Poecilia picta (assembly GCA_033032245.1). Classification (NCBI taxonomy): domain Eukaryota; kingdom Metazoa; phylum Chordata; class Actinopteri; order Cyprinodontiformes; family Poeciliidae; genus Poecilia; species Poecilia picta. Next base: position 9,142,690 of record CM065362.1, read on the forward strand.
GTGACATTATGTTCAGGAGGTTTTTAAAACAACCCATTTTCCAGGCACCAAAAAACATGAACTTATTCCCAATGAGTTTTTCTCTAAGTGCTTGGACTGTTTTTAGAAGAAACAGAGACTCAAATGTTATAGTATCAGCATAAAAATGTGCAAAATGTGAGATTTTCATAATATGTCCCCTTCAGGAAATCGGTTTTCACATTTGGAGCGTTCCCTCTCTCTGTGGCTCTAAGAAACAAGAGGTTGGTTAAAAGAAAGGAAAGTGTGCCGGATGCAACGAATGCAGAACCGGATCTCTGTGACCCGGGGTGCGGAAGTGTGCATGTGTAATTATATTTGTGATGCAGATGCATATTAACGAAATCTGTAGTGCAACAGGCAATTTATTCAACAACCTAAAGCTGTTTATAAAACCCATTCAGCATCCTAAATGAGCTTCTGAGGCCTTCTCTGTGGAATATTAGCATCTTTTAGCAGCACACCTCAATTACCCATCCTTGAAAAGCACTCCGGCTGAAGAGTGGCCTCCAGCTTTAGACATGTGGTATCCATAATTCATCCTGAGGCCGAACTCTCTTCCTCCCTCTGTGAAAGTCTCAGGTTTGGCATGTAAACAGTCCCTATTCACAAAACACGCCTGCCACAGCCTCTCACAAGAAATCAAAGCTTCACTTTTCTCTGCCGTGGAAACATCCTGTCAGTCTTTACCAAGAGACTTCAGAAGATAATAAAAACCCAGCAGCAGCAGCAGCAGCAGCAGCAGCCGCTGGCTCAGACATGCATGCTTGTAAGCAGGTGCAGTTCAGCAGCGGAGCAGGTGACCCGCCGCCCAGATCACAGCGATTATCAGAGGGAGAAATCGTCTGCTCGGGAAGAGGGCATCTTTACGAGAGCTGTCAGCAGAGCTATTATTCTGCATTAAACTTTGATGTATTGTCCGGGCTCGCAGGCTCTGTAGCGCCAGCATATCCGTACAGGACAGGCCTGCTCTGATGCTCAGAGACGCACTGAGTAACAAAGATGTTTTGTGATGGCTTAATCAGTTTAAGGTGTCAAGGGTTTTAACGTTACGGTGCCAATAATACTCAGTTCTCTGGATTTAAAATCCTACACTGCAAAAACACAAAATCCTACCAAGTATTTTTGGTCAAGCAAATATCTTAGTACACTTGAAATGAGACAAGACTAACTTACATTAACTTACAAACAGCTCTGGACCCACTGCAGTGAAAACCTCCTGGTTTTTCCACCAATTATTGATTTCTGAGTTAAAACATTAGTATTGTTGTTTCTAAATGAATTTTAACTTTGAACTTTGCATTATTGAAGTCTGAAAGCGCTGCATCTTTTCTGCAAATAAAATACTCAATTTTTGCTTTGAATTTCAGAGACATGTTGTCAGAAGTCCATAGAATAAAGAACAATGTTCATTTTACTCACACATTTGACTATAAAGAGTAAAATCAGATAAACAGATCATTTTAAATGGCTTTATAGAGCTTGTTTTATGCAAATAATTCTTTAATTTTGATTTTTTAAAAGTTCTAGCTCTTCTGGCTATAAAAATAAATTTTTCCAATCTTATAAGTGAAATAATCTGCCAGTGCAACTGGCATTTCACATGAATACTCATGAATTATTGATTCAAGGCAAGATCCTATATTGCTGAAAAGAAAAGACAAAAACTAACTGTTTAGTCTAGGTAATTTAATCTATATTGGGATTAACTTTTTGAAACCCAACAGATAATTTATCTGAAGCTCCAGTTGACCTTCCAGAAACCAAAGAAAAACAAACATGAATGATGGAAGAAACAATGGACAGGAATCAACAAAAACAGTATAAATATATCAACAACTAAAAGAAAAAACAAACATCTCTAGTATTTATGGTCGCCATCGTCCATAAAAAGCTACTCAGTAGGTAAAAGGAGAAGGTATGACTGTTTTCTTAAGATTCTGTTACTATAAACACATTAAATCTTATCATCCTAATACTCTGTACGCTACATTAGCTCCAAAATTACTGTCTCTTTTCTGTTTTCAATAAAAACAATCCCTTCATAAAAGCTTTTTAGTTTTAAATTGTTGTGTTAAAACCATGAAATTGTAAAATCTTGGTATTTCTACACAGAGTTGGCCTAATGGCCCATGACTAATAATATTCTTTCTGCACCAGAATCCGATGTAAGCAGGATGAATCAGCTCGGCGTAACGTAAAGAAGATGTTTGAGGCTGTGGATGTGATTATGGACAGTGTGTTTAAAAGTGAAGCGGTTAAACTCTTCCAGATGTCCAGCGGATAATAACTCCGTAACAGCGGGGAAGCCGTCGGGTCAAAGAGCGGAAAAGCAGAAAGATTATTACAAGATTACAGTAAAATCAAAGCGACAGGTTTTGTTTTAGGCACAGGAGCTTTGAGAGGAGCAGCTGGGTTTATATTACTCACTACGCAACACACCCACAGCGTCAGATGGAGTCTGCTGCACGAAGACCCTGGATTTCCACCTCATGCAGCAGCGAAACGGAGCCAATAATCTGACGACTCAGACACTAAACTGCATGTCAGCAGAGAATCGTTTCCTTCAAGTCCAGTTTAAAAACGCCACAAAGCATGGAGGGTTTGAGTTCAGTGCAGCGCGTCAAACTCATCTTCGTTTAGGGAAACGTAAACATCAAGGATGTAGCGATAAAATCCATGAACATATCGGTAAATAGCTCTGAAATCGCTTCTTTAAATGACATATTGATCATCTTTTCACACTAATCAGTCCCTCCAGAACTTCAAGATTGTTATTGTGATTTTTTTTAATCAATCAAGTTCATTTGTATTTAACATTTCAGCAACAAGGTATCATAAAAACACAAAACTAAGTCAGAAAAAATAAAACATACAGGAAACAACGGAGAAACCAGACAAACGTTACATTTAGACGAGTCCTAACATTCATCAATACAATAATTTATTTTTGCAATAAAAAGCAGTGATGTGTAGAACTAATAAGACATTTTGCAATAGTTGAGCTTATTTATGGCGGTAAACGTGACTTTTTGTTACTTGCCACATCAATCAGACTGTAACTTGACATCAAGTAACATTGAGGCAGCAGTGGAGCAGAAGTAGGAAATACTGCCACCTGCAGGTTGGAGTTAGTGTCACTAACGCAATATTTTTGACCGTTTCTTGCCGAAAATTTGCAAATACTCAAAGTGAAAAAGTGTGGGGCTCTGACTTGTAAATTTCAGCAACAAATTGTATGAACTAGTTGATGTAATGCGACAATACGTAGATTAAAACTGCTTCGATTTGATCGCAGGGATGCAAACAATGAATCAACTTATTAACTGTCGATTTATGGTTATTAGACTAAATTTATATCTTTGACCATCTCCTAGTGTTGTAGTTTGGCTGGCATCCAACAGAGGACACTGCTTGTCCACCTTAAGTAGAGTGGTAAATACAGAAACAAAGATGGTGGCAACATACGAGAACCGGAAAGAGAAACCGTTCAAACAGAGTCCATGTCGGATCCAAACACTTTAAAAACAAACTACAGTTTCAGCTCTGAGTTTTCTATTCAGCAACCTGAGAGGTTAATATTTTGTTTTAATTTATAAATGTCTACATTTAATAATGTGAGAAAACAACAATTTTTAGTTTATTCAGTCAGTATTTAATACAGATGACACAAAATAATGTTGAAATTTCATTTTAACTTTATTTTAAGGGTAAATATTAACAACATTTTTTAACAATATTAATAATGTTAAAAAATGTATTTTTTTTAACTCAGCATATTAAAAATGCCTTCCTTTATGTTGTGAAAAGATGGTCAGTCTTTTACATACTCTTAATAAAATGGCCACTTTAGTCTATAGATAAGATCAATCAACTTCAGATCAACTCAGTTAATAACTTGCATCCACATATGATTGATAAAATAGTATTTAAGCACAAATGTTACATTGAAGTTTCTATTTTTGCGTCCCTCTGGAGTCTAGAGGGCCAAACAAGATGCCACAGCGTGCCGGTATTGGCCCACAGGCCTCCAGTTTGACACGTGGTTTAGAGAATTGATTGTCACCATGAAGGTTTACGAGGTTGTATCTAAACAGCTTTTACTCCAACATTCAACACTGAGAAAGTTTATTCCTGGATGGAAACAAAAGCTCGACAGTTGCCAGTCTTCCCAGAGTCGGACATCTAAACAATGTCAAACATCTGAGGGCTGGAAGACGGAGCGACACCTCAGACGCCGCTGACCCCACTGACCCAGTTACAGTCAGAAAAAAGCTAAACAAGTACAGCATGTTTGGAAAGCTTGCCAGGAGAAAGCCTCTTTTTGTTGATGCATGATTTAGATTAGCAGAGTTGCCTTTAAGCAAACTGTGGATTTTCAGGACAAAGTCCTCTGGGCAGAAATCACTGCAGCAGAGATATTTATGTTCTCATGCGTAGCATGAAACCAAACTCACCATCTCAGACATGTCGCATTAGCCGCCGGGCACGGGGTTGGAGCGGTAAACAGTTTGGGTTCGTTTTGCAACTACCTACAGCTTGAGTCAAATTACGCCGTTTCTGTATAAACAATCATATCATATCAAATCATATCAATGTGGAAGACTGACATTTTAACTCACAGGAGATTAAGTTCAAGTTGTGATGGATTCAGAGTGAACTTAAGTTATAGTTCATATTGTGCCAGCTGAATGTTTTCATTCTGCAGAAAAATGGAAAATATGACAAGTAAATGAGTTGAGGAGAAAATAATTCTCTGTTTTCATCTGCAAAACTTTCATAGATCCGTTTATAATACGCCTAAAACAATTAATTGGATTAATCCTGATGAATCAATTATTGAAATAATCATTGATAACTGGAGTTTCCCCAGTTTTAGCTTCACTCAGTTCAAAACAATGTTTATTTATTAATTTATAAAGGAACTGAATCACTTTTTTGCATCTTTTAAAGTATTTCTAACATTGTATAAAAAGCATTTAGTAGTTAAATGACAAACCTGTAGAATATGCCAATTAGTTGATTAATCGTCAGAGTAATCGATTACTAAAGTAATCAAAAGTTCTAGTTCTACTGGCAAATTATTTCTCTTAACAGGAAAAATGTTTTATGTAAGTTAATCTGTCAGTGGAACTATAATTTTTTAAAGAAATCAATATTGTTGACTTAAAACAAGATCCTATATATGGCTGAAAAGTTACTTGTACGTTAGTAAATAATTACTAGCCCTATTAGTAATTATTTAAAGTGCACTGAGATTATAAACCATACCAAAGCTACTTGGTAGGATTTTATGTATTTGCAGTGTAAAATCAGACAAGTTCAATAGTTTCCTTTTGCTGAATTTGCCATGAGAGCCAAAAATCATTAAACACATGGGGGCATAAGAAGCATTTTTAAACAAACTTTTTGTGCCTTTTTAAAATATTTATCTGCTCAAACATGAACTGAAGTAACATTTTAAATCATTGTAAATGCAAAACATAGAAATATTTTGCATGTTTGCGTTATAAGACGGGTTTCTCACTTTTTGGGGCTGAAGCTTTGAGTTCAGTAAAACTGGGTTGATGTTTAAGATTTTTTAAAGATGTTTTTCTCTGCAAAAAGTGTCTTGTCTGCATCAACCATCTACGTTTGCATTGAGGTTGGGGGCCACACTTTGAACACCCATGATGTAAACTACAGAACCATGCCATGGTAGAAAACACAGAAAGGTGATTTTTTTTGTCCCTCCCATCTGTGCATCATGACACCCACTAATGAGTGCTGGTCTGGGTGTCGATGAGGAGATTTAGTGAAAACTCGAAGCTCATTTGGATATAAGAGCGACGTTTGGGCTGACGGCCTCAGGAGAGATCAGCGGCTGAAGACTTTGGCATATGCGACTGCTGTAAAGTAATTCAGAGCCTTTAAAATGAATAAATCTACTCACTTAGATGTTCCCTGGAGAGCAAATCCAGTGAAGCAGAGAAAAAGCAAAGGAGGGGAAGTAAAAGATGGTCCAAAGGGGGCAGAAGAGGAAAAGGGCAAACAGGAAGGAGCTGAGAGGCTGCTTGAGATTTCCAGCAAAGGAGTCGTTTGTTGTATTTTTTCAAAAGATATATTTAATCAAGGGAGTAATGAACCTGATCTGCTTCCTCTTTTAGTGTCCAGTGTAGTTGGGGGTGAGTGTGCACTCCTTAAAACTTAATTAGACCCAGATATTTTCAGAAAGCGCTCTGTTTTGCATCCAATAAGAGAAATGATGTATGACTTTCCCCCTTCCACCCCCCCAACATGAAGTGTTACATTGAGAGTGTTTGTACCGGCAGATCGGATTCCTGATCGCGACCCGAGTGGACGTTTTTATTAAGGCGGCTGCCAGAGAACAGAATAAATGCTGCGGCCTTTAAGGATGCAGGTGCTCTAATTACTTTCAGGCTCCATTTATTGGAGTCCAGAATGTGAAAATGTCACTTTTATATTGCTTTACAGATACCATTTGTCGTAGGAAATAATTTTTCAGCAGCTGAGTGGAAGGAGAGGAAATCAGTCTGACAGAGTGAATAAATGTGGACACTGACGCTACAATAAACCTCCACAGCAGCCATCATGGATCGCTGTAATTCGCTTTGTGATTAAAAACGCTGCAAATCTTCTACTTATCTGACTAAGATGATCGATTTTAGCGCTTGTGAATTTGTGGATACATGGCTTGGCAAAAGTATTTATATTTCTTGAACCTTTTTCACATTTTTAACGTTATACATTATAAATGTAGACATATACAGTATCTTAGGGTGTTTTAGATAAAGTTCTGCATATTTGTGAAGTGGATGAAAAAAAATACATGAAAAAAAAATCAGTCTAGAGCAGGATAAAATGAGTATCTCAAGAAGGGCTGAAATGATTAATCAGATTAATCGTGATGAATCAATCATTCAAATAACCATCAACAATTAAACACAAAATTAGTTAACTGGAGAATACAGAATCAAAAACAGCCATTTGTTGATAAAACAATCCATACAGAGTGATCTTTCAACAAATTGACTTTGAGTCTGTCTACTCCAGTTAACGATTAATCAATTGCTAAATTAGTCGGCGATTATTATAATTGATTCATCACAATGAATCTGATTAATCATTTCAACCCTTGAGCAGTTCTGCAGAATAAGCAAACATTTTCAGTCTATAGTTGTCCAAAGATGCACAAAAGACTTTCAGCTGGAATAAAAGTTCATTCTGCAAAGTTTTGACTCAGTTTGCGTAAAAGTCAATCACTCAGATTTACTTTTGAGTTCAGTAATATATATATATATATATATATATATATATATATATATATATATATATATATACTGTATATAAGGAGGATAAAACTACTTGTTATTTGAACTCCACTTTACAATTATGTGCTCATTGAAAAAAAATATCACCAAGTGCTTTTGGTTTCTGGATCAAACATCTTAGTACAGTTGAATTAAGACAAACTGTAGTTACAAGTAACTTTTTAGCAAAATATGGAAGCTTGTTTTAAGTCAATAATTCTTTAATATGGAGGAGAAAATATGACTTTCAGTGGTAGATTATTTTACTTATGGGAAGAATATTTAGTTATAAATTAAGTTAACTGCCAGTGGACTAAGTATTTTTTAATCAATAAGGAATTATTGACCTAAAACAAGCTCGTACATCTTGCTAAAAAATTACTTGAAATAAAAAAAACCCTAAGATATTTGTACAAGAAACTACTAGGGCAACAATTCTTGGTAAGATTTAGCGTTTTTTTTAGTGTAAATTTCTCCTCCCTGCTGTTTCTTTTTGAGACTTCAGAGAACAACCGAACGTGTTGATGCTCATCATCTGGATTTAAAAATCTCCATTCGCCTCTTACAATCCTTATCTTCCTCATCTTCCTCACTCCTGGGTCCCTCAGTTACAACAGAAATCATCCATTGATGAAATCATACATTATTCATCCAAATCGCTCTGCCTTTGATCACAAATGTTATTTCCCTTTGGAGATTATTTCACACTTTCAGACGCTGGTCAATCGAACCATCAGCCTCTAAATAATAGCCCAGGTCTCCCCACATGCTGCCTCCTGCATCGGGCCCCACGCTGGGTCCCTCTGTCTCACTCTGGCCCCTGAACGCAAACAGATGTTTGTAAAAATAGATGAGCTAAACAATATAGGGAATTCATAAACATGCCTCCGGATCAGGAAAACGGTTTATCCTCTCCCTCTGGGCAGAGCGGTCCAATAAAAAACAATCTGAACTTCAGCTCACCTGCAGCTCAACCCGTTAGCGAAAGTCTGCAGAAATTTATTTCCTCACTAAATATGTGTGACGAATTTGGTTATCGTGTTTCATTGAGCTGGATTGACCTAGAAAACACCAGAAAACGTGCTGCACAGGTTTCTATGTGTGCAGCACGTTAAAGGAAAACACAGTAATACAAGACAAGAGCATCATGAAAAAAGGGAAAATCCTGTAAATCTGTTTAAAAAGTACGAGGACAAATAAATATCTTCAATAAAGACTAGAAATTTAAGGAAAATTTTCATTTTGCAGTAGGTTTTTATCATCTTCTCTATATACAAGCATTGGATAACATTTTCTTTCTCATTTTGCAGGATTATTTCTGTTTGACATTTTAAATGTCCAAAATAAATAAACGAAAACAACAAATGAATGAATTAAGCCTCTGCAAAACAAAATTATCCTTTAAAAAAGGCTAAAACACCAGAATGAAGACTTTTACCATCCAGGTTTAGTAGAAAGAGAAAAACAAGAAATCATGCAAACAGAAATCATTGAGCTCATTTAAATTTATCATGTGATATGTTGGTTATTGCGACAGGACTGGCTGTAGATTATACACGTCTTCCTGGGGTTAAAATCTGCTTCATGAGTTTCTCTTTGATAACTTTAAGTTTGGTTAAGAAACATAGAAACTGGCGCAATGCAGGCGCTCTTTCTTTTCCCTCTAAATACTCCGTATTTTCTTCAGGTGAAACCGTCTGCCTCACATTTTAAAAGCTGCAGTGAAACCTGCTCTGCTGTGGCTTCCAGTTTCTCTCTTTCTGCTACGTATCTAATGGAGGAAGACATGCAGATTCACAGCAGGGCGACGCAGGTGAGGGAGGGGCCTGGTCTGCACTTCTGATGTGTGTGTCCATGGAAACGGATGGTTGGAGGATCCCTTTGCCCTTGACGTCGCGGTCTCTGGAGATCAGGGCAACGGTTGGCATCGTTACCTACCGCCTGCATCGTACGGGTGACGCCGTTATCGGAAACAGCAGACCCAGCATCTCCCCTGCTCCTACAGCCGCCCATGTTTGGCTCATCCAGTGGAAAGTTGGGAGGAAAAACCTCCCTGAGGAGGCGTTTTGTGTTTGTGTCTCAGGCTGTTGACCACATTCCAGCTGAAAAATCGTACAAGACTTTAACCTGTTCGATAACGTATCTCAAAATCTGAAAATATATATATTTATACATGTATATTCCACACAATATGGAAAAAATGTAAGAGAGAGGGACCATTGTTTAAGACAAGAAGAATTTTTTAAAAACAATCTATTAGAGAAACAAAGAATATTTTTTGTTTATTACTGAGTAAGGAAGGTTTATGTAATGGATTAAATTAGGAGTGTTGACTCATTTTCATTTTGGGCCATATCAAAGGGTCGGTTGTGCCAGAACCAATCAACCATTATTTGTTAAAATATCAAAAAACACCTGTTCCTCCAATATTTTGACCAATTTTGAGAACATCTTAAGTAAAATCAGAAAAAAAATGTGGAGATTTGTTGATTTTGTGTAAATTTAGCAGATTGTGAAAAACTGGATGGACTTATTGGTGTAATTTGGAGCCTAACGGGCCACATAAAAAGCTATGGCGGGTCAGATTTGGCCCCCAGGCCTCGAGTTTGACAAGAAGTAGCTTATTTTAGCACATTTTAGTTTTAGCTTCACCTGGTTCAAATTCTGTAAGAATAAAAATCTCCTATAAAGGATCTTTTGCAGTCCAATTATTAATCAGTTAACCTAAAAAAAATAGAAATTCTGAAGATTGTGTTTTTAATTCTATCAATTCTTTGACGATCAATCGATCGCTCTGTTGATTAATTGATTATTCTGTCGATTAATTTATTATTCTATTTTGTTCTGGTGATTAACTAAACAATAATAGAAAACAGATTAAACTTTTTAGATGATTAATCGATTAATCAACTAATCTTAGATTAATCATCAGAGTAATCAATAGAATAATGGATTACTAATATAATCATTACACATTTAAAGTAAAAATTTAGATCTTTTGAAAATTTAAGACTTCTCAACACGTCTTATGATAAAAAAAGAGTGAACACGTTGTGGTTTCCCACTCAGGTGGATACATGGTTTCCTTTCTTTGGTCATTTTCAGCAGGTAGAAACCCACAGTAACCTTGTAGCCACACATTCACCTCTTGAGCTGGAGTGAGATTGTGAATAAACCAAGAGGCAGTCAAGTGGTGAGGGGAGTCACTGGCTTCATTAACTGCTGCAGGCAGGCCTTTGAACTGGCAGAGCTCTGATCATGGCGGAGCATGCCGTCTCACACCTCATCATTTCATACAGTCTCTAATTCAGGGCCGTACACTCTGCACTTCACAGACTCAGAAGGACATCTGTGGAAAGTCAGAAGCCTCAGGGCCGCCCGGTTTGTTTTTAATTAGTTTTGAACCTTCAGAGAGTGCGGGGGGTAACTTCCAGAGCCGGGCTTGGATGGGGTTAAGCTCAAAAGCTTTCGGTAATGGGAGTAACTTTTCATGCACTTTGGTTTCCTCGCCGGATTTTGGTGCAGACAAAGCCAGCCTTCAGCTCAACCACAGGCCTAGCATTATCACGCAACAACAATGATGCATATCAAACAGTCCCCAGCAGGAATAAAAAGAAATGTGCTTGTGACCAAAATAGCCCCCATCCCCTGGTTGTGCCTGCGAGGAGCACTCAGATGTAGAGTGAGGCGGCCTGCAGAGAAGCCCAAAGACATCACCGCACACAGACGGCTGATCGCACATTCTGACTGCGTGCAGAGGAAAAACTGTAAACTGAGAACCTGGTCGATATCAGCTGACACTGTCAGACTCTTTGCTCCAAACTGAGCACCATTCACAACGGCTGCCATGGCAACCAGGCCTGAAAGTCAGCAAGTGATCGGTACCAGTTTCTACCGAGGCCCAAACTGGCTGGTGGGAGAGCAATATGCGGCATTTCTACAGCTAACGGTTAATTTAGCTATCAATTATTCTGATTTATTCTGACAGTTAATGTAGCAATTATTCTGACGATGAATCGATTACCCCACAGATTATTCTGACGATTATTACCCTACAGATTATTCTGACGATTAATCGATTACCCTACGGATTATTTTGACAATCGATTATCCTACAGATTATCCTGACGATTAATTGATTACCCCACAGACTATTCTGACGATTAATTGATTACCCTACAGATTATTCTGGCAATTAATTGATTACCCCACATTTTATTCTGGCGATTAATCGATTACCCCATAGATTATTCTGACGATTAATCAATTACCCTACAGATTATTCTGACGATTAATTTATAATTACCCTACAGATTATTCTGACGATTAATTGATAATCCTACAAATTATTCTGACAATTAATTATCCTACAGATTATCCTGATGATTAATTGATTACCCCACAGATTATTCTGGTGATTAATCGATTACCCCATAGATTATTCTGATGATTAGAATTACTAATTATTATTGATAATCCTACAGATTATTCTGACAATTAATTATCCTACAGATTATTCTGACAGTTAATTGATTATTTTACAGATTATCCTGACAGCCAATTATCTCTTTTTGACAATTAATTGATTAGTCTGAGGATTAATCGATTATTCCTTCAATCAATTATTCTCTCTAATGTTTTGGGGATTAATCGATTATTCTAATGATTACTCTGGCTATTAATCTATTAGTAACTCTTGGTGAATAATTGCTTATTCTCCCTATTGTTCTGGTGATTAATCAATTATTCTGAAAATTGATTATTTTAATGATTAATCAATTATTATGTTAGTTATTTTGGCACATTCTGCAGATTTTTTATTTTAGCCTCATATATAGTACTAGAAATATGTTAAAAGATGAAAACAAACAATTCAAAACAAGAAAAGAAGTTAATCAATTACTAAATTAGATGACTATTTCAATTCATCGTGATTAATCTAATCACTGAAATAATAGACTAGAGAGAACATTAAAATAGGTTACAGCAGGAATATACTACATTGGCATAAACACATTAAATAAAGATATCAATTACAACCTTTACAGAAAATGCACAACAAAGCAGGGATTGTTTGGCACAAACCCGTCCATATGTGCAGGATGAATGTGTGGGGAGGTCGTCAGGCACCAAATAAATCCACTGTGTGATGCTGCAGCACTAATGAGGCTTATGCTATGTTAAAAGAATGTTTGGCTCTGTTTCTGGCACATTTTACACACTTCATCCTTGGCTTAATAACCCTGATCCCTTAATGTGCTTATGCAGCATGAGCATCTCCGCTCTTGACACGATTCTGTCTGGATGTGTGGGTTAGTATGTCTGAGGTAATGCCGAGCTAAAGCAGTGCATTAGCAGAAGCTACTCCTCTCCTTTTAGTGAATGAAGGAGGAAGACCCATGACAGCGAGCCTGCATCTCCAACGTCATGGCAAAACACCATAGCTACACTCACCAGGGAACAAACTCTTCCTGTCTTACACTGAGGAGTTCTCGTGCACACCATCAGCTCGTCCATGCAGACACGGCTAACGCTAAAGTATTACTGCATTACTATTGATTTTATATAATTCTGTGCAACAAGAATATATGCAGTTTTAAAAGCGATCGGCACATTTCTGTAATTTCATCTGGCTCTCAGGTGCTAGAAAGCAACAGCCTCTTTTTTAAAGTTAGTTTGGTTTTTTTTGGTTTTTTGGTGTCTGAAAATGTGTCATTTCAAAAACCTGCACAATGCTGAGTTATAATTGATGGGGCCATTAACATCCCAATTGGAGTTCCAGCATGTTTGGTCAGCTGGTTTTAGGATTGTGTGTGTTGTAGCGTTGTGTATGCGTCTCCACATTTTGTTGGTTGTGCAGGAGGCTCCACTTCTGCTTTTCAAAGATGCAGAGTTGAATAATTGTGTATTTTTTTCAGCCACTTTCAGGTGCAAGTGTAAGTGTTGTGTTGGGGTGTGCGGCCAGCAGCAGCTTGTTTAAATACAAGATGCCCTAAAAGAACTCATTCTGAAATCAGGCCGACTAAAATCTCATCATCCAAGAATGATTTTGTGGAAAAATATGTAATGAAAATGTTGTTTTTAATCGCCCACAGATCAGAATAACAATTTGATAGTAAAGAAAGGTGTAAAAATTAATAAAAGCTTTTGACTGTTACCAACTAGATAACTAGAAATGACCTGCTTATAAACCTTTGACAGAAACCCTGTTAGAAAACTCAGTAATATTCCTTTAATTTAAAAAAAAAACAACAAAGTAAGAAAACAATGTGAAAGAACTGTAATTTGCCTCTTGTTACACATATCTAACATAACATTGAACCAGTTTATTGTCTTTACTATATAAAGAAACCATCACAGACTGTTAGGGAAATTACAAAGGCATTTTCACTTAAAATCAAAAGGGCTTTTTAGGTGTATAATTAAAGAGGATTTGAAGTACGATTCTGTGGAGTTTTTTAAGCAGTCAGTATGTTACCTGCAGCAGAAATCTAATTCACTGAACTTAGTTTGTTGCAACAGAGTGTTGAGCTAATACTGGGTTAAAAATGGCCAATTCAATTAATATTTAGTTTTTGCAGCTACACTGCAAAAACTAAATATTAATTGTCTAGTTACTAGTGCAAATAGCTTATTGCACTTAAAATAAAAAAAACTAACTTATAAGTAACTTTAGAGAAAGATATGGGAGCTTGTTTAAGACAGTAATTTCTTAATATTGATTAAAAAGTGCTAGTTCCAACCAGAACCAGAACTTTTTCATAAACATTAAGAAATTATTGACTTTAAACAAAACTACACCAAAAATACTTGGTAAGATTTTGTGATTTGAAGTGTATTCATCCATTTTGGTTTTCAGTTGTATTTTTTATGCTACATAAATAAAAACAAAGCAATATACTGTATTTCTATTCCTGTGCGGGTCTTCGAGCTCAGCGAACATCCATAGAAAATGCAGCCAGAAGCAGAACGAAGAGGTGTCAGATAAGAGATATAACAACTGTGAAAATAACCCACAGAGGAGAGATTAGATTTGAAAAGCTCAGCCGACCATGAAAGTGAACTATGAGATTGCACGCTGCAGAGTCTTGATGAGTTTGATGAGAGATGAGCAACAAGAGAAAAACAAACTCAGAGCAACAAATCAATTTGCATCAACAAAGAAAATTAAACCAAGTGGGGGTGAAATCTGTGTTGGTCGTTCTTCAAACTCTGCATGTTTGACACTTGATGTTTTCTGAGGAATGCAAGCGTTTGTTGCTGTAGTTAGACTTCCAGACCAGCACAGTTTAATCTGTTAGAAAACCCATTATCCTGCCGCTCCATTTACGCACATTTATTACGGCAGCAATGGCAGTTTTGGCAGCCAATACTTACAAATCAGCTTTGCAACTATCAATAAGCGGCTGCTTATTGATAGTTCGAGGCGCCGCGTTTCCATATCGACACACAGCTGTGATATATATTTCGCTCTCGGTAGCCATCAGGGCAGCTTGGCGTTGGACCAAATGACTGGACGGACAAGCAGAGGATGTATATCTCTCTAGGCTGATGGAGCCGCATTCCTATTTTTACAAGGCCACAACAAGACGGAGAGGCGGCCATTTAAAGAAGCCATCATAACTGATTTCACCTCAGGAGTTGGCAAAACTAGGACAAGGAAACGGGAAGCGGCCATTCATCATTAGCATGGGGACCGGCCAGTTTCTGACATTATCAACTAATCGTCTTTACCTCTCCACACACACACACGCCTACTCTTCTTATTTTCAAAGCAGCGGAGGTAACGCTAGTAGCAGTGGCAGCGATAACAAAGCATTCCTGAAATTCCCTGTTATTAAACTTTAATGAGAGAATTACCAAGCAAGGGAAGATGTGCTGAGTTTTGATGGGAAGGGGGCAAGTGGGGGCTTGAAGGTCAACAGAGATGGTGGAGAGATGCTGACTGTGGTGGGACACGTGTTATCCAGCAGCCGCTTCGCCGTTTCACCAAAGCAACACAAACATGGAGATCTCTCATGGGGAAAGATCAGACATGACAGGACAGAGACTGGATCTCATTTCAGATGGTGGAGATGTTTATCGAGGCTCTAGACAGAGATAAACGAGATTTTTCCTTCAGCAAAGTGATATTTTACTCTGTTTTTCTATTGTAGATTTTCAACTAAAAACAGTTTTTTAAATTTGTTGTAAGTGATCATATTTAAACTTTATTTTGAAAAATGTTAACTAATTTGCTTTGGTTCCCTATTGTCACTGATTGTTGTGTTAATGCATTATAAAAGTATTTTATTGATACTTAAAGTTTGTCCAAAGTCCGTATTGGTTAAAATAACTCAAAGGAATAACTGCAAAAACCCCTAAAGTCAGAAGTCTACAGGATTAGAGCCACTGAAAACATGTTTTGACTTTTTCTCAGAATTTTGACAGAAAAATTCAAAATTTCGACCCAAAAAAACAAATCAACATTCTAAGGGGAAAAAATCTGAATTCTGAGGAAAAGTCAAAATTCTGTTGAAAAAAGTCGATAGATAAAAAGTCAGAATTCAGAAATAAAGCCTGCATTTTGTGTCAAAAAAAAGTCTAAATTCTGAGAAAAAACAAAAAAACAATACAGAATTCTGAGGGTAAAAAGTCCAAATTCTTCTTTAAAGTCAAAATTCTATAGAATAAAAAAATCTGGAAGGTCAAATTTAAGAAACAGAAAAAAGGAAATTCTGAGACGAGACAAAACTGAGATTTATGAGACAAAGTCAGATTTCTGAGGAAAGTCAAACGTCTGATCCTCTTCCTCAGAAGTTTGATCACACATCAATCAGTATCGGTGACAACGTTCCTGTATTTATTTTGTATCAGAAGATCGATATTGTACCAAAAGTACAATACGGTGCTGTGTGACAGAGCAAGGCTTTACTAATAATTACAATTATTTTTTAACATCTTAAACAGTCTTTATTAGGCTACATTAGCAATCAGCTTGTCTGACTTCCGTGTATACATTTGAAGAGAATATAGATCCTTACTGTAACTTACAGATTTCTAAAACATTCATTCATGCCGCCATGTTCGATTTATAGCTCCTCCGAGATAAAAAGCAACTCGTCGACATCGCTGACATCCTCTCCCCACAGAGAGTTAATCTATACCACTGGTGTTATCGCAATCCTGGCTTATTTTTAGAAGCTTTCATTACACTTTTCCCTCCGTATCCGGATAGGACAGGCTGAGTTTTGTCAGGGGGATGGCGGGATGCTCCCCCTGAATCCCCGGCGAGGAGCTCCGGTTGACAGCTTGCAATGACGGGAGACGTCTAAATTGTCTCATTATGGAGCCGGACTGTGACAGGCTGAGCCACCCGGAGAGGAAAAACAGGCGAGTTTGTGTGAGCCGGGGCGCAATTACTTCTACAAACTCGCACTGCGGTGTGTATGTGTTGCTGTCTTTAAAGTGGAGGGAAACCTAAACACCGGTAATGTGCAGCAGAGTATCGGGTGTGTTTTCAAACAAATTGCTTTCCTGAATGGTTCGGCGATGTCTGCAACCCCGTCTGAAACCTGTTGCATCCAAAGTTTTCCATTTTAATGCTTCTCACAAGGAAATTAAATGGGTTGGCGTTATGGTTAATGAGTTAATCTAAAGCTGATTGACAAATATTTATTGATTTGGTCAAAATGTTAGCGTAAATCTTTTTAACACTTTCCCAGCTACCAAGCACGGCGGTGGCAGCTTCATGCTGAGGGTTTGTTTTGCTGACACTGGAAGAATGAAAAACTACGTCTAACATGTTCAACTATCAGGAACAGAATTGGGTGTTATGGCTGGAAAGGATGTCAAACTGGGCTTTGAATGGATAAAGCAAACTAATATTAACCTTTTAGAATAACAACCTCAGCCGTAAGAAAATATATAAACTATTTGAAAAAAAAAAAACAATTTGAACTAGCCTTTTAGAGGTCAGAGGTCAAATATCCAGCATGGATTTGACCAGAAACTTGTCCAGAACGCGGTTTATCTGCAACTAGTAAGAGTCGTTTTTGATTAACGTTAATGGGATGAATGCGTTTATTCAGGCCTGTATGTACTTCTGACTAATTCAACATTTGGACCAATTTCAGCGTTGCATACTTTAAGTGTTAAATCCTTAAATAAATGTTCAAAGTTTCTTCTTTGCACGCGATTCCTTGCATCAGCTTAAACAACTACTTTCTGCAGGTACGATTTCTAAATAAACTAGTTTGTTTTCTTCGTTCTCGTCTCTGTTTGCTCTGCATCTGAATGCACACGGCGATTTTATGGCATTTTTATGGTGTTTTTATGTGCAAATCAGGAGAAACACAACCCCCAATGACACTCCCAGATTCTTCTTTCTACCATTCAGGACCTGAAAGAAATGCGCTGAATTCCTCCAGGATGTGTGAACGTCCCTGTTCCACTGCATATGTGAACAATAACAAGAGGATAATGCACAGATTAGCGCACCAAGGGTCAAAGATATGCTTCAGATGTGGAAATATGCTGCAAATGAATTAGCCCACTGTTGGCCCACAGCTATAGCTGAGTAATATGGTCACGGAAGAAGATTAGTGTGGAAATGCAACTTAAGATGTCTGGCATTTCAGGGATATAAGCTGAAAACATTCCGCTGGCTGTCTGACTCAATCGTTACTATTTAAGCACTGAGACTTGAAAGGTTTGAGTTTAATAAAAATCTTCATGAAGCCACAGCTGGATGACATCAATTAATAAAAACTCCAGAAAAAATATGACTTTTTTCTGAATCCTGCTCTTAAAGAAAGTTTTTCTTGTTTTAATGAACTAGTTAAAAAAGAGATGAATTGTTCTTTTAAGAGCATTTAACATCAAAACTGCCTTAACTCACACCAAGTCATGAGAAAAGTCTTAAGGAAAGTGCAAACCTGGCATCATTTTGGCTTTTCTAAGCTCCTCCGCTGCCTCGCTCAGAAACTTTTTTAACTTTCAGAGTCTTTGCAGTCGGCCAGTGGACTTATCTTAAGCCTTGTCCTCACTCGGGCCGCAGTAAAGACGGTCGTTCCCTGGGGAATCTAAAAATGGCGCCTGTCGCTCCGAGGGGACGAATGTCATGACCTTCATGTGAATAATGTCAATCAGCTTTGACTGGAGATGCAGGAAGTAAAGGCACTGAGGGAAGATCGTCTCAGAAAAAAGTGGGAAGAGAAAGTTTCCTTCTCTAGCTCAGGTGGCAGTGACCCTATCAAAATATAAGTATGTGATGGAATGGCCTAGTCAAAGTCCAGACCTAAATCCAGCTGATGGTAACTCGGTGTTTGAAGACATGACACTTTCATAGACATGAAAGAGTCTTTATAAATGTTTATGACTGTTGGTCATGAAATGTAGTTTTTACATAATGACATTTTTAATGCAAAATTGCATTAAAACTCCATTAAAATTGTCAGCTTTGCATTAAAAGTCCCATTATCTACCAAATGACACTTTATGACAACGGTCATAAACATTGTGACAGCCCTTCAAATAGTGTTACCAATATTTGTTATTGTTGCTAGATGACCTTCATTTCAACCTGACTAAACTTAACTAGTTTTGTGAAGAAGAAGAAGAAGAAGAAGAAGAAGAAGAAGAAGAAGAAGAAGAAGAAGAAGAAGAAGAAGAAGAAGAAGAAGAAGAAGAAGAAGAAGAATGTCGAAAGCTGGAAGAGAAACTCGAAAAGCTAAAAGTGAGAAAGTTTAATAGAAATGCCTGCCACACCTTTCAGATTTTAAGGTGTTTAAATTTTTGAAAACATGTTCATTACACAATCATGCACCCCTTTGTGTTAAGTCATCACATCTCAACTTATTGGGGACAAAACGTGAAAACACTGTAGCTCCACTACTAAAGACATATTCATCACTTTGCACGTAATATTCAATGTTTTTCTAAAGGTGAGAGTTAAAAGAAATGAAGTGAAAATGAAATGAAGTCCTCCGCTGCCTTGCCTCAAATTTCACTCAACCTCTAAAATGGATGTAACATTAAAAAAAATCACACATATATGCCAGAAAATAAGCTGAACAAACAGAAGGGGAGTGTGTCGGTTTGGCGGCATGTTGGGTGGACCAAACCCAGGGGAAAGGAAGGAGCTTAAGGAGATCAGGCCTCACTTATTGAGAGACGGCCGAGAACATCTGGGTTCACTCAGAAAACGTGTAAACGAGGGAAATCCACACTGTTTCAGCGCGATTAAGCTCATCTCTGAGCATGGGACGCTCCTCTGCCGCGTTTGGTGTGTGGAGCATTTTGTAAACTCCAGGGAGAGTGACGGTGACATGAAACATGAGGGGTTTAGGTTTCTCGCCTTGGTATCTGCTGCACTGACCTGATGGGCCTGCAGTGCTGATGGGTGGGCTCCAAGGGGCCCACACACACTCTGACACACACCCATTCATTCTTGTCTCTTCTTTCCTCATCCATTACCAGTCTGATCCCTTTTAGGGTCTTGCTTCAAGCACCAATGGCTCATGATCCCATTGTAATACCCTCGCTGTCAAAAGTTGGGTAACTCTACTTTTTTTGGTTGTCCAATTGATTCCTTGGTGTGTGTGTGTGTGTGTGTGTGTCCTCCAGGTCCCATGGCCTCCACGGAGCATGGCAGAGGGCTGGAAGAGGCAGCTACAGTGAGAAAAATGGCCCAGCAGAACCCAGTGAGAGGCGGTCAGACCCACAGACCAGCCAAGAGAAGACGCCCGCGGCCCCGTCTTTCCCACAAGGGGCCCATGCCGTTCTAGAGCAAGGTCAGTGTCTCCTACGGCTGGGCAGTATGACGGACATACTAAATATTTATCACTAAATCACAGGACTGGACAATAATCAATAACAATATGCTGCGATAAAGACATGATCAATATCAATAAATAATATGTCTGATAGAATATTAAACATCCGATATGTAGAATAGTCACTGAACTCTGATCCAGAACCGCACAGCATTCTGGGAGATGTATGCAGAGGAAACGCTTCAGACTCGACCTCTTAACGCTGCTATTTAAACAACGTTGGTGGAATCAACTAACTCACTCAATCTTGGGTTACCTAGCAACTCACTCATTCTTTGGTTACCTAGCAACGACCTGCTGAGTAACTGGCACAGCAGCAGTTCAATATTCTGCTACTGTGTCTCATAAGCTGCGTTCACACTGCAGCCTGAAGTGACCCAATTCAGATTGTTTTGATGTAATGCGACCTGTATCCGATCTTTTCATGGCAGTGTGAACAGCTCAGGTCAGATTCTTTTAGAATGTGACCCATATCCGATACTATCTGATTTAAATGTGACCATAACATCCAGGTCTCATTGATCTGAACTGAACGTCACTGATTCTCAACAAATCTCACTATTCTGAGTCCTGATACGTGGAAGTGGGAAGAAAAACAACAACCATGATGGACTATTTGAGGATTAAGTTGTTAATATGTTGCTGCGGTTGGACAACAACTTCAAATATGTAGCTAAGCTCCACCGTTAGCCTCCATGTTTACTTCCTCAAACTCTGAGCTCTTCTTCTTCTTTTTATGGCGGTTGGCAGATCACTGAGAACGCTGACGCTATTGCGCCCTCTACTGCGCATGCGGGACACTTTCTGGTCGTTTCCCCGTTCACACTGCAGATCACATACAGGTCCATTTACTGACAGTGTGAACGGCCCAGCAAAAAAATTAGAATTGGGTCATTTCAGGCTGCAGTGTGAACACAGTTATAAATGCTTGAAAATAACAAATGGTGAAGACAATATACAGGAAAGGTCACACCACTAATTTGGCAGCATTTCAGATACTATTTAAAACAAAAAACTAATCAATAATTATTGAAATCGACTCATGAAATGCAGTCCTACTAGATAATATATTTCACCATATTTTTAAATAACCTCCAATGTTATTTTAAACAAAGTACCAAATGACACTGGTGTTCTCCTTTCAAACAGACCAATCATGTTTATTGATTTCAAAATCAGAATAAATGTAACTGTACTTATTGTAACCATCAGTTGTACACAGATTTATTAGTAGAGTGTCGAAAGCCAAATTATTCGAATGACAATTTATACTCAATTGCAGAGTAACTAGTTACATTTACTAAATTACATTTACTTGAGTAACTTTTTTGAAATAATGTACATTTAGGAGTATTTTTACCACACTATCCATTTTAAATGGACTAAACTTATATAGCGCTTTTCCGGTCATTTTGACACTCAAAGCACTTTACACAAGTCACATTCACCCATTCGCACTCACAAACATTTATACACCGATACGCAGATCGGAAGGCAATTTTGGGTTAAGTGCCCAGAGGCACATCGACATGAGGAAGCTGGAATCGAACCTACAACCACAGTCGCCCCACCTTGAGTAACTTGACTTGAGTGATTTTAATCGCTACTCTTACTTGGGTAAAAATTCTCGATATTCTACCTACTGAATTAAGAACAAGCTCCAAAAATTCACCACACAGTGAAAAAGTTTCATACTGAACGAAAGTGATTAGGAAAAATGTTGCTTCTGTCCGATTTTGTTTTGTAATTTAATTTAGTTGTTTTTATTAATTATTTTTATTTTCATCTTTAAAATACCTAAATCTCCTCTTAACTTTATATGTTAACACTTTCTTTGCAGGGGTGTGAATAAGACTGTCATGACACTTTCAAGAAATCATTACTGATATAAATTTGTTATAAAAGTATTACTGATTGCACTTTAAAAATTAGGTAACTTTATGTTATTAAAGGTCAAGTTTAAACAGTAAGGATTTTTTGGTTAATGTCAAGTTGTCATAACGAAGACATTTTGAATAATGTCAACTTTGTATTAAAAGTGTCATAATTTACCAAATGACACTTTATGACAACAGAAATAAATATTCATGAAAGCTTATCCATGTTTATGGCATTATGTCATGTTTATGAAAGTGTCATGTCGTCTTATTCACCTCCCTTCAAATAAAGTGTTACCCTTTATATTTTTGATGCAGCTGATGATGTAATTTTTGAATCGATACAGTTTTAATCATCGTAAATTTAAAAGCTTATGATGCATCAAATAGATTCAATTTATCGCCCAGTCCAAACTTTCTCCACCAATAAAAAGTAAATAAAATAGAAGAAAAGACATTTTTTACCCTCTGTGGAGTCTTTTAAAAACACAATATGCCTGCCGCTGCTGTGTTTACCCAGAAGACCCGTCTTCTGTAAAGACTGAGTCGGATATTTATCTAGAGGATGTCAAAAGAAACACTTCCAGAAATATTAAACCATAAGTGCTGACTACACTGGCCAGAAAACAACTTACAACAGGGACTGTGAAAACAATATGACTTACAGTGCTGAAACACTCAGTCGGCAGAATCAGGGCTGATGCATCTGCTGAAAACTCGGATCAAACTTCTTCTGCGGGATGTTATTGTTGGATGCAGACTTCAGACTACTGGACCAAACCTACCAGCTTGAACATCTGCCCAGAACAACTGCAGCTTATTTAAATCTCAGTTATTCTTGTAAATCTTACCTCCAGGGCTGCTTGGCAGGGACAAATCTGACTCAAATCTGATTAAGTGTATAAAAGTATTTTCTCCAAAGATAATAATTTTGAAGAGATAAGTATCCAGGTTCTTGGAACAAATGTTTAACTTGATGTCAACTAAAAGTAAGTTTTTCTGTGAAATCTCCCTCGTATTGAGACTCGTCTGTCAACTTTTCACTTCTTTATTGTTTAATAACTAACATAAATAAATTGGGAATGCCTCAAGCTTCACTGTGAAACTAAAATACTTGAACCAAATCCACAGAAACTAAGGTTCAGACCTCTAAGGTCACTGTGAAAATCAACAGCAGCATGTCCACACGTCTCTTTCAGACAATGGTAGACAGGCAAACCTGACGAGACATAATATCCCTGCAGGAGGTGCCGACCACTCCACACTGACCTGCAGAGGTCCTACATAAATGAAACTAGAGAGGAGCCTGCAACCCAAAGGCTTGGCAAAAAGAGGATCAAAGCAAAGCGCCCAGAGGTGTTTTACAATCTATAACAAATTATGAATAATCAATTGCTACCGCAGTTTTTTAAGACGCTTTTTAAATCACTCTGGCTTTAAAGACGAGACTCCAGGGACTCATAACAAAGCTGAAAACAATGAAGGCGAAGGCAGGGTAGTAGCACTTGAAGGGCCGCCTCTGCCAATGAGAAGTGAGAATCCTTTCAGAGCGCTGACTGTCTAGAGTTCGACTCGGTGCCAGAATGCTGAGCACATAATAAACGGGAGCTTCAGAAAACTGCGAAGCTCTAAAACTGAACGGCTCACTGAGTCACAATGCTGTCTCTGCACTCAGCACTGAAACCACAATACACTGGAGACGTTTGTTGTTGTTGACTCCACCAGCTCGGCTCTTTTTGGTTCACCTGACTCATGAGGAAGCTGATTTCTGCTTTGTGTTGGAATCAGATGCTGCACCAATAAACAAATCTTGTCACAATTGCACAAAACTTACTTTTTAGGGTATTTTATGACTACAAACAAATAAAACACATTTGTGCAAAAAAGGCCTCGTTTCATCCTATTTCACAGCTTCTAGACCTTCCATGATGACTTCTTATTCATGTTAGCTAGAAATTATAGTGAACTAGCAAATGTTTTAAAATAAAAACATATTAACGAATGCACATTTTGGTCGTTTTAACAGGAAAATTTCAGTTGCATTGAATTTTTCACAATAAAATAACACTAAAAGTACCAGTGACTTTTTAATACCTATTTTTTTGCTTGTGCTTTTAGTTCGACACCGTTTTCTATAAATAAAACAATATAGAACAATACATACTTCTTCTATATAATAAACAATACCATGAAAGGTCGATGAGGAAATGTTAGCCACCAGTTTAGCAGTACTTAAGATATTTAAAACAAAAATATAATTAATAATTATTGATACTGCCCGATATGAGGCTCTTGTATCATGATACGTTTTTCAGTCATATAATTTTAGCTGCTTTCGTTTAGCCGTTTAGCTCTACCAAACAAAAAATTAGCTATGCAATTAGCACATTAGTGGACGTTTGCCCATAAGTGATACTTATCAATAATAATTGTCAACATTTATAGCTCCAAATACGTTTAATTTAAATGGACTGATGGCATAAAACGTCTTTGGATTGTAGAGGCTGCAAGTTGAGTATATAAAGTCTTCACCAGGCCAGACAGCTAGCACCAATTTGTCTCCCTTTCTGCAACATCAGCTTGAAAGGCTCTGTTCTTCCTCATGCTTTCCCTCTTTTCTTCTTCGATTTGAGCCGACGGTGGGAAAAGAACCGCCCCTGGGATCAGCCGTAGATGCATTTCTTTTGATCAAAGCAAGACTTCAGCGCATAGAGACAGAGCTGAGCCGTCACTGACCTAAACATAATTACAACACTGTTTACACTGAGATAAAAAACAATGATTCCCCTGACGTTGTCCATCCTTCAACCTTGTGCTACACAGTCCAGTCACATTAATGTGACCACCACGTACTTTCCACTTCAGAGTTAAATAACCAATCACAGAAGGCAGGTGGCAGCACAGTGCAGTTGAGCGTATATAAAGGGTGTGTGTGGGCTTCGGAAAACATTTCAATCGTTGGCGTAATGCAGAAACGAAGCGATTCATCCGACGTCCAAAAGGGCATGATCATTGGCTTTCGGGCCAAGGGTGGAAGCATTTCCGAAACGGCTGAGTTTGTGAACTGTTCGCGTGCCGCCGTGGTAAAAGTGTACCGTGCATGGCAAAATGGGACTGTCCAAAATCAACGACGTGGCAAATGTGGTGCACCACGGGCCATAGATGACAGAGGCGAACGACGGTTGCGGAGATGCGTTCGGGCAGATAGACGGGCTACCGTTGAGCAACTGACCACTAAAATGAACCAAGGGGCTACCACAAGTGTCTCCCAAACCACTATTCAGCGAACATTGCTGCGTCTGGGCCTCCGAAGCGGATGCCTGGTTCGTGCACCTATGCTGACTGGTGTTCATCGACGACGAAGGCTAGAATTTGCACGCCAGTACAGCAGCTGGACGTCCACTGAGTGGCGACAGGTAGCGTTTTCAGATGAATCGCGTTTTATGCTCCATCGGACAGATGGACGTTGGCGTATAAGGCGTAAACCTCTGAAAGGAACCACCCTGCAACCATTGCAGGAACGGTCCAAGCTGGAGGCGGGAGCATTATGGTCTGGGGAATGTTTTCCTGGCATTCTCTGGGTTCACTGATTATTGTGGAAGGCACGCTGGATCAATACAAGTGCACATCTGTCCTTGCGGACCATGTCCACCCCTACATGCGCATTGTTTTTCCTCAGGATGATGGCATCTTCCAGCAGGACAATGCGAGGTGCCATACAGCTGCCAGTGTACGTGCGTGGTTCGAAGAGCACCAGGATGAGTTTACCGTCCTCCCCTGGCCAGCAAACTCACCTGACTTAAACCCAATCGAGCATCTGTGGGACCATCTCGATCGAGTTGTTCGCGCCATGGATCCTCAACCGCGTAATCTAGCGCAGCTGGCCACGGCATTAGAGTCGGCATGGCTCAACATCCCAGAGAAGACCTTCAGGGACCTAAGTGACTCTCTTCCTGCACGTCTCGTAGCAGTTCGCTCTGCGAAAGGTGGTTATTCTGGCTTTTGACAGATGGTCACATTAATGTGACTGGACTGTGTATTTAGCAGCATCACCCCATTTTAGATTCAAAGACAGCTCATCTTTTATTCTCTCTGACACCTGAGGCAATGTCAGATTTTTCACCATTACACTTTCCAGATGTGAGCAGCTCCGAGAAGAAATACTGCGACCCGGGTCAGCCTCTTTAAGCGTCCAAGTAGAGTTGGATTAAACCAACTTTTGGCTCTTAAGACATGCCAGTGATAGTATTCGAGACAACAGGATATTACAGACTTAAAGCCAGAGGCGATTTGTGGAAACCCCCAGTGGCCTCTAGTGTGAGAAAACTCCATGTGACTCTTTCAAGGAGTTTCCCATCAAAACCAAAGGGAGCAGGTCTGCGTCTCCTTCCAAACGCTCACTTTATGATGTAGTAAACTTACATCATAGATCTAAAACCACAAAGAGCAACAAATGACAACATGGCTGGGTTCAGATATGTTATAGATTCATTTATCTACCATTGCATGTCAACAAAAAAGGTTGAATTCAAAGAAGTAAAGGCTGTTATCAGTGAAAGAATCACCTAAAGGAGAGGAGGAGATAAAATACAACAGAACATAAGAGATTTCTGTTTTCTGGTCATGATCCTCCCTCCAGAGTCTAAGATCATGGCTGGCTTGTGTTTCACAGCACGATATGCAATTGTTTTTTCTTACTCCCTGCTGCAATTTCCAATCAAAGACTGTGAAATCTGGCCAGGACATGTCTACGGTAGCCTTAGATGTGCAAGATAACGTCAGAAATAACACGGACGAAGCTTTGGCAGAAATCCACAGATATTCAGACTTATTTGAGAGGATATTGAATGACTTCAGACAAACACAGAGCTGATGACCTTACATGCTCTGGTAGCTGTATTCTCCGCTATCTGTTGTCTGTTTGATGACAATAACCAGAGATAAACCCTGAAGCAAACTAGGAGAGTAGATACACTTTCATTACATTCAACAACACGGTTCAGAAACAACGGCAGATACGCGTCTCTGCCGTAGAAACTACAGAGATTCCAGGAACAGTCAATAAAAATATGGAGGTTCTGGTTAAAACGAAAACATAAACGAGTTAAAATGTTTTTCTGTGTCTACAACCGGTGTCAGACACCTCCAGGATGTAGCGTTTCAAATCAGAAACATCCACTGAGGTTACCTAGCAACCCCAGTGGAACCCCACCCATCGCCTAGCAACCAAAGCTGAGCTCCAGAATGTTTGGTCAGCTGGTTTAACTGCTGCACGCTGCTGGAAAAGACATGAGATTTGTTGTTGGCTTAACACCTGCGTTCACACTGCAGCCTGAAGTCACTCAATTCTAATTTCTTTGCCTGGCCGTTCACACTGCCAGTAAATGGACCTGTATGTGTTCTGCAGTGTGAACGGGCAAACGACCAGAAAGTGTCCCGCATGCGCAGTAGAGGGCGCTATAAGCGTCAGCGTTCTCTGTGTTCTGTCAACCGCCATAAAAAGAAGAAGAGGAAGTAAACATGGAGGCTAACAGTGGAGCTTAGCTTACATGTTTTAAGTTGTTGTCCAACCGCAGCAACATATTAACAACTTAATCCTCATATAGTCCATCACGGTTGTTGTTTTTCTTCCCACTTCCACGTATCAGGACTCAGAATAGTGAGATTTGTTGAGAATCAGTGACGTTCAGTTCAGATGAATGAGACCTGGACGTTATGGTCGCATTTGAATCGAATACGTATCGGATATGGGTCACATTCTAAAAGAATCTGACCTGAGCTGTTCACACTGCCATGAAAAGATCGGATACAGGTCGCATTACGTCAAAAAAATCTGAATTGGGTCACTTCAGGCTGCAGTGTGAACGCAGCCAAGAGACCAGTTGCTGTGTTCTTGTTGCTGGTGTTATAGGCTTTACTTTTGTACAGTTGTATAAACGAATCTGTTTGCAGCCATTGAAGTTACTCACGTCCAGAAATTATACTCAAGAGTAGCGATATTTCATGATAAAATTATTGAAGTAAAAGTAAACAGTACAACGTAGTAGCTGAAACACAGAGATAAATCTAGACCAAACCTGTTAAAATTAGTTTTTGAACCATAATAAATGAAACATTGACCACCATATTTCATTTGTACGGTTTTGGTGATGCCGCTCATCAAAACGTGACGCTTATTAAATTGGTGTTTTCTTGATAACTGTGTAATTTTGAACTGCCTTGCTGCCGGAATGTGCTGTACAAATAAACTTGATTACATCTTTTCCAAAAAGTTAGTCAAGTAAGTGTAAGCCAAATCTGCTAAAATCTCATTATTCAAGAATGATTTTGTGAAAGAAAATGTGTTTTTTTTATTCATCTCCCATGCTGCTATCCTAACCCGTTCAAGGAAGCACAATGGGTCAGCGTTGAAAGTTCTTAAAACAGACGTTTGTGATGCATTGTCCTGTCTCTGTGTTGCAGGCACTGCCTTGAGCGCCCTCCCCCAGGTTCTGATTTCTATGCTCTTCCT
This sequence comes from Poecilia picta, assembly GCA_033032245.1. Taxonomy (NCBI): domain Eukaryota; kingdom Metazoa; phylum Chordata; class Actinopteri; order Cyprinodontiformes; family Poeciliidae; genus Poecilia; species Poecilia picta. Next base: position 9,171,221 of record CM065362.1, read on the forward strand.
TCGCCTTGGGGGGCCTTGCAATGAAGGGCCTACGCTTGCCCAGCCTGAAGAGTGATGTCCATAGCACCTGCTGGTTCTCCAAGCAACTCTGTCCACCTAAAAATCAGGACAAGCCGCTCACCCTCGGCTCCAGGAGGGATGGGGGGGCGTTGGAAAGAGGGTGGGAGGTATTGAGCCTGAGCTACCAGACTCTATTTCTCTGTCTCTTTATCTTACTCCCTCCTTACTGATATATCTCTGTCTTTTTTTCAATTTGCTTAATAGAGGCCAACCATAGCAATCTTTCAGAGTGTCTCACACTCTTTGCATGACATGTGGTGGAGAGGGAGCCCCGTCAAAAGAGTCTTAAAGCTTCTGTCTCAGATCCAAAGTCCCATCAGTCACTGATTTCATCGCTGTGTAGCTACTTAAACGAGCAGATGAGCGGGTCTGATCGTGCAGAGGAAGTAACCTGATTTTCGTTGTGATACTCTGGAGCTGAAGGTTTAGTGTTGAAAGGAGTTATAATCATCACTTAATTACGATTATTAATGGTGCTTTGTATCTTTTAATGTCAGTTTGTCCACATGCAAAGTAAACTAAAACCAGAGCACATGCCGTTAGGACAACTTCGCGTTCCCGCGCTCATTCCGGAGCCGTTTGGGTGTTTCTGAGTCCATTAACACCTCGGGGGGGGGGGAACGGAGCGGCTTTCAGGCTCAAGGTTACCGTCCCACCTTACCCCGACCCTGACCCCTGACCCCCGACCCCCAGCCTTCTCGCCACACCGCTGCCCCCACGCAGCTGCTCTTCACGACTGTTACCCGGCGCTGGCGGCCCGCTCCGACCGACAGGCCGCCTCGCCCCTTAAGGAAGTGCCAAATAACAACCTTCTCCACGATGCTGCCAGGAACGGAGGAACGAAAAAGTCAGAGAGAAACGAGAAACGCATTACCTCTTGTTTGAAGTCTCGATACACTGACACGTTTATGCTTTCTCTTTGTTTTGTGCATTTTAAGCTCGGCTCTTTGTTAATCCGCCGCCGCGATCAGCCTACCACTAGTGCTCTAGTTTAATATTCAGCATACGCACAGAAAAAGCTATGCCTTTCCATCTTTCTGGAATACATTTCTATTGTTTTCTATGTTTTAGTTGTATTTCCTTTTTCTCAGGGTGCTGTGATAGAGGCTTGTACTTTAGCAGGCTGTTTTGTGCATTTACTCAAGACAAACATACAAACAAGCATATTTTCATATACTTACTCTCCCTGTATGTATACTCTAGTTTAACCACTATGTTATTGGAGAGCTATTCACCTCTTTTCTTGATCTCCCTGCGTTACGTTGGGTGCAGTTGCCTTTCTAATCAGCCCGTCCGCTGCACAGGTGGTCGCGGATTTGATCGTCATGCTCATTAAATCCTGAACTTAATCTTTCTTAGATGTCCACATTTAGTCAGAGCTCTTTGTTAAAGTGGCTCAGACTGGGCGCACATCATTTCAACTTCAGGCCCCCTGCTGATTCAGGCTGTAGTCATATCGCATATTGGGAACTTCATAATCCTTGTTGGACATGCAGAACTCTTAACTGAGTTAAATAAATCTGTTTCAAGAACATAATCTAATCAATCTACAGTGGGTGTGCACAACTCTGCTGCACTGCCTGGTTTTCCACCGTCACTGTGATAAATATCCTGCACAATTCAGCATGAAAAAACACAAATCTGTTAGGAGTGAAACGATTAATCATGAATCGTTCATTTAAATAATCGTCAACTAATTTACTAATCAGTTAACTTGAGTTTACAGACTCAATAAAAGGTGAAAATAAAAGCAGATATTAAGACAAAACTACAAAAAAAATTGACATTTTGCATTAAAGATAAAAAATACATTTGTCTGTAAATATGTTCTGCCACATATTTACATATTTATATATATATATATATATATATATATATATATATATATATATATATATATAGTGGCCATCTTTTGCTATCCAATTATTGATTAGATAATCCAAAAATAATCAACAGATCAGCTCTACATTCTAACAAAAGTTACTACAGGCAGAGATGACAAAACAAACAACAGGAAGTAGTTGGAAGAGGATGGTGCGGCATGTTTGATAATAACTTACCGCGTGAATAAACTTATTCAGGTGTGATTTTAATTCAGTCTTCACGAGACAACGGCATGAATAGCTGAGTGTCATCAGCATAATTGTGGAAGCCGATTCCATGGTTCCTGATGACTCCACCAAGCAGCAAATATCTACAAATTAACAAGTAGGGGACCTAGAATAGAGCCTTGGGGGCCGGATATGTATTCATACTGACCATAATAGATCTATTAATAATAATAATAACAGAACAGGGCCAGAAAGCCCAACCAGATGCTGTAATCTCTTTAAATGGAAACACTACAACTGCAAAAAATTAGCAGAATATCAACAAAGTTTTGCACACATTAGTAATGGAAACACAGATAGTGTTGTTTTGTCCAATTACTGATGATGATGCTGAAATGATTTCTCTTCTCTTGACTGAAACCATTGTAGAAAGACGTCCTTGCAGAGAGTTTACAAAATATCTAACAATATTTTGATTGATACATTTTCTAACAGTTTAAATGAGAAACTATCAGAAAAAAATCCAAAATAGGAAACTTCCACTTAATTTCAAATTAATCAGATTCCCTTAAATTATTTGCCGAATATGAACTCAAATACGGCGAACGCTTAAAACAAATCACACTCACCCTCTCCAAACGGATTTCTTTGTTTTTAGCGATAAAATCGTACAGGATAAGCACAATAAAGGTGGAACAGTTTTTAAAATCACTTTACAACAACCCAGCATGTTCACAGGGGTGTGGAGACTTTTAAAAAGGCGCATTAGATTTCCAGCACTTTTTCCCTCTCGCCATGTCTCATGCAAATATTAAAAATAAAAAACGCAGAATCTTCTTCTCAGCCCCAGCATGAGAAGCTTTTATTAAGAGAGCATCTAAAAGCACAGTGGTAACCCCGCCAAGCTTTTCTTGATTAAAAATGCATTAAATCCTAGGGCACTGTGAAGTGTAATAATTTCAGCTCTGCCATCATTTTTTCATACCCTCACAGACAGAGATGTAGATTTCGTGACGGCTTTGCTCAGGAGGTCTCGTGTGTTTTTGGAGGGAAGAATATAGGAAGTAAACGAGCTGGGGATGAAGGTTCAACGCCGCAGGAGTTGGGAAGGCAAAAAGGGGCTCGAGTCAATATCCCTCTTCTCTCCCTCCCCGCCTCAGAAGTTATTGTTACTGAGCCGAGCAACGTCTGTATCCGCACTGTTCTTCATGAATGTATCCTCACCATCTGCACCAGCCATGCTGCCCTCGCAGAGACAGGAGCAAACCGATGTTTATGTAAGGAAGCCCCTTTTTAATCTCATCACCAAACGCCAAATATCCCACAGATCCAAAGCATCTGGCGTCAAATAGTCCCAACAAATAGACGTGGCTTTGCTCAAAGACGTCTCTGTATGGGTTTGCAAGGCTGCACTTTTTGCAATTCCATGATGCTGCTGGAAAAAATACACCCTGAAAACAAGAGTCTCTCGCTATGGAATGGTTTTCCAGTGTGTTGTGACAATTTCCTTTCGTCTGATTCTTGTCTAGCTGGTTGTCCAAAGCTTACTTTTTTGAATACAGTGCGACAAGCTGTACCTTTTGTGGATGTAACAAAATAGAGAAGTAGTCTGCAGCACAATATGTCGTGGACACGTGAAAGCTTTCAGGCGTTCTTTTCTCGTAGATCATAGCTCACCGCCCTCCCCTGCACATCAGGTTTAATGGAAGGACAAGCATGTCCAGGCTAAAACTGAAAGGCTAAACCAATACATTATGCTCGGGAGCAAAAACCATTTTCCTTAATGGTCTTTTCCAGCAAGGCTTACACAAGAGAAACTATTCCTATCCTCTCAATGTTCCCCCCTCTCTCTCTCTGTGACCATCACAAGGCCTGAGTAATGTTTTCTATGCACTTGTTAGCATGTGTTCCTGGTAGAAAAACCCTTATTCTGTTCCGTTTATGTTTATTTTTGTCCAAATGCATTTGGCAGGGAGTGTGTAAGGATGAGATGTAGATATGTGTCGCAGGTGGAGATAAGAAATTAATAGAAAACAGGTTTTAAACATCAGCTCAGTCAGTGAGGTAGTTACGGCCCCATAAAACTCAAAAATATATATTTTTGGTTTCTTTTTTAATTCCTCTTGTACTGAAATTGTTTTTATATCCATCACTGACTGCAGAAATGGAAGCAGAGCTAGCACGCTACACATTCCACGATTTTCCCCTCTGAATCCTTTATCCCGTCAAACTGTATCATGTTGGCCTTCAAAGTGGGTGTCTGCAGGATCGAGTGGCTGATATTTAATCCAACAAATAGAGACTTTTTTTTTTCACCGGCTGGGCAATCCAAAGGATAACTAGATTCCAAGTCCCCTGAGGAAAGCCGATGATCAGTCATTATCTCGAAGCCTCAAAATGAGACTTCCTACACCCAGAATAGCACAGGCCCCTCCTGCCTCGATGGCGACACATTCTCCATCCGCTGCGTCCGAGAGCAGTCCGTCACATTCAGAACAATCGTAGGAGAAACGCAGTCTGTACGTTTATCACAACAGTGTTACTAGATCTCAAGCAGATACCGTTTGAAAGACAATGTATTACTCCTTAAACTTATATTCTGTTCATGGTGTGTGCTCATATTACTCACCAGGCCAAATGTACAGTCCCTGTCTCTGTTTTGATGTTGAACTGGGCAAAAATAAATGACATGAATAAATAAATAAAACAAGTGTATCAGAAATGGTTGAATACTGTGTACATATTTGAACTTTTGGTTTCTAATTTATAAAAGATAAGCTTTAGCTCTTGGAGTACTTATTTTATTTTATTTTTTCCTTTCATGCGTAGCTTTGTGTTTTTATTTTCTATTTCTGTAAAGTGTGTAAATATATCTTTATGATAATAAGTAATATTAAAAATCTTATTTTAAGAAATAGGCATGTCTTGTGTCTTCTTTTGCCATTTAAAATTAAATTAAGCTTAGAACTTAAGCTTAAATTAAATTAAGCTTTTTAACACCAGCACACAGCTAGCTCAATTTTGTGAGCTAGCTGTGGCAGAATACAGGTGGCTAAAACAAGCTAGCTGTAGCGAAATACAAGTGGCTAAAACAAGCTAGCTGTGGCAGAATAAATATGATGGATGAAATAAAGTAGTAGATCAATACATGGGGCTACTATAAGCCAAATGTAGAAAACACACGTGGCTAAACTACACTAAATGTAGCAAAATACAGGTGGCTAAATAAGATAGCTGTGGCAGGAAACAGGTGGCTAAATAAGCTAGCTGTGGCAAAATACATGTGGCTAATATAAACTAAATGTAGCAAAATACAGGTGGCTACAATAAAAAAAAAACAGAGGCTTGAAGTGAAAGGAGAAAATGAGTAAAACAGCTTAAGATGAAATTATGGATAAACCATAAAGGTCACACCTTATATTTGGCAGTATTTCAGATATTTAAAACAAAAGAAATGAATAAATAATGATCAATATTGACTGATATGAAACAGATACGTTTGTTTGGCTTAATTTTTGTCCTGTAGATGCACCTCATGCCAAAAGAGTCAAATTCAAGAAATAGACATACAACAGCAACACTTTGGCTGTTGAACATGGAGAACTAATTACAGTCTGCTTAGATTCAATATATTGTTCTGGTTTCCAATTTCATGACAGCGTCCAGAGAATAAATAAAGATACCAGGTGAGCAAAAGCGATGTAACCAGAGGTGGGCAGTGTATCTAAATTATTCTAAAGTAAAAGTAGCACTACTTCAGCATATTTGTACTCGACTAGAAGTAAAAAGTAGCCATCCAAGAAATTATTCAAGTATGAGAAAAAAGTATTTGGTAAAATGTCTGTGCAAGTACCGAGTAATTTAATAAAATTACCAATCATTTAATATTTTAAAATTACATCATCAGACCAATCAAAATATAAGGATAAGTGGACATTTTGGTATTTTAAGGACTAAAATGACAATAATTCATAAAAGTAACAAAATCTGGAAAATCAGTTTCTTTCAATAAAAAAACTTATAAAACTTTAATAAAAACTTCAGGTGTTTATGGTGAATTTTTGGTGAAAGCATGTTTATTTTTCATTTATTGAATAGAAAATCCAGAAATTTTACTCAAGTAAAAGTTGAAATACTTCATAATAAAGTTACTCAAGTAAAAGTAAAAAGTACAACGTAGTAAAATAAACTCCTAAAAGTATTTTATTTTATTTTTTTAGAAGTTATTCAAGTAAATGTAGTTGAGTAGACGTAACGAGTTACTGCCCAGCTCTGGACACAGGACAGCAGTAACTTATAGGAGATCTCGGTGGGGGGTGAAGCCGGTAAATAAATCCTGCAGCATGTAACCGCCTGCCACAGGTCGGTCGGGCAGCGAAAGCCAACAGCGGCTTCAGAGCTCCGAGCCTAAACCTCTCGTTGAAAACACATTTAACTATGAATGTGGTTTTGGTAGACAGAGAAACAAACGGTAACTTTGAGAACATTCTTGAGGAATAAATGTCAAAATATGCAATTTGATCTGTGACGTTCATACAAAAGGAAAATATTCTCTATATGGTCTTTTTGTTCATGTTTTTTGCATTATTTAAAATCATCTTTTCTTTCTTTCTTGCATTGATTTGGCAGTATTTGGTGTTTTTTGTTCTCATCCTGGAGTCTGTTCTGTGGGAGATTTTGGCCTGCACACAGCTGGCTGCAGCTTGACCCTCGCAGTCCAGCGGACATGACAAAATTTATGTCACAAAGGATCCTCACCACCAGCAGATGCCAAAGTCCTGAGCTTACTATAATGAGCAAAGTGAGCAAACCAACGTGACACAAAAAACCTCCTGGGTTAAACCTGGGTTGTTTTACTAAGCCCCAAATCCTTCCTCTGGTATTAAACAGGCAAAAACAGCAACATGTTTACGCGACACACCATTAACCTTTACGTCTGGCTAACTCTTGTCTGGAAATTGCTTCATCGTTGTCTGGCTATGGAACTGTAAATCAGCTTTTGTCCATTATGGATATTTTCAACAGCGACAGACGGCTTTCTCCAGAGCTTTCAGTGGGAAAAAACCATCCATCCATCCATCCATCCAGCCATCCATCCATACCTTAGACTTTTTTAATCCTGCTAAGGTCAAGGGAGGGCTGGTGCTTGCCTCTGTCAGTCATTGGGTAAGAGGCAGAGTAAACGCTGAACAGGCCGCATTTAGGCAAGCTAGCATCCTGCATGTAACCTATCATTTATTCCATATAAACGGCAGGATACATGAAATAAACGCTTGTTATTTTTATTTCAAAAATCAATAACAGTGGGTACTACCCAACAAATAAAAGGCTACTTATTGGTAACCCACCATTTACCAATAACCATTCACCCAATAACCGTTCACCCAACTATTTATTGGGTAAATAAATGATCATTGTGTAAACCATTTGTCTGAAAATTGGTAAAAATGGAAATTGGGTAAAGTTTAAGTCTAAAACTTTTGCCCTGTGGGTCAAAACTGGCAAATTTAAAAGGGCTGTGTCGCCACAAGATTCATGAAATTAAAAATGCAAAACTTTGTTCATTGTAATTTACTTTCTTATTTTTATCCACTCAACAATTAACACAATTTTTTTTCTAAAATCTTTATATCATTAAATATCCACAACATTTTTAAAAAATTTAATAAAAAAACAAAAACGGACAATTTCTAAATGTTTTAGGTCATCAATTGTTTTCTATTTTGTTGGCCACATATTTTATCATTCTTGACTTTTGGTCAGGGACCAAACAAAATCATTCCAAGGTCCATAAATTGCCCCCTGAGCCATGCTTTGGACACCTCTGACCTAGCTAGTCCCGGGTTGAACCTCTTTTGACTGAAGAACGACCTTAACTCTTGGAAAATTGTTCCATCATGTACCAAAGATGCTGCTTTGCAGGAATGTCAAACTCATTTTCACTTTGGGTCACATCAAGAGCATGAATGTTTTGTATTGATAAAATTAGTTAAGTTGTTAAAATATTAATAAAAAGCTTTTCTCTGCATTCAGTGAGTACGTCTTTAAATTAAATGTTGTTTCCACATTGATCAGCTCCTTCAGGATGTTGCAGTTGTTTCTGTGATTTTCGTCTTCATGATATTGGTGTCATAAAGAAGCTTATTAAAGATGGGGGTGGTTTTCAAGAGCTGCATTTGTTTTGTGGGGCTATAATTGCTGTGTCATGCAGTCACAGCCATACAGTTACCTAAAAGAAGAAGCATTTTCATTGATGTCACAATGGTGTCACAAAATAACATGATAAAAAGTCCATATTGGCCTTCGCCACACCAGAAGTACCATAAAAACAAATCAAGTGCACGTTTTTATGGACTAATGCATCTATCTACATCAAGAAATTGGACAGGTTTTCTATAATAAAATGTTGACATATGAGGAAAGTGTCTCGTTTACTTGGGTTACAAAATTTACCAGAGAAGCCAAACATTTATCACTTTTTATGGGGGAAATTGCCTGCTATGTCTTTGAATACAAAGGTTTTTCCTTTTAATCAAAACACAGAGGTGTTTTCTGACATGGTTTGGGCTGAAAAGAGCTTCATTCTTCAGTGAGAGTGATGAAATGCTCAGGTTTTCATAGGAGCCACCATTCCTCGCTGGGACCACTCAGAGGAAGTGTCTGGTTAACGCAGAGCGCTGACATGTCCTGACAGACACGACGTCCCCCTCCTGAGCACCGACAGACCCCAAAAGACGCCCAAGGTTATGTCATCAAGCCTGGGTCAGCTGTATAATTGGGCCCGAGGTCATTGGGAGGATATGGAGCGTGGCAATGAGGCTATAGAGTTACTGTTTGTGGCCGGGCAGCGAGAACTGCCAATAGGGCATTGCTGAGGCCAGACGTCCCCTTCTTAAAGTTCAAGGTCCATCTGTGAGTGTGGCTCTATTACTGCTCAGCTGCTCCCTGCAGGGAAAGGCAGCAGCTGAAGGAGACTTGGTGTGTTAAAGGTGACCCATTATGCTTCCTGGATCGGATTAAGGTGGGATCTATGGGCTTTATGAAACATGTTTGTTACATTTTTGGCACAAAATCATATGTCAAACGTTATAATTTTAGTTTGCTCAGTTCCGCCTATTTTGAGCTCTTTTCAGAATGAGCTTCTTTTGGGCCTCTGTCACTTTAAATCCAGGTAAGCTGCTGCTGGCCACGCCCCCAACTCAAAGTTTACTCATATGGGAAAATGGCCAGAAAAACAAAAGGAGTATATTTCCACAAAAAAAAACTCAGAAACTTTGATATTACTGTTGTCGATATACCATTCGGAAACCACTTGCTGTGTTTTTGCTGGTTGTGCAGGAGGCTCCACTTCTGCTTTTCAAAGATGTACAATTGTATAATTGTGCATCTGTTTGCCACAACTGTGAATTAGGGCCATTTTAGAAATTCTCTAAACAAAAAATCATGGAAATTTTTGAACTTTTAAAGTCAAAATGTTTCCAATTTCTGAATCTCAGAAACTTCTTTGTTTTTTCCTTTAAATTTCTGAGGTTAATCGTTTGAGTTGTTTTTCCGTCTACAAAGGCCCTGATACTCCATCACGGCAAGTAAATGCGGAATTATACATCCGTACATCTTTGAAAAGCAGAAGTGGGCTCTAATGCAGCCGTAAAACCAGCTGACCAAATGTGCTGGAGTTCCAATTGTGTTGCCTGGTAATGGGCTGGATTCAGCTGGGGTTGCTAGGTAACGGTGCAGTGCCTGCTGATTTGTGATGTTACTTACGGAAGGTTTTTGAAACGGCAAATTTTCCAAACACCAAAAGACACGAACGCAGTTCCCGTTGAGTTTGGCTCAACTTTTGGGATTTGTGGGCTTATAGATCCCAAAAGTGTTTTTCATTTTTTTTTCCAGACACCAAACAACATTAACAAACTGTCAAAAAAAAAAGCTGGATGGTTATTTTCTTTAAAGCGGTTGGGACGTTTTTAGAAGTAAAAAAAAAAACACTCAGAGTGAATTTTGCATAACAGGCCTCCTTTAAATGTCAGTATTTTGTGGGGAAAAAGAGATTCTTTAAATTGTTGACAGCTTTCCCTCAGATAGCAGTAAAGCAGCAGGAATCTGTAGATTAGAAGAGCTGCTTGGTCACATCTGCACAGCAACATATGCATGGGCTGTATGGACTCAGACTGTGGGAGTCGCATCTGGATCGCTCTGAGCACAAAGACCCTGAATCAACTTCTACCACATCATAAAGCCTTTATTGCAGCTGGCACCCCCACATTACCACCAACAAAGCCTGCAGAAGGTGCCGACAAACCCACACTGATGGATATTACCCAGCTCCCTGCTGTCACTCAACCACCTGGAATCTATGGCCTCAAATTACACCGAATATTTGCCCTGTAATTCACAATCAGCCACACATGTGGAGATATTTCTGATTACGATGTGTTTATATTTTATGAATGTTATTCTGTCTTTATAGGAAAATGATTAACAGCAGACGTCTGCAGTGTTTTGGCTAAAACTGCCATAAAGATATAAAAACTGCTGTGCGTGTTTAATGAGTGTAGCATCCTATTTAATTAGTCTGCTGCTAAACTCAGATCTTGATGCAACATTCTTGCAGCTTGGATTCAGAAAACCATTGTGATGCTAACTGCAATTAGTGATGCAAGCCAATAACGCGTTTCGTTCCTCCAGCATTGAGACTGTTCTCACAATCAGATCAAATGTTGCACAACACTGTCTGCTCATGATATAAGATAAATATTGTTAGAAGTACAATGAAAGAGTAAGTTCCTGTAATTTCACCATGTTTTACATGTGCGGCGGCCATATTGGCTAATTACATCCGGACTTATTGGAAAAGTGAGATGTCCAGAATGGGGAGGTCAACTTAATTTTTTCTGACTTGGGATGTGAATTTAAAGTACCATAATTACCACCTTGCTTTTAAAAAAATATTTAGGTAATCTAAAAGTCATACTGCTGTAATTAAAGTGTCTTCTTTGCTTAAAGTTATTGTCAGATCCAAAGTGAAAAATGTTGTACATAAACAGAGACGCAAAATAAACCATTCAGCATCTAAAACTGTAAATAAAATGCATTGAGAGCAATATTGTCACACAGTATTTCTTTAACTTTATTTTGCTACAATACTTTTATGTACTTTACAGCAATTTTTATGTGATGAAGCATCAAAAAGAAGCAATTTTTAAAATTAGACAAATATTTATAAATTAAAAAGAAAAACGATGAATCACTGTCTTGTTGCTATAAAATCAGCGCAGACAGGACCTGGCATCTGTTTTTGTGTTGCTGTTTAAGCTGTTTTTAATTTATAGTCGAAAACAAAAAAACTAAGTGAACAACATGTTATGTGTTGTGATCTGTGTTTTCTGTGTAGTTATGTTGAGATTTTCTGTGTTTTGTCCTGTTTCCTATGAGTCTCTGTCCTGTCCTCCCTGTTGATTGATCCCAGCTGTGTCTAGTTTCCTGATTACCCTCCCTGTGTATTTAAGTCCACCTGTTGTCTTTGTCTCTTGTCGGATCCTCGGTGTTACGTTGTCTGTTTCCTTGTGCCGTTGTGTCACATCTTGTTCACCGTTGTTCAGTTTCGTGGATTGTCATTAAAATCATCATCATCACTTTACCTGGGTCTGCCTGCTTCCTCTCTCACCTCACCAAACCTCTAATCATGACATTATTTAAAGTTTAATGTCTTTAAAAAGTGTAGAGACCTCTAACTCACTGGGTCTGAAAATAATTCAGTCATAAAGCCTAAATAAATCCAGCTTCTGGTTTTAAGTCGTCAGCATCAAACTCAGTTTAATTTTGGGCCACATCAAAACTCTGAATGTTCATTAAGAACCGGTTATTGTAGATAAAACCCATTTTAAGAAACAGCTATTTGTGGTTCTTAAAATTTTGTGATCTTATTTTCCGATCAAAATCACAGATTTTGTGGTACTAATTTAGAAATATTTGTAAGAAACAATTACAATATTTGCACTAATGTATGATGTTAAACGTGTCTATTTTACTCGCCCTATCACAGACTATAAAGTGACATCAAGTAAGGCTGATGTAGCAGTCACTTAAGCCCAACGTTTTTGACCAATTATGAGAAATATTTGCAGTAAAATCTGAAAAAATGTTAAGATCTGTTGATTTTTGTGTGAATTTTGCAGATTTGTGAAAAACTGGAAGGACTTATTGATGCAATTTGGAGTTTGAAGGGCCACATAAAAAACTATGGCGGACCAGATTTGGCCCCCAGGCCTCGAGTTTGACACAGGTTTTAAGGTGATTAAGTACCCATTATTCTGATGCCAGTAAATAAAATCCAATACAAATTATTACCATCAGAAGTCTAATTAATAAACAGAGTTCATCTTCGTGTATTTACTAGATGTGCAAAGCTTTATGGAGACATACAGCAATAAGTGAGCTTATAGCATTTAATTGCATCATTCTTTATATTTTTTCATTTTATTTTCGATGTAATATCCATGTTTTCCTTCAATCAAACAGCAATGCAATGCTGTATATTTTCTGTGATTTGTGAAAACTCAGGACTAAACCACAGACGTTTTTTTAGCTTTTAATGCCAACCTCTAGAAAGTTGACAGGCCGCACTGGACAGGGTGCAGGTGTGGCGGCCGCTACTTTCTATGTTTGTATGCACAAGAGAAAAGTCCGACAGATCTGCATTAGACGCGAACAGCAAAAACTTCCTGCATGCAACAGAGAGCCTGGAGCCATGCAGGTAAGAGGCAGGAACAACAGCCGGGGTAATTCCCTTCAGCTGTGTTAACACCAATAACTCTGCCGGGGCGACGGATCACTGAAGTGGTCATAAAAACAAAGAAAACATAAACACGGGACGGGAGGCAGCTGATGGTGAAGGTGAGATAAAGACACCGTGGGAGATGAAAAGCTCTAGAAATCCATTCTCTGTTATTTTACTTTAAAACAAAAGACTAACAGCTTCTATCGTCATGTCTGCTTCAGCCGCAGCCCCTTGTTGATGAGCCAAAACGTCGCTGAGGATTTCTCCTCAAACTGTACGGATCAGCCACTTCAGCTTCATCTCACCAGCCAGGAACAAAGCGAGTGCAGCCGTCCGTAAGCTAATATCGTCAGGGTCGTAACTTTCCCATCATTGGACCATTACACTTTGATGAAGGGACCCTGGATATGAACTCCTGGCTTCCTTAAGCTCTGCTTAAGATGTTGGTGCTTAGAAAGAAGACATTTCCTTTCTCCTGTCAGCATAAAGAGAAAAATCTCCCCTGAAGTCTCTGCATTTATGCTAAAACAAACGTTAAATAGTCCTCATGTCAGCTTGGAGGATCTGAGGTCTTATAAAGTATTCAACCCACGTGGACTTTTTAACATTCTGTCATATTAACACAAACCCACAGTGTCAAATCAGGGCCATGGTAGAAAGAAAAAATAAATAAATGAAAGAGAACACTTCCGCAAAAACAAAATCTTAATCGCAGAGATTTTCTAGAAAATAAAGACTTGAGTTTGAAAAGTCAAACTTTGTGAGAAGAAAACAAGGATATGTTTAGATTAAACTCAGAAATTCCCTACAAAAAACAAGGGAATTTCTGAGATCCAAAACTAAAAAAAAGAAGAAAAAAAAGATGCTAGAGAAATCTCAGAAAGTTTTAAGAAAAAAACTTCATTTCTGAGTTAAAAATTTGGTAGGAAACATTCATATGTTTTGAGATAGACCTCAAAGATTTCTGGGGGAAAAAAGTTAATATCTGAACTCTAAATGTAAAAATTTGCTAAAAATAAAATGCAATTTAAAGATTAGTCTCAGAAATTTTCTAGATTTCTGAGACGAATTTTTACCAAAATTTTCACTTAACTTTATATTTTAGTCCACCTGATTATATAATTTCTAAATATTAAATTACTAATAATTTGATCAGTTACTCAGCACTTGAGTAAATGTTTTACCAAATACTTTTTACTCTCGTACTACTACTACTACTCTTTATTTGTCAACGTAATTTCACTCTCACTTGGGTAAAATCCTTACCTGGGTAAAACCTCTGATTATAAGTTGGTTTTGTTTTATTCCAAGTATCCTAAGATATTTGAATAACAATTATTTCCACTTTTGCTGCTCCCACACTAAATTCAACGTGTTGTGCTCTAAAATTAAAGTGGACGCACTTTACAATGACATTTAACAGGAATCTTTTTCTATTGTTTACATGCCTGCAACCAGAAAACATCCTCATTCCTACCGAGGATTAAACAGCTTCAATCCTGCCGTCCTTGAGAGTTTCCAATATCTATCAAACAGAGAGCAGACTTGTACACTCACAGCCAGGAAGGGAGCAAAAGATCAAATGAATTTCAAAACAAAAACATGTTTATCAGCTTTTTGTGTGACATGAATTCATCTACATCCTGGATGAATTCCCCGTTTGCTTTACGTCAGAAAATCCTGCTCCTCTCTTTACCCAAAGGATCTGAGAAGGATTATCAACTAGTTGAGGACGTTCAGGAGGCCATGTCTGGCCTGACCCGCTCAGGTCTCATCCTTTTACTGAATGACGAGAGACATTCAGGGTCCAATCCTCCCTTCCAGATGCTCAGTGAAAGGGGCGAACGCGCCTCCAAAGATACCGACAGACCCTCATCTGTCAGGAGGTTCAAAGCAGAGAGAGGACATCCTGGATGCAGAGGTCAAAGTCTGCAGGCAATGCAAATCCCACAATTGCATACAGCACAAAAGTCTTGCATCATTTCTCTTATGTTCCTTTGAAGGACACTGACTTTTTGGCTGAAGTTCTCTATGTTCATCAGGTTCAAAACAAAGGATTGCATGTGTACGAACCCAGAAAGCCAACTGTCACAATTAGGCTTCAGCTTTATCGTGGTTTCACACCTGATAGTCCAATGTTGCAACATTTGTTACATTTTCAGCTGCTGCGGTTTGCTTTCACACTGCTGTTTCAAACAAACCAAACAATTGGAAAATCTGTTCCCCTCCTCACCTGTGGGGGCGCTGTACCAAGAACCACTGAAGGAAACGACACTAAAACCTCAGAAGACATGAATGCAGCTTTCTTCTCCACAAAATGTAAGTGGCGTCAGTTTTTGGCGGTTGCTGGATTTTTCTTTCGCCACTTCTCAAGCTGGCAATAAACCTGTGCATTTGTTTTGGTTGCATTTACCCAGAATGCCCTGAGCTGAAGTAGACTTCCTGCTTTTGGAGCGATCTCCAGTTCACTTGGTGTTCACATATGCATTCAAACTGAGACCAATGTTTTTAGCCGGACCAAAGTTCATTACACCTCCACACCTCAAACTCAAACAAACCAGACTTTCTAGACAAATGAAGTAGATTTTGATTAAAGTGAACCAAACGGCGAACGGTTAAATTTCAAGTCATTGTATCAACATCAAAAATGAGAGAGGACATACAATTAAGAACCATCTTACAGTTAAACTTAAAAAGGGGATTTATTCTCAAAGATCTGTTACACAGCAAAGATGGAAAGCTGTAAGGACATTTGGTTATCACTGGGCAATCTGGAATAAAGAGATGTAAGATTAAATCTGTTCTTAATCCAGTTTATTTTTTATCTAAGGCCCTGCAACAGACTGGCGACCTGTCCAGGGTGACCCCGCCTCTCGCCTGGAACATTAGCTGGAGATGGACACCAGCACCTCCTGACCCCACTGAGGGACAAGGGTGTACAGAAAGTGGATGGATGGAATTTAATCAGATATTTTCATCAATAAAACCTCCTCCGTTGTGATGCCAACGCTTGGCTACCCGTGTAGTTATCATTGATGAATAAATGAACACTCATCAGTAATAACCCTGTATCGATTTCAGGCTGGAAATATGCAGCCAAAACCAATTATGAATAAACTTGTGCAGCAGTGTGTGAACCAATCAATAACCTTGACACAGCAGGGAAATAAACAAAGGGAGCATTTAATAAAGCATTGATTATTTAAAATTTTTTCTAACCAAAACAAAGAGACACATAAGTAGCATGTTAGGTTTTTTTTTTTTACCTTAAAATGAAAGTATTAATACACAACATAATTTTGTGACTTCCAAAATTGCTACATTTATTTATATAAACTCACATCTAGTATAAAAGATGTAGATAAACCTAAAATTAAACAGTTGGTTTGCCTAGTATGTAGTTTGAAATAAATCCAGGCTTAGATTGTGTGCCTAAATACATACATATTTAACATTTTGTGAGGGGAAACTAGAGTTTCTCAACAGGCTTTAGAAACTCTGCGTTTTAAAGAATCAGTTTATAATAATTCAGTCCAGGTTGGACATTAATGTTATTACATTTGTTTCAGTCTCAGCATGTCTTGATGTGAAAAAGGCACAAAAAGGTTTTTCACAAAAAGATTTAATGAATTTCTTTCCGAGTAATAAGTTGTGAACTGCTAATTAAGATCAGTTTTTTTTTTTTAAGTGAAATTACACCATTTAAAACTTCAAAACAGATACCAATTTCTGTATCATTAATTTAGTATTTTCAATAATTTTAGTTTTTTTCTTCTTGAGACATTGCAAGCAATGTGATTTGTAAACTTTAGGAGCTGTGATCTGTATTTGTTTGTTTTTGATGAGTTGTGAGTTTCTGTCAAAAAAAAAAAAAAAAGGTATTCTGTGACACTGACGAATTAAATGCGCTCTGCCGCCGCCTCCGCTTGATGCTTCACACAGAGGTGCAGACGGGAGGACAAACTCACCTCTCCAGCGGAGGAGGAGGAAGAGGAGATGCCAAGAAAGCTTGGCTGGCTGCGTCTGCGCTGCGTCTCGACTGGCTGTGAGAGCAGATAAGAAGAGCTGCTGAGTCCGGGTTTATCCCTTCATCCCCCCGCTCTCCTCTTCCTCCAGCTTCCTCTCTGCAGCTGGATGTCTGACCTGCAGTAAGACATCAGAACATCCCTGATGGGCTAATGGGAACCGTTTCTCAAAGCTGGGGAGGTTTTGGCAGTGATTTAAGGAAATGTGCCATCGTGATTTAAATAGACTTCACCTAATCTGTGCTGGCAAATTAGAAACGCTTATCCTCATTTTTGTGTTTGTTAGACCTGGACAAACCTACTTATGATTAGATCTGTCAGGATGACAAATTTTTCTGGATAAGTTCTCCCATAAATTATTGAAATAAACAATAATGTTGTTGTTTTGAGACAATAGTCAAGTAATATAAAGCAAGAACACGTTCTCAAAGATCATTAAACTTTAAACCCTAATTTAACATTTTAAGACATTTGAAAAAAACAAAATAAATAAATAAAACAAATAAAATTAATTATGAGTCTCTGTAAAGAATCTTAATTCAAGTAAAGGTCGATTTGAGGCCAAAGTGTCAGACTGAGGCTTTTATCACTCAGTTTTTTAAAGATGGAGAGAAAAGAGAAAAAAAATAAATCATGCAAATGGAAATTACTGATTTTGCTTTAACTTATGCTACTAAATTATTGCTACTTTTATTATAACATCTCTTTCCAGTTTAAAATGATGTTAAATCCAAGTTTAACATCATTTTAAACTGGAAAGTTGCCATTTCTATTCAGACGTCTTTTAGTTCTAGGTTGTTTTCCCTCCTCATGGGCCAAAATTGCAACATTTGTAAAATGTTCAGCTGATTTGTTTCGCTTTCACGAAACAAAACATCATTACCAAGAATTAATACTATTAATACTTGATATACCATGTATTCCCAAAACACACTCTGTCATTTGAATGGCCATTCTCTTGTCTTCAATAGCAGTTTCTGCTAATCTTGATATGGAACTTTACCCAGAGTGTCATTGTGTCTGGGGGCAGCACAGTTATTCATAAAGGTAATTTATGAAACCACCAAAGCAAACATGGTTTCTATAGCTTATCAACCTGTGTTATATATACCTAAATGTTTTAGGGAGATTTGTGAACACTATAATTGGTTGACAGAAGAATGAAAGGAAAGGAAATGATTAAATAAAAGGATTAAAAAAACACACAAAAAAGAAAAAGACATGTTAAGGGGCTACAAACTAAAAATCTTTCACAGATTACCTTTTAAAAGCACTGATAAAACCATTAAATCTGTTCTCATGTGACTCTACACTTCTGTTAACTTTTTACCTGACGCCCATTGTGGCAGGCGGTTGCCATGGAGTTGCTATGACAACAAACAACCCACAAGGTTCAAACTAGCTCTCGCTATAAACTCTTATTTCTTGTTGAAAAGTTGCTAGTAAGTCAGTTTTGTCGGAGTTCAAGTGTATTTTTATTGGTTAGAAGTTACTTTAATCGCTCACTTGTGTTTTGTAACACAAAGTGCCAACACAAAACAGCTCCTACAATTCTGAGCTGGAAGTGAACCGCGCCATCTTAACAGGCAAGTGTAGTAATGCACAGCGGACCTATGGCTTTGAGACCAACAAAAATAAAGTATATGGACCCACTTGACCAATGTGAGAGAGAAAGATACATGAACAAAATGGCTGCTGTCGGGATCGACTCCTAGAAGACGAAGAATGGAAAAACATGACAGACAACGTGGACAAGATGCCTCAGATCTCAAATTGCGATACAATTCACAATTTAGGCTGCGTTCACACTGCAGCCTGAAGTGATCACTTCTGATTTTTTTTGACGTAATGTGACCTGTATCTGATCTTTTCATGGCAGTGTGAACAGCTCAGGTCCGATTCTTTTAGAATGTGACCCGTATCCGATACGTATCCGATTCAAATGTGACCATAACGTCCAGGTCTCATTCATCCGAACTGAACGTCACTGATTCTCAACAAATCTCACTATTCTGAGTCCTGATACGTGGAAGTGGGAAGAAAAACAACAACCATGTCGACTATATGAGGATTAAGTTGTTAATATGTTGCTCCGGTTGGACAACAACTTCAAATATGTAAGCTAAGCTCCACCGTTAGCCTCCATGTTTACTTCCACAAACTCTGAGCTCTTCTTCTTCTTATGGCGGTTGGCAGATCACTGAGAACGTTGACGCTGTTGCGCCCTCTACTGCGCATGCGGGACACTTTCAGGTCGTTTCCCCGTTCACACTGCAGATCACATACAGGTCACATTACTGGCAGTGTGAACGGACCGACAAAAAAATCAGAATTGCCAAAAAATCTGAATTGGGTCACTTCAGGCTGCAGTGTGAACGCAGCCTAAGTGAACATGAAGAGTGCATACAACACGGAGGAAGTATAATCAATGTTTAAATGGATTTTTAAAGGACATATGAACTCTTCATGTGAATAACAAGGTTCTGGTAATTGGCAGAGTGAGTACATGTAGTAACAAACACGTCGGCTACATGTCCTTCTTAGATAGCAGATAAAAACTACATTAGCTAATTTTGCTAGTTCGACAGAAAGTACTACTGTAAATATATCAAATATGTATCTTGTATTATACAGAGCTGTGTAGAGTACTCAAAGACTGTAATCAAGTAATCGCCGTAATGTACTTATATTGTTTATAAGTTTTACAGGAACAAACTTTTAAGTCAATCATTCCATTCCACCGATAGAAAGGAAATGATCTGTAGAACTACTAGACATATTTCCAATGCTATGTTATAAAATGTGAATTATTAATAAAATTTAAGTTTATAATGTAATAATTTTATAAAATTCCTATTTTATAAAAGTGGGATTTATAATTTATAATAATTATAATAATATAATTCCCATCGGTTGTATGTTGAAGGTTATTGTCCTGTTTTGCACATCCAGATGAAGATCTTACCCATTCATTATTTTCCATATTATTGCTTAGAACATGAGAAAAAACTTACAATAATGCAACTTTATTTCTATGATATTATTACTTTGCTCTCATAATTTTCTTTTCATTATTTTTATTCTTATGGTCCCAATACTTTGTCGTAGAAAAGAAAAATCTAACTTTTCAGGTTTTACTTGTAAGTCGTCCCACCGGGACGACTTACAAGTAAAACCAAGGACACATGGTTTTACTTGGTTTTTAAAAAACCATGTGTCCTTTTTGTCTTTCACAATTATATGTCACTTTATGTTGGTCTGCTAATGTAATAAAATGTAAACAGGTTCATTGAGTCTGAATTTAAATATCCGGAAACTGTCCTTGCTGATAAACTCCCTCTGGACCAAAAAGCATCTCAATCCATTAATTATTCAACATATGATAATACCATGTATGCGAATGAGGCTTCGCTTGCAGGCACCAAATTAAAACGTCGTCTTATAAGCTAATTATCTCTGTTGATTTGTTTATCAGTTCCTCAGCCGACCCCTGCAGACTTCTCTCTCTTCTGCTGCTGCATTGTTGGTATTTCTCTGCATTTGAGTGCATTTGCTGCGAGTGGATTTGTTGTGTGTGCATTCTTTGAATCTGCAAGGTAGGTGACATCTCTGGTTCTTAGACAGCAACATCAGCAATACGCAGAGTACATTAACCATAGAGAGTCACGGTAAAGATGAGTCAGGATGAGTGGAAATGATGACGAAGGGCCAGCGGGTTAATGGACATATGACTTTTAAATGAGATGCACTTAGATTGTTTTAACGTACTCCAATCGGATAAACAATGATATAAATATGTAATAATTATTTTACTGAAGGAAGAGAGAATAATTTATCTTCCAATTAAAAACAGATTAAACTCACACCTCCTGTTTTGGGACAACATCGAGCGAATGTAGCTAACAAGTTAGCTTCAGATTATTGTCTGGGTTTGGATCCCAGTTTTTTTGTTACGATTTATTTGTTTATCCTTAACACTTGACCCCATTCTTGATACATTCTATATCGACACCAACATCAGTGCTGGCCGATATTAACATCAGTATCGGCCGATATTAACATCAGTATCGGCCGATATTAACATCAGTACTGGCCGATATTAGTAATGTTTTAATATATCAGTATTGGTCTGATAAGTAAAACTGGGCTGATGTGAACAATCAATATTTATTTTTGTTTGTTTCTTGTTGGGTTTTTTTCCCAAAAACGTCAAAACTGTGATTATATATATATATATATGTATATATATATATATAAACCGGTGAATATTGGTCATTGGCCATAACAGAAATATTAATATTGGATATCAATATCACCCAAATTTTCATATTCTGAATTTCCATCTCTGAATTGAAAAAATCTTAAACTACTACAAGTAATAAAATCTAGACAATATTTAACTCCTAATATCTAATAATAACTAGGAAACACGCTAACCTAGTTAGACAAAATGTCATAACAAAAATAAAACTAAACGAATGAAAAGCTTTGGTTTAGCCTCCCCTGCTTCTCGAAACCCTTTAGCCGACTTTGACTTATCAGACTGGCAGCAGAACTTCTTCACCATATATTTACTCTAGTAAATGTAAAAAGCAGAAATTACTCAAGAGTAAAAAAGTATTTGGTAAAAAGTCTTATCAAATACTGACTAACTGATCAAAATATCAGTCAGTTGTATTTAAACCAACAGACGGCTCCACATATAAAGTTAAGTAGAACTTTTTGTACTTTAGGGACAAAAATAACAATAATTCATACAAGTAACAAAAAACATAACAAAATCTGAAAAAAAAAATTCCAATAAAAAACTAACACAAACTGCAGGTCTGTGTCTGGTGGATGTTTGGTTAAAACAATTTTCATTCAGTGGGTAGAAATTACAGACATTTTACTCAATTATAATAAAATTACTCAAATAAAAGTAAAAATACAGCGTAGTTCAAATACCTTTTTTTAAGAAAAAGTTACTAAAATAAATGTAACTGAGTAAATATAACTCGTTACTGCATAACCCTGCAGACTGGCCCAGTTTAAGCCATATTTTTGATTCTACAGTGGTCCTGTTTTAAAAACTACATTTTGAATTTGATGCGATTGTCTTTGACATTGAAACAGTTCAGTTTGCAGTGATTTCATTTAATAAACTGCCTCACATGAAGCACTGACTGCTTTCTGAGCTGCTTCCCCTCATTTATTTCATGTCCTTACACATGGATTAGCATTTAAATGGCTCAAACAGTGATCATTGTGTCCAACCGTCCAGATGGCAATCCAAGGAGATCTGGTGACATTTGACCCCTTAATCGTCCTTATCCATGCCCCTGACTGATCAGAGGTTTTTACCAACACTCGCTCAGGAGATTATCATTATGCAATCATTGATTGGAGAAATAGCATATTGCTATTAACTGCTTTAGATGTGAAGAGAGGCTAAGCCTTCAGGAATCTGTGTTGTCTGCAATCACAGCAGATAAATGCAACTCAAATCCGATTTTTCTTTTACCCATATGCGACATGTCCAATATTTTCATGACCGTCTGAAGGACCAACTTTGGGTCTTTTCTCCCTAAAACAATGTGATTTGTTCCACGTCAATATGTGGTAATAAATCGGATAGTTGTCAGAGCATCTGCAGTCTGACGTTTTGCTTTTCAACAAGAAAAATCTTTTTAAATAAAATTACAAAAGTAAAACCCCACTATTAAAATAGTATGATTTTTATTCTTTATGAGAATAAAGTTTAAATAATACAAGAATGAAGTTATAATAATATGATTTTATTCTTGTAAATTCAACTTTGTTCTAATAATTTGAATTAAATATTTTATTTTCTACATTGTATTTTCCGTCAATATCAAGGAATTATTTACCTAAAATAAGGACAAATAAGTTACTTATAAGTTACTTTTGTTTCATTTCAAATACATCAAGATATTTGCACATAAAACTAGACCAAAAATGCTTGGTAAGGTTTGGTGTTTTTGCAGTGCAGCACATTATTTTAACCACTTAAGGCCCAGAATTCAGAGTTAACCCACATTTTGCTGTTGCGTCAGCAGCTTATGTAAACATGACCTCTGTTAGACTAACAGCAGCCAGACAAAATGTTATCTCATTCCAGGGAACTCGCCACAAACCAGAACCAGCGCCGATGTGCCAAACACACGGCTGCGCCGAGGCACAAATCAGGCGACACATTCCTAACTTTGGTTTAAATCATGAGTCAGCGCCGTGCGCTCCTGTCATCACCGGGTCAGAACCAGCTCAGGGACTCTGCCAGACATCATCTGTTTCCCTCCCAGATTTCCTGTCATGTCCACTCTGGATGATCTACCAAGGCAGATGATGATGATGGTGTCTGGACTCCGCTCTGATGCCGGCGTTCCTCAGAGTCGGCATCTGCTATTACTCATTTGTGTGCAGCGTGACAAACGTCCGTGACGTCCCACTGACCAAACATCTCTAACGCAGTAATCCATCACACACAGAATCAGGCTCTAGCCGGTGGGGACGATTAAGCGATTCGCATCAATATGTGGACGTGCAACATGCGATCGCTTTGGACACAGCGGCGGAGAAAAGATGCAGATTCTGGGATTAAATCTCAACAAAACTGTTTCACACTCTTCTGTTGATAAAACTTGATCTGTTTGACAATAAAATGCTGTTGGTGACCTGAGATGCTTCTTAGAACAGGTTACGATCCGTCTATGTGCGGTAAAAACATGTTCATTTCATTTTCTGCACAAAATAATTCTTATACAATGAGATATCAGTCTGTTCAGTTAGAATCAGATGTTTTAGGGCAGTGGTCCCCAAACTACGGCCCGTGGGCCTGATCCGACCCGCCTCCACATTTGGTCCGGCCCCCTGAACAATGTCAGACAATATTTAGATTTTTTTTCACATACTGTATTTTCTGGACTATAAGCCACAACTTTTTTCCTAAGCTTTGAACCATGTGGCTTATATATGAATTTTCTTCAATCACCAGGGGGCTCCTTAGCAGGATGTGAATCATTGGAAGTCAAAATTGGAAATAAAAGAAGAAAGTGCCCATTAAAGCGGAATTAGGTTTTAATAAGGAATTGAAATTTGAGAATGTTGTTGATCAGTTAAATAGCATTGAGGGGAAAAAGAAGATTTTTCAGTTTTTTTATATAATACTGGGATCATTATGAGAATTTGAGGTTTAGATATTAGGATCCAGTAGACGGCAGTAGTGCAACAATAATGGATGCAAGCTGCCGTTGAAATCTAAAGAAGAAGAAGAAAGCGCCTATTTTCATTTAGCACATGCTAGTAGCAACACGTAGGATCAGCACTTTTACTGTTACCGATTGGAAACTACCGTAATCAGTTCAGTTAAATCTAAACCTGGCAACTTTTTCTTTTTCAACCATAATAAATGTGATATTCAATCGACCTGTTATGACTCGGATGTCAGGTGTCTGACCCCCTCTGCTGCTGCTGCGATGTAGAAAACCTGGAGCAGCAGAGATATCTGAGGCTTATAGTCCAGAAAATACGGTATTTATTTCATAAACAGTGTTGATTCCAGACTTGTTCTGTGAAGAACCCAGAGAGGGTTATTTTATTGTGCTTTCTGGAAAACAATACATTTTTACATTTAGGCACTCCTGCAATCGTCACACTTTTTCTGTTACAAACTGACTCCGACCACCAGAGAAGGGAGAAGTTATGTGGCCTCACAGGGAAACGTTTGGGGACCCCTGATCTAAAACAAGATGGCTAGTGCAAATAACCTAAAAAAGGGAAGTTATTTTGAAAAATGTTCAACCTGAGAGACTGAGAGAAGTCAGAAGAGCCTGAATTTTTTCTGATTATCTATCTCATACCTTCAAACACAGACAGTTTCAACTAAAAAATATTAAATATTACAATTTATTAAAGTTAAATATTGACTGTACAGACAGATAAGAAGTGTGACAAGCACAAATAAATTCTTAAAAGCACAAAACTGAGAGCATTTTTCATTGTTTACGCTGTTTTCCACAGAACCTCTCAACAGAACCTAACATTCAACATCTAGACTATCCTTCAAAGATAAAGACATTACAAATGCAGACATTAATGTCCAGTTTCTTGTCCAAATGTGGTCAGATACAAAACCCTCTGAGCCAAAGACACATTGAAGCTGCAGTGCTATTTTTTACCTCACACTTTCCTCACAAGGTAAGGGAATCACCAGCCACTGTGTGTTTGCAGCCCCTGAAGTCACGCTGCTGACAGCTCTATTGCTTCTTGAGGATGGCTTTCTGGAACAACAAGCTGGAGCTCGTATTAAATGTGGAGGAATGGTGAGTAAAGACCTGCTAGACTGTACAAAAAGAGTTTCAGTCTGGGAACTATGCGGATCTGAAAGCTCACGTTTCATTTGCTCTGCAGAATACAGGCGGCCTCCATGTTGTAAAAACTGTCATTAAATAGGATGATGATTTGAGTGATTTACCTCATATCAGGCAGGTGTCAATAAAACTGTACCCAGTGGGTCTGTTAAATAAAAATGGGTTAAATGTTTTGTTTTTGAATCCAACTCCAGCCACCAGCAGATTTATCTCTTCTCAATAAAGACGCAGATTGAAATTTTTTTTATTTATCAGTAGCTGTGTTTCCATTGACCACAAAACTGCGCAACTTAGAACTATGAAAATAATAAATCTCTTTAATGATACCATGGCAACAAAATAAAATAATAAAAAATTTCTGTAAAGTTTTGAGCTAGGTGAGATTTTTTCTGACCGAATCAAAATTAGTGCAAATTAGGGCTGTATAATATCAATATCGCAATATATAGATATTTTCTTTCCTAGAAAAAAATCGATATTCATCTGCAAGTATCGTAAAATCCAACTGTCACCTTGTTCACTCACTGTTTGCTTCGCCAGGCGAGTGATTCGGTCATCAGGGTTAGAGTGATTCCTTCAGATGTTCAGGTTAAAAAGGTATCAAACTATTCAGAGCAGGAACTTGGTTCACTTTATTTACTTTGCTAATGCATGTCAGCTACAGTTTGGACCGTTTCAATTAAAAGAAACATGTTTTCTCTCCACTTCTTTGATTCATTTTGTCCAGCTGTCCACTTTAAGTCTGTGTCCAACCAGAGCCAGGTATTGTGTAGTTGGAGCTTTTAATCAGTTTTCAGTTAAATTAATTCAATCCAACTTTATAACAGTCACAAACACCAAAATCACTCTGTCTCTCTAAAATCTTTCAGAAAATTGCAAAAGTGTATTGAATTGCATCGATTGCTGAATATCGCAATATATATCGTATCACGGGCAGAATATAGTGTATCGTATGGTATCGTGAGATTGTTGTATCACTACAGCCCTAGAGCAAATGAAACAATTTTTCGTGTCACATGATCAACAGACAGATGTTACAAAGCAGATAGGACAAGGAAATGTTACCAGAACATGTCAGTCACCCTACAGAGTAGGTATTATTAACTTAACACAGTGCTCCACCACAAAGGGTAAAAATAATGCAGAAAAACATTCAACAACTCAAAACCACCTTCTTTTCGCTCTGTGTCGGCTGTGCTACACAGAGAGCGTTTCCATAGCAACCGACAACAATGCCACAATACGTTTCAGGATTCAACACCAAAAGACACTCAAACATTTCCCACACAAAGAACTGAACATTCAGTCCGAGACAGTTTTACGTTTTTAGGCTTGATGTTTATTTTGTGACTATTGATAAGTGATCGCTGTGGTAGATTAGCTACCGCTGCTAATAGCTAAGCTAACACAGCTAAGTTAAACCCCTGCTCTGATGATGGGTCAGAGTTGGTGCTTAGATCACCTTTTTTGTTTTGTAACTGAACTGAAACGCACCAAATTCCACATCTGCATGTCAAGGTTGTCAAAGTAAAGCTAGCATAACTGAACTACTTCCCTCGTGCTATTGCTATTTTTTCTTAATTAAAATTTTTTTCCTGACTTTGTTTTCTAGTTGTAGTGTTGACAACTAGCAGCAAAGCATTGTGTCCCTTTTTCTTTCATATATCAGGTGTACATTTAAGATTTAGCGTGTTATATTGACAATTTAGCAGCTAAAACTAATGCTATTCGTTAGCAAGCAGCTGTTTGCCCTCCAGCAGGGAGATGGGTGCAGGATTTTGCATGTGACATCACATTGCAAGAGGTCCAAAGAAAGCAGAGGAGACTTCTATGGACAAATACATATCTATAACAAATACGTAAAAAAAACTTTTATTTTTTTATATAAAAGTTACATACTGCAGCTTTAACATGCACTGGATGCCCAGTCACTGTTTGTCTGCTGCTGCATCTGATTCAGAGAAAATAACAGTTGTGTAACTTGTCGCAGTTTAACCAGAACCTGGTTCTGCAGTGAGACTCTGGCAGGTCGCCACAGACCTTTCACCGCACGCCAGCAGCACAACTCAAACGGCAACAAAAGAGACCCCCAAACAAACCTCTGGCTTTTTGACACCCTGCGCTGGAAAACAGAGAGGCTCTGTGCTCGAGCTGGAAACCCGGCAGATTATTTTCCCATTAGATATGCTTCATTTACAGACCAGACAATATATGAAAGCCAAGCACAAATCAGGTTTACAGATTGAAGTCTAGGCTGTAGCTTTAACCTCTCCATGTTTGCTTTTCATCCTACAAATGGTCACTTATAACCAGTCTGACTGTTTACTGTATAAACAGACAATTAAAGTGAAGTTGAGTTAAAAAAAAACAACCCTGATTTCTTTTTACCAGTTTGATTTTCAAGATCAATTGGCACAATGTTGTTACTTTAACATTTTTCCTACTGACTGTGCAATACAATATGTTTGTAAGAAATATAAATGCTTTAAATCAAACCATCAAACAGTGAACAGCAAATCAATTTAAAACCATTAAAAACAAGGTCACTAAATGCATTTCCATTACCTCCAGGGTGTTTTAAATTTCAGCGCAAGCTAAATATTCCTCCTTCAGTGAAAGTTTAGGGATTCTGTCATCATCAGGCTAATTGCTCCACTGTGTAAAATATGTGCGAGCCATGAGGCGGGAATGTAAAACACGTCAAAGAGCGCGGACGGCTTTGGATGCAGTCTATCAACAGTTTGCAGAGATGTGTTATGACAAAGCTCCAGTATGGGAGAAAAGTCAGAATCCTGAATGTTACATGAGGGTGGAAAAGCGTCTGCAGGGCCTTAATACCAGGTCAGCAGACTGAAACGTGTCAACATGTGGGCGGTGAAAGTGAGAAAAGTAACATGCATCTGTTGTGCTGGGAGGCAGTTCCCAATAAAATATGTTTTATGAAGTGATAACGGGTCACAACTTATAGCTTTCTGAGCAAATACTTTACTTCACATTTACCAGTGAGTTATGAACCGATAAAAATGTATTCACTGACACTTAATTCAGTGTGAGTGTTGAAAACATTTTCCCTTAATACAAATAGAACGTTAAAATGCTTATCACTCAAGAACGTGATGGAAGAATTATTATGAAAGGATAAACTAATGAGTGATGGTAATGATGATGGATGGATATGGATGGATAAACTGATGGATGAGTAATGGATGATGATGATAAATGATGGATGGATAAAAAGTGAGTGGATGGATAAACTGATGGATGAGTATAATGGATGAATGGATGGATGAGAATAAAAATGGTGGATGGATAAATGGTGGATGGATGGATAAATGAGTGGATGAGTAGATGATGGATGGATGGATGGATGGAGGGATGATGGATAAACCCAATGGGTGGATGAGTAATGGATGGATGGATGTTGGATGGAGAGATAGATAGATGAGGATGGATGGATGGATGGATGGATGGATGGATAAACCAATGGTGGATGAGTAAGATGGATGGATGGATGGTTGGATGGAGAGATGGATGGATGAGTAGATGGATGGATGGGTGGTTGGATGGATGGATGGATAAACCAATGAGTGGATGATGGATGGATGGATGGAGGGAGTGGATGGAGAGATGGATGGATGAGTAGTGGATGTGGATGGTGGTTAGATGGATGGATGGATAAACCAATGAGTGGATGGATGGATGGATTAGTAGATGGATGGACAGACGGAGCCGGTTGTTTGTCTGTGTAACGTTGAAAGTGGTTTTACATTCTGGTTTTTCAGATGAAGCCAGTAGAGCCGATTTCTCAGTGCTGAAGTTGGTTCTGAAGGTCCAACCACGTACCAGTGGGTAAAGTATTTAAGTTCCTGAGTGATGTGAGCAGCTCACCTGTCAAGGTGTCGGTTTTTAAACCCTGTTTTCTTCCCCAGTGCTGTGTGTGTGAAACAACAGATTAATAGAAAATGTGTTAGTGTGTGTTGTGTGCCGACGGGTTTCTGATCCATCAAAAGGGAGTTTTAATCTCCAAACATCACGAACAACATGTCCTCCAGGCAGCAGAGGAAAGGAAGAAGCCTGCTTGCTGTTAGTTTACCATTTAAATAACATTACGAGCGCATCTGTTACAAACTGCACATCTGCGAACATGCACATGGATTTTACTGGTAATGTTTCAGAACAACATGGCTGCCACCCAGTAAGACAAACCACACTGCGCTGTCTTACAAGAGCAGAGCTTTGTAGTAACAAAGTCCAGGTGCTACGCTGGCCTGCCTGCAGACCAGGTCTGTCCCCCAGTGGGAATAATTGGCTGAATCTAAAAATACAACAGCGGAGGTTCCTGAGCTGCCTAAACTTTTACTGAACAAGAGGGAATGTAGTAACTTTTATTAGCTCTTTAACTGAATTTAATGTGTATTGGTTTGCTCCTGCAATCAAATTGTATACAAAATATAAAGCTTTGAACTGTAGACGTACGTTTGTCTCATTAAGTAGCTTCACCAAAACGTAAAATGACGGGGTTCATTCACACCATCCCTGTTTGTTAGCTTTAATTAAACTCCAGTCAATTTGCTTAGAAACTGTCTGGTTCGGTTGGTGAAGTGTGAATACACGCCAAGTGGACCACAGACCGCTCCAAAAGTAGGAAGTGGACTGTGACGCAGGGCATTCTGGGTAAATACAACCAAAATTCAAGTCCCGCACTAGCGGGAGAAATGACTTGTGGTCTTTTACCAAAGACAAAAGAGAAATCCTACAACCACTAAATCAGTGGTTCTTAACCTGGGTTTGGTCGGACCCCAGGGGTTCGGCGGAGCCTCTGCCTCTGAGGTAAAGACTCACTTGTGACTGTGACATTAAATACACCTTTCTCAACAGGCGGAGGCGCACTTTCTCATTTTCTCGGTATATAATCAGACATTCGAGCGATTTGAATCCATTCCTCCATCCCCCCCACTCCCCCCTATAGCTCCGCCCCTGCCGCAAAGTATTTTATTTTTATGTGCGGTGATTGTACATATGCAACTGAGGGTTTCGGTACCTCAAAAAAAGCTGGAGATTTCTGTGTTGTTTCCTTCAGTAGTTCTTGGAACGGCACCACATTTGGAAAAAAAATGAAACATATGGCATGAAAGTTTATTAAATCACTTTAGTCTGATACCACTAAATAAAATTATGTGCAACTAACAGCTTTCAGAAGTTGCACAATATAGTAGAGTTCCCATGTTCGTGCTGGAGCTCATCTTGGGTTGCTAGGTAACAGGGTAGGGCTCAGCTGGGGTTGCTAGGTAACAGTGCAGAGCCTGAGGAATGTGGCTTAACTTTTGGGAAGCCTTTGAAATAGATATGTAGATATAGATTTTCCAGACACCAAAAAACATTAACTTATTGCCAAAAAATGCTGGGTGTTATTTTCTAAGCACTTTGGTTATTTTAAGAATCAATTCAGACCAAAATGGAAGTATAAAACGTACAAAATCTGACTTTTGCATAATAGTTTCCCTATGAAACGACAGTAAAAGTTCCTCCTCCAGAAGAACAACAACCAGAGGCACAATGGAAAGGTTTAGATCAAACGCCCAGTCAAAGTTTGGATTTAAACACAATTTTCAATGAGGAAAATTTCAATCTTCAGATTTACAAATCTGGTAGAGACAAATCTGAAATTACCTGCAACAAAAAGCAGTTTGAAAAAAATATTGAGCTAGCTGAATACAGATCCCCTCTGTAATTTTCAGATATTCACTTTTAAATTTCCGGATGACGTTGCTTTCTATGGAGAGTGAGATATTTGTGTTATGAACACTCATGGGTGGCCGGAGCCATTCGAGAAAGAGGAAATACAATTTAAAATATATTCTTAATTTATTCTTCACATAAAGGCCATTCCATCCTAAAACAAGCAGAGAACATTTGATAGTCCCTTGACATGAGGGTAAAAATAAATATTCCCATAAATGAGGATGGCTTATTAAAAAAAAAAAACAGTTTTGTCCTTTCAGATTCAGCGTATTATTTTCGACCTATGCTTTCCTTCGTTGCAGGGTATTGCATTTCCTCAAATATAAACATATTCCCATAGATATAAGAATGAACAAATAAACTAAAACAAGGAGGAAGACAGAGGTTTTCAATTTCCACTGTTACTAAAGTTAGCAGTGTCTGGGATATATCCCAAAAAATTCACAAGGACATTGTGTGGCCATGTTTAAGGAGGCCAAGGCTCTAATTATCAATTAACTGGGTTATTATTTTCTCCTAGTTCAGCCATGAGCTGCATATGTGCAGCTATGTGTGCAGGATGCATTGATTAAAGCAAATAAAATACTTTACTTTCACCATTCACAAGCAATTTCCTGCTAAAGTAGCAATGTATCCGGTTTGTTGTTCATTTCATGGAGCAGAAACTCCTTTTAAGACAACCACATGTAAACAATTAAAACATAACTGATGTACTGTACGTTTCAATGGAGAAACTCGCTCCAGGCTACCAGCTAAATTAGAAGAAAGAAGGCACCTTTGACACCTCGTGCTTACAGTTGGCCGATAAAATGAGTGGTCTGAAATCCTCAGGGTGCAGATCTGATGCTGCTGATGCTTTGCATGCTCCCCTCTTTTTACACATTTATCTTCATCTTCCGAGAGGCTGCTGGCTCTGGCCCTGACGCCAGCTCCTTTTTGCGTGTTTGATGATTAAATATGTTTTGATTTGTCAGGCCATGTTGTAAACTTCCTGTGTGGTTGCACCATCAGTTCTGTGTTCCACACCGGAGCTCCCCAAAGGAGTTGCATGAACACCATTATTATCCCTGCAAATTAGCCCAGTTAACCTGCCCCTGCTCCAGCTCACTCTTTGTTAACCCCTCATTTTTCACCGTGTCTGGATTCAAGACCAAAGGATAGTGTGACCCTCCACTCTACCCTCCTCCCTGCAGATCCTAACCTCTGTGAATATTAAGCAGCGCAGAGTGCAGGAATGCCTTGGCTAAATTGGCAGCAGATGTTGTTGAGGGAGTTTTGGTTTTGAGGTGTTTGGTCTGCAAACTTGAGCTGTAAAACATCGAAGGCCTGACAGGTCTTCTGCTGAATCTCTAAGGTGAAATGGCACACAGTCAATATGAAGCTTTAGTAAGTCGATGGACAGTCAACTATCTACTGGTCTCTCTGTTGATGACGTTTGCACAGAGGTGTGCAGAGTTCCCAAAAATTTCACTGAGGTTGCTACTGCGCAGGCGCGGAGCTATGGGGGGGCCTGGGGGGGCCGCTGCCCGAGCCGGGCCGGATGGGGGCCCGGGTCTGGAGGTGCCAGGGAGGGAGGAATGGTTTCAAGTCGCTTAAATGTCTGATTATAGATGGAGAAAGTGCGCCCTCACCTGTTGAAAAAGGTGTATTTAATGTTAAAGTTACTTTCCCCAAGGGAATATATATTAGTCAGTCCCAATGGCTGTTTCACTCACGGTTTAGCCGAAATGCTTCCTGGGTAAAAATCAAGACAAAGGCGGCACTACCACCTACATCACCCCCATGCCACTAGCAGGCCCCAAAAGATGCGACTAAGAAGCAGATTTAAAAGTACACAGAAAGCAACGGAAATTGTTAAAAGCTGTGAGCTGCGCTGAAGTAAATAAAAAAGAGAAGTTGAAATACATGCCGAGAAACTCCTTCCTAAAGATAAAGCTATATCACAGATTTAAAAAGAAAATTAAAACGGGAGACCGTGGATGTTATAGGAAATAGCGCCCCCTTAACTTCCGGAGTGCAATGGTCCCATTTCCAAATAAGGTCAGAGGCTGACAGTGGTCCGTCCCGCCCCTTTCTGTTTGCTGCAGCGAGGACCTTCTCACTCCCGCCACCAACCGGTAAGGAGTCGCCATTTCCCCTGCCATGTTTGTTTACTCTACGGTATCGTGAGATTTTACGGGACTTCCTGTCTGGAATCTGTTACACCTAAAAAAAATAATTTTATTGTCACATGTGAGGTCTCTCAGGTTCTGAAAATTTGTATTTTATTGTGTGAACTAGGCATTACCCAACAGTTTGTTGCTAGTTAATCAAAGAGTTAGCGAGTTAGTCGCTGCCAGCAACCTTGTTTGGCTAGTCATGAAAGGTTGAGATTTTCCTCTGCCTACATCCCCCAGAATGCTGTGCGGTTCTGAATATTCTACTGAACGTATTATCTATTGATATTGATCAAATGTTTATCACAATATATATCGTTATTGATTTACTGTACAGCCGTATTTGAACTTTTACAAATTTCTACATTTTTCTTTAGTTTTTGTCACCCTTATATTTCATATCTTCAGACAGTTATATGAGCCAAAGATGAGCCAGATACAGGGAAGAGTAATTACCTCATAAATCCAATAACATCCTGGAGACAAAAGCTACCTGACAATAAATCATTTTCATTTTCATCATCTGTTCTTTGAAATTCTTTATATTTGGGTGGGTTGAGCTGTTTTTGAAATATTTAAATATTTTTTTATTATACATTAGCATACATTAGCTAGAATAAAAAAGATGAACAGTTGGTTCAGTCAAAAGGTGCAAATACATTTTTCACAGATGAGCATGCTGGTTTTAATAGATTTTTTACCTTGTTAAGTGAAATCATCATTTAAAAATATGTTTTATAATCTGTTGCATGTAATTTTAGACAAAACAGCAAACGGTCACAGCACTGGTCCTTGATGTTGTCCTTTACATGACACTATGATTTCTCTCAATAATCCACACAGCATGGCTAAAATTTGGAAAACATGCTAACTTCTAATTAGACTATACATTGTTGGTGTTAAAATATACTTTTAGAAAAACTACATCTGGTCTGTGAATGGAAAACGTTGCTTACCTGCCAGTCATGTCAGTTTGAGCTGAAGCAGGCCTGAGACGTCGGGTATCTGGGTGGAAAAAGATGAATGACTGGTGCAAAAAGAAAATGATTTCGTATTTTCTTCCAAAGTCTAAACCAGCTATTGCTCCAGGCCATGACTCCCAACATAAACTGTGACACATGTGATTTCTTTTTTTAAATTCCCGGCCCCTATAATGAAAGTTTGGACTACTGGTGTTCTGGTTCCAAGTCCTCAGAGGCAAAGCAAGAGGAGCTGGTTGTGGGCCAAAATGAATCAAAATATCGTAACGGGATAGAATGTTTTGATTAGCCTTGTCTTGATATATTTATTGAATGAGTTTAAAGCAAATCTTTGAAAGAAAACTTAAATTGGGCACTTTTTGTGGCAAAGCAAATATGCCAAAAGTGTATGGTAGCAGTAAACCAATGTTTTTCAAGACTGTTATAAATGTGCATTAAAAAGAGAAGAGTCATTGAGTACAAAGAGAATAGAGCGCGTTTGATATCCTTGTTTTCCCCATAGTTGCACCACAACTATGAGCCTTTTGACTTAATTTTTCTAGATGCTTTGAACTCTCCATCCACAGTGGTTTGGCTTAGGATTAATCCCATTTTCATTTTCTTACAAATTATTTTGACCGCTCAACAAAAAAACTATGTACAGTTTTTAGGACCAAACAGCAACTAGCATCATGCTAAACAACCAAGCTAGTGTGAGTCTTAGCTAGCACTAGCTTGCTAAAACTAAAAAAAATGAAGAAAAAAACTAAAGAACTCATCTGAAATGTCCGCTTGCTGCCTGTGGTAAATTGGGAAAAAGTTTAAGAGTTGCTGAGTATTTTTACTCTAGACATTAAACTTTTAAAAAGCACCATAAATGTAAAGGTTAAATTAATTCCTGATAAATCAAATAAATAGAAAACATTTGTTTCACTTGCCATAAGAACTACAGACATTAAACGTCTTCCTCACTATGTTTCTACGGTAACCCAGAGAGGACAAACCAAAGACACGGACAACAATGGGCCTTTCACGTTTTATGTGGACCACATAGTTTGTGCTTCACATTTTAAGAGAGAAAAGGAAGAAAAGAAGGCTTTATTTGTTTGCAAACTCTAATGTCACCACTAGAGGGCAATTCTTTTTTTATTTCATTAAATTAAATACGAATTTCTCTGAGATAAAAAAAAATGAGTGTGAAAAAAAGTTTTCCCATCTTTCCCTCTATAATAATTATACACTTCATGTTTGAAATGTATTTCCTTAGAAAACTGGATGCAATCTATCAACAGAAAAACTCCAGAGAATGAATCAGTTTAAGTGCTTTGGAGGAAATACGTAATATTATTTTCCCTTCTTGATAAGAAACCATTACACAGCCAGGCAGGAGATATGTTCCTATATGTACTAAGCGAAGGCCTAAAGCAGCTCATTTCCCGACAAGGTGAAGCTTAACATGAGCGCTACATCGAAGGGTGGCCAAGATCCACACAGGCCATCTGCCAAGAATCCAATTCAGCAAATGGTTGGATCTGTGTAAGCCTTAAGCTGAAAATAGAGTCGCTGTGCTTAAAAAGATGCTAGCATCCCTTAATGGGTATGAAAGCCGCCGCAGGAGAATACAAATCCTGGCTGTTTTCTCCAGCCTCCCAGACTTTTATCCCCCTCTATCCAGCATGCCCTGTGAAGTTGATTAATTGAACTCTTTGGGACAAAAGAGGGAAACGTTTAACAAGTTTGATGTGACTGTCCCACTGTGTGAGACTCGCAGGAACTTAAAGGTGAATTATCATGCTTCCTTGAACAGATTAGGTTGGATCCATGGGCTATTCAAAACATGTTCATTATATTTCTCGCTCAAAATCATTCTTAAATAATGAGATTTTAGTCTAGTCCGTTCTATTTTGATCTCTTTTCAGAAGGTGGGCCTCTTGCCACCTTAAATCCAAATAAATGTGAAAATTACTGCAGACAGATATGTAATTGTACAACTGTCAATCTTTGAAAAGTAAAAGTGGAGCCTCCTGCACAACCAACAAGATTGTAGGAAGTGGTTTCAGAATGGTAAGTTAACAACAAAACACTCATCTTCAGAGTGTAGTAACTAATGGAGAGGCTTGTGAACAAAAATTAAATTTCTCCTTGATTTCTACGCAAAATGTGAATTTTCCATAATTGCTCCCCTTTGAAAAAAAAGCCTATTTTCTTCATCTCCTGATCAGACGCAAAGATGATGTCAGAGAAGCGGCGTGGATGAGGCGCCTGGTGTTGGTGGTGCCTGATGCCACCTGCTTTGGGACGGAGGCTGGAGGGGTTTGGGGTAAACGTGAGGTCGTCGCTGTCAGCAGTTTCTCAGTTATACAGGCCAAATGGGAGATATGAGGAGGCCAGAAACCGAAGCAGTGAGATGATGAGGGATATGAGGGCAGCGCAGTCCCTGCCGCTGCTTTCATTCAACCTCGCATGGCTTGTAAACTCTGTGTGCGCTGTGGTATGTGTGTTTGTGTGTGCAAACATTCCTGCGAACAGTTTTCTCTCAGGACTCGTCTTGCGTGGCGCTCCCACAGTGGAAGGCTGTCCGTGACCCCTATCAATGGAGAGATGCCCACTTCCTTCCACCCTCAGGCATGCCAGTCCGTCCACAGGGGAATAGGGGCCCCTTAATTTATTATTTGTTCCCCTCTTGTTAAGGAAATACTTTCTCAATAGCTCTTTCTCCTTTGTATATTTTTACTGTTCTTATTTCTTCCTTGATCCAACCCTGTCCTCTCTTATTTATTTGCTTTCTAAACACCGTCTTGGTTCGCTACACTCAAGCTGCCAAGAAGAGACTTTAAAAAATGGCTTTTGTCCTCTGTGAAGACAGTGTTTATTTGCCTGAGTGAACCTGAAGGGCTGCGAGATCTTTTGTAGGGTTACCTATGCGTAGGTGACAACATGCTAGCTGACCTTGGTTAGCATTACCTCAGGCCTTAATCAGATTTCTGTGCTGCAGATTCAAGATATGTTGACCGATACAACGAGCTCACATGTCATAATTTATCAGCCCGGCCCTGTCACTCTTAATGTAAAGCCATGTGAACTTAACGGGATGTTATGAACGCAGCACATGTTGTGTGAAATGGCCTCTTTCAGCGGAATCACACCGACTCATTCAATCTTTTTCCAACCCACAGCTCTCGCTCCAGTGTTTGTTAGTATTAGTCAGGTTTTGCCCCTCCTCCTGAAAACGACCGTTTAAAAAAGAAAAACCTGTGATCAGCCTCTCAGCTTTGAAAGTCTCGGCCTTCTTTAAGGATGGGAGGCGTTGAACCCCTGCCCTGGGTCACGCTGTGTCACTGACCATCTTTTAGGGGTTAATACGCATTTTCCTCTGTTATCACAGATGTTTGATGTCAGCAAAAGAAAATGAGGGGTGCAGGGGTCACTACATAAATAAAAAAATAAAAGTTTTACAAACCAATTTTTTCAAAGGCTTTGATATTTTTACTTCCATTAAAAGCTCATTTAGGCCCATTTTGCTTATCTGCTCATCATCTATCACAAACACTTTTCATCTTACTGTGCAGAAAATTCATTTAGTTGTTCACATAGTCAAGTTCTTTTTAAATCACAACTTTTTTTAGAATCTGGCACTCTGAAGAGTAATCCCACTCACTTTGTGGGTCACTTACTTTATCTCTGGTGCCACCGTGAGGTTTGAGGGAATTAAAAATAAATGTTGCACGACTCACAGCCAGTTCTGACCTGTGAACGAAACGCAACAAATTAAAATCACAATTAAACTGCTTTCTATGAATTATTAGCTGCTGCACTGCAAAAACACAAAATCCTACCAAGTTCTTTTGATCTAGTTTCTAGAGCAAATATCTTAGTACACTTGAATTAAGACAAAACTGACTTAAAAGTCACTTTTCAGCTTTAAATATTGATGAAAACGTTCTTGTTCCACTGGCAGATTATTTACTTACAACATGGGAATAATGTCTTCTTATAAGTGAAATAATCTGCCAGTGGAACAAGAACTTTTTCTTCAATATTAAGAAATTATTTACTTTAAATAAACTCCTATTTCCTTCTGAAAGTCACTTATAAGTAAGTTTTGTCTTATTTTGAGTGTACTAAGATTTTGTGTTTTTGCAGTGTAACAACTGAATGAACGTTTTATTGAACTGAGGAATAAAAATTTCTTCGTCATGTTTTCTAAATGCCTTCAAAAACTTTCCAAACAGAAGGTCAGATGCCTCCCAAAAGACACCCACCATGTTTGTTAGTGTCCTAATGTTTTGCAGTTTCTTTTGCGTTCAGCGAAGAAGAAATGCCAAAAAAAAAACACACAAATACAATTGACAGAAATAGAAATGGGCACAATACAACCAGGAAATAAACACACAGTTCCCATTGGGACAATCAGGTCAAGTTACTGATGAGGATGATGCCAAGAGTCAAATTAACATTTTTTTGTATCTGTAATGTACAGTATTTTTTACTTTACAAGAAAAGTCAACATGTAAATAAAATAAAGAGTTTTGTAGGGTCAGTAGACGGGTTTCCAAAACAAATGTGCACAAATGTGGTCGATATTCCACTAATGTTGAAAAAACACAGGACCAAAAATTGTTAAAATAATTTTTTTTAAATAAATATTGAACAAATAAACATAAAAAATTCCTTCACTTTGATTAAAAGGTTGCTTTCTGATTTCCTCCTTCTGTAAATGCCCCAGTCAGAGCTGAAAGTGTCTGCCATCAGTTTGAAATTTGGGAGTTTAATCCTAAAATCCTGCACTGTGACATGTGTTGGGGGCGTTCTTGGCTAAGATCATAAAACTATTAGAGGTTCAGACAGGCTTTATGCAGCAACACAAAAAGAAAAAGAAGAAAGAACAAAGTTCTGGTGAGAGTTGAAAAACGGACTGGACTAACGGACTAATCCTCAGGTACACAAAGGAAACAATGCAGGGGAGTTTGTGTGAATTGGTACATATGAATAAAAAACATTTATATCATTAGTTTACATTTACCACTTTACCAGCGGAGTAAATCTGAGGCTCATTGGATTGTAGTTTGTTAGATGTTGAGTGGAGAAGGTAATTTAACAGCCGTTTGTTCAGGTCTTTACAGAAATAGTCTTAATTTTTCTTTTGTTTGGTAAATTGCTTTGGGAATATTTGTAGCAAATTATCAAAGTTGGGTAGTAACAAGTTACATTTACTTAAGTAATTTTTTTAAGTACTTTTAGGAGTATTTTTATTATGATGTAGTTTTTACTTTTAT
Organism: Poecilia picta; assembly: GCA_033032245.1. Classification (NCBI taxonomy): domain Eukaryota; kingdom Metazoa; phylum Chordata; class Actinopteri; order Cyprinodontiformes; family Poeciliidae; genus Poecilia; species Poecilia picta. The sequence goes on from CM065362.1 coordinate 9,210,639, forward strand.
TTCAGCTATTTTGTTATGAAGTATTGCTGCTCTTACCCAAGTAAAATTTCTGGATTTTCTACCCACTGAATGAAAAACAAACATGTTTTAACCAAAAATTCACCAGACAGACACACACCTGCAGTTTCTGTTAAAGTTTCATCAGTTTTTTATTGAAAGAAACTGATTAAGAAAAAATTTCTTTTGCCTGATTTTGTTACTTTTTGTTAGTTATATGAATTATTGTGAATCTCGTCATTAAAATACAAACATTTTCAGTTGGCTTTAAAATATTAAATGATTGATAATTTGATCAATTACTCAGCACTTGAGTAAACTTTTTTACCAAACAGTTTTTTACTCTTGAGTCATTTCTACTTGAGTAAAAACACATTGAAGTATTGCTTCTTTTACAAGAGTTAAACTTTTGGTTATTCAATCCCACCTCTGTATAAATAAACAACCTGAATTTAACTGAATGAAGAAAAACGAGTACCAAACATGACAGTTGGAACTAAGCATTAATTTTTCTCAAGAATAATGTATGACCCACATTAATCATCAGATTGAACCGTTTTCTGTCCTAACCAGGGAGGCCGGAGTGGCGGACACTTGGGTTTTCACCTCAACATGCAGATGAAGCTGTCACCAACCTACTGAATCCAGCTAGCTGAAATATAAACTTATTGAGTGACCTGGGGTCACGTCTGCGTTTGGCAACTCGGAGTTGTGCCTACGCCAATATTTACACAGGAGCACCATAAGAAAGCTGGTGAGGGACATTTACCCCAACATTAGTGGGTCTGAGGAAATCCACAATAAATTACAACTTGTGTTTTTAAGGTTGCTTGTTGCTTTACGTTTCCCAAATAAATCATTTAAGTTCAAAATTTATTCGGTTTTGATGAATTCACGTAAATTTTTGAACGGGATTAAATGGGTTTTATTCTTACCAAATATTCTCCTATTTATGTCTGAAGCAAACATAACACTGACTGGATAAAAAAAGCAAAATGATAGATAACGTTCACGGCACCTATTTTTGACGTAAGAATACAGATACCACCTTTTTTAGCGAGTATTTTTACTTTTGGATGATTGAATAGGGCCTATTATGCAATATTCACATTTTGCAAGTTTTTAATTCCAGCTGCTAACAAGCCAACTGCTTACTAAAATCACAAAGCTGTTTATGTGCAATAAGTTTACTTTTTGGTGTCTGTCGTCACCTAGCAACCCAAGCAGAGCTCAGCCCGTCACCTGGCAACCCAAGCAGAGCTCAGCCCGTCACCTGGCAACCCAAGCAGAGCTCAGCCCGTCACCTAGCAACCCAAGCAGAGCTCAGCCCGTCACCTGGCAACCCAAGCAGAGCTCAGCCCGTCACCTAGCAACCCAAGCAGAGCTCAGCCCGTCACCTAGTAACCCAAGCAGAGCTCCAGGATGTTTGCTCAGCTGGTTTTACTGTTTTATAATGGCTGCTGAAAAAGGACAAAAGTTTTGTTGTGGACTTACCATCCAGAAACCACTTGCTGCATTCTTGTTGGTTGTCCAGGAGGCTTCACTTCTGCTTTTCAAAGATGTATGGTTGCATCTGTTTCCAGCCATTTTCACGTTTGAGTGTAAACATAGGGTGTGTCCGAATTCAGGGTCTGCGTCCTTCGAAGGACGTATTTGAAGGCCGATTACGTCATAGTGTGGCGACAAGGCCTGTCCGAATTCAAAGACTCCTTCAAATGTGTCCTTCTTTTCCCCACTGGATCCTTCACGGCCCACGATATCCCATAATTCATTGCGGGTTCTAACTGGGCGTTTGGGCAGAGCGTCAATGGCGGTGAATAGCGACAAATTATTTAGCTTTATAACACTTTAAATGGCACAACGTGATTTGGTTCAATGTTTTTAGGCGAGAATGTAAGTGTGTAAATCTCAAATATCTGCTCGGTTAATCAATACATCACCTAATGGACCTTACCAAGCCCCGCCCAGAAACGCCCGTCGGACTACATGTCTCACAACCAAAGCCTTAGTTAACATGGCGTCGACTGACTACAGAGTATTTCTGAGTCGATTAGTTTAGCATATCTGCCGGATTTTCACAAAATATCAGCCACAACAATGGACAGGGGAACAAACAAGTTCATGTTGTCTTTTTTGGACGACATCAAGGTGTTTGAGCCACGCGATGCCTCCAACATTGTGCGCGTCGCAGCTAAATGCTAGCGGTCGATGAGGAACACAGCAGATCCTCACACCCTCAGCATAAGTATAGCTGTGGACAAGATCACTGACACCTACTGTTCTTGCAATGCTGGGTAAGTCGGACATTCATGGTTTTGAGGGGGATTTTGACATGAGTGATTTTTGTTGTTTGCAAATGTTTGAATGTGCCTCGGTCTGCTCTGATAGGACAGCAGCACGCTGCTAGCACTCGGTACTCGGTGGCTAACACGATTAGCGTGGGGAACACATTACAGTTTAGTAAAAAGCCTTTTCAGGTGAAATAAAATCTTTAATGTATGTCAGATATGGTTCACATTGCATATTGATCTGTTCAGCTAACGTAAGACTGTAACAGAGGCTTCAAGGTGTAGAAGTTGTATCGGTGCTGCCATTATGCTGTACTTGGCTAAAAGGTTTTCATAATGGACGTTTATTATTGACTTTCTTTTTTTTCATTCACTAAACACAAATGAGCAAAGCAATAATACTTACACCAGCAGACAATCCTTTGTTCTTATTGATCCTATGACGGTTGAGCTGCAAATGCGGTCGTGCACAAGCTTTGATCCAAGTGAGGCTTTCTGTTTCAGATTTTGGAAATCTGAATTTTAGTTCCACAAACACGATCAGGATACCTGACATCGCCGGTACAGATTCCCCACTGACGGAGAATTATTTTTTTTCGAGTCCTGTCGCAAAAACTTTCTGTAGGTCCGGTACTGAACAATGTTAGCTTGAGTTTGTGAGACGGTAACCCACTGATCGCTGCGCTGTGACGTCAAATGAGCATTAGCCAATGAACAGGTCGGGCTGTGGTAAGGTCAATTACAATATTGCTCTGACGTTTTCGGACCTGTCTGCTACCGCTGCGTTAGCATCCAGCGTTAGCATCCAGCGTTAGCATCCAGCTGGCCGCAGCTCCAGGTTCGGTGCACCGACAGAAAACGCCCAACTCCGGGCAAATTGTTTTAAAAACTCCCGCTAGTTTCCCCAATGAGTTAAACACTGATATTATTCAGGCAGGTTAAAATGTTTGATTCATAAAGTATTTCAAAGCAGAGCACATCAGTTTGATTGATTAATTAAAGTTAAGCCTTCAAACATAACAGGTTTATTTAATCACAATGACCTATCTTTACTATAAAAGGTGAAGAATAATATAGGAATCAGTAATAAATGACTGAAAAACAAACTTCGGCACCGTTGGGTTTTTTTTTCTTCTCCACTCTCTGCTTCACGCTGTCACGGTTGCTTGGCAACATGAGTTACGCTGAGGTGGGGGCGGGGCCAGTTGGTGAAGGCCACACCTGTCCGAATCCACAGGTATTTTTCTTCCGGTTTTCGTTTTTCCCGTCCTTCGAAGGATGCAGACCCTGAATTCAGACACACCCATAGAGTTGGGGCGTGACCAGCATCAGATTATGGATTTAAAGAGACATGACGTCCTAAAACGGCTCATTCTGAAAGAAGCAGAACTGACCAGACAGAAATTTCATCCTCTAAGAATGATTTTGTGTAAAATACAGTATGTAACAAACACATTTTGGATAGACCATAATTCTATCCTAACCTCATCGAGGAAGCATAACAGGTCACCTTTAAGCCGATCCTGCGGGCCTCTTCATCAGAAACAGATCTCCGTTATCACAGAGTTTCTCGTCTCCAGAGGTTTTCCAACTGTCTCTAATTCAATCAGATCCGTTATTAGCTGCATTTTTCAGCTTCATGCCAGAGCTAACAAGCCTCTGAGAACTTTAACAGCTGGGAATGTTAAAATCTCATGATGAGGATGAAGATCAATGAAAGCCGGAGCTCTCCACATAAATCATGCTGCTCTGAAAAGATGTTTTACAGTGCGCTGAAGCTCATTTGAGCGAGCAGTTCCCATGAAACCGAAGGCTCTTCTGGAATAAGTCACAATCGGCTGTGATTTTTCAAGCATTCAGTTTTATTTAATCTAAATCCCAAGTACATTTTAATGCTTGTGCAGGATGATTGATAACAGGCGGCTTTGATGCAATGCTGACAATAAGGAAAAGATTAGCGAGGAATGCTTTGCCGAACACTTTTTTGTGAAATGACATCAAATTGGGACACTGGTTCTCGAAGAGGAAACAATGAATCACTCAGATCCAGGTGCTCATTTGTTGAAGGTTGCAAAAAAACAACTTCACGAGCCATTTGCTAAGCAAACACAGCTTACTCTCACAAGCAGCATGCAGACCTGACTGCAAAAACAAAAGCAAGGTGGGACGCTTTCAGTGACGGAGTAGGAGCCCGTCTGTGTGTCTGATTACAGCGAGGGGGTCAAAGGTTAAGCGGTGGCAATCAGAAGGAGTTTGAGTGACAGACGAGGAGGCTCTGTGTTTCTGCGCTTAAAGGGGCGGCAGTATTTGTTCTCCAGATGCAAACTGCATCATTACAACAAAGGAAACACCAAAACTCTTTTCTTAGAGACGCTTTCATTATTAGGACAAAACCATATTCATTACAGAAACCACTTTGTTATGATCTTAACTTTGTTTGAAGAATTCAGGTTTGTCAGTCTAATAAAGCAATAAAATGGAAAATTTAGTTTTGAGGTTAAAGGGGCAGTATTATGTGTTTTCTTGCCATTTTGTACCATAATTAAGCAACAATGTTTCCTTCAGTTGTTATAAAAATGCTATATATCAAATATGACTTAAGAGAAATTTCACTTTGTAATTTCACACCTTTACATTGGGTCTCTGTCTCCTTAAAAACACCTGCTCTGTCTGAAACTTGCTCCTTTATTAACTTTTTAAGAGCGCTGAACTGAGAAGTAGCTCCTATAACGAGTTCCACCGGGTGTTTGCTAATTGCTGCTGGCTAGTCTGAAGGAGCCGGGCTGAGTAGAGCTGCTCTGTGAGGCGAAAGCTCTGAAACTGCATCTCTGAGGAGGAGCTTTGTCCTCGAGGGCGGAGCTAGGTCCACCCAGGCGTTTTGCACAGCTGAATGGTTGCCATGGAGATTAAAGGATTTCGCAGACATGCATGAAAGCAAGACAACACTCCAAGTGTGTTTTTGATGAGGGAATAACATTATAAAATAATATGAAGATAAAAGAAAATAAATTTTACATAATACTGCTCCTTTAAATTTGCACCTTGTTTTACAAAGAGGGAGCAAAACGTGTGCGAATCAGAGAGATAAAACCCACTTTAAGGATTATTAGAGCCAGACCTGAGCCTCCTACAGGTTTCAGACCGATCCATCTCCGGCTCCAGGTCATCTGCATGCGGCCCGTTATCAGCAGGCTGAGGCCTCTGGGCGGCGTTAATCTGTCAGTGGCTAGAGCTGCTACGCTGAAGCTTCATCAAAGTGCTCATTCTGGGTCGTTTGTCGAGTTTTCTGGTCCGTTTTCTAATCTGTGCATCAGGGGAGAATCCAGCAGGTGTCCATCGGATCGGGCCGAGTCACAGGATGCAGAGTCTCACCTCCTCCTCCTCCACCAGACTCCTGAAAGGCAGAAAAACAATTAAACATGTAAAATAACATGCAGACAACTGGCACAGGTTGTTCAGAAGGGAAACCAAACACCTGCTTTGTAATTTTGTTTTCAAAATCAATCAATGTTTTCAAAATCAATCAGTAATTAAAATGTAGATTTCAGTAACAAACAGATACAAATAGTTTGTCAGATAATTAGGGAGAAGTGACACGTTAACAATATGAGCTCAAAATTAAATACATGATGATATTTTTTATTTAACTTCACTCTTTTACTTAAGACTGAAGTTAAATAATAAAAACTCATGCAGTGTCCAAATAAATCCTGTCCTTGTTTATTTACGGACGAGACGACATTCAAAATGTTTTAAATCATCTAATAAAATTGATTTCTATAGAATCAGTTTTTCTATAAACAGGCTTCATGTTTTAATTGTCATATATATTTTCACACCTCAGGTTGTTTTTACCTCCTATTCAATCAAAAGTTGATTAAACCAGTGAAACCAGATGTTCTATTCTTAAGTCCTGACATGTGGAGCTCAGCTCTCAGCGTGACGTAAATCAGGAAGGATCTGCGTGTGACGCAGCAGAGCGACGGCAGAATGACTTACAGCCAAACGCTGCTCACATCGTCAGCAAACCGAAACACCAAGCATCTGCTGGCGCTGCTCCGAAATACGTTTGGGGGCCATAAGCCCCCCACTAAGGGCAAACTGGGGTAGTTAGTGTGTGTGGTGGAGGCCATTTAAACCAAAGACATAATTTCCTATTTATGGATCTAATTAAGGATAACAAAACATCCAGTATATAAAGAACAATAGGGAAAACATTGGGTGAAGGTCTACTGTGTGAATCAACTGCAGCTGTGGAGGATTAGTAATGAGTCTAATGAGGGGTGCTGACATTAAAGGGCCGGTACAGAGCAGAGCACAAAGTAAGATGTCTTCTGAAGGTGACCTATTATGCTTCCTTGAACAGGTTAGGATAAAAAAAAAATATGTTCATTACATTTCTTACAAAAACATATTATCAGATAATGATATTTCTGTTACTGCTGCTCAATTTGGTACTCCTGTCACTTTAAATCCAAACGAGCTGCTGCCTCAAATCAACCTTTACATTCGCACGTGAAAATGGCAGCAAACGGATGCACAATTATACAACCATGCATCTTTGAAAAGCAGAAGTGGAGCCTCCCTGCACAACCAACAAGAACACAGCAAGTGGTTTATACTGTAGATGGCAAGTCAACAACAAAACTCTTGTTTTCTTCCAGCGGCCATTGTACAGCAGTGAAATCAGCTGAGCAAACATGCTTGGGATGCTAGGTAACAGGACAGGGGTTGCTAGGTAACGGAGCAGGGGTTGCTAGGTAACAGGGCAGGGGTTGCTAGGTAACGGAGCAGTGCCCGTCAAATTGAGCACTTCAGGGGTTTGAGACCCAAATGGAAGAACAAAAACTTTCAAATGTGTGAATTTAATTGTACTACAGTTTCTTTAAAATAAGAGGCGATTGCTGAATTATTGGATCAAAAAACGTTGCAGTAAATTTTTATCCAATCAGTGTTATTGTCTTCGTCATGAACGTGAGGATGTTTGAGTGAGCGTTTAGTGCTTGGGTTGTTTTTAGAAGCTTTTGAGACACAAACGGAAGTATAAAAACATGCAAAATGTTAATTTTGCATAATAGGTCCCCTTTAACTCTCATGGATCTCAGCTCAAAACGCAGCAGGGCCCCCTGCAGGTCAGAGGCGGTGGCACAGGGAGCAGGGGGGGGCAAGAGGATGTCTGTGGCAACGACTTGGGATGGCAGAAATGCGTCACTTCACATAGCAGGATGGCAGATGGTTGAACAACCTCAGTGAACCCAGGGAAATCACAAGAAAGCCTCAAGGCCATATGCAGGAAGCTGCATCACTTCCAGGAGCTGTTTTCTGTGACCCGGCGGACACGGATGTCAAGCCTGTCTGAGGAACATCTTAAAAAGAAACTGCGGATTTCCAGGCTAAACTACGTGAGATGGACCACGAAATAACCTTCAAGTTTCTCCCCCAGATGATTTCATACAGACATGCAGAGAAGAGTAAAAGTCTTAAAGTTTGGCTCCAAACGAGAGGCTGGGCGGCATTAAACATAACAAAAACAAAACAAAATACACTCAGAAACCCTCAGTGGAGCCTTTCATTAGAATAAATGAACGTTTCTAGTTCACATTACTACCCGTTAATTTCACAATATACAAATTTAGCTTTTGTGGAAAGAAGAGTTGAGAAGAAATTCAGAATAAGTCAAAGTTACTGTAAAAGACAATAGGAACACGTGGAAAAAGACACTCTGACAAGAGGAAATGAAAATGACGAGGACCAAAATGGTATTCAACCAAAAAAGTTGGTGTTTGTGCTGCTTCAGCTATAAAATGCTAACCCAGAAATGCAAAGAGCTCCAGTTTCTAAACCAGGGTGTTTACGGTTAGCATCAGGATAAAAACTTTCACCCAAATATGTTAAGAGTTGTGTTACAATAAAGATGCTTCATTATGACTTTAAACGTCCATTCATTAGCCTCCTATTTGTTCAGATTTCACATTAGCTCCCGCTAACGGTGTTAGCTCCGGCTAATATAGTCCATCATGTTTGTTTGTTTCATCAGATACATTGAGTGTAATGGCACATGAAAAATTTGGGGAAAGTGGTAAACTCCAAAAGCAAAACATGTAACAGACAATGTCTGAAGTAATTATGAGTTTTTACACATCACAAGCAACAAATTTTACGTTGATAGAAAAAACAACATAATTACGGGAACATGTTCAACTCGTGGTTCATGTTAAGATTTTTATGAGTGTTTTTCTTGGCAAAAATGTGAAAAATTCCTGTTTTACGTTCTCTCTTTCTCACAATTAGATTCAGAATTCCTTTATTGTCATTGTGCAAGAAAGCACAAAAAAATTTAAAAAGTAGCAACTCTCAAAGGCAGCACAAATATATAAATATATAATAAAAGACTGGGAAGGGACAAGGGTGTAAGAAAATGGATGGATGGATGGATAATAAAAGACGAGTATATTTTAATAAATACAAAAAACATAGTAGGACCACATAGAAACAACTGGGATGTTAAGGAAAAAATAATGTTGCTCAGCATTGATTTGTTGTGTTCAGGGCATAAAATCCTTAAACATACAGTGAAGTTTGTGATTTTAACCTGCTAATATCTGTAAATGTTCACAGGGTGAGAGTATCTTTGCATGGTACTGTGAATATCCATTTTTTTCTGATGCAGAACAAACATCAGACTCAGCATCCAGCAGATTAAAATCTAAGCTAAACATGCCGGGACCACCATGCGCTGTTCTTCAAACCCACCAAAAGACGCTTCCTAAAGGGGAACATTGTTGAGCACCATCTGTTTCCATCTGACCCCCTACCATGGAGAAACACTTTCACAAAAGATGTCAGGATCTGTGGGTTATAACTGCAACCAGACTTAATGAGGACATGCAAGAGGATGACAAACTTATCAGAGAAATTACTTTGTGCTGTGTTTTTCTTTTAATAAAGAAACCCACCATGCCTTCCTTTTGACTGACAGTCACACTAACAATCAAACTTAACTTTCCATAAATCTTCCCAACTCTCTACTGTAAACCCTTGCGGCAACGGGACAATAAATGTGCTAAAATATTACTACCACGGTGAGCTTTGTATTTATGATTGAGATGTGGTCCTGCAAGGAAAAAGCTGAAAAGTTTAACATTGTTTTCACAACCAAAGACAAGAACAAAAGCTGTACCTTCCTTCTGCTAGCCAGCTACAGTGTGATTTAAACTACAACCTAAAAACTGACATGGCTCCTTTTACATAGTTATCTCTTTATTTGAAAAAGAAATCAGTAAAAAATATTCTGTATATGACTGAAAAGTTAGTTATGTTAACCCTGAGGTGCTAACATTAGAACCGCTAACACTGATGTGCTATACCAACACGGCATTTAGCAGAAGCTATTGCTAAAGTGCTAACTTCAAATCAAATTATATCTGCCCTTGAAAGACTACAACCCTCAAGCATCAATTTAATTTTGACATTATAATTTATGTGTTCTAATATACCCTTAAACATTGGACTTACGCTTATATATTGTTCTCTATTGTTCATTATAATGTATATTGAAAAATCAATTTAGGGAAGCTAAGTGCATTTTTAAGGCTGGGAAAAGAGCTAAACAAAATTAGCTCCACTACTAGTTAATTTGCAGATTAGCAACTGAGCGCTATTACTTTGGATCAGCCAGAACACCCACTGAGTCCATCCAGAACCAGGCAGACAGACATGTTTGGGTCGTCAGAGAGTTTTATAGGTAAAAAGGCAAATAAACCAAAGTTAGCTTGACTAATAGAAATACTCTCAAGAGAAAATTGTTGACTCTTCTGTAGAAAGTAGCTACTTTTTCCTGTAAGCCTCCTAAAAGTTTTCAATTTCTAATAACTTTTAATTGAATTTTATCTGCTTACTTCAGGATGATTGGAGTTTATTTTTATGTGCAGGTGGGCGTCATCTTTTCTTACCTGTAAGCTGCAATCTCCATGTCTCTTGCCATCTTCTGACTGAGCAGCTCCCTGTATTCCTCACACTGCTCTTTCATCTGGGATTTGAAGTCAACCTCCTGCTGCTTCATTTCTGTTATAGTAAACTAAGCAACAGACAATTTGGGGTGTTTTTTTAAAAAAAAACAAGGAGATGAAGTTAGAAAGTCTGCATCAAGAGTCCCAATCCCATACCTCCAACTCTTCAACCTCATCCATGTACGCAGCCCCTTTCACCTCAACTTCATCCAACAACTCCTCGTTACTCTTCTCCAGGTCATCGAGTTCCTTGTGCAGCTCCGAAATCTGCAGAAAGACACCAAACACCAACCGTTCATTTTACATTGACGCTTTCTGCTATTAATGTGTTTATTTCTGAAATCCTAAAAACAACAAATCAACTTAAAACTGTCGTTTAATGGTTTGTTAGACAAAGGTTAGTTCCAATTGATTAGCTAATTAAGTCAATTTAAACTTTATTTTGTAGTTTGGCCGCCATCCAGCAGAGGGCGCTGCCGGTCGTTGTTGCATTTTGTTTTTTTTTTTTAAATCAAAGATGGCGGCCATGCCAGAACAGGGAAAAGAAACGGTCCACAATACATTCAAAATGCACTTAACAAAGTTCCGTTCTGAAATATAAACAATGGACAAACTCCTCAAGTTTCACCTTAAAAGTTCTCATTCAGGCGTGTTGCATTTGGGAGCAACGTCAAACTAGTTACAAAGTTCACGGAAGTATTCTGTATTCTTTTCCTCTCGTTTTTCTATTTAGCAACCTAGAGGTTCCCGTTTTGTTTCATGTAATAAATATGTCCAGGTTTATTATTGTGAGAAAAGCACAATTATGTGTTTATTCGGTTAGTATTTAATACAGCTGATACAAAATGTTAAAATGTATTTTTTTTTTAATTCAGCATTATGAAAGCCTTTCATGTTGTTGAAATATGGCCTCATGCTAAATAAGTTGATCTACATAAGATGAATCAACTTTAGATTTTTGGGGGTCTAGTGGCTTTTATTTGATGGTTAATTGGCAGGGCGGTGGGTGGTGGCGAGGGGGGAGGACATGCAGCAAGGGTCACCAATGCTGGGAATCGAACCTGCGACACCTGCGTCGAGGACCAAGGCCTCCATATGTGGGTTGTGCTTAAGCCCTACGTCACCAAAGCACACCCCATCAGCTTTAGATTATCAGCAATCTAACTTTACTTAACATAGAGATGATGAATATGGGTGAGTATTTATTCATCCATATTCATAAATTGTGCTTGTTTCCTTGAATATTCCATTAAACAACAACATACCAACATCTGGCATAAAATATTGATGCCTGTAATTATTTAAACACAGTAAATGCAATGATTGTTGGCTGTATTCTGCATTTAGTCATATTTCTGACCACCTGATGACCACAAATCCCATATTTTCTTGTCGTTCAGCTCTGATGTAGCCTTATTAGAGTCGTTTAACAATGCTTACAGCCATGTCAGTACAATGCCCCACCAATGTGATCCAGATGGGAATATCTCGATCTATGGTTAATGGATTGCCATCAAAATTCATGCAGACATTCATTGTTTCCAGATGACGACTCCCACTGACTTTGGTGATCCCCCCGACAATTCATCCTGCCCTACCACAAGGTTCACATTTGTGGTTTGAGGGTGAAATGCTTCAGCAATAAATGGATAATTTGCAATGGTCATCACGACTGTAACACTTTCATGCCTACAATCACTGCGAAACGGAAAGAGGGGAGATCAATTTGTAATTTATAAAAACCAGATCAATGAGCTGCAATGAATGGTTACCTAAAACTAACACTTGGGACATTTAATAGTGAAGTATTGAAAGGAACTTTACTTTAAAATGGTTTTGATCTATATTTATTAAAACCAATCAAGTTTTGATCCAAAGGTTTCTGACTCCTTTGGACTCGGGTTGCTTTTTCACCACTTTCTCAGGACAAAGACCATTTAGACTAGCGGTTCTCAACGTGGGCGGTACCGCCCCCAATGGGGCGTAAAGAGGACGGCAGGGGGCGCTGGCGGACATTTTTACAAAAGGGGGGCGCTGGGATGCCTTAGGGGGGCGTTTGGTCGAAGGTAAACTTTATTATCAATAATAAAATAATGCTCAGTGCAAAGTAGCCTGCAAGTTATTTGATGGGGACAGTGGCGCAACTACACATTTATCGGCGCATAAACGGCGCCCGTGAAGTTGCGATGCACTTCACGTGCAAACCCACTCTTTGCGCCACTGGGGGGCGTTGAGGGACCTGGATAAGGGCAAGGGGGGCGCTGGGCCAAAAAAGGTTGAGAAACACTGATTTAGACAAACATTTTGTTTCCCCAAGTCACTAAAGAGTCACCAAACTCATGAAAATGAAGTGGTGTAAGTCGAGCTCCTCATATAATACTTCAGGCGCTTTCACACTGCAGGAACGGAACGGAACCGGTGTGTTCACATTAGAACTTACGGTCCACCCGACCCCAAGCGTCCCAGCAGCTGATTGGCCGCTGGTTGTTATGGAGTCAGACGTTGATTTCCCGTTGACTGCTGGCTCTCGCTGTATTTTGTAACGACTGGTATTTTTCTTCCGTATTTCTCCTTGCAATACGTAGAAGTCGTTCAGCATTTTGTCTTCTGAGGGAAGCTTGTTGGCGGATTTTAATTAATTGTATGAGGTTGATGAGCAGCAAAATTAGATCCATGTCGTCCATTGTTGTCGTCGTAGCAACTGTTAACCCGCCCCAAGCGTTTCTGCTTAGAACCAGCAGCTGATTGACCGCTGGTTGTTATGGAGTCAGACGCTGATTTTCGTCTCAATATCAGCCAATAACATGAACACACCATTTCCGTCCTATCCCGTTCCTGCAGTGTGTAAGCGCCTTTCTTTCTGTGTTTTTGTGCATTTAATCATTTTTTACACTTATCTCTTCCTTAAAGATTTACTGTAATTTAGCTACACCCTATAAGCCACAAAATGGGTGAACAACATGCGGTACGAAGGCCATTGATTAAAAAAAATGCTAGTTCCATTGATGGATTATTTAATTTGGAACATGACTTTTTTCCCTGTAAGTGAAGTAATCTGTCAATGGAAATATGATTTGATTATCTTGTTCCACCTAAAAATCCAACTACTTTGTTTAATTGAAATATTGTGAGTTTAGTTTTTTGCTGGATGGGTCAAATGTTTCTGTAAAATTATCGTCCTGCTTTTAATTTAAAAAGTTGAGGCCAACAAGAACTTTCAACTTCATGACTTTGGCAAGAACTTTGGACATCAGTGTAACGTGAGAGGACAGAAAAACTCCAGATTTATATAACTTTAAGAAATGAGTAGAAAGTCTGGCTCCGTGGATGCAGAATAAGCACTTTCACAGCTTACTGAATACAGTAACTTGATTCATTTCTGTCCCAAAAATGATAAAATAACAGTGAGCTGGAGCTACTAAGAATAAAAACAACAAACACAAAAAGCCAAGGTTAGCTTATCGGAGCATCCCTCCCTCAGTGTCGGTGTCTGTGTTGCCCTGCCATGAGTAATTGCAGCAATCATATAAGTTCAACAATTATCTGTCCCAACCAGATGGAGAGATCAGGCTCATATTTCAGAGGAACCATCTGAGCAGAGGAAAACCCAAACCGGCCGAGCCAAGTGAGAGTCCTCTCCTCCTTCCCCCTGCCATGATAAGTGGAGTGGAGTCAAGCCTGTATATGCGAGCAGCGGCTTTGGACGCCATCACTGCCTGCTCTATTATATACAGTCCTGAGTCAGGCCTGATTTCACTGCAATGTGTTTGTTTGGTCATGTTGTGTCTCAGTGAGAAACCAGAGCCTGAGCATCCATCAGAGACGAGAGAGGAAGCAGAGCAGGTCGAGTTGAGCTGTCCATCCGTCAGGCGGCGCTGACCTGAGCGGCGCTCGTGTTGGAGAGAAGTGGGTGATGTTGGAGGAGCTGTGCTGTGGTTTCAGAGGCTCGGTGTTTATTTAAAGAGCTGGAAGTGGATTCGCAGGCTCAGAAATGAGAACCAAACCACCAGGTTTGCTACAGATGTGGTCAGCTGTGGTGAAACCGCTGATGGATGTTATAGGTGACCTATTATGCTTCCTTGAACAAGTTAGAAAATTTATGGGCTACACAAAACAAGTTCATTACAAAATCAGATTTTAGTTTGGTCAATTCTGCCTATTTGGAGCTCCTTTTATGGCTTTTTGTCTCTTTAAATCCAAATAATCTGCTGGCCACGCCCCCAAGTCAACGTTTATTCTCACACATGAAGACGCCTATAAATGCCTGAACATCTTTTAAAAGCAGAAGTGGGGCCTCCTGCACAACCAGCAACAATGCAGCAAGTGGTTTCTGGATGGTAAGTCAACAAAAAGACGCTTAATGTTAGCACTGCTTACAGCTGGAAAATAGATAAATAACTACGCATATCTCAATAGACATGTGACCTATATCAATAGATAATACATCTGATAGAAAATTCATTACATAGAATATTCACTGAACTTTGATCCAGAACTGAATAGCATTCTGGGAGATGTAGGCGGAGGAAATGGCTTAGCTGCTCAACTTCTCACAGTCAGCTAACTCGCTCACTCTTTGGTTGCCTAGCAACAACCTGTTCAGTAACTGGCGCAGCAGCAGTTTAAGGTTTCTCCAATGTGTCTCTGCTTAAAAACAAAAAACACCAGGGAGTGACCAGGGAGCTAATATCAGTTTGGTTGCATTTCAGATATTTAAAAACAAAAAACTAATCAATGATTATCAACAGATAATTATCCATAATTGAAAAGTTTATAAGGTTTTCAGCCATATTACTGCTATTACCATGTTATTGTTACAACTTAATGAAGTTGGCGATTATTACTGCATTACTGTTTATTGGTAAAGAAAGAATTATGCTTGCTCATAATGGTGTGCAAATATGAATGTGTGCACCAGTCAATGACATGAACATAGAAAATAATAACTTAGAAGGAACGTTATATCCACTCTAACATGAATAGTAATTTATTGGATGATGCTAAGAGGGGTGGGTATAAAAATAAGTTTATACTTTACTAGCTTCTTTGAACGTCTAAATATATTTTACTCTCATTCTTTAGTCTGCCTTTGTTTTAAATCTGTTTTCTTTGTATATAGCTTCTACAGTAACTGTATATAATTTTACTATTTTCTTTGTATGTAACTCTATTTATATTTTTTACTACACTAAGCATCCAATAAACTCAAAATTCTGTTTTCCAGTAGACAGAGGTAAAATCAGCTGACTAAAACTTAGAATGCTGCTTGGGTTGCTAGGTAACGTGGGGTGGGCTTGGACGGGGTTGCTAGGTAACGGCACATACCCCAAAGTGACTTAACAATCCCGACACTTTTGAAGCAGACACAGTGACTTATTGCAAAAAAATGTCTGGGTGTCTTTTTTTAAAGCACTGTGGCTGTCTAGCAACAGTAGAAGCCCAAATGGAAACGTAAAAACGTTAAAATATGTGAATTTTACATAATAGTTCCCATTTTTAAAGAGAACAAGAGACTGAGAGGGAGGTGGTTTTCATCTGGTGACTTCACCTGAGTCGCATTATATTTCTGTAGTATCCTAAAGGACTCTTCTGAGATCTTTTTGCATGAGGACGGGTAAAAAATGGGTGATCGAGATTTATTTCCATTTT
The DNA here is from genome assembly GCA_033032245.1 of Poecilia picta. Lineage (NCBI taxonomy): Eukaryota > Metazoa > Chordata > Actinopteri > Cyprinodontiformes > Poeciliidae > Poecilia > Poecilia picta. The sequence continues at coordinate 9,226,582 of CM065362.1, forward strand.
TCAAATCGCAGCATATGTCTTGAGGCTGTGAGTGTATAAACCTTTCAGACTTTTATGACTCTGGAGCCAATCTGTAAGCCTGTGGTTAATAACCAAGGCCACTAAGGGAGATAAATCCTGTCTGGGCTGCAGACGGGCCCTTCACATCTCCTGCTGAAAGTGTCCTCAGAGTAAACACTCAGGATCTCCCACACTGCTGCTGCTCTGTCACTCAGCTGCTCCTCGCCTGCTGTGGGAAACCATTCTGTTTCAGGCTGCGATACGAACCCAGGCATGGATTTAAGTCTTATCTGATCTTTGTCAATAAAGAATGCATAGTTAGAGGATGTAGACCAGTGTGTTTTAACAAAAGGAGACAAATTATGAGTTTAACTTTTAAGGTTTATTTCTGTGGTGGCTCTTGCCTTTCAAATGATAAATGATGATAAATGACAAATGATATTTTATCAGCAAATTACAGGTGATAAAAATGTCAAAACCCTTGAAAAATAACCAAATTTTGTCCTTTTTCTGTGGAAAAAAAGTATTTTGCTAATCTATAACAAGATGGCTAGTACAAATAGCCTAAAAAAAGGGGAAGTTATATTGAAAAATAAGAATTTTTCATGTTTTTGAGCAGCCATTTGGGTTTCAACTGCTTCTAAAAATAGCCAAAGCGCTTAAATAAAATCCACCTAGCCGTTTTTGGAAATAAGTTTATGATTTTTGGTGTCTGGAAACGAGCCATTTCAAAAACCCTCCCAGCGACCCCAGCAAAGCTCAGCCTGTTACGCTAAACTCCAGCATGTTTGGTCAGCTGGTTTTACCGCTATATGTGTTATACAATGGCTGCTGAAGAAAAGTTTTTTGTTGACTTATCATCCAGAAACCATTTGCTGCTTTCTTGCTGGTTGTGCAGGATGCTCTACTTCTAATTTTCAAAGACCTTCGGTTGTATAATTGCTTATCTGTTTGCATCTATTTTTATGTGCAAGTGCAAAAATTAAATTGGGGGGGCGTGGCCAGCAGCAGCTTATGTGGATTTAAAGTGACAAGACACCCTAAAACAGTTCAATCTGAAAGGGGCTCAAAATAGCAGACCTTGGCAGACTAAAATTTCCTTATGAAAAAATAATTTTGTGCAAAAATAATTAATGAATCTGTTTTGTGAAGTCCATTGACCAATCCTAATCTGAAGCATCACACCTTTATGTGAAGATAACTTTTTATCTTCACTTAAGGTAACTTAAGTGAAGTTATCTTTTTAGCTTTTTAACTGTGGGACTCCATTTTATCATTAAATATTTTTTGACCATCTACATTCCAACTAGTAAGAGTAATAATTAATTTTACGGTTCAAAATACCTTTCAAGATATCAAATAATGTCACTGAATCGTCATTTGAAAAGTCCCACATCCCTAATTACAATTCAAGATATCTTAAACTTAATTATGGTTAGTAAAATTACATTTTTAGAAATATAGGCCCCTTGTGCTAACAGTGAGTTGAGCTGTGAATATTTAGGTCTAGTCAGAAAATCCTACAATGTAGAAAGAGTTCAACAGCATATTATAAGCGGGAAATGCAAACCTTTTGAACTTGAAAACTGCTTAAGTCTGCAAATAATTTACTATTTATTATCTTCCAGCAAAGACAATGCAATAAAAATTGGATTTGAAGAGCAAAAGGTACAACTGTCAACTCATCCCCAAGCTGAAAATCGACAATTTATAAAAAACCTTCTCTTTTTTTTACTGAAATTTCAAAATGACAGACATTTGTTATTACAAGGGAAGCTCCTACTCAACGAAGATCTCTAGAACATTATATTTAATACTTTCATAAGACACATATGATTTCTTGGAGTAGTCTGCAGGAATTGTTTAAAAGTAAAAATTACCTGATCTGACCCCGGAAATCTTTTAAATTTCTTCATGTGGCTACACTTTTTGTAATTTGGATGCCTTTCCCTTTTAATGGCGCTAATAAGAGGAGGAAGCTCACTCACCAGAGTCTTCATCTCGTCCACATCGGTTATCTCCGTTGGGTCTTTGACCGCTGACCCACCAGTTCTCTGGCTTCCAGTTTCTTTCCATCGCCTTTGCCAGAGGAGAGCGCACCAAACTCCAGCTGAAGAAACAAGCGATTAGGAGACATAGAAGTTTCCAAAGTTGAAAATCAGAGAGCTCACAGAGGCGTCTCATTGAGTAAGGTAAGTGCACTTTGACAGATGGAGCAAAAAGCCCCTTCAGAGAGGTGGATGAGCAAAGCTCTCTTCATGCACCTGATTTGTAATTACATTGGAGGGGAAACAGCCGAAACAGGCAACATGAGGGCGCACAGGTGTGTGGGACGCAGCCAACAATCACCATTCCTGTTTAAATCCAACAGCAATCATTCGAACATCGAGACAATCGTGTCTCGTAATTGAGGCCAGGCGCAGACAGGACGCCGTCCAGCTGGAAGAGGAAGACGCCGAGTGGGAGGGAGAGAGTGAAGAGACGGGATTTAGGCAGAAAAACCAGAACACAGTCACTTTGGGACAGACACTAGACTGGCAACTGCTTTCCTACACAAATCAACTCTGTTGTAATGTTGCTCCGTCTGCAATTTCTTCTTTGTTTTAATGTTGGTTGGCAAACAACTGTTGCAAGCATTACTGCCACCAAGTGGTAAGGAGTGTGGACCACAAAGCGACAGAAAGTGCAACAAAAGATTAGATCCTGTTGCTCAATTTACATCATCTTCAGAAATAAAAGCATTCAGGCCAAAGCGATCAACAATATCTAGTTTTATTTCATTTGCTAGGATTTTTAATCCATTTGGGCTTTCTCCTATTGAAGTGGATTTCTCCACCGCTTCTAAATATTAATGTAACATTAATAGCCATCTTGTTCGGTTCAGCATTGGAGGATGATTGCTTACAGCGCAGGTCATTTCCGGTAAGCTTCATAGCGTCAAAATGGCACATGACATACGTCACAGGCAAACGCTACTGGTTGAGTAACCAGTAACTGTTTAGTTCACTTTAATTAAACTCTAGTTCATTTGCCTAGAAAGTCCAGTTTGTTTGGGAGGTTTGAACACGCAATCGAACTCCGATGTGGATCAAAAAAGCTCATTCTGGTGCGTTTAGAAACGTCAGTGTCGGTTCAACTGAAGTGAATGCTGATCCGGTTCGAATGCATATGTAAATGAATAATATGCGCTGGGCATTCTGGGTAAATACAACCAACACAAAAGCATATCGCTAGCAGGATATATGATTTGTGGTTTTTGCCAAACACAAAAGTGAAATCCTTCAACCTCTACAAATTGACGCTACTCGATTCTTATTTTATTTGAGAAAGAAGTGGCGCTCAGTGTCGTCTTCACAGGTTTTCTTGTCATTTTCTTCAGTGGTTCTTGGTGCAGCGCCGCCACAGGTATGGAACCGAACATATTTTTCAAAAAATTTGGTTCATTTGACACAGTGCAGTGTGAAAGTGAACAACAGCAGCTGAAAATGAGAAAAAGTTGCAATTTTTGTCCCCAGTCGACTCAGTCTACCGGACTATCAGGTGTGAAAACACCCTGAAACTTCAACCGAGTCCAGGCCTCCAGAAAGTCATCGTTTCTCACCAGGCCCTCTGAATGAAGCGAAGCGTTGAACAAGAGGCTGGTTGTACCGGTATAGTCAGACACACGGATGATTCAAAATAAAATGGATCAAATCTTCTTCTCTAATGCCTCTGAAAACGTCCAGTCCGGAGCTGAGAGGGAGCCTGGGAAGGCGGCCTGCAGTCTGATTACAGCCCTGACCTCTGAACCGGCAGACATCCTCAGCCCAGACGGGGTCAGACCCACCGGAGTTCCAGCCTGACCTCGGTGCCGTACCACAGCAACTACAGAGGTGGACGAAAGCCGTTCTGTCCGGGTCCAGAACTACAAGCCCGACTCTCAGGTTCTCCTCCGCTGTTGTGCTAAGAGGTAAAGAAAACAAGTCGGGGTGTCGCAGCATGATTTGTGAAAGCTGAGATTTATGTGGGGGGGAAGAAGAGGAGGTGATCAGCAAAGAGGATGAGGAGCAGCTGTCAGAAGGACCTTAATTAAAAAAAGAATCAGACCAAAACATTGTTTTAAATACCAAAATGTGCAATTCAGGACTCATAAATGCTCAATTCTTTCTATAAAAGTAATTTTGTAATAAAAAAGTGGTAGAGTAGCACTACTTGAACGTTTTTACTCAAGTAAAAAGAAAAAGTAGCTGTCCAAGAAATGACTAAAGTAAGAGCAAAATTTGGATTTTGCATGTTTTTGTACCTCCAATTGGGTCTAAAAACAGACCTCATGGTTAATAAAGACGCAGACATTTTGGTCAATAAATTAATGTTCTTAGGTCTCTTGAAAATGAGGAGCTAAGTGAGAATCAACAGGCACTAAGCCGTTACATAGCAACCCCAGCCAGCCCAGCCCGTCGCCTAGCAACCCAACCAACACCTTTGGTCAGCTAGTTTTCATAAGGAGGATAGGGTACTCAAAAACTGTGGCATTGCTTCAATGTATTTTTACTCAAGAATAAGAAACTATTTAAGAAATTACTCAGGAAAGAGTAAAAAATGATTTGGTAAAAAAGCTACTCAAGTACTGAATTACTGATCAAAGCATCAATCATTTCACATTTATCTCACCAGATGAAACAAAATATAAAGATTTTCTGAGGACTAAAGGAATATAATTACTACTGCATAACAACAAAATAAAGTCAGGCTGAAGAAACAGTTATCCACACCAATTTTTGTCAATATAAAACAACGAAACTAACAGAAACGTCTGTGTCTGAGTTTTTGGTTAAAACAAGTTTGTTCTTCATCCAGTGAAGTTACTAACAATACCTGCATTTTCATTTTCCATAGAACTGCACAAACTGGAATTATGTAAATAAATTTACTGAATCGAAACATGGCAATAAAAAAAACTCACATTTTTCAATAAGTTTTCTGATAATATGACAACCAACCAACTTTTACTGGCTGAAAAGACAAAGACAGGAAGTAGCAGGAGGATGATGGCGCAGTGTGTTTTTTAGTAACTCATGACGTGAACAAACTAATTCATTTGTGGTTTTAATTGTTTCTTACTGAATAAAAACATGGCAATTGCAAAAATGTGTTTTTTCAATGTTAACGGATTATCAACAAAGTTTTGCGTACATTTGTAAAGGAAACGCAGCCAGAAATTACAAAATGTAATATTAACAATACGTCAAAATAAAATCACATGTATATAATTACAGCAGACTAAAAATACTCCTTTTTTCCATAAAGTTACTCCGGTAAATGTAACTAGCCACTACCAAACTCTGCAGGATAAAGGTACGTTTTGTTTCTATTAGGTTTTCTGGACACATCCTTGAATATCAAACTTCCTTGTTTGGTGTTTCTGTGTTTCGTACCTGGAGTCTCTCGGCCAGCTGGCGGTGGTTCGCCTTCACTTCCAGGGCTGCGGTGATGTCAGGGCTGCCAAACCTGATCGCAGCTGCAGCCAGCGCCTTGTCCTCTGGCTGCAGCTGCCTCTGCACCTCCTGCATGGACATCACAGATAAACACACTGATGGTCCTCATGAAGCAGCAACTGTTATCTAATACGGTATGAGAAGCAACGGCGCATCCAGTTCATTATTCTTTTCATTTCCTATTTGCCTTTTAGCGACTTTGCCATATTAGAAAAGTTACAAAAACATGAAGCTGAACAAATCAGAGCCAACAAACTTTATTTTCAATTCCTTAAAGACTTAAAATGCCTCCATTTAAATGAACTGAGGAGTTTCCAGCAAAATCCTGGAAAACAACTGAAAATGTTTTCACTATTTCCATTTAGTGCTTCAATTTGTATATACACTGACATATTTAAGTTAAGTTGTTAGAAAAGCTTTAATTGTAACTTTTAGGTCAGAATAATTTTGTATTTTCCATAAAATAATCTGTACATGAATGGTTCCTTTACTGCCAACTAAAGGAAAGAAATCGAGACGTCGCAATTATAAATAAAGTAGCATGTGGTTGGCAAACTTCTGCCAATTCACTAATAGCGAGCAAATTTTTCATATAGCGTTTTGCTAACTTTTAAAAAACGTTAACACACTTAGTTTCCTCTAATGTTTCCAGATAAATTCTTACCTGGCTGTTTTAGAAACTTTTTGTTGAATAAAATTCGACTTAATGTTTTAGTTATTGAGTTCTTCAAGTAGTGAGCCAGTTACGTTGATGCTCTTATTTTGAAGGGGGCGTTCTCTTTCTCTTTTTATTTTTTGACCCAATAACTTTATTTCAAACAAAAAACATACAGTAACAAAATAAAATAAGATGCAAACATTAACATAGTTATTATAGAACATGTAAATATGATGTCAAAATTAAATTGGTGCTTAAGGTTTATAATCTTTCAAGAGCAGACATGATTTGAATTTAAGTTGGCGCTTTTGATTTAGCTTCTGCTAAAACCATGTTGGTATTATTGTGCATTATTAGTTCAGTTTGTTGGTGGAACTACGATCATAATAAGAAAAAACAAAGTAACAAGAGTAAATTCATAATATCACAAGAATAAAGTCATTGTATTGCGAGTATAAAATCGCACAAGAATAAAGTTTAACTAGAAATAAAGTCATAATAATGAGAATAAAGCCCTAATATTTTGAGAATAAAGTTGTAATATTACTTTATACTCATAATAATTTGACTATTCTTGTATTATTTCAACTTTATACTCATACAATTGTATTCTTGCATTATTATGACTTTGTCCTCATATTATTTTGACTTTATTCTTGTAATTTTATAATTTTTTTATCGTCGCCCTAATACTCCGTCACAGTGAAACTAATGTTAGCGCTGCTAACTGTGTAGTTAGCATTGCCCACCACTGAGATACTGGACAGACGAGTAAAACTGTACAATTAAAGCCAAGTGGATGAATGAACAAGAGCCTGAAATCGTGTAAAATAAACCGAGTAAAACTGTTAAAGCTGAACACACCACCAGGACAGCAACAAGCTCTGCATGGGTTTCTTCATCGTGGAATGGCGTTTCCCCTTCATTATTCAGATGCAACATTTTTCTGCAGCTGAATAATGACTCCTGATTTGTCAGGAGAAATAGGATGTCCACAAAGCAAACTGATTTCTGTTTTTATTTGAGGTTTAGCCACATTTCCCACACTGCGAGCTGCGGTCCGGAGGGAGTGGGCGGGTTTCAGGGCCGGGCAGCAGCGGGAAAGGTGGAGCCGCTCCGGGTTCGGCTGGGCTGCGTCTGTCATCTTCTGGTGAGGCGCAGGACGACGCATGGATGCAAACAAAGTTATTTTAAAGGACCGCTTCAGAACAAGCAGAACAAGCAGTTAATTTCGCTGCATTGTGTGTTTGGTCAATATAAAGACTGTGCAGATGTTGGCGGTAAACCAGCTGTCACCACATGCATTAAAGTTTCTCTCTGTTTCGAGTTCAAATGAAAATTAAAATATCTTAAAATAGCCACAAAAACTGCCTTCAAATAAAACCGAATTCCTCAGATTTCCAGGTTATTATAGTGGAAAAAGACTTTTTAATTAATTTGTGACAGGTAATATTGAAAATGACCGAGATCTGAAGCTTTGAGAACGGTGCTAATATCTCCCAGGGTCGCTGATGGACAGCTCTGATTAAAAGCTGCTTTGCTCTCTAATTTTTCTGGATCTTCAAAGGACTTTAAAACTTCTGCTGAAAGGTTAAGCAGGGATTTTTCAAGCCGTTACGTTGTGAGATAAGAAGGACCAAACACACCTTTAATCAAGTAGCTCATTAACTTTAGATAATGAAACTCTCATTTAGAGCGTTATATACTTTTAGGCTTCTATAGTTAATAGATTGATGCTTTCAATTTCAACATCTTATTCCTAAAAGATTAACTTATTTATAATTTAAGGTGTTTCAGATGTACTTCAGGCACATGAATGAAAGGAAAAACACTTTTTTGTACAAACTTGTAGCATTTTAGCTTTGCAGAAAAAAAATCCATAATTGCTATGAAAAACAGAAATTTGAAAAAGGAACCTAAATAATTGAAAGTGGAAACCCCCAGAAGGAAGCTGATCTGTTATTTACGTCTGGCTCATCGGTGACTCGCCCATTTTGTCCTTTAATCTGCAGGATGTTGATTCATGATGAAAGGAAACGAGACAAGAAGAAGAAAGTTTTACTTCCACCGAGGCTTTATCTTGACTTTTGTCTTTTAATAACAGTTTTTACAGGAATCAACCCAATAACACCCTTAAAAACACTTTTAATGATATTCCTTAAATGTGTTTTTATATTACCAAGTTGTGCACAGTCAGACTATTTTAAGCAGAACAATTTAGTGTTTGGAACAGTAAAGTGATCAAGTGTTTCCATATTTCTTATTTATTTTTGCTTTATGTAGTCAGAATTGCAGGAAAAAAGTTGCTGAGGTGATTTTATTACTACCAATAATAAAGTCAAGGACAAAAAGACTAACCCAAAAGCTTTAGTTGCCCTGAAAATAGCAAATCCATCCAAAACCTGATCTTATTAAATTATTTTTATTTAGTTATTTTTTAATCCCAGTTCTTCTGTGTTTCTTAGAGTTACAATTTTTTTTAGATGTTGCTGTGCTTTATTTGTCCACAATGACATTAAAATTAATTCTGATTCTTGTTGGTTTATCACACATCAAACTACCGTATTTTCCGCACTATAAGGCGCACCTAAAAACCTTCAATTTCCTCAAAAGCTGACAGTGCGCCTTATAATCCAGTGCGCCTTATTTATGGACCGATATTGAGCCACAACAGGTCTAGCAACTACGGTAAGCAGCTGCCGACTTCATTTTCCCTGTAGAAGAAGAAGCGCGCGGTGCATGCTGGGATAGTTGTCAGAACGCTGGTTTGTTAATAAAGTTTGACTGACCAATCTACCCACCGACCATCTAGAATCAAGTCGTCTGCAGGTCATTTAGCACCACATTCTCCATGGACATGCTGTGCGTGAACAGAGAACGGCGACCATCGTCCGGCCCAGACGCCCCATTCCAGTCGCGGAAGGCTCTGCTCACCAACTGGAGTCAGACTGTTTTGTTGATATTCACTTTAGTGCAGCTCCATCTAGTGGATGCATAACGTAACTCCAGCCTCTCCTGCAGCGTCTATTCTATGCGCCTTATAGAGCGGAAAATATGGTAATAAATTACAATGCAGTTTGTTGGTGACAAACTGTGAATAATTTACACAATTCAACTCAGATTTTGTTGCGTAATTCTAACCACAGCCAGATTTCTGCGTGAACAGATTACGCCTCTAAAGTGACGCGCAGTAGAAGAACGTCACACAGCAGCACAATGTTTACAGAAGCAGCAACGGACGCCGCCATTTTAAAGTTTATTCACAATGAGAGGCGACAGACAGGATCATAAAAGGAATCTAATAAGAAAGCTCAGCTAACAGCAGCGGCTTTTCATGCAGCACAACTCCATTTCGATTGACGCTAACTCCTGTAACGTCCCTTTGGATAAGAACTAAGAGTGGTGGGATCCATTTCACGGACAAAAACCTCTTTAATAAATTTCATAATTACAATTTTCATACATTTACGGGAAGCATCCACAGCCGAGACAAACGCTACAAAAAAGAAAACAGTACGGTGGCCGACAGGTGCAAACGAGCAGCAAAATGAAAAGACTAAAAATAGAAGCAAAAACCTTCAATCAACAAAACAAATCCAAGCAAAAACAGAGAAAGAGATCTGAACAAACTCCTGTGCTACTGATAGCTAATAGCCATCAGTAGCACAAAGCCACACAGGCAAACCCACTAGAAGGAAACATTCTATTGGCTGAGAGGTTGCTAGGCGATGGTGCATTTTTGTTCCAAAGGCAAGCAGAGCCGTGAAGTGAAAGGTTTGAGTAAACATTACAAGTTTTGAGAAGAAAGATGAAGTCCTGCTTTCAAAATGAAAATGTAAAGGTATTCAGTGTTTTGAGAACAAAAGACATGAACTGTCTTTTGAAAATGTGACATAACCATTCAGACTCTTGGAGCTTTGGAAACAATCAGATCCAAATTAGTCCCATATATATGAGTAGCAAAGATCGGATTTTTTGGAGTTGAAAAGATGAGGATTGTGGAGAAAAAAACGGGTTAATGTCGCATTAGCCTGCTGTGTGAACGTAGCCTTTGATTCAGCAAATCGACTGAAGGTTGGAGTTTGTCACCACAGAAATAGTTTCTCATTTCAAATATTTTTCTGCTTCATCTGATTGATTTGTCTCACCGTCTTGTGTTGGGCCTCCATGTTGGCCAGCTGTTCCTCATAGACGACCACCTGGTCCCTCAGAGCCAAACACTCTGCAGTCACAGCATCCACCGCCTGCAGAGGCAATCACAAGAGGAAGGTCTGAGTCTACTCTTCACTCAAACACAAAAAGACTCGCTCTGGAATCCATTGTTGCTTCAATATCTGGTGTGAATTTGGTTAAACTCACTGAACAGGAAGTAGACGCCGCATTGCAGAGGAAAAGTAGAAACAAAAGCTCCAGATACATTTAGCAGCAGGGGGTCTCGACTCACACACTTCCTTTTAAGATTAATGCAGTCGGAGTGTCGGCTTTTATATTTGCACACAAGAATCCTCTTAGGGAAATTGGAAAAAAAAACAATTTTGTGCTTTGTGAAATAAAATACCTGAAGAATTAAGGTTTGTGTTTGTAGATCTGTAAAACTGTCCTCTGCCCGAGTCACAAAACTCTGGTGGAACATTTAATATTTCGACTTTCCTCAAACTGGTTGGACAGCAATGCCCAAAGTGGGGCAACAGAACAGAGTATTTCTAGAAATATTACCAATTATCCAACACTAAATGCATTTTTAAGGTTTGCTCAGATGAAAGTAGAGACGGTGAGGCAAACCTGCCGTCAGGTTCTGCTTTTAAATCCTCTGATGTTTTTGGATTGGTGGCGTCCCGCAGGGCGCCGCTTGGCTCGCCTGCATTTCCTTTTGTAGTAGCACTTAAACAATTAATCTATTTTTTAAATAATCGTCCACTGATTTAGAAATCAATTAATCAAATACAGACTCAAAAAAGCCCAATTACTGAAAAAAACAACATATCAATCGCAGTAAATAAGAGAAAACAGTAAAATAATAAATTTATTTTGCATTTTAGATAAAAATTATCCTTTGTAAATAAAAATCGGTCACCTGGTTCAGAATCTGTAACAAAAATATGCAAATCTCTCCTACTAAGGTCCTTTTGCTGTCTAATTATTAATCAGTTAATCAAAAGCGATAATCAATAGATCTGTATTTTGATGTTTAGTAAAATGTCTGTTTTTAGCTTCAGATTTTTTGTCTGCTACAAATGATCAAACGTTCACCAAGTCAATGTTATTTTAATGTTTATTTTATCATTTAAAAAATGAATTTAATACATGTATTTCTATTATTGTACAAAAATAAGTGTTAAATAAAAAATGCAATGTGTCAAAAAAGTGTTTAAAAAAAACCCGTAATGAATTAAAAATTTTGAAAGATCAGAATAAAATCAAGCAAATTTGTTTGATTTTGTTGTTTTTTGTAGAAAAGTAATTAATTTTACTTTTACCTGAGTAATTTTATCATGAAGTATTTTTACTTTTACTTGAGTAAAACTTCTGTATTTGCCTGAATTTATTATTTGTTATTTATCTGAATTATTGTCATTTTTGTCCTTAAAATACCAAACTTTCCACCTAGCTTTATAATTTGGACTGTCTGATGATGTAATTCTTAAATATAAAATGATAATTTGATCAGGAACTCAGTACTTGAGTAAACTTTTTACCAAATACCTTTTACTCCTGGGTAATTTCTTGGCCAGTTTTTCTGAACTCTGCCTTCCTCTGATAATAAGCATCATTTATTTGGGTTCATTAAATTAAATCATTGGTTCAGTTTTCATGTTTTTTACCAGCTTTTAGTCTGAAATTGTGACTTTTTCACAAAGTTACCTTCCACAGAGAAACTTTTGAGAATCATGACACGAAACAGGTGCAAAATAATAAAACTGGAAGTTCAGCTTGTTGTGGGTTAATCTGTCCAACGCTCCCTCTTGTCCTCCACATCTCTGCTCTTCATCTACTTCCCTGCCAGATTTTCCCACCGAATATTGTCGCCCTGCAGCTGCAACCAATTCAGAGCGTCAGAACGGAGCCAGCGGCGGCATCGGGGCGCTGCAGCATCGTGAAATGTGTTACATCTGTAAGGGAGGAATCAAAGCCGCGCTCACATCTGGTCCAGCTGCGGGACGATTACTTCAGCCTGGTGTGAGGAAGAGGAGGAGTCGTGTTGATGGTTTGGTTGCTGAACAACTACAGGTTGCTGCTGCTGAAACGCTTGACAACACCTCCACCTAGTGGCCAAGCTACATTATTACATCAGAGGCCATATTAAAATCACATTCAGACATTTTTCCCTTCGTTATTAAAACACAATAAAGATCTTATAAATTAGGAATCTGTTACAGAAACTCAAACCACTTTATTATGACTTTAGTTTTGTTTGAAGAATTCAGGTTCAAATAAACTTTAATATTTAGGGGGGTTGGGGGGGAAAACAGTAACTGAATGTTTTCCAGGGCTGTTGCCTTGCAGCAAGAAGGTTCTGGGTTCGATTCCCAGCCCCGGTCTTTCTGCATGGAGTTTGCATGGGTTTTTTCCAGGTACTCCGGTTTCCTCCCACAGTCCAAAAACATGACTGTCAGGTTAATTTGCCTCTCCAAATTGCCCCTAGGTGTGAGTGTGTGTGTGCATGGTTGTTTGTCCTGTGTGTCTCTGTGTTGCCCTGCGACAGACTGGTGACCTGTCCAGGGTGACCCCACCTCTCGCCCGAAACGTTAGCTGGAGATGAACCAGCACCTCCTGACCCCATTAAGGGACAAGGGTGTCAAGAGGATGGATGGATGTTTTCCAGCCACATAGTATCATTTTATAGCACAATCAAGCAGCTATGTTACCTTCAGTTTAACGCTGCACAGATCAAATATAACTTAAAAGAAATTTCATTTCATAATTTAATACCTTGAAATTGGGCCTGTGTCTCTTTAAGAAGCTCCTACTCTTCCTGAAACTCCGTCTTCAGGAAGTCATTACAACATGGCTCCTGTATTAACCCTTTAACAGCATTTTTACTAGCGCTACTCTGAGAAGTGGCTCGTTTAATGAGCTCAGCAGATGCACAGTTCACCAGAGGGTTTGCTAATTGCTGCTGGCTAGTCTGGAGGAGCAAAGCAGGGGAGTAACAGGCGACGGTTTCTCTGTGAGACAGAAACTATGGAAACTGCAGCAGGAGATGCACCTCAAAGGCTGAATGGTTGCCATGGAGATTAAAGGATTTCAGCACACACATGAGCATGATTGACAGCGCTAAGACCCACCCGCTGGCTCTGATTGTTTCTTTTTAGCACTGGGAGAAGGCAGAGGAGCTATTTTTTTTTTCAGATTATTTGTCTCATACTGTCACAACATGATGACAGCTTCAACAAAAATGTAAAAACATATATTTTTATAAAAGTTACATAATGCAGCATCAATTAAATCACATTCCTTACGTATCTTCAGGGCTCTGCCTCAGATGTTTATGTTTTTCTTTTGTTTTAGAGATTCAGCAAAAAAAAAAAATCTGATATTTAATAAAGCGGAGAACAAATGTTACCTCAGCAGCATCTTGTTGTCCCTGTTGGACGACGATCCTCTGATGTGCAGCTTTCTCAAACTCCTTCTGGAGACATTCAAGCTCTTCCTTCAGCTCCTCTGTGTCACAAATAATCTCATCCTGCAGTCAGAAGACGGAAAGAACCGAAATGTGTTCTGACTGAGGTGGACGGGCAGGAATAGGAGGTGAGAAAACCTCGCCAACGTGCAGCAGACACACCCTACCCTCTGCCTGCGCAGTTTTTCCACCGCTGCCTCCAAGCTGAACTTTGGTTTCACTGCAGCGCAGGTGATTTCGGTGGAGGCGGGTTGACCGTTCAGATTCTCCTCCAGATCAGCGATCTGGCATTCAAGAGAGCCGTTCTCCTCTTCCAAACAGTGAGCCTGAAGGCAGCGGAGCCAGAGGTGAAGAGGCGGAACAAGAAAGGTTTCTCAGTAGGTTAGAGAGGGACCGGTCTGATTTTAATATCAGTATTCGTTCTGATATTGAGAGAAGTTCTAGATCGGGTATTGGTGACAATGTCCCCGACCAATATTGGCAGATCTGTTCAGTCTTATTCTATGCTCTGTGATTTTACAAATCCTAATTGAACTTTCTGAACCATTTGGTTTGTAGCAGTTTATTTTAAAATGTTTGATCAAGATAATAAATGATAAATTATCCCAGACGTTATTGCGATAAAGGATAATATTGTTGGTTTCAGACCATTTTCAAGTAATATAATACTGATGGCATAATAATGCAAGAGCAAATGTTCTCAAAGATCAACAAACTTTAAATTCTAACGAACACTGGAACTGGAAGACATTTTAAATACCCAAAATAAATAAGAGAAACAACAAATACAATTCTTAAGTTTCTGTAAACAAAATTATCCTTCAAATAAAAGGGTTAGTTAAGACCAAATCACCAGACAGAAAACTTTTATCTTCCAGTTTTTGGTAGAAATGGAGAAAAGAGGAAAACGATAAATCATACCAATGGATATTGAGCTTTTTCAAAAATATGATTGATTTATTGTGACAGTAAACCTGTTGTTTTTGTCTGTTTATTATTTACTCCTAATTGCACTGACTAAACAAATTATTGTGAAGATGTTGGTGTATCTAAGTTTGGTGTACTGGTGCAGAGTTGGCACATAAATTTGTAATTTAGTACATTTATGTCTATTTAAAAAATAAGCATTTTAAGTCAATTGAACTGTTTTTCTGTATTGGTTCGTATCGACAGAAACTAAACCTCAGATATTGGTACCGGTACTGACAGTGAAAAAGTGGATTAGTGCATCTCTAGTTTAATGTCTTTCCACACCAACTCAATGAGTTTGACCAGCCGGTCGTTGAGGGCAGCCATGGTGGTCCGCTCCTGGACGAACTGGTCCAGACCCGCTTTGTTCACAGCTTTGGCTGCAACAAAGTCTATTTTATCACAGCCACATTGGTCTGCAGAGGCACACCTGCAAGAAAAACAACACAGAAACCGGACTGTAGAAGCAAAAATGTAAATCTGACATTTGTTATACGTAAAAACCTCGACTAACAGTGTGTTTCTATTAAAAGGCTTTTGTTTCCACCATGTTATTGATCCTCCTGTTCGGTACTTTCACTCTGAGCTCAACATTATGTACTTCCTTACATTGTTCAAAACAAACATTCAGATATTTATAGTCTCATTTAATCTTACCAAATATTTTTATCTAATTTCTAGTGCTTGAAATAAAGACAAAACTAACTTACAATTAACTCTTTTAGCAAAATATAGTTGTTTGTTTTAGGTCAACAATTCTTTAATATAGAAGAAGTTGCTCAACTGGCAAGATTATTTAACTTGTACTTAAATTTAGCAAATTCTTCCCATGTTATAAAATAATCTGCCAGTGGAACTAGTATATTTAAAAAAACATTTCAGGAATTATTGACTTAAAACAATGTCCTGTATGTTGCAGAAAAGTATCTTGTAAGTTATTTTTTTCTCATTTCAAGTGTACTTGAAATAACAAAATATTTGCACTAGAAACCAGATCTAAAAAAATAGAAAATTAAAGTTTATTTTCACTGTATATTTATTTCCAGTAACATATTTTGTAAGAGTTGCACTTTTTGTTAATAATGAATAGAAAAATAAATTTAGCTATGCAGAGATTTAAACATGTGGTTCAAACACGTTTTTAAATAAACATTAAAACAGCCAGAATATATTTTTTCCCGGTATTAGCGTAATAAAGGATGTGATGAACTCTGACCTGGCGGAGGCCTGGCGCAGCCTCGGCCCTCCGTTAGGACTCCACCCGTCGTCGTCAAACAGCCGGCGGTATGAAGACACTCTGAGCATGGCTATGGCTCAGGATCGGGTCGGGATACAAATGGCGTCAGCCGCGCCAAACCCGGCTTTATAACCGCAGGGAATGTGAATGTGGCATCGAGGTGAAGCTCACTGCTTATAGCATGAACGTCATTCAGCGAGGACTTCTCACGTACCCGAGGAGTAAACTACTAAATCAAACTGGACAGTTATTGGGTTTTATTCCGTCTCCCACCAGTAACAATACAGTCCCTGCATGATGTTGCGATGTATGCTTATGTGATTTTTACCGCCTAAAAATCTTTATAAAAATGTGGTCAAAGCTTTATTTGTGCCCTTACATGGTATTTTTAAATAATGTTTTAGCTTTATGGTCTACCTGTAGTTTTAGCAATGGCGGCGAAGGAAGTGAACGAAGTCGTTCGGTCCGTGGTTTCAAATATTTAATTAGTACTAACCGCCATCTTGTTCGGATCGGGACTAAAAACACTAACCGCCATCTTGTTCGGATCGGGACTAAAAACACTAACCGCCATCTTGTTCGGATCGGGACTAAAAACACTAACCGCCATCTTGTTCGGATCGGGACTAAAAACACTAACCGCCATCTTGTTCAGATCGGGACTAAAACCATAGACATAATATAAGGATAGACGCCTCGTGCGTCGCTCTCGCCTATTGTCGCTGACGAGATTTAGGGCGGCCATCTTGGAGCGGTACACCACTCCACTCAGCATTATGTGTTTTGCAGGCAAAATGACACATCAGCGCATTTAATCGATCATAACACGTTTTTTTGTTACTGGAAACTATATTCAGACATCTATCAAAAGCTACAGTTATAAATAATTGTATTATTTAAGTATGTTTTTAATACATAGTTCAGGTATATAGCATCAGTATATATACCATCATATTGGTATATATATGTCCATCTTACTTATGAAATGTTGTTTGTGGAGCCTCACATCAATAATCCATCGATCTGAACAACAATATCCCTGTTGTTTTGATTGGCAAAGTAGGAGGGACTCCCGCTCCAAGATGGCTGCCGTATTTCCTGTGCCGGAGCAGCCAATGCGGGGTCTGCTCTTATATTACGTCTATGGTTTACAGCGCACACAAGTGCAATTTCCTGTCTGCGCCTCCAGTAAGAAATCATTTTTCAATTTATACAGATAAACTTCCTGAATCAATAAGTACAACATTCTAAAATGTATCTACAAAACACATAAATTTGTTTTACCAACATGGGATTCAAACACATTTTTAAATAGTCAAAATTGACTTTAAAAGAGAAAGGAAATACAAATTAAAAGGACCTAAGATTTTCAAAATGCAAAGATGCATTTCAATAAAAGGAACAATCTAGACAATCTCTTTCTGTTTCTAATAGAAATGTGAAAATTACCGATATGGCATTGGATAGTTTGATATTTTGTTTTGCATTTGAAATATCTCCATAATAGTCTTCAGAGCTGGAAAAGCTCTTTTTTTAATGTGAATAGGAACAAATATAAAGGTTAATATATGACATTATATTTTATTTTTTTTGTGATGTACTCTTCTCTACTCGGTCAAGTTGCAGAAATGTGTGACGCAAATACACTTGATACTTTCTGCTTTTTCATTCATAATTTCTTAGTTGTTACACGAACAAGTCACATTTATTATTGTGTAAATTAAATAAAACAAAATGAAAATCAAAGCGTAAAACAAGGGGATGGTTGTATTATTTTTTTTTTTTTACCAGTCTGGGTTACAACAAAAATAAGTTGAAAACACAACAATGGCATTTCATCTAGTTTTATTCATCTTAAATAAATTAAAAAGTACCCAAAAACATTAAAGTTGCTATTAAATGTACCTTAAATTTATGAAACAAAAAAAGACGTCAGATAACTAAAAGATGTTTTAAATCCAAATTTTAAAACTGTTCAATCACGTTTTCTTGCTAATGACAGTTTGTCTTTCTATTGAAAAGGTAAACAGCTTCCTCAAGCAAAATTAACCATTTGGCAAAACTCACATTAATGTTTGTTATATGTTCTTATTGTCTCTGTAGCTTAATATTTACTGCTTTTTTGTAATTAGGTTTTCCGGACATCAGTTACTCAAGATGCCGATCGGAGGAAATGAGTGTCATGATTGTGAAAACTAAAGCTGATGTTTGTCGAGAAAAACCGTTAAAGAGGAAACATTCAACACACCGAGGGGGGAAAAGTTCCTTATTTCTACAACCACATGTTTTGCAAGAGTTCGAATTGAAAAAAAAAAAAAAGTAACTTCAGTGGCACAGCTGGGACCGGAGTACAAAACCGTAGACAAATGAGGGTTTCAATCTTGGTACATCTGCTCCCAGAAAACACTGCAGCACTTAGAAGAGCTTTTACTCAGCAAACACTCGATACAGCTGCAGTATGAGACATGTGGGAGGACATGTAAACAAACACAGATATATAAACGGTACCACTGTAATGGCTGACAGGAGACAACGTCACAGAATCTCACCACCGGGACAGTCATGAAACACAAAACGTTCATATTTACATCAAGACGTCAAAACCCTGGGAGGGCGGCTCTACACTCGGCCAGGAGGTTTAGTGTGATAAGTTTGTTCTGTAAGGCCGACAGAACTGAAGGTACGGAGGGAAAAACATGACAAAAATAAGGTGGTCGTCGACCTGAGTGAAGCTGAAATTAAATGAAATTGGTGTCAAGCCTTGGTGCAGAAAAAATCTGCTTGTGTCGCTATAATTTTAAAGATAGCAATAAATTTTTCAAAAGGTCAACCTCCGTTTACAAAACAGAAAATTGTGTGTGAATCAACTGTGCTTCAAAAAGTTTAGCAACACATTAATACAAAAAAATTATATAATCTTTGCTTGGTTTAATTAATGTCCGACCTGTAGAAAAAAAAAATTAACGGCACAAAAAGACTTGTACAAGCAGACTTGTACAAAAACAAGTCTACAAGTCTGTTTGACCTTTGATGACCTCTGGAAACACATTAATATCTTCAAAATGATAGCAGTACAAAATGTTTTGCACAAACGTTTGACACCAATTTGAAGAATGTCCGCAGCCAACTTCAATCAGGTTGTTGTTTATAGTACTGGTACAAAAGTAAACCAAACTCCAGTAAAAAGAAAAAAAAAACAAATGTTGCAAATGCAGGAGAAAAAATATATAAATAACAGTTAAAATACAACCAATGTGTTAGCTAATAAATTCTATTGTCTCCTCAGCTAAAATGCAGCAACAAATGATTGTCGTACTTAAGCATAAACATTCATAGCAACTAAATACTATACTTATCCCATTCCTACGGAAGAAGATTAGGGTCATTAAAAAAAAAAAAAAAAAGAAAAATCTGACTTTTTTCTCAGAATCAGAATTGCCTAAATGCACCATTAGACAAATCTAATTATAAAACGCAAATCTACGAAATAATTTTGGGACAGTATTTCCGAGAGTGAAGGTTTACAAAATTTATAACAAGGAAGAAAAAGTTATGTGATCATTTTTATATCCTACCAAAATAATTGACTTAATTTATGTGGATTTTGACATAAACCGATCAAATTGTAATTCTGAGTTTAAAGTCAGAATTCTGAGGAAAAAAAATCAAAAGAATTCTGAAAATAATTCTCAGACAAAGCCAGAATTCTAAGTTCAAAGCCAGAATTATGAAAAAGAGTCGAAAGAATCCTGAAAATAATTCTCAGACAAAGCCAGAATTCTAAGTTCAAAATTAGAATTATGAAAAGAGTCGAAAGAATTCTGAAAATAATTCTCAGAAAAAAGAATTCAGACATTAAAGTCAGAATTCTACAAAGAAAATATTCAGAATTCTGAGAGAAAAAATAAAATGAATCCTGAAAAAAATGTCAGAAAGAAAGAAAGAATAAAAAAAAAAGTCAAAATTCTAGAATTTTACCTTTTTAGTGGTGGCCCTAATCTTCTCCCGTATATTTCAGACTAAATGATCAACAGTAATATTTACCGCCACTCCTGGAAGTAGCTCTCCCGCGTTTAGCGTGGGTCTCTCTGGATAGTGTTTCCACAGTTTCTCCACTCACTGTTTTTTGGCATGAGTGTCTTCCCGTAAAGAGTCAGCACACAGCGAGGTCCGGTCTCCGTCCTTTAAGTCGTTAAAATGTGCAACAGTTCAAACTCTTCCCCATGGAAAACGCGACGCCTGCTGAGGTCAAAGTGACAAAGCCTGTGACGGCCGAGTTGGTGGGCGGTTCGGTGACACAGAAAGCGGGTCGGCGACCCGGCGGGTCGGGCCGTCGTTGGTTAGTCGTCGTCTGCAGACATGAGGAACCCCAGGATGAAGTTGATGGCTTTCTGTCGGTCCTGACCCGACTGCCTGTTGACCATGTTGGGCGGCGGTCGGATGAGGAGGCTGGCGAAGAGAGTAGCTGGAAAAACAAAACCGTCCATATTAATGTCTATTATAGAAATCATGTTTATTATTATTATTATTTTGACTCATTCTCAATATTTATATCACTCTCACTGCATCCTTTTCATTTATTTAAATTAATTCCTTATTTTGTACTGCTTACATGTTTATCAACTTCCACTCATTCACTTTTATTCATTTAGACTCAGTAATTTTTTTAATTAATTCCTTTGATTCTCACAAAATAAATGTTATCGTTAATGTTATTTTTAATCAAGTCATTCATTCTTGGCTTTAAATTTTATTAGATTTTTTTCTGCATTCAGCCTAATTCTCATTTAATTTGAAAATTCCAAATTATTCTTGGTAATTTTGATTAGTTTGTAGATTTCTATCTATTCTTGGTTTTTACTTTCATATATTTTGTTTATTTTCAATTTTTATTCAATTTCATTCACCAATTGAATTTTATTTTCCTTTTACAAATTTATTAATTACACAAAACAAACATTACAAACAAAAAGAGGCATCAATCTACTAAATGACTTAATTCTATTCATTGTTCATTTCCTTTAATTTTCTTATTAACCAATTTATTCTCGCTCGTCTCACATTTTGGTTCTTTATTTCAGATATTCATTCACATTTCATTTATTAAATTATTTTCAATTATTTGTTTTGATTTATTTACTTAATTTAACTTGTTAATTTATAAATATTCATTCGTTCATTTAAATTTTTGCGTACTATTTCATTTGTTCTTTCTTCAGTCTTTGTTCATTTTCAGTTTTGCGTATTGATTCATTTGTTCTTTCTTCAGTACTTTTTGTTTGTTCATTTTCATTTTTGCATATTGATTCATTTGTTCTTTCTTCAGTACTTTGTTCATTTTTGTTTTAGCGTATAGATTCATTTGTTCTTTCTTCAGTTCTTTTTGATTGTTCATTTTCATTTTTGCGTATTGATTCATTTGTTCTTTCTTCAGTTCTTTTAGTTCGATCATTTTTGCATATTGATTCATTAGTTCTTTCTTCAGTTCTTTTTGTTTATTCATTTTCATTTTTGCATATTGATTTGTTGGTTCAGAATTCTGAGGAAAAAAAGTCAAAAGAATTCTGAAAATAATTCTTCAGTTCTTTTTGTTCGTTCATTTTTATTTTTGAGCATTGATTCATTTGTTCTTTCAGTTTCTTTTTGTTCGTTCATTTTCATTTTTGCGCATTGATTCATTTGTTCTTGCTATTGATCGGTTTCTTACCGATGAGGTTTGCTGTGAGGTTGTTGTTGTTCGAGTGCTTCAGCAGTTCCTTCAGGAAAGACATCAGGTATCGAAACACGTTCCGATGCGGCCTGGAGAGCTGGGAGACCAGCTGTGAACGTCAGAGACAGACGTTTACTGCAGATTCATCACTTCGCTTTGTGTTGCAGAAACAGAAACATCTGCCTACCTGCTTGCAGAGGCGGCTGTCGTGGGAGCTGTCAAGGCACCGTTGGTAGAGTTCGTAGCAAACCACCGGCTCCGGCAAGGCCTCCAGGAAGATCAGCAGAGCTTCGGCTACGGAGTGGTTACAACCAGCTGGACAAAAGTTACGGAGAAACTGGAGTCCAGTGGAGTTTACGCAAAGAACAACCGAGTCCAAAATGACTTTCTGCACATATCAATTCATTTTCTACCTACAGTTTCTAAAGGTAAGTGTATGAAAAAAAATGCCTTTGAATGTTAAAGTTTTATACTTGAATTTTTCTGGCAATGTTGAGAGGTTTCATTTTGGCTCTTTGCATTATTTAGCCTCTTCAGAGCCTTCATATGTTATCAGTCTGTTAAAGATAGTATTACTGATAGCAATGCAATTTGCACAATGCCCGTTTTGTTTAGGTTTCTCCTTGGAAAAAGTTATTAAAAACAAGTTTTTGTCTAAATTAAGGTGCATTCATGGTTCCTTTTTCCACATAATGTAACCGGTAGTGCTTATGATAAAATAATAATGATAATAACAGTTATGTGATCGTATTGGTATTGGTGATCGGTATCGGCAGGAAAAAACCTGATCGGCACATCTCTAGTGTGTATGTATGTATATATATATTTTTTAACTTTAATCATCCTAAAATGTAACATTTTATAAGCTAATGTGAAGATAATCTTCATTAACATCTTGAGCATGTTGCAGATGATATTGTTGTTCAGGATAATTCAGTCTCATCACTGCACCTTTTAAAAAATAAAGATGATTTTTAATAAAATGATGTCAAGGATACGCAGAGACTCCGGGATGCTGGTGTCCAGGCAGTCAATGATGCTCTGGAGCTCCTCCTGCAGGCCTGGAGTCTGGAATAAATCCTCCTGCAAGCAAAAACATAACGACTCAAACGCCAGATCATCTAATGGCACAAAGTATTAGAGACAGGCGAAGAAAAAAAAAAATAAATTACAGGAATAAAGTCAGAATATGGAGAGGAAAGAGCCGTACGACAAAAAGTTGAGATAAAATAAAATAATGATGCGAGGATAAAGTAGTATGATGAAAAGTCACAGGACAAGAAAGTTGGAATAATACAAGTACTTTGACAAAAAAGTAAATATCAGATTAATAAGAAAAACATCAGAAGGACATGAAAATAGTCATAATAATGAGAATAAAGTGACAAAAAGTTAAGACTAAAGCCATAATGATACGAAAACAAAGTTGTAAAATTTTGCAAACCATCATGAATAGAAAAAAGTCAAAATATTACAAAAATAAAGTTGTAATATTTGTGAAATTAAGTAGTAATTTTATATCTTCTACATGAAAACAATAAATGAACATGATAAATATTGAGGAACTTGTAAAGTTGCATTTTTTTTGCAAATGGGACCAAACAAAAACTTAAACGAGCTGATCACGTCTTTGTAAAACTACAAGTTTTCTCTCATTAAAGCAACTCTTGTCTTTTAATTTTACGACTTTCTTCTGAAAGTATTGGGTTTTAATTCTGAAAATATTACTTTATTATCAGAATTTTAAATAAAAGAATAAAATCTTTGTCTGTCCCCAATAATCTGTCATAATCTAGAATCTCTGGATTACAACAAAACTACATTTATTTGATTAATCAAAGCCTAACTTCATCTTAAAATTTAAACTTCTTCATGTCGGTGATCAGACAAGTAACAGAAAAAGTAACTCAGGGTTTCCCCCAGAAAACTTGCTAAGCCCAGTGGTCCCATTCTGCTCAGGGCCTCATCCAGCCTTGGACCGGCCCTGCATGATGAGGTAATCTGCTGCACTACTCAGAGATTCGCAACAAACGGGAGATTTAATTCAATGCTGCTAATTTGACTTTAAGCTCTTCCAATTAATGTCTGTGAGTTTTTAATAATCGTTACAGAGACTATTCTGATTGGTCGAGTTAATGGGACGAGTTTCTCAGATCTCCGTGTGGCCGCGCCCATTTAATCCAAGTAGACAACGCATTTCAAATGGTTTGATGGATCGTGTAACCGGAAAAATAATATTAAAAATAATAATAAAAAATAAAATCAGCGTGATGCGTTACAGACCGAAGGGCGCGGAAGCTCCTCACCGGGCTGAACCTGCATTATCAGGTTAGCGCTGCTCGTTATCCACAGACGCTCCGGGCAGCCGAGACCCACAGACATAAACTTTACATGGAAGACAGACCCAGAGCCACACGCTGGGCAGCGTGTTGAGGTGTAAACGCAGCCTATAATTGTTTGTTCACAAAGATAAATCATTCTCACCCCTCCACAACGCTACCTCTGAATTAGCTATGAGTTATTCCTGTGGTTCACATGGAGCTACGTAACCAGAGCTAACCCGGCGGGTTTTAAACTAATACATAGAGTTCTCAAAAGGATCATAATTCTTCACAGTAGGTTGATGTGAATATCCATTCAGGTCAGCCTGTGTCCAGTTTGAGTGAAAGGAAGCGCGAGCAATCCCTCTGGGGTAAAGCAGCGGCCGCGAGCGAGGCAAAGCACAGAGGCAAAGCACAGAGGCAAAGCGCAGAGGCAAAGCGCAGAGGCAAAGCGCAGAGGCAAAGCGCAGAGGCAAAGCGCAGAGGCAAAGGCACAAAAGAGGCAAAGCGCAGAGGCAAATCACAGAGGGGCAAAGCACAGAGGCAAATCACAGAGGGGCAAAGCGCAGAAGCAAAGCGCAGAGGGGCAAAGCGCAGAGGCAAAGCGCAGAGGGGCAAAGCACAGAGGCAAAGCCCAGAGGCAAAGCAGAGGCAAAGCACAGAGGCAAAGCACAGAGGCGCCAGCTGTCCGGTTTAAATGCATAAACTATAAACCTATTTATGATAAACCTATCCTTTAGGAATAAATCTGCTCTGCTAGTGAAATGCTCAGAGCAACAGAGACACTTGCAGACCGGCTTTAAAAAAAAAAGATTTAAAAAAAACCTTTTCCCCTAAAAACGTAAACAAGGAATACTTAGCCTGGCAGCGGGGCTAGTAAAGCATGGCGGGCCGCCAGGCTTATAATACACTGGGGGAAACCCTGTAACTTAAATAAAATAAAAGCATTTTTATTTCACTTAAACTGACATGACACTTTGTCAAACTTTCCTTTTGTTTAAAGAAACCATAACTTTTTCTTCATTGTGGAAGCTATTTGATAAAGTCAGACCAACGTGTGTTTTAATAAAACTGTCGTTGAATAATCTGGACGTGTCGTCGAACCTGATCGCAGGACTTGGTGAAGAGGTGGTTGACCAGGATCCAAACCTCTTTGGGGATTTTCAGAGGGACGTCATCAGAACTTCCTCCATCCGCAAACATCAAATTCACCATCGACTTTTCCTGAGAAGCAAAAAAATTTACAGTTTCTATCAAGAAATATGTTATTTTCAGAGAAATTAAAAGCAGCTAATTTGATAATTTGAAGGGGAGAACGTTTCACAAAGCTGGAAATGTGAGTTTTGTTTCTGCAAATGGATCCCAGGTCCAGAAATAACCAGTTTGGCTCATTAAACTAATGAAGCACCGACCAGGAACATCTAAAACTTTAAGATTACTTCTTCAAATTACTTTTAATCTTGTGTGCTCCAAAGCTCTGGGATGAGATAAAACATGAGTCGAACTTTCACTGGAGGTGTTTTAACCGTTTCTCCTCCAGGCCACATGACAAAGATAAAACCTCAAACTAAACTACAAAGCTGACAGAGCTGCTGCTCATGTTTGATAACAATGAACATCAAAACCGACAGGAAGTTAATATTTATCTAGTTTCATGACAGAATATTCAAAGCTGACCCATTATGCGTCCTTGAACAGGTTGTGATAGGTTAAACAAAACGTGTTCATTACAGTTTTTGCACAAAAGCAAAGATTTAATGAGGCGCTTTAGGGTTCCTGTCACTTTAAATCCTAATAATCTTCTGCTGGCCACGAAAACAAACTCAACATTTTACACTCGCATGTGGAAACAGCTGCAAACAGATGTGCAATCATACAACTGAACATATTTGAAAAGCAGAAGTGGAGCCCCCTGCACAACCAAAAAGAATGCAGCAAGTGGTTCATAGATGGTAAGTCAACAACAACACACTCGTCGTTTCCAGCAGCCACTGTGCAGCAGTAACAACAGCTCGCCAGACAAAATCCCAATAATTCATATAACCAACAGAATTGGGCAAAATAAATTGTTTTTCCAATAAAAAGAAAACAAACCAAAAAAACCTATTTTTTGGTAAAAACGTGTTTGTTTTTCATTCAGTGGGTAGAGATACTTTATAAAAAAGTTACTAAAGTAAAAGTACTTCTTCAAGGAATATTTTTCAAAAATGTTACTGAGGTAAATGTAACTAGTTACAGCTGAACTCTGCAGGATGTTGATAATGTGGCGTAAAGGCAATAACTGACTCGTATCCGGGCCGATGCCGCCCTCTGGTATCAGATTATTGGTTTCTGTTAATCATTTACCTTTTCTGTCCCGCTGTCCTCTCCCTGAGCAAGAAGCCAGCCCGCAACCACAGCAAAGAAACGAGCAAGAGGAGAGAAGACACACAAAGCGACACGTGTAAGAGCAGAAAAACCCCAAAATTCAAACGCTCTCGCTTTTAATATCATCAATCAATCTGACTGTTGAAGTGGAAGTTCAGGAGTTTATCCCAAAGTTTGACCAGATAAGGTGGGAAATATACAGGAAGAGATGATGAGACAAGAATGAGACAAGAAAGAACAAAGTCAAAGTTTCCTGGATTTTTTTTTTCTTTTAGGAAATCCTGTTGAATGTTTCTGCTACTTCCGTGTTCGCAAACAAAAATACACAAGTTGAGACATTTTATGTTGCTAAATATAAACCGACTGGTGACGGATTTTAGCCTGAGGGACGAAATAAGCCCTCACACGTTCACACTCTGCAAAAACAAAGTCTTACCAAGGAGTTTTGGTCCAGTGGTGCAGACATGTTTATTACACTTTAAAACAAACTTTTCAGCAAAACACAGGAGCTTCTTTTAAGTCAATAAACACATTAATGGAAACAGTGCCAGTTCCTTTGGAAGATTATTTCACTAACTTGTAATTTAAGTAAGTGAAATAATATTTCAACATATTTCCACTATTAGACCAAAAAGACTTGGAAATATTTTGTGTTTTTGACATATAATTTCTATTGCAAATATTACAGTATACATGAGAGAAGACAAAACTTAAAAGTGTCCAAACGTTTTTACACTGAGGGATAAAATCCCCCAATTAAAAACAAAAAAAATATTACTGTGATTCCCTTCTCTTCTACTTTCACAACAATAAATAAAACATGCAATATTTTACTTTTCCCTGAATGTTTACCATTACTTGGTTTAAATCAATGGTTCTTCAATATTGATAAAAAAGTACTTGATCTAATGGCTGATTATTTCACTTTTAACATGGGAAAAATATGTTATTATACAGGAAATAATCTGTCACTAGATCAAGAACTTTTTCATCAATATTAAAATAATTATTTAAAAACAAGCTCCTGTTTCTCGTCAGTTTTGTCTCATCTCAAATGAACTAGAAACTACTTTCACTAGAAACTACTTGCTAAGACTTGTTGCTTTTGCAGGTCCAATTCTGGTCACATCATTCTGATTATAAATGAGCTCAACCCAAAATAAATTAAACGCAGACAGCTGCTGCGTTTCCCTCACCAGGTCGATGAGGTTGGCGACCTCTCTGACCGGCTTCCTGATGCGGCACAGAGTCTCCAGCGAGGTGCCGAAGCAGCTGGACAGGTAGTTCCCGGAGATGGTGATGAAGTAGTCTTTGCCGCGGTCCAAATGGAGCACCAGGATATCATAAATAGAGTCCTGTCCAGAGTTTAGCAGGGTAACTGAGTCTTTACTTACATAAACCTCCAGGTAGATTTCCAGGGTCTCACCTGCTCAGAGAACACAGAAGAAGTCCAAAAGAAAACGTTTATTTCTCAGGAAACGAGGAGTTATCCGTTAAATTGATGTGGTTTTTGGTTTTGTTGCTAGTGCTGATCATATAAAGAACATTTAATGCATGAACTGTGGCCTAGTAAAGAGTTTGTGAAATTTTATCACAGTAAAATTCATCCATTTTCAAGGGAAGTTTTCAACTTTTTGCAGATAAAAACTGTAAAAATGAACTAAAAAAATCAATAGTTTCAGTTTCAGTATATAATTTATTACTGTTATTAATAAAATCTAGTTATAGTATTCTACCTTCTACAGTAGGGACAAAATAAACTAAAATATACCATAATTTAATGTTTTTACACACCTGATTTATCCAAGAACAAATCACAAATTTAACAAAATCCCTAATTTCAATAATGTTTAACATATTGACAAGGCAACCGTTATTTTAATTACACATAAATAAGTCAACTAGAAATTAGGAATAATAAATATTGATTACAATGAATCAATCAAAACAAATCATGTTAAGGTAAATAACCTTCCTGCTGAAACACAAAAAATAATTACAAAAAAAAATCTCTACAAAATGTTCTTGCTATGTTTTCTGGCATTTAGCAAATAGAAATACTTTTTACAAATCTAACCTACATAAAACAATTAAAGTTTAGTATGACTTAACTTCAAATAGAGAGAAATAAATATCTGCACGTGTCTTTTTACTAGGTGTATGAAAACGCTGGAGTTTTTAATACATTGAAAACATTTTGAAGCTTCTGTAAAAACACAGATTAAAAGAGAAGGAAACATAAATCTTACTTGGCTCTAAGAATCCGTCGCTGGGTTCGGCTCGCAGCCACGGCTTGCAATAGTTTGGGTCGTTTGGTTTGGGGATGAAGGCAAAGTGACACGGGACCTGGCCGTCGTTTTTGATCAGGAAGCGCTCCTTCTGCAGCTGCCTGAACTTAACGTCCTTAAACGTAAACTGCAGCACGACGGGGAGAAATACAGCAAAAAGCTCATCAACCCCGCAAATGTACACATTTATTTGGAAATATGTGAGTGCATCCTAAAAAGGTTGAGCTTTATTACATCTATCCTGCTGAGAGACACAGAAGGAAGGCAGTCGTTCTCCATCCGGTCCATGACGCGAACGATGTCTTCAAACACTCTTTTCTGGCGCTGCTCATCCACGACTTTCACCTGTTGCACCAACAAACATCAACATTAATATACATTAAACACATTTACATGTTTGGTACATGATTCATTAAAGCTGCAAAGAAATAATGTTAATAACCGACTTTTAAGACAAGTTATATCGACACAGAGAGGAAGAGAGCTAGCATTAGCCTAGCATCTTAGCAAAGATCCTCAGCAGCGTGAGATGCATGCCTCGTGAAAACATTTTGTAGCTTTACATGCCAAAACAGGTGATTTTTTTAAAATAAATGATAAATATTAGGGATGTGCTGATCAGGTTTTTTTCTGCCGACACCGATCACCCCTGAGGGACAATCGCTGATCGCCGATACCGATCACATAATTATTTATTTATTTTTTTATCATAAACACTACTGTTAAATTATGTGGAAAAAGGAA
The DNA here is from genome assembly GCA_033032245.1 of Poecilia picta. NCBI lineage: Eukaryota > Metazoa > Chordata > Actinopteri > Cyprinodontiformes > Poeciliidae > Poecilia > Poecilia picta. Next base: position 9,255,971 of record CM065362.1, read on the forward strand.
CCATAAATTCACCTTAATTTAGACAAAAACTTGTTTTCTTGTTTTTAATAACTTTTTCCAAGAAGAAAACTAAACAAAACAGGCATTGTGCAAATTGAACTGCTATCAATAAAACTATCTTTAACAGACTGATAACATATGAGGCTCTGAAGAGGCTAAATAATGCAAAGAGCCAAAATAAAACTTTCAACATTGACAAAACATTCAAGTATAAAACTTAACATTCAAAGGCAAAAACAGGATCCATTACAATAAACAATCCAGAGTTACTGAATGAAAACTTCCTGTTAGCATAGCGGCTAGCTGGTTACTGCTAGTTCTGATTGGCTGTTTCTGACTGAGTGGAGTAACAGGGAGGAGATCGATTATTTTTTAGAGATTATCTGTCTCATGTTAGGACAGAGAAAGTTTTAATATGTATGTAAAATGTATTTTTTAGGTTAGATGCTGCAGCTTTAAACAGGTTCGGTCAGAGAGTCGCTACCAGGTGGAGCAGAAGCGGCTCCGTCTGTCAAATATTACTAAATATTAAATATTACTACCTGTAGCGGAGCAGCGGTTCAACAGCAGAACCAGCGTCTTACATCGCAGCTCCAAGACTTAAATCATTTAGCGGGTTATTAGTTTATCTTTCTGACCGTCATGCTAATCCGGTGAGTGTTTGTAGCTGCGCCGCTTTACCTGCTGTCTGATCCTCCATGTCTTTTTACTGCACTGAGCCTCGATGTAGCCAAACTCCGTCATTGTTTTTATGTCTATTAGCTTCTTTGTGTTGATGCATTTTGACCTGATTCTATTTTAAGCCGCAACACGCAAATGTCCTCATTCACTCAGTGCCTTATAGTTGCACATCGCTTAGCATTTGTTGCTGCCCGTTTGCGCAGTGAAGGAAAGACGAGACCAGCTGGACAGACGGGCTGAGAAATGAGATGCAGGTGATCGGTATCGGCCGATTATGATCGGTGACCGATCGATCGGCTCACCTCTAATAAATATCATCATGTTTTAGAGAAATTTTAAAATAAAAAGTTTTAAAAACTCCCAACATTACTGCACATGTTGTTGAATGTTAGTTTATAACTGAAATGTTTTCATTTTCCACAAGATTTTATTTTACTTCCAGCTTGGCTACATTTTAATAAAAAAAAAAATAAAAAAAAAACAGTTACTAATAACTGGCAATACTTCAAATCTCAAAAAATTTAAACTATTTTCTATACAACTACAAAAAAATTTGACTCTATATGATGACTTCATTGGGGTTAAAATGTGTTTATTTTATCAAAAATATGGATTCCTATAAAGAAAAAAAGCACAGGTAAAACAGAATTTTGAAAAACTAAAGTAATTTTTATAAAGCTCTGACGTCAGGCAGCTTACTGCATGTAAACAATGCAATAAAATAAAAGTACTTTTATATTCTATTTGTTTTGATATCTTTTAAGTTTAACCTGACTTGTTTTGATCTTAAAGTTTGTTGCCACACTTTATATCCAGTTTACTTTTTAAAATTATTTTTAAGTCTTGTATGGGGAAAAAAAAAAAACCACATTTTGTTTTTTGTGGCATAAAAGAACTAAGTCAGAGATCTGCTTATATTCTGCAGTAAAAATTAGAGACGCTTCTGATGAAATAAAAACCGTGGGGTTTTGAAGTTATTTTCTCCTCTTGTTCTGGACCTTTAAACCTGATATTTGACACTCCTCAACGTCTTACCCCGATTTTGAAGAGCGAGCTGACCGGCTTGTGGTCGCTGGTTTTCATCTCCATGTGGCTTCGGTATTTGAGCTGCTGGATGTTGCTGCCCCGCCACAGAATCCTATCGCACCAGGCGGGGACTCGGCACTTCCCGCTGCAGGAAGCAGATAAAGTTTGATAGGAAAACATGAGTGGGAAATACAGAAAGTCCTGGAGGAAAGAACTGCTGACGCTGCATCAGGGCAGCAAAACGCTTCAGCTGCTGAACCGTGAGGCAAATTTATAGAAATTAAATCAGGAAGAAAAGAGAAAACTTAAGTTTAATCTGTTATCGGATTCAAATTTACAAACATCCAACTAATAATGCACGTTCGCTTTTATAGTTTTCTTCACATACAGTCAGAGCAGAAATGATTAATAATGATTAAGTGATTTTTGAAATAGTCGCTGACTAATTTAGTAATTTATTAAACATTAACTGGAGAACACAGGCTCAAAAGTGGTTCATATCAGAACTTAATTAGTTGTAGCTGAATTACTCACGGCAGTAATTAAGCTAAAAATGAACAAAAATAGACATTTTGCATGCAAGACAAACCAAAAAACCTTTCTATAGGTCAATTAAAATTCTGTAGAAATAAATAAAAAGGTCTCCTCCTAATAAACATCACCTACTATTCAGTTATTAACTGGTTAATCAAAAAATAGGCAATAATGTATTGATTAAATCAAGAAAAAAAGGACTAAAGGTTTTACATGTTAGAAATATTTTTTGTACTTTATTGCATTTTTACAAATAAAATCTTTATCTTATTATTTATAAGAGGAACTGAATTGTTTATTTTCATTTTTACTATATTTCTAATGTCGTTTCAAAAAACTGAAGATAAATTAGCAGAATGTGTCAGAATTTAATATAGTAATTGTGAGATTAATTGATAGATTCAGTTAAAATAATCGTTAGTTGCTTCTGTCCACAGTAAACATTCTGTATTAGTTTTTATTCTTACTTATTCTGCATATATTTGCAAAGATTGTAAAGTTATATTTTAAACTTCATTCATAGTGATGCATTTAATAATTTAAAGAAATTTTCCATCTGTTAAAAGTTTTAAATTAAATTTGAATAATTATCTAAAACAAGTTTTTTTTTGTAGCTTGATCTGCAAACACAACATGCATCTCAGACACAAATAAAGGCAATAAAAATATATTTGTAATGCTGGTTTTATTTCTGCAAACAGAAACTGGGAAGCAGAAAGAAAGTCTGATAAAACGAGACACACCTGGAGTCCCATCGATCCGTTTTGGTGTCGTACTTGTATGTGGGAACGAAGTTGATATCTCCCTCTATGAAGTCGACGAAGGCTCTTTTGGTTTGCCTCTGAATGTTCAGCTGCACATGGAAACAGTTTTATTTCATTTGGGAAACTAAATTCTTTTTTCTTAGCCAAACTCAAAGGAATAAAAACAACAAAAATCTGACAATCCTTCAAATTAACATCGACCTACTTCATATAACTTCTGTGAAACTGTTTGCTACAAGATGCTGTTGAGCTCAATCGGTTTAGAAACTCAGTCCACAAACAAAAGAGACATAAAACCTGTGGCTTGCATAATCCAACAGACATATGAGTAGGTGTGTTTGTTTATCATATTAATGCTGCCTGAGTTCAGTACCTGGTCGTACTCCTGCAGTTTCTTCAGCGAGTTCTCAGCAATCAGATGTTTGACCTCTGCTGCGTCGCTCAGGAAGAGGCGGTAGTTCAGGTCTCCAAGCCAGATCACCACACTGGAACAAAAGCAAACAGCTTTCAGACACACATGGTCAACTCAACGGTAAGTATGACCTGGCTGCTACGCTTACAGGGGACCGATTACGCAAAAATTCACATTTTTCTTCTTTTTATTTTTCCATCTGGTTGCTTCTAAAAACACAAATGTTTAAAAAAAATCCACCTATTTATTTTTTGAGAGTAAATTAATGATTTTTGTTGTGTGGAAAATGTTTCAAAAACCTCCAGAATGCTAATAAACATTCAATGGGCATGGAGCAGTTACCTAGCAACCTCAGCGCCGTTACCTAGCAACCTAAACTGAACTCCAGGATGTTTGGCTTTACCGCTGTGTGCACTGTACAATGGCTGCTGGAAAGGAAAGTATTTTGTTGTTGACTTTAGATCCAGAAACCACTTGCTGCATTCTTATTGGTTGTGCAGGAGACTCCACTTCTGCTTTTCAAATTTGTATAATTGGAAATCTGTTTGCAGCTATTTTCACGTGGGTGTAAACTTTGAGTTGGGGACTGTGGCCAAGCAGCAGAATACTTGGATTTAAAGTGACGAGAGGATATGAAAGGAGCTCCAAGTAGGCAGGACTGAGCAAACTAAAATCTCAGCATCCAAGAATGATTTTGTGCAAAAAAATGTAATGAACATGTTTTGTATCGCCCATAGAAATGTCCCAACCTGCTCAAGGTTCACACCAAATGCGTTTTGAGCGTCAGGGTTACATTCAAGGTCTATGTGAAGGCGCGTCGTGGGCGATTTGAAGCGTTTCGCTCGTCCGATGCTGGACTTGAAAAATCTGATCTTTCGCCGCTTGACGCGGAGCGTCAACCGGGACGTGCATTTTCCAACAAGAGAAAAAAAACACTAAGTAGGATAAATTGTCTGTGTTTGCTCTCGTACTATACCAGGTCCCCCTTGAAAATGAGATCTGGATCTCAATGGGGTTTACCCGGTTAAATAAAGGAAATTAAAAAAAACAAATAATAATCTAAGACCAATCAAGTTATGACTACAGACACAGAAAGGACTTTGCCTGAAAGAGGATCAGCGAAGAAGTTGGACTGTCAGGAAAGTTATAACTTTTACCATTTGAAAATATTGCCCTGCATTTGAGCCATCTAAATCCGTCCAGCAAAAATGTTGTGTCACGTTAAATAAACGTTGTATACATTTATATCAGTGGTTCTTAACCTGGGTTCTATCGAACTCCAGCGGTTTGGTGAGTCGGTCTCAGGGGTTCGGCGGAGCCTCTGCTGCCGCCGAGGTAAAGACTCACTTGTGTAAAGTCCTGATGACGCCCAGCTTTGCCATCACTTGCTGGAGAGGATCACGTTGCATTGCTTAGCCAATCAGAGCTGAGGAGGAGGAGCACTGTGTTGAATACGATGCTTGCCACTATTGTATTTGTATTGGCACTACTTTGTGACGCGGAAGGTTATGCGCTCATAAAAACAATAAAGGCGGAGCCTCCTTGCCTCTTTTCGTTCTCTGTGTTCGGCCACAGAGCAGTGCAGCGTAGCGACCAGTTTACAGTTGGTTATGTCTCCCGTCTCCTATTTATTTTCGTAAGTAGGTTAGAGTTTCTGCAGGATGTTTTCACGAGGTGCAGATGATGACGAGGAGTCCAGAGACTCCCGTGGAAATAATAGCAGATCCGCTTGAAGAAGGATCAACACACTGATTGAAGGAGCTTCACTCTCAGCAGGGATTTGAACTTGTGTCTTTAATTATTTCAGCAAAGCTCACAGTTTTTACCAAATTCTATAGTCGATGAATGCGCATATGCAACTGAGGGGTTCGGTACCTCAAAAAAGGTTAAGAACCACTGATTTAGATGAAATATGCAGGAGACGGTGGAAGAGTTTGACGACGCTGACCCGCCTGAGGCATGTCTAAAGCAAAAAGTGTCCGGCTTCAAAGTTCACAAGCGTCGAACAAGAAGCGTCGTTTCTGGCGTGTGAAATGCGTTCGATGTGAACGCAGCATAGCAGGTCACCTTTAGGTAAAACCATGCTGTAACGTCAGAACGGAAACAAAACTCAAACGTGCTGGCGGGACTCACTCGTGTTTGACGATGCTCAGCGGCGGGTAGTCCAGGAGGTGAAAGGTCATTCGGGCACAGATGTCTCTGTAGTCCTGATTGCGGCGCTCAAAGTCTTCAGTGTGAGCCGCCAGGTGGCAGTTGACGATGCAGAAGCTGGTGTTGTGGAAAACAAACCTGATGGCGACGCCTCCTTTGTTGCCCTAAAACATCAAATGAAAGGCTGATCAAGGAAATCGCAACAGTTTCAAAACCTCAGTACATATTTTGTTTGTTAGACGGCAGAAGATTCAGCGGAAACAAACCATTTTTCCCATGATTCCCGTCCCGACGTGCTCTGCAGCCAATTCCTTGATGTGCTTCTTGTGTTTCTTCTTGACAAAGACCACAAGCATCATCCCAACAAGTCGGATCACCCGGATCTGCAGAAATCGTTTTTATAACTATTACACAAATTTCTCAGAATGAGCTTAGATTTTTAACTCCATTTTCATTTAGGTACAAGGTTAAAACATATTTCCTCAACATTCCAGGTTCAATTTTGAAGGATTTTCTGTCAGCTCAACCATTTTTAAAGAAAAAACACACTTAATGTATATAGCACAGATAGTTCACAGGAAATTAACCTCACTTATATAAAATTAAAAAACAAATGTTTTTTCCTTAAAGCAGGGGTGTCCAAAGTGTGGTTCGGGGGCCATCTGTTGCCCTTGAACTGATTTTTTTTGTGGCCACCAAGTCCAGTTTAAGAGTCATGTTTATTTCTTAAGGTTTTTATTATTAGTGATTTTTTTAAGTACAACACAAAGAATTCATCTTTTACAACCAAACTTTTATAATAAGCAGATCCACATTTATCCAGAGATTTTTACTGAAAAGCTAACTTTGCTGCATCTAACTGGGCTATAATTTACAGAGATCGAGGCTTTTTGACAGAAAGTGACCAAATCCTGGTTTTAACACAAATTGAAAATTAAATGCTTTTGCTTTAAAAACAGCAAACGTGCAAAATCCTTTGGAAGATTCAGATCTACAAACTCTTAAAAGAACATAAAAAAAAGTCACTCGAGTAACTGTAATTGAGTAAATTCAAATTTTAATTACACTTTAAGATCAATAAGTGTTAATTCGATGACAGATAATATTGCTTGTTTGAATTTTGGGTACTAAATTAATTTTTTATCTTCCTGAGCAGAAAAATAAGAATTAAGCTTTCATAGCATCAACACTTCATCTTTGATAATTAACCCTTTCCTCACCCTTTTGTAGTCGCCTTTTCTGTTCAGGCTCCTCTCCACAGCTTCGACCCAGACCTGCTCTTTGGACGAGTCCAGATAGAAAAACGCCTCAGTGCTCAGGTCCAACTCCTGAAAACTACAATCAAACATAAAGTTATTAACATTCCAGTTATTAGCGTTTCCTGATCGGGTTTATAATCGTGTTGCTGGATGGCTAGAGTTGAATCATCATCGCTTACTGACCCAACGGCGTAAATATCAGGAGGGTCGGGGTCGCAGCAGAGCCACGGCTCCAGGCTGCTGTCTGGGGACTGGCCATTCACGTTCCACGTTCCGATGAAGAAACTAAAACAAGTTTGCTTGGTAAATGGAAAAATTTACATCTTCTGCTTTTTTTAATTAAAACAGAATTAGCACATTTAGCAGCGTGTATATGAGGATGATTGGCAGCACTAAGACCCGCCTCCTGGCTCTGATTGGTTGTTTTTGGTCAGGAGCTGTGCATTTAGTCAAGAGCATCGATCTTTTCACAGACTTACTGTATGTTGGAGCCTATTAAGTATTAGATCATCTTATCATTTGCTTAATGATTAATGTTGCTTATACAAAGTTATGCTAATATCAGATCTATTATTGATTTATTGATTAGGCCCTCCTCCTTGTCAGGTCAGCCTCCAGCTGGGATTACCAAGCAAAAGCAGCTGCTGTGGTTGGTCTGACTGATTTGAACGGAAGGAGTGAAAAGGTTTTTCTGTCACAAAATTAAATATTTGAATTTTTGTATGCGTCAACTCAGGGAATAAGAAAACTTTTTAAAGCAGAAAACTCTCATGCCCCTTTTCCACCGACCCGGCCGGCCCGGCTCCGCACGGCTCGGCTCGGCTCTGTAAAAAATGTATTCCGTTTCCACCGGCCATGTTTGGTGTGCAGAGAGGAACGCCTCCTTGCGTTCAGGGGGAGCGAAGGGGGCGCTGCAAGCCACGCCTCTAGACTTTTGCGTCCTTGGAAAATAACGAAAGGAGAGAGCTATGGACAACGTTGGGTCCGTGTTGTTGCTATTTTTTAAACTTATTGGGATCTTCCTGAAGTTTCAGGAAGAAAGGCGCAGTGGAAGAAATGCTCAGGATGCTGCGATTGTTGCACGCAGAAGAACAGCTGTTATCCGCCGGAGATTTCATGCTTTACAGCTCTTCAGCACGCCCTCGGCCAATCAGTGAACAGCAGCGAAGCTTACGTCACCAGTGCTGGCCGGGCTGGCTCTGCTGACCCTGCTCTGAAGCAGGACCTAAAATAGCAGCGCCAGCCCGGTTAAAAAGGTCGGTGGAAACGCAAGCAAAGCGAGCGGAGCCGGGCCGGCCGGGTCGGTGGAAAAGGGGCATTAGTGAGTGCTTTTTGTTTTGAGAGCATTGAGAACCTCCTCCTGAGAAACTACTTCAGCTTTCATGTCTTTTGGAGATAATTATAATGCAAGAGTAGCCATGACAGATTACCTGGCTCACAAGCACACACGGCCACAACATTTTAACAAATCTGTAAAAGAAAATATCCTTCAGCTCCTATAAAGAGCTCAGCAGTTCCACCAGGTGTTTGCTAATTGCTGCTGGCTAGTCTGAAGGAGCTTAATGAAGCCGCTCTGTGAAGCTTGGAAACCGCAGCTCTGAGGAGGAGCTTCGCCTCGAAGGCGGAGCTAAGCCCACCCTGGCGTTTAGCACAGCTGAATGGTTGCCACGGAAATTAAAGGATTTCTCAAACATGCATGAACGAATCAAAACGACACTCCAGATACGTTTCTGATGATTCAACATTACAACATGATTATAGCTCAAAAAAGTTCCACAATACTACAACTTTAAAGCTGCAGTATGTAACTACTATCAGAAAATATGTTTTATGTATTTATTAAAATTGTCACCATGTTGTGACAGTTTGTTATGAGTCAGATAATCTGTGAAAATATCAATCAGAATAACATCCTAACATGATGTAAAGTTCAAAACAGACGATTTTACAAAATCAACTTTTGTCAAATCAACTTTTTGTTTTTTACAAAAGCTCAAGCCAATCCTGTTAAAGTTTATTTACATCTATAGCAACTTCAGTTGATCAAAGTGCTTCACAACATTACAGGCAGATAAATGATGAAACAAAATAAAATTAAGTTGGTCAAAATAATAAGACAATTATAAAATTGGCAGAAAATATCAAAAACTAATATGAATAAAACCAAAGCAAAACTTAATTGCATTTGCAGCGACTTTCTTCCCCTCTTTCCTTTTTCTCTTCATTGGTGTTGAAGCCCAGAGAAACTGATGTGTTTTCATCCTGGGCTTAAACCGACCCGTGTGGACGATGTTATACATTTTCATAAAGATTCGGCTGCGTGTGGACAAGGCCTCAGACTGAATCCGATCCTGTTAGTGCGAGGGCGGCCTCCTCACCTGAACGGCTGGATGTCCACATACTCCTTCTCCTTCTTGCCCAGACGGTGTTTAATGAGGTACTCTCTCTGTCCGGCCTCGCTGGACAGCATGGCCTGCCGCATGCTGTTGGTTGTCGGACTGTCGCACCAGGACGTCGGCCTGTCCGTGTAAACAGTCGGCCTGAAACTACTGGATTAAACAACAACAAAAAGAAAGAAATCGTTAACAGACAGAAACATTTCAGAAGAATCCCACATCCTCTCCAGGCGGACCGGACCCACTCTGGTTTGGTGTTGGGAATGAGAGCGGTGCCTCGGCCCTGAAAGGCTGCAGCCGAGTCTTTTGGGATTGGAGGCGGAGGAAGAGGATTGGAGGGAGGGAAGGAGGCTTTCCGGGGAGGCAGAGTGGGAACAGGAGGCGGCTCTCTGGACGCGACGATCCGATTCTGCTGGTTCTTCTTCTCCTCCACTTTAACGGGGTTCTTCAAGCCCTCTCCAAATCCGCACTCTGACGCAATAAATGTTCAGGAAAGATCAAAAACAGGAAATTAAGATTAAATAGTACTAAACTGTTTAATAAAAGTACATTATTATTTAATATCTAATATGTTTTTGATGAGAGAATAAGATAACATGATTTAAAGCTAAAAAAAAAAGTTAATTTTACATTTTAAACCATGAAAGTAAAAGTTTATTTACATAAAAACATTTAAAGCAACTTCAGTATAATAAATAAATATTATATTACATTAAATTTAATTCTAATATTAAATAATTTAATATTCAATAGTATTATTTTTAAAGAATTAAGGTTAAAACCAGGTTTAAAAAATCCCTTAATTTAGTTTCAGACGTCAAACTTTAACACTTTAAACCGTAAAGGAGCTGATTTTTACCGGAGGCGTTATGATTTCCTGCGGCGTTGTTGAGGTTGGAGACCGGCGCTATGCAGGTTCTGGTCTGGTGGTCTCCGCTGCTGTTGGGGGTCTTTATGGCCCGTTGTGGTGGAACCGGAACCGGACCTCGATACGCCGCTGGAGTGAGCGGCTCCATCACTTTGGGTTTACTTAGCTTGGATGCAACTGGACACATTAAACAGATCATTCAGAGGAAAATTAAAAATAAGCAAATATTTATCTCTTAAAACATTCATTTACAACAAAAAGAACAGCTGATGTCCTCGAGAAATGCAAACACCAAAGTAACTTTCATCTGCTTCAGCAGACGTCTGCAAATGACAAACATTTAATGAAAAAAATAACAAAAATTTAATTCAGAGATTTTTTTTCTCAAGTTCAAATAAATGAAAAATAAACCCAAAAATGTAAGAAACTGAACATCTTTAATAAGCCATTTCAGGCAATTTACAGTTACATTTTCTACAGTAATTTTTCTATTTGGAACATTTTAATTAAAATGCAGTAAGTTCAGTTTGTTGGGGGGTAATTTAGTTTAAAAATCTTTCAAAATTAATTATTCTAGTAGCTCTCGAACATTTTGAGATGAGTCCACAATGCAAAACCTTAAGACACCTCTGACCTAAATGAACAAACCACAAAATTTCTACAGCGGGTTTTACTAAAAAGAAAAAAAAAATCATGAAGCTCAGCCCTCATCAGAAACCTTTTATTGTTTGTTTTATTCTTGTCATTTTTTCCTGGAATATGCAGCGTTCTCACATACGGCTTACATGTTTTGGTGCAGTTTTGGTGTTTTGATTTGGAAATTGAATTAGATTTTTTTTTAAAAAGCAAGCAAGGACGCAAGACAAGGAATGTTTAAAATGTACGCCGTTATACCCGGTGTTATGTCAGAGGAATGACGTTAACTACATATAAAGTGAGTTTTCTTTCACTTTAGAAGAGTCTAGATAGTGGCTTTCTTCAGAAAAGCAAACAGTGAATATGATAGTCAAACAGGATGAACAGGTCGAAGAAGAAAACTTGAAGTAAAACCCTCCTTTAAAATCTTTATCTCTCCAGGAAGTTGGTCACAGGCGGCAACCAGGACAGAAATTTAAAAATCTCTGACGGAGCAGCCAGGAAGCAGCAAAGTCAGCATTAAGGAAACCACACTGCTCGTAAAATGAGTGTTTTTTTCCTTAACTTACACACAATACGTCACAAATGAACACAAAATTAGGACAGAATAATTCACCATGTAGTGATAACACTGAACTTCATGTCACAATAACAAATATTGTCAAACAATAAATCATCCAACTAATTATTCCAATAAATTATATTATTGTCGTTTTGAGACAATTTTCAAGTAATAATCAAAGTTCACTCTTTCAAAGACCAATAAAGAGCATTTAACACTCAAACTGAAAGATATTTTAAATATTCAAAATAAATAAACAAAAACAACAGAAATAATAACATTATCCTTCATAAACAGGATATAAAGCATCAGACTGAATTTTTTTTGTCAACCAGTTTTTGGTAGAAAAACAACGAATCATGCAAATGGAAACCATTGAGCTAGTATTTTATTTTCCATGCCATTAGTTGATTTACAGCGACAGGCCTGATATATTGCGATGTGTAGTTCTGGTTTGAGGGCAGCAGAAGTGGAAAAGTCTGTTTAAAAGTCGCAATCCAAGGTGCGTTTCTTGGTGTGCACATGAGAGCAGAGATCAGAGCAGCGTGGCGAAATCCACCCTTAGCAAATAAATGTTGGATGAGTGACTCAATAATTAATCGCCTCACCTTGCTCTTGAGCGCTTTTCACCTGGGTTAAGAACGTCTGGGTCCGCTCATCGTCCTGCAGCTCCAGCATCAGCTCTGGACACTTTTCTCCTCTGATTCGTACTGTAACACTCGCTGAGGAAAGAGAACCTGCATGTCAGACACGTTTGGATTTTGCTAACACATTAAAATAGAAAGTGGCTGAGAAACAGAAGAACAGCAGCGGCCTAAATCAGCATTCCTTCAGCGAGCCGTGGCAACTTATGACCCAACTCTGTGGCTAAATAAAGCATCTTTGGGCTGCAGGCTTGCTCTAAAAATATAAGTCTGGAAAAGTCAGCTGAACTAAACTCTGCAAAATATGAGTCTGGAACTTGTAACAAGCTGACTGGATGCATAAAGTTAAACTCGAGAAGTACTCACAATCGTCAGAAAAGTCAATCAGGAGAGCCTCTTCAGCTTCTGGAGGGAAACGAGACAGAAAGCAAAACGGTTAAGTTCAAAGGTCGGCGGTGGGAGTGAACCTGCAGGTTTTTCAGAAGGAAACGGTTTGAGTTTCCTTTAAAATGTCTCTTTGAAGTGGAAATTAGAACGTGAAAGTTTAACTTTCACATTACATAGACGTGACCTTGTCACATTACAACCAAAAGATAGAGAGAAATGACATGTGGTTTTCATTTCATTCCCTCACATTAATACACACACTACTTTTCTACACATCAAATCCCAATAACAAAGGTTGTGGGTGAAAATGTTTAATACATTAAACATCACAAACAGCATGTTTTACTGAATCCTTTACCTGTTTTAAAGTTACAGAATATTTAATAATAATTTAGTTTAGTTTAAAACTTTATTGTCCTATTGCATGCACAAGGTGAATACAAAACGAAATTTCGTTGCATACAGCTCAGGACAGTATTTTGAGCTTTCAAAAAATACAGTATAAAAATATGTATATAAATATAGAAAAATATAGAGTGAAGGAATGACAGTAAAAGAGTTCTTTGTTCTGTACAATGATCAGAATATGCAGGAAAAATGTAAATGTCTTCAACGCCGAGAGGAAAAAAATATGCATACCTCGTATAATTTCAAATTTCTGGTTCACAGGTATGGATAACTGGGCCACTGGTCGAGACACGACAGCATCAGGAGTTGCCAAAACGCCCAAACTAGATGAGAGCAGCACAGATTCTGACATTCAAATTACTGAAACATTCAGTTTTATAGGTTACAAAACAAAGCATATTCAGGTGAGCTGCAGAAATATTTACTTTTTCAATCACAAAACCCATTGTGCAAATAAAACTCAATCATTCAGCACAAGTAAGACGCGTGCCCTGGGAAGATTTTAATCATTATTAATGGAACAAAATGCAAATTTACGTAGTATTTAAAAAGACAGCATGCATTCATGCAAATTCATCCACTAATCTGCAGTTAGGTGAAATCAGCTTAATAAGCAAACAACGGTGAAAAACAACCAGCAGGCTGGCTCTGCTCTACATTCAAGTCTGAGGGAAAAACTGAAGTAATAAGTGATGAAGAAGTTTTAAAGCAAGGATTCAGACCTTTGATACGTGTTAATGTGGGCGGGGAAACGCTAACTGATATCTGACTGGGGTTGAATCCGCGCTCTACCCAAAACTCTCTTTCACTTCACAATAAAAATGAATCACAGGGAGTTCTGTGAATCAACTGGGATAACCTGAGACGTCACAAACCACAACCAAAAATCTACTGCAAAGAGGTCATAGCATAACCCAGAGTAAAACACGACGACTTCACAATATATTCATCTGCTAGAGTACTCCCACTGCTGCTAAACAATTTAAATTTTTTGAGAAATGTATTTATTTTTTTATTTTTTTAGGACTTTCAGCCAAAGACTTAAGCTAACAGGATTTAAGTTTCAAGTTGACATGATTATTGAGCAGAATATCACCTCACTCTCTCTCTCTGCTCTTTGCACAGCAACACTTAGAGAATAAAAATAATTAAGCTGGGTAACCTTTGATCCCAATTAATTAACCTGCTTTACAGCTTGATAGCTCTGGTTTTAAAACCAGGTCATCTTAAAATAATACTTCAGTTTATAGTGATTTTTGCAAGAAGGAATATTTCCAAAAGTGACACAAAGAGAGAAAAGAGAAACCCGTTTATGATATATACCTTTGAACCTTTGGCTTATATACCAGCGGTAATAATTTATCACTGTTTATTATTTATCATGATAAATGTCACAATAAGTCACAATAAGAATTTTTATTAATCGTTTTCACAGTAAATGAATAAATGTAAAAATAAAACTGCGAAAGGTGTCCTAAAGAAAGGTGTTATGGCATCTGTGTTTATTTTGGAAAAGCATAATGAATTTAATTAAAAAAATAAAACAACAAAAAATAAAATTAACATCCAAAAATAATGTATTTTAATGTATTTTCTTTCTTTCCATCAAACACAACAAACATTGTCAAAAATATGGCTCAAGAAGTTTTTCAAAATAAAAACTGAATTTCAAAATAAAGCTAACCTAAATTAATATTAACTTTACCTACTGGGAATAAAAAAACAAAAATCTTTGTGCGAAATATATAATCTAAATATTCTTTATTTATGGTTCTATCAAAAAGTATTACAAAAGAATGAGCTGCAGATGATATCCGTTTTATTCAACAAATAAAACTACAGAGTTCAGCTTCATAATTATTAGTTTATATTCTATAGTAGAATATTCTCCAGTAATTGTTCACCATATTCATTATGCTTGTAAAATTGAATCTGCTTTCAGACTCTTCGTGTTTGTGAAGAGTTACTAGTGCAAAGACTAGATCGTTACAAAATTATGGATGTGAACAACCAGTAAAAATGTCTGGAAACGGATGTTAACAACAGTGACCAAGTTTCTGTTGCTAGGCAATGTTCAAGAGGGCAGGAATTAGGCTGCGTTCACACTGCAGCCTGAAGTGACTCAATTCCGATTTTTTGGTAATTCAGATTTTTTTGCCGGTCCGTTCACACTGCCAGTAAATGCGACCTGTATGTGATCTGCAGTGTGAACGGGCAAACGACCTGAAAGTGTCCCGCATGCGCAGTAGAGGGCGCCATAGCGTCAGCGTTCTCAGTGATCTGCCAACCGCCATAAAAAGAAGAAGAGCTCAGTGTTTGAGGAAGTAAACATGGAGGCTAACGGTGGAGCTTAGCTTGAATATTTCATTTCCTTTATTTAACCGGGTAAGCCCCATTGAGATCTAGATCTCATTTTCAAGGGGGACCTGGGCAGAAATCTGCAGTACACAACATACACACACTCACACCTAGGGACAATTTGGAGAGGCCAATTAACCTGACAGTCATGTTTTTTGACTGTGGGAGGAAACCTGAGTACCCGGAGAAAACCCACCCATGCACAGGGAGAACATGCAAACTTCATGTAGAAAGACCGGGCCCGGGAATCAAACCCAGAACCTTCTTGCTGCAAGGCAACAGCTCTACCAACTGCGCCACTGTGCATTTGAAGTTGTTGTCCAACCGGAGCAACATATTAACAACTTAATCCTCATATAGTCCGTCATGGTTGTTGTTTTTCTTCCCATATCAGGACACAGAATAGTGAGATTTGTTGAGAATCAGTGACGTTCAGTTTTGATGAATGAGACCTGGACGTTATGGTCACATTTGAATCGGATACGTATCGGATAGGGTCACATTCTAAAAGAATCCGACCTGAGCTGTTCACACTGCCATGAAAAGATCGGATACAGGTTGCATTATGTCTAAAAACTTAGAATTGGGTCACTTCAGGCTGCAGTGTGAACGCAGCCTTAGTCTGAGATGACTTGGATCATTCATAGGCCTGCTGCAATAAATCAATTAATCACATGATAAATTATTTATTATTTGTCTCCTCTCTCTCGCTACCAAAAACTGGATGATGAAAGTCTTCAGTTTGTCTTTTGGTCTTTCTTAATTTTGAAGGACAATTTTGTTTAGAGACTCGATTAATTTTATTTGTTGTTTTATGTATTTTAGATATTTAAAATGTCTCCCATTTCCAGTGTTAAATGTGTAGAGAATGTGTTCTTGCGTTATGTCATTATTATTACTAGTTTACTTGAAAATGGCCTCAAAACAACATTATCGTGTATCGCAATGCCTTCTGGGACATTTTATCGTCCAGTAAAATTTGTTATTGTGACAGGCCTAGTGATTCGCGCCCTTTAAAGACTTTAAAGTCAGAGACAATAACCAGAAAGCTTTTTTTTCCTGTCACTCTGATGTATAATTTTTAATCTGTCCTATTTTGCTCAATTTAATTAAATTCCCTCAGATTGGTACAACAAAAATAAAAAATATGCAGTCATTTCTAGTTTTATATTCTAAAACAGACAACTTTCATGGTGAATAAATCAATTATCATCACGTTATTATTATTATATAAAGGTATAACAAAATGTATACATTTTATATGAGCCGCCAGTTTAATTTGGCCCATCAGAACTGCTTCTTGGATGAGTTAAAGTGGCTTAAACAGCCTGAAGCTTGGAGCCCATGTGACTCTCATTACAGCCCAAGACCAAGCGAAGGAATTCAGAATAATCTGCGGTGAGGTGGATGATGGTGGAACTAACTGGGAGCCATACTGGAGACGCAGCTCCCACTATGACTAAGCAAACTCTGCAGCTGTCAAACGGACACTAGCCATGATCTACCGCATGACTTCCTGTTAACTTACAGTCCAGCGGCAACAAAAAAAGTTTCTCAATCAGCTAAAACTCCTGGAATCAAGAAGTTCTGATCAAACCTTGGATCAGCTTTGCTTTCCAACGACACATCCTGTCAGTGTGACATTGTTCAGGTGACAACTTGTCTAAAGTGCTTTGATTGTCTTGCACGTTTGCCTGTTGAAAGCCATAT
Organism: Poecilia picta; assembly: GCA_033032245.1. Classification (NCBI taxonomy): domain Eukaryota; kingdom Metazoa; phylum Chordata; class Actinopteri; order Cyprinodontiformes; family Poeciliidae; genus Poecilia; species Poecilia picta. Next base: position 9,272,767 of record CM065362.1, read on the forward strand.
TTGTTAATAAAGCTTTGCTCTTGACCGTTTTTTTTTTTTTTTTTGGTGGTTACCACAGCAACCGGTAACTGACGGTCGCCTTCCGCCCGCCGTTTTTTTAAATAATATCCGGTTTATGCCTTCAGGCCGTTTGGTGGTTACCGTAGCAACCGGTAGCTGACGGCTCCGCCCCGTTTTATCCGTTGCCTTCGGCCGTTTGGTGGTTACCGTAGCAACCGGTAGCTGACGGCTCCGCCCCGTTTTATCCGTTGCCTTCGGCCGTTTGGTGGTTACCGTAGCAACCGGTAGCTGACGGCTCCGCCCCGTTTTATCTGTTGCCTTCAGGCCGTTTGGTGGTTACCGTAGCAACCGGAAACTGACGGCTCCGCCCCGTTTTATCTGTTGCCTTCAGGCCGTTTGGTGGTTACCGTAGCAACCGGTAACTGACGGCTCCGCCCCGTTTTATCTGTTGCCTTCCTGGCCCCCCGTTTGGTGTGGTTACCGTAGCAACCGGTAACTGACGGCTCCGCCCCCTTTTTTCTGTTCTGTGGTATTTATTCAGATCAGCTCTGATTTTTCTTTATAGGCGTTATATTTTAACATATGTTTTAGACAAATTTAACTATGTAAAAGGTTTCATATGCAATTTGGTCCTGTTTTTTTTTTTAAATAAACTAGATTAAATTAGATTTTAAATTCAAATCTAGTTTTAAATTGTATGATTTTTGGGGGGGGGGGTTAAACTAAGTTTTTATTGTTTTTTTTATGTTGTGTTTTAATGTACGGCACTTTGTATCAGCTGTGGTTGTTTTAAAGTGCTTTATAAATAAAGTTGGTTTGGTTTGGTTTAAACTATTATCATAATTAGCTGTATTTAATTTTACAACTGTTAGCTGCTCATTGGGAGCCATTGCTCTGTCTTTTGTTTAGGTTTATTCGTTGTATTTTATTTGATGTAAATGGACAGAAAACAACTTGATTTTTCTCTCTTGTTAGAATAAATGAACCTGAGTGTGTCTGTTGTGAAGTCAACCTACTGGACCTGAGATGAACAAAGAAGGGTTACACCAAGACAATAAAGCTTAATTTTCAACAACACTCTCAGTGTGAGAGGTTTTACTGAGTAACAAGCAATTAAAGTCAAGATGGCTGAAAAAAGTGTAGGAATATTGGTCAACTTTAACCTTTTGAAACTTATCACATTTTTTTTAAAATGCCAGATTCTTTCATGAACATTTTAATGGAAAACATGTGGAAACTACTGTTTGGCTGATCACTAAAATAGTCATAATCATACTCATTTACCAGAAGAGTATGAATGAGTAACTTTTGAAAATAACTTTAAGTACTTATTAAGCATACTTGTTATTTATTAGCCCATATTTTTATATTTAAAAATGTTTTTAGTGGTCTAGAGTTGCATTCTGATCTTAAATGTTTCTTTAATTCCATTAACTATAAGCAGAAAATCAATAAGTTGCATAATGTATTTAACTTTGTGAATTGAAAATGAATTATTTCTGACAATGTGGCAGGACGCTTCCTTCACTCAACGAAAGATGCGTTGTTTAAAAATATTTTGAATGTTTTTTATGTTTTCTCATATGAATATTAAAGAGAAAACAGAATCTGTTAAAAAAATAAGCATCAGCAGGTTAAAGCTTCACAAAGCCAGAGCTCCGAAAAATATCTTAACACAAACTCAATCTGTTATTGATTTACCAGCTGTCCAACACTAAAACCTGTTTTTATATATCTGATACTTACATAAACTCTCCATTGCGTTCAATTAGAGACAGCAGCCTGGGCTCCTTCTGGCCAGACCTCAGCTCTTGACCTTTCACAGTGTGAGCAGCTCAATCAAGGAATCAATGTGATGGAGGATGAGGGAGCAGGGTGGACATCACAACAAAGGGCCTGTTCAGCTCAAACATTACCCCACCGCTCCGAATAATCAATTAGTTTCATTCTGGCAGCAGAGAAGATGTTAAAATGATGCCATAGAAAGTGAAAACAGGACAGAGGGATACAGTTTGGAAGCAGCTACATTACATTAAATCAGGGGTCCCCAAACGTTTCCCTGTGAGGCCACATAACTTCTCCCTTCTCTGGTGGTCGGAGTCAGTTTGTAACAGAAAAAGTGTGACGATTGCAGGAGTGCCTAAATGTAAAAATGTATTGTTTTCCAGAAAGCACAATAAAATAACCCTCTCTGGGTTCTTCACAGAACAAGTCAGGAATCAACACTGTCTATGAAATAAATACCGTATTTTCTGGACTATAAGCCTCAGATATCTCTGCTGCTCCAGGTTTTCTACATCGCAGCAGCAGCAGAGGGGGTCAGACACCTGACATCCGAGTCATAACAGGTCGATTGAATATCACATTTATTATGGTTGAAAAAGAAAAAGTTGCCAGGTTTAGATTTAACTGAACTGATTACGGTAGTTTTCAATCGGTAACAGTAAAAGTGCTGATCCTACATGTTGCTACTAGCATGTGCTAAATGAAAATAGGCGCTTTCTTCTTCTTCTTTAGATTTCAACGGCAGCTTGCATCCATTATTGTTGCACTACTGCCATCTACTGGATCCTAATATCGATACCTCAAATTCTCATAATGATCCCAGTATTATGTAAAAAATCTTATTTTTCCCCTCAATGCTATTAAACTGATCAACAACATTCTCCAATTTCAATTCCCTATTAAAAACTAATTTCGTTTTATTGGGCACTTTCTTCTTTTATTTCCAATGATTCACACCCTGCTAAGGAGCCCCCTGGTGGTTGAAGAAAATTCACATAAGCCACATGGTTCAAAGCTTAGGAAAAAAGTTGTGGCTTATAGTCCAGAAAATACGGTATATGAAAAAAAATCTAAATACTGTCTGGCATTGTTCAAGGGGGCCGGACCACATGTGGAGGCGGGCCGGATCCGGCCCGCGGGCCGTAGTTTGGGGACCACTGCATTAATTAATGACTGTTACTGAAATACAAATAGGTTTAGTCAATGTTAGTAGCAGGGGATTAAAAGTCGGTTGTGTTCCTATCAGATTCATGAAGCTAACGTTAGCCTAACCCTAACTAAAAATACAACGTAAACATCACTTAAAAGGATATTGCCAAGCATTCCTCGTTGGATATCCCCAAAGTGGACTCCATTCTTACCCGGAACACATAAACACCCCTTCGCGGTTGGCTTTGAGTGGGATCGGCAGGAAGAATGTCGGGGCGAGGAAAGTTAAATCCCAGCCCGGCGCCGCGGCGGCCTCCTTCCGGGCAGCTGTTTGTTTTCAGCGGCTAACGCTAGCAGCAGCTGGAGGGAGTCTCAAAGGTTTCAACGGAGCTCCACAAATCTCGACTGGCGTCCATAACTCTGTCACGTACGCTCGAGTCGTCCGGCTTCCGTCACGTCCCGCTCGGTGTCAGGAGGACAACCGGTGGGGGAGCGTAGCGTGAGCGGACAGTTGGGAGCAGAAACGCCGCGGCTCCTCCAGTGAGGAGATCGCTATGTGGGCGACGTCCCTCCCTCGACGCCGACCGACTTCATCTTCCAGACGTCAGCAGAAGGAATAAATCCTATACTGCCTCCTACTGCCACGGAGTGTGCAGTGACACTTTAAAATCTGACTGAATGAAACCAGTGTTGTACAGTAACGAAGTAAAAACACTTCACTGCTTTACTTAAGTATATTTTGGAGTACTTCATACTTTCCTGGAGTATGAACATTTTTGATAACTTTCACTTTTACTTCACTATATTTCCGAACTTAATTTCATACTTTTACTCCGATACAGTTTCAATGTGTGGTTTAGTTACTCGTTACAAAAAAGCGAGAGAGAGAGAAATGCTGGAGTTTTGACCCACCTACTGATTGACTGCTACAAAGTCAGACACTAATGGAGCCCCATACAACATGAACCACATATGGATATGTGGTTCATGTAAGAAGATGGTTCAGTTGTAAAGCAGGTTAAATAACCTTGTAGGTAAAGCACCTAATTTTCTTAACTAAATGATGCCTGCAGGTTTATCTATTAGCAGGTTTAAATTTGCCTGGACTTGGTTGTGTTTATTACTTTAACTGTATTTGATAAGTTTACCAAAATATAAAAAATGTTATTCAAACTGCATTTGCCTTGTTTTACTTTTTACTTATACTTTTCATTACATTACTTGAGTTCATCCATTTTTACAGTAATTTCCATACTTAAGTACAAGAAAATTCAGATACTTTAAGACTTTAACTCAAGTAACATTTCAGTCAGTGACTTGGACTTTTACCAAAGTCATATTTTGGAGAGGAACCTAAACTTTTACTTGACTCTGAGATTTCAGTACTTTATACAACACTGTATGAAACCATAGTGCATGTTATATTAGAATGCCATAAATATGAAATAGAGAGAAGATATATGAAGAGAGAGTTTGAAAGTATTAAGGAGAAGGTTAATTTATTAGATATATTGAGGAAGAATTTAGGGAGTAAACATACTAAATTATTTCAAAGAATTTAATTATAGTAAGTGTGTTTGTGAATGTAGGCATGATTTACAAAGTTGTGCACAAATATGTATGATTTAAGTGTGAATGTGTGAGTGTATGTTTAGATAGAATTTATAAAACAATAAAAAACGGGAAAATAATCCAATTAAAATATCAATTGAAAGTAAAGTGTTGATTTAGAACATAAAATGAAATTCTTGGATGTCATATTAGATAATAAACTCAGTTGGAAACCACAGATCAGCCTAGTAAAATCTAAAATAGCCTAAAGTGTTGCTGTTATATGAAGAATTAGTTTCGCCCTGGACTCTAAATCTTTTTTATTCTATATGACACTCTCATTGTACCACATTTAACATATTGTGTGGAAGTTTGGGGGAATACATACAAAACAAATTTACAGCCATTATACGTCTTACCAAAAAAAAATCAATCAGAATACTACATAAAGTGGGATATTGGGAACACAAACCAGTTATTTATCAAATCAAATATACTGAAATTCTGGGACCTGGTAATATTTAAAACTACACAATTCATCTTTAAGGTCCGAAATCAAAAACTTCCACACAATATACAGGAGATATTTGGTGACAGAGAGGGTGGTTATAATTTAAGAGGTGAAGGATATTTAAAAAAACAACATATTAGAACAACCAGGAAGAGTTTTTGTTTATCAGTGTGTGGAGTAAATGTCTGGAATGGATTGAATGATGAGTTAAAAAAAATTACAAATGTAAACCAATAAAAAAAATTGATTAAAGCAGAGCTCATTTCAAAATATGCTATATAGGATGTTTAATGTTTAATAGTCTATAATGTAATTGATGATATAAATAATACTGAAAATAATTGCACATAGTTAAACATCATGTAAAATGGAAACAAGTTGTCTCTTTTTGATGTTCTGAAAGTTAATTGACAATAAATTGACAAGTATGAAAGGGACAGGGCATTATAAGATGTATCTTCTACCTGCTCCTTTTCAAATAGAAAATATAAAATTTGCATGTCACATGGGCAAAATAATTAGTTTTACATTTTTATATCTTAAGTTTTTTTCATTCCATTTTATTTTCTTTTTCTTGTTTTGATTGTTTTAATATAAATAAATAAATAAATAAATAAATAAATAAATAAATAAATAAATAAATGGTAGAATATTTGTGTATATATAGATGAGGATAAATATTTAAACCTTCACGAACCACACTCCATACCAGCAAGTGGCGGTAATGCTACCAAAAGTTTCTTGCCAACCGCCATCAAACCGACAAGAATAAGAATAAGAATAAGAATAAGAATAAGAATAAGAAGAAGAAGAAGAAGAAGAAGAAGAAGAAGAAGAAGAAGGAAGAAGAAGAAGAAGCACTAAATTCAGCTCGATAACCACTTGTTAGCTCCAGTTAGCTAAGTGGCTCGGTGGCTAGCCAGCGCCAAAGACGTTTTTGTAAAGTTATTGACTATGTTTTTAGGGTTTGTACTAAACATCTGTGTAGCACAGCAAATAAATAAAAATAAAACAAATTTATTTTATTTTATTTTTTGCCTGTGAGTATATTTGGCTAATAATGTAGCCCATGTATCTGTCATGATTTAACCCATGTATGTCGAAATGGGGTCCAACCGACCCCACACACGTAAAACCTGTATCATTTTCCATAGTTTGCCTCAGTCCTCGCATGCACAAGGGTTAATAACCATCAATATGGTGATTCTGTGCTCTACACCAGAATTAGTTAACGTCTTGGATAGATGAGATTGGAGTTGAACCAATTTGATATCAAAGCTCGTTTAAAATCTCTAGTAGTGCAGTTTGTTCTTATCTATAAATAACTATCAGCAAGTAGGCTACACTAGAATAAATAAATGCATGGATGCAGAAATACATCACTGTATAGAGTACCAATTAATTTTTATTAATTTTAATATTTTTACATTGTGTTAATTTCATATTTTTCATACATCAGACAAACCAGTGTAATAAAAACTGTTAAAGTGGTGGAAGATCTTCCTATGAGGATATTATTAATTAAAAGAACATGTGGTCAGTTTTGATTTTAAACGCACCTATTCTACTAAACCTTTGATACATTAATGATGCCCAGCAAATTAAAGTTCCTTTTTGCTTCTGTCAGATTTTAATCAGTTGTACGTTTTAATCTTGTGAATGGCGTAAGGACTAGAGTCCAGCTGTGGCCAGATGTCTCCATTGGGATGAGCTCTAGTCTGCTGCACTTCTCGTTCAGCCAGTTCCACTGACAAGGTGGACGGGTTTAAAGTCTCCGTAGCGCGGTAGGACTGCGTGAGGTGGCGGAAGGACGAAGTGTCTGAGACGTCTTCGTCAAAGAGGTCGTCCATGAGCTCCTTGCGCTGCCTGCGAGAGGCTTTCAGCTGATAGTTCAGGTCAGAAACCAGATCTTTAACATCTCTCACCAGTGTGGAGCGAATCCCGAACAGACAGAGCAGGAACACCAGACCGGCACAAATACCAGAGACAAAGTACAGAGCCACTCTCTCTGGGAGACCTGCAGGAGAGGAGAAGGATCATTAATCACAAATCAAACACACTCCTTATTCATGTAGACCAGTGGTGCCCAAAGCTGGTTCTGGAGGGCCGGCATCCTGCATGTTTTAGTTCTCTCCCTGGTTTAACTCACCTGGATTAAATGATGGTTCATTAGAAGACCTAAGGAGAACACTGACATGCTGCAAAGGTTGTTACTACTACTAGGGAGAGAACTAAAACAGGCAGGATGCCGACCCTCGAGGTGCCGACTTTGGGCACCCCTGATGTAGACCAAAGATGTAATTATATCAACATACAGCAGGAATAAATTCACCTCAAGTTCTAAAATGCAAAAATGTTCATTCGGTTACTATCCAAGACTAAATAAGTGGCTTTGAAATAAATTTAATACTAAAGCAGAGAGAATCTGGTTGGTTGTTGAACATTTTTCCCCAGCAACAGATTTAAATTGACACCAAGACAAACCCCATCCGCCATCAGCATTACTGCAGGAATCCTCAACATTAGCATGATTAATTGTGTGCAGGCAGGTGTGTTTATGTTTGTTTATTGTTATACTTTACAGTTCTTAGCTAAATTCTTTATAGGCCTTAAGCTTTTTTACCATGAACCTCATTTATAGACAGTTTACATGAAAGACCACTAGTTTTAGCTGTTCAGCTAGTTGTCAGCATAACGCACTAAGTCTTAAATGTATGCGTGATATATAGAAGAAAAAGGGATGCAACACTACGACAATGAGATAAGGAGGTCAGGAATAAGTTGTAAGTAAAAAAAGGGAGGGAGATGGAAGTGGATCCGTTATGCTAGCTTGACTTTGACAACCTTAACATGTAGATGTGCTGCGGAAAAAGGCAATCCACACATCAACACTGACTGCTCATCAGTACAGCAGGTGTTTAAGTAAGCTAAACAACCACAGCTGCATTCAGATGATCACTAAATAATCGCAAAATAAACATCTAAACTGTAACGGACTGGAGGTTTTGTTCTTTTTCTGGGAAATATTTGTGTGTTTTTTGGTGTTGAATCCTCATGCATTAGTGGTGCTGTTGTCAGTCAGTAGCTATGGCAACGCGTCTATGCGTAGCGTAGACCATATGGAGAAAACAGAAGAAGAAGAAGCATTTTGAGTTGATCTTCAACAGTTTTTCTAGGATGTTTTTTCCTTTGCTGCAGTGCTCTTCACTAAATTAATAACGCCTACAGCACATCTCCAGGTTTCATTTTGCTGACTGGGGTTGTTCTACTGCGACATAGCAACTACAGATGACAAGTAAAAGGATCGGCTTTTTGCCCTCAAACATTGTGCGCATGCGCAAGATTTCTGGTGTGTCGATAAGCAGGCATAAAGAATGGATGGATGGATGAAAAATCTGGCAATGTTCAAGGGTAATGAATCATTCAGAAAACTCATTACAGCTGCTGTTATTTGAACGAAGTCAGATTTGATATATGCCTTGATGGGTGAGCATAGCTTTCCACTCTTTCATGAGTGCACTGTCATGATTCGAGGTTTTGGTGAGGTGAGATGAGACGCAGGCAGACCAGGATAAAGATGATGAATGATTTAATGAATGTCCAACAGAGGCGGCACAGGGAAACGGACCAACGACATAACATGACCGGTAACGCACCACGAGGATCCGACAAGAGACAAAGACAACAGGTAGACTTAGATACACAGGGAGGGTAATCAAGGAATGAGACACACCTGGGAAGCAATCAAGAGGGAAGACAGAACTGGGACAGGACTAAACACAGAAAACCTCAAAAATAACTACACAGAAAATTCAGAACACAACATGCACAGAAATTTGCACATTTTCTAAACAAGCAGATGCATCTATGTAACATAAGGGGGCGCAGACTCTCTATCATCTGGGCATGAACAGAAAGCAACAAAACAAAACCCTTACACAAATGCCACAACTAATTATTTAGAATGTTGATGTCTCTGGCTTAACTTCTACATAACTTGAGTTCTCTGAAGCACATTTTCAAAATAAATGTTATACGCCTTAAGTTTGCCTTTTGCTCTACATCTGACTGAGGGCAAATATCTCAGAAGGGTCCATTAAAAAACTTGACCCCATGGTGTCTCAGGGTATCAGAGCACATACCCAATATTTTTTCAATGATCTCCAGACAGTTGGTAAAGAGCACATTTTGCGGCCTGTAGGTGGGGCCAGTGTACCATCCACCTGCAGGTGAGAAGGGTCTGGGCTCAGAGACCAGTCAGCCGGGCAGATCGTACAACAAAACCTGAGAAAATCCGATTAGTGCCTCACCGTGTGTGAGGTCTGAGATCATGAAGGGGTCAGTCGACCCTCGACCCACATCTTCGAGAAGATATCTGGGCACTAAAGAGGAAATGATATGTTTACAAGCTGCACTGCAACAATACAGGTATCAAGTGTTTTTGGTCTGGCTTCTAGTGGAAATATTTTATTACACTTGAAACAAGACGAAACTAACTTACAAGTAACTTTCCAGCAAGATGTAGGAGTTGAATTTAAGTCAAAAATTCCTTGATATTCAATTCAATTCAGTTAAAATTAAAAAAAAATAACTCAGATTCTTGAAAAAGTAAATAGTGATGGCTATTGGCATCTACTCTTCTAGCGGTCTGTATTACAGAGAATCTGAAAAGGCCTCTGGCTGAAGATACTATGTCTTCCCAAGATCTGATGAAGATGATGGTCAAGGTTGTCCATGATTTTCTTGATTTTATGAAGAATTCTTCTTTGCATCATAATAATCACCATAATATTGATTAAAAAGTCCTAGTTCAGTTATAACATGGGAAAATGTCTTGTTATTAGTGAAATAATCTGCCAGGGGAATAGTAATTTTATCAATATTAATGAATTATTTACAAAAAATCTTACATCTTGCTGAAAATGTACTCATTATTTCAAATATATTAAGATATTTGCACTAAAAACCAAAAACACCTGGTAATAATTTTGTGTTTTTGTGGTGTGCCTCAGCTGTGGATAACAACATCCACCCTGTTATTTACCACAAGTGAAGGAGACTCGCAGGTGTTTCCTGGTGCCAGGGAAGCAAGGGTCCCCAAAGGTTTGAGTATCTGCAAAGATTGAACAGTTTTCTCTGCCGTGACACCTGCGGGAAACCTTCTTCAGAGCCACAGCTGACAAACACTCTGAAACAGATAAAACAGACAAATATATATCACACCTCACAGATATAGCAGTTTTTGCCCTGTTTATCACTAAATGTTTGCTTCAGACCCATGTCAGATTTTGATCCCGGTTCCTCAGGACAGTTGGGACTTCCATGAAGCAGGTGTCCAAATGTAGCAGAGTAGATGGCGAGGACAGACTCGTTTTTACACAACAGCCTCAGACGCTCGTTTTCACACACAAGTCTTGTGTGATGGTGTTCTGGAAAATAACAAATTATGAAGCAAAACCAGATAAGCATCTGCGGACTGACATGTTTCAGACGGTGAAATGATTGGTGTCCCACTGAGTGAGAGGAGCGCAGTGAGTGTCCTGCAGCGTCTGGCTCCAGGAAGTTGGCAGCAGATCCTGAATGCTGGTGGGTGTGGGCCTCAGGCTGGCCGCACCACTTCCTGTGGATGCTCTTTTGGGATTAAAAGTTTTTTAGGGACAGGGCGTTCAGTGGTCTGATGCACTGATAGGGTAGGCGGTTCACACCGCAGTCAAATGTGACCCATATCCGATTTTCTTTTTTTTTTTTTTGCCTTAATGCGACCTGTATCTGATCTTTTCATGACAGTCTGAACAACACAGGTTGGATTTTTCTTCAAATATCCAAGCCAGTTTGGATATCCGATACGTATCCGATCTTTTCAAATGTGACTTGAGTCTGAACAGCCAGGTCTCAATCATCCCATAGACATCAATACGTATTTATTGATCTCTATCAATAAATACGTATTGATAGACATCAATAATAGACATCATACGTATTGATGTCTATCAATATTAATTGATAGACATCAATACGTATTTATGTCTAAGCCAGTGGTTCTTAATCTTTTTTGAGGTACCGAACCCACCAGTTTCATATACACACTCTCTGAACCCTTCTGAAGTGATAAATAAAATATGATTTTTTTCCTCCCCAAATTCAAGACATTGGGGTCACCCCAAGATCACTAAGTCTTCTTAAAAGTTAGAGTCTCTGAGAACAGTTCTTCAAAATATAGTCAGTGTTTTCAGCACAGTTGAGCTGACTGTCCAGGAATAACCAAGGTATTTAAAATTTGCCACAGTTTCAACAGGTTGGCCATCGAGAGAAACTGGAACCACTTTAAGGTTTAGATCATTTAATTAGGTCTACATTCTTAAGAGAATGAAAAATTAATAATAAATAATAAAGATTTTGCGGTATTTTGATTTAGTAATGTAATTATATTAGTTGTGTTACCACCCCCAGGCCACTAGAGGCAGTACCAACCCCGAAAAGATGCGACTAAGGAGCAGATTTAGAAGAACAACGAAAACTACAGAATTTGGTAAAAATGGTGAGTTTTGCTGAAGTAATTAAAGACACAAGTTCAAATCCATGCTGAGAGTGAAGATCCTCCAATCACAGCTCCTCCGCAGCTCTGATTGGCTAAGCAATGTAACGTGATCCTCTGATTGGCTAAGCAATGTAACTGATCCTCTGCAGCAAGTGATGGCAAAGCGGCGCGTCATCACGACTTTACACAAGTGAGTCTTTACCTCCGCAGCAGAGGCTCCGCCGAACCCCTGAGGTTCGACCGAACCCAGGTTAAGAACCACTGATCTAAGGGAGGAATAGACATCATAAGATTCTATGGGATTAATCAGAGACATTAATACGTAGACGCCTCATGGAGCGGGTCGCCCCATTGCTGAGATACGTAGCAGCGTCCGCCATATTGAATGTGGAATATGTGCCAAAGCTCATACAAGTAAATGGACCAAACTTCAGAAAGTGCTGTTCTACAAAGTATTTTAAATTAATACTCATTAATCATTGACACATTTTCTCACACACATTAATATATTTGGCATTCAAAGAAATGACTAAAGACAGAGTTTCTAACTTTTGATTCATCCCACTGAACGTCACTGATACTCGACAAACGTCATTATTCTGCGCCTTGTTACTCGGGAAGAAAAATAGCAACCATGACGGACTATATTGAGGATTAAGTTGTTAATGTGCTGGCTGCAGTCGAATAACAACTTCAAAACCGTAAACTATCCATGTTTAGCATCCATGTTTACTTCAGCAACACTATGTGTGACGTTATTGCGCCCTCTACTGCGCATGCGGGAGACGTTCAGGTCGTTTACAGTTCACACTGGAGAACACGTACAGATCGCATATATTTGCAAGTGTGAAAAATCACGGCAAAAACTGTCAAATTTGACAAAAAAATCAAAAAATTTTGTTTTATTTCAAAATTAAACAAAATTTTATTTTACGTTACCCTCTTCTTAGGGTAACGTAGCCTAAGTAGAGGTATACTAAAAGTTAGAATATATTGAAATCGTCAACCAAACTTTGAATTAAAACAACAAAAAGTCAAATATAAAGCTAATAGTTTATAATTAAATTAAAATAACTGTGCTATATATTGCAGAACTCGATGTGTAAAGAAGAAATTTCTTCCTTATTTTTAAAATATTTTCTTTTTTAAAAAAATAAAAAAAGTCTTCTTTCCCTGGTAATATCCCTATATTTGTGTGATGTAAAAAAAATTAGTCCAACATTCATTGCAGGGATTTCCAGCATTAATGTGACATTTACCACATAGCATATTGAGCTGAAAAACAAACAAAAATGTTTAGTTTTGTTAATTGAGTCTTAAACGTGGGAGTTTGTTTTCAAAGTACTCAATGATGTACCTGGTTTGCACTTGTAAGACACCAAGAGGTACTTGGTGGTGAGTGGACAGGGATCTGGTCCAAACACAGGAGCGAGGACGGGAATGTGACATGACCGCTCATCCTGACACTCCGACTGCACCTTCTGCAACAGCAGGAAAACATCTCACATTCTACATGAATCAATGATGAAATAATACTTCTGCATTTTTCAAAGTGAGGGCATCAGGAGGTTGGAGGAAAGATGTGGGGGAAAAATGGAAAATAAAAAAAATGGAATCCAATACATTTTAAAATCATAACTTTGAATCTTTTGATAAATGTAATTATTAGATATGGGTGAAAACCTATCACTGTTTAAGAGTTTCACATCAGTCAATATCAATAACTATTTATTTTTTAATTTGTTTTAAATATATATAAAAAAAAACTTTTATCCCACTTTTTACTCCTCATCATTGTTTATTTCTAAGCAGTTACAAGGCAAAGTGCTGAAACTTGAAACGGCAAGTTACTTCAGAGGCTGTTGCTAGGTAACCACAGAGTGAGTGAGTGAGTTGCTAGGTAACCAAAGAGTGATTAGTTAGTTGATTCCACCAACCTTTTTTAGCTGGTGGTGAGAAGTTGAGTGGCTAAAGCTTTTCTGCTGCCTACATCTCCCAGAATGCTGTGCGGTTCTGAATCGGAGTGCGGTGTGTTTTCTGTGTATTGAATATTCTATCATATCTATTGATATTGATCAAGTGTCTATCAGTTTATTGTTATTGGTTTATTATCCAGCCTTATAAAATGTAAGTTAAAATAACTTATTGAAGCTACAGACAGAAGAAGAAGACTACATAGAAAAACATTTTCTATCATTTTTATAGTAATAGGTTAATCTCTTTTTGTGCTTTGGGAAATATTAATTATCATACTTGCTCATTTGCTTCATGTAAATTTGGTGTTTATCAGCTGATGATACTTTCAAATAGCTCAAATAATATAGTATACTTAAACACCACTCCACATTTCAAAATTCAAACATTTTTGTTAGCTACTCCTGTAAAGTTAAAATTAATAGCCGTAATAACATTGGCATGATGTAGCTTAGGAATGATAAAGCTGCTGGTGTTAAAATGTTGGTATCAGGCGCCCCAAATGAAAATCTGCTTAGGACCCCAAAAGATCTTGGACCACCCCTGGATTACTATAAAAATATGACATTTTTTTTTATCAAAAGAGGGGATTGTAGTGGAAAGTTTTATCTGGTAATATATTCACCATCAGATTCATAAAGGTACAATATATAACTTAATAAAAACATTTTCACAACAGAAATCTTTGTCTTCTAAAATCAGAAAGTGTGAGGCAGCGTTTATGCTAAATTAATGTAATGATTAAAAGTGAGGGAAAAAAATCTAAAATTCAATGACATATTTTGTCTGTGGGTTTGCAAAAAATGTCCCCGGTCAGAAGCTAATATTGTTTTAGTGGCAATGGCATAGAAAATTATGGGAAATATCTGTAATAAATCACACGTCTGCAGTCTCATCTACCTCTAAAGCGGTGGAGGAAGTACAATCTGTGTCCTCCTCCTCTGCTGTGATGTTTGCATTTGGTGCAGGGCACAAGTGTTTATAAGGGACACGTCTTCCATAGAAGGCCGATAGGACGGCTACAAATGTCCTGGAGGGACACTTGATGACGAGCAGGTCTCCCTCACAAGCGTGAGCCGTGTGGTTCTTCAGAATACTTTGGAGATACACTGAAACACAAATATGAGATTATTCCACTTCCCCCCTCTTTGATATTTATTCATCAGGGATGTCTTGTTAACCAATTAGTGGTCTGTATGTGACTATTTACAGTCCATGTGACTCAGCCCGGCTTCATGTGGACAGGGTGGTGTCCCCAAGTCTCCGTCACTGGGTGTAGCTCTCCAAGACAATGTTTGGACTCTGACCACACAGACAATCATGTTTCTCAGAAACACAAAGACACCGAACTGAAGTCTCCCCTCCCATCTGTATTTCCTGTTGAGGCCCCCTGTCTCTTATGTGTGTACAGTAGTTCCTCTGATGCTGTCAAGTGGGATCCACCTCTGCTGGTGAGGCAAAACTCAGGGACTGTGGTTCATAGTAATGGAATAGTCCCTGACTGAATGTAGTTTGACTCTTTCTAGAGGATAACTTTCACATTTGTCAGTATAAACACAAACTAGGAAATAAGGGACTCTGCTACACAAAATTCATATTTTTGTACTTCAGTTTGGGTCTCTACTGCTTCTAGAAACAGCCAACACGCTTAAAAAAACACCCTGAGGTTTATGTTCATATTTTTGGTACTAAAACCTCCAGAATGTAACATCACAAAAAACAGGCGCTGAGCTGTCACCTAGCAACCCCAGCGGTGTTCCACCCGTCACCTAGCAACCTAAACTGAGTTCCAGCTCATTTGGTTTTCTGGTTTTAGAATAGAATAGAATAGAATAGAATAGAATAGAATAGAATAGAATAGAATAGAATAGAATAGAATAGACTTTATTGATCCCCATGGGGAAACTGGTTATCCATTGACAAGCTACTCCATCTAAGGTGTGAAATATTAACAACACAAATATAACCATAAGAGATAAAGTTTATAAAATATAAATATATATACATAAAATTATGTAGGTAAATCGATATGACTGTAATTGTAATTAAAAGTAAGTTATATGCAAACAGTGGCATTTTTTTGTTGACTTACCGTCCAGAAACCCCTTTCTGCTTGCTTGTTGGTTGTGCTGGAGGCTCTACTTATGCTTTTTAAACAGGTACAGTTGTATAATTGTGCTCAAATTGCAGCCATTTTTAAGTGTGAGTGTAAACATTGAGTTTTGGGGCATGGCCATTAGCAGATTATTTAGATTTAAAGTGGCAAGAGGCCCTAGAACATCTCAATCTGAAAGGAGCTCAAAATAGACTAAAATCTAATTTTTAAGAATGATCTTGTGCAGAAAAGGTAATGAACATGTTCTGCATAGGCTATATACTTATCCTAATCTGTTTAAGGACACGTAATAAGTCACCTTTAATGTATTTTATTAGGATCTTATGTGATGTAACAAAGTAGTATATATTTGTAAAGTGGACAAAAATAACGCAAGACATGTTTTCAACTATTCCTTTGTAAAACCATATTTTGCAAGTTGCAAGTTTGAAGTATATGTCTCTATTAACTCTTTACTTCCAGAGCCTAAAATATTTATCCATGCTTTACAACACATTTCTATCCAATTAGTGGTTGGACTCCATAAATATAAATATTCTGATATGCTTATTTATAGATATGAGAATGAAGAGGGATGAGTGCAAATGCATGCTATAGTTTTATTCTCTAAAAAATATTAAAATCTGCATCATTTCTGTCCACATTTTGGCACTACTTAAGCACAACATCTCAATAAAATACAATGGAGTAATGCTTGCAACTTCACAAAATGAGGAAAAGCATAGAAAGTCTGAATACTTTTGCACAGCACTGTAATGTCCTACCTAGGTGACATTTGCTTGTTTGCTGCTCTCAGGCCGTACCAGGCACTTATTCACAAAGAGCTATTATTAGCTTGTTGCCAAACAAAAACAGCTACTGTCGAATACACAAAGCTTAAAAACAAAACCGTGTCTCAGCAATCACCACACAGCAATTACTTTCACTGTCAAAAAAGAAAGATATCTGGTTCTCCCTCATATTTTTTCCTCCTGCCTTTTCACCCTGATTTCAATCTCGCAGCTAAATCATCAGCTTAGAAAGAAGGATGTGCATGTTGTTAGGAAATGTCTTTCCGACACTTCCTGTTGTGGAAGCCCACACATGTGGAAAATCACGCATCAGCATTTTTTTACCCACACATTAAAAAAAGGGAGGAAAGCGAGGAACTTACGAGAGAAATCAGGTGCCGAAAGTGCAATGGGCGTCTTGAGAGCAAGAAAAAGAGAAAGAAAACATAAAGATGTGAAGAAACTCCATGCCTCTATCATTGTGAGTGTTTAGTAACAAAGCAGCACTGGGTTTGCTGTGCTTGGAAACGGGTCAATGATGTCTTTGTGTCTGCAAAAAGAAAAATACAAAACACAGCCTCCCTGCAGTTCACTCTGTGAACAACAGTTCAAACCAGACAATTTAAACAATTTGGTAAAACCCAGATGATGATGTCATGGTTTTGTAAACCTTTGCAAATTACATGCAATTATACTGTCAGAAATGAAAATATTATGCTGCGACCGTATCAAACTGAAAAAATGCAAAAATGTGTGGAAATAAGCCTTTGAGAAACACAGTGGAGCGAGTTCTTTACCACAACGGACTGAAAAGCCGCTCAGAAAAGAAGAAGCCAGATCTTCAAACCCTGCATAAAAAGTTATATTACAGTTTGCAGAAGCACAAAGGTGTTAATATTTAGTGATGTCCTGTAGTCTGTTGGAACTAAATGTTTGTTGTTTGACCTTAATGACCATTGTTACCTTAGGAGGAAAACGTTGAAAATTGAAAACCTTAGAACCTTTTCACTTGAATTTTAGAAACAACTTGTCAATTTATTGGTGGAATAATAATAAAAGTAGTGTTTTGTATTCTGATCTGGACTTCCTCACTTTCTTATGAAGCAATAAGACATTATCCTTTTGCTACACGCAGAAAAACCTCTCTCTCTCTCTCTCTCTCTTTCTCTCTCTCTCTCTTTGCATAAAAACATGAACAATAACAAAGAATAGCTGCACTTTTAAGATAGAAGACAGAAATAAATTGGGAGAAAATATACTTTAAAAAATATCCAAAGTCCAAATAAGAAACATGATAATCCAGGACCAAATGCCTGGATTCTTTATGGAGTAAAAGAAAGTGGAAGAGGTCGGACGAATGAGGTGACATGGAAACCAGGTGAACCGAGCTGACGAAACGCTTTGAGAACGTGATCTGAGGAGCTGAGAGGAAATGACAGCTGAACCAAGAATGAAAACACATGGAAACAGAACAGAAACACGTCTGACCAATGAAAAAATAAAATCAGATTAACTCAATCAGAAAACAGCTACATTACATGGTTATTACATTTTACAACAACCATCTAGGCAGGAATATATTCTGTAAATTCAGTATATTTCCACACTTGTTTTGGCTTAATATAGTAGAAGCGACCGAGATAAAAGTTTCTTTGAAAGATGTTTACATAGGATTAGCAGTATTATAAATAAACATCAGTGTTTCTCACAGGGCAGGAGGTGTTATTGGTCACTATTTAACTTGTAGGGTTGGACATAAGTGCTGACATTTTCCATGGATCTTTCTGGAAGTGTCAGAGTTCCTGACTCCAAGACAGCAAGACCATGGAATATAACTGAAGTTAGCCAAAAATGTATGACAAAATGGCAATTTCCTCCAAATGACGGGCAATGAGTCAAAAATCTAACACTGACTTTTACAAACAGAACAGCAGAGTAGCAACTCTTGACCTCGCTTTGTGTGCAATGACAAAATCAAGTGTCATTTTCTTGGACTCCGTTCTCCAATGTCAGGGTCCTGTTTATGGAGATAAGGCCCTTTTTTTCCAAGAGGTCACTTCCATCTGCTGTGTGTCTCTCGCCATGACAGATTGGCGTTATTATCTCTGCAAACACACAAATCCTTACCAAGTATTTTGATCTAATTTCAAGCTCACTTGAATTAACACAAAACTAACCTACAAGTAACTCCGTAGCAAGATACAGAAGCCTGCTTTAGTGAAATAACTCCTTAATTATTTCACTTATAATAAGTTAAAAATGTCTTGTTATAAGTGAAATAATATAAGTGGAACTAGGACTTTTTAAAATCTATATTAAGACATTGTTGACCTAAGACAAGCTTCTATATCTTGCTAAAAAGTTAAGTTAGTTTTTGTCTTATTTCAATAGGTCTTATTTCAATTGTACCAATTGTATATTCGCAATAGAAACTAGATCAAAAACAATTGATAAAATTTTGTGATTTTTGTAGTGATATTACTTTTCTCGAGAAGAGGAAGTCAGAGAAAAAAGGTATTTCCTAAAGTATGCAAGTTTCTTCAAGCTAATATCATGTTGAATAACATCTATTGAAGTAGCGCCCAAACTTTTCCTTTTTTACTTCTACCTACTCAATAAAAAACAAACTTTTTATCCCTGGGCCCAAAGCTGACAAATTTAAATTACTCTCAGGTCACAAAATGTGTTACATTTAAAATGCAAGAATG
The DNA here is from genome assembly GCA_033032245.1 of Poecilia picta. Lineage (NCBI taxonomy): Eukaryota > Metazoa > Chordata > Actinopteri > Cyprinodontiformes > Poeciliidae > Poecilia > Poecilia picta. The sequence continues at coordinate 9,291,869 of CM065362.1, forward strand.
AGTTTGTTGTGATTTTTCCTTTTTTTACTTCTACCTGCTCAATAATAAACAAACCTTTTGTGAAATATATAAATTCTTAAAGATCCAAAACATAAAACAAGGTTTCAGACTGTTGCTTTATTCAAAGAAAAGCAGAAAAATATCAAGATTTTGGAGATTATCAGTTGTTTTCTACTTTCATTTCCATGGTGATATTAGATGGCAGATAGAAAAGTAGAAAAAGTAAGTTTTCTGCTGTTGTCATAGCAACCAAAGGAGGGAGTCTAAACACAGCGCAGGTATTGCAAGTTAAATCCCATCCGGCCATTTAAATCGTTTAACTCAACCCTAGTTTTACTGTAACAGCAGTACAATCACCAGTTAATTAATCAAATCTGACTGGTTTAAGGGAGAAGTCACTTTTTAAAGATTTAAACCACGGACACGTGTGGGAGGGAAACTCCTATCGTACTGCGCAATAAAATTCCTTTCGCCTCCCAGAGGGAGTATGGATTAAGTGTTGAATCGTTCGCTGGAAATCCATGTCCTGGATTTACAAGCAGGATAAAGAAAAGAAAGCTGGGGTCAAGATAGTTGCAAAGTATCAGGTCATCTCCTCCTGGGTCAGAGTTTCCAGTGTTATTTATTTTAATGTGATGTTTTGTTTATCAAGAGTTTGAATTTTCCAAATCCTTTTCAGGCCTGCATGTTAAATAGATGCATAACTCCCAATCTGTTCATCCACTGGACGTGCTTTTTAAATTCCTTAAAATGGATTTCACAATGTTTCTCTGTTACTGTTGGACACGTGTCTTCTGGGAAGTATTCACTGTACCAGGGGGGATTTTGCAATATAGTTTCTCTTCCACCCTTTTGTGCAAATGAGATCGTTTTGCAAGAATCAGCAGTCCTGAAAACTGACACTACACCCCTCCACTGCTTTCATTTTTCAATTTAAGACATCTTCACATACTCAAGTGTTTAGAAACACCACATGCTTTACTTTGCAGGTATTTTCTGTATTTTTATTGGAAAGAAGCATGAACTTTTAAGTTCATATCATGAAGGGAATCCCCAACAGGTTTCAACTCATAACCCACAAAAGAAAAGGAGAACTAGAAAAGAAACTATTATGCAGTAAAACACAATGATCAACTAAAATATTACAAACACCTGCCTAGTCGTGCTAGTTCCCTTTTTGGTGCAGACACAACCTCCAAAAATATATTTACAATTTCTATGGATGAATATGTGTTTTGCTGCTTAATAGGTATTCAAATAAATTTCATGACTATAAAGTGGATTTCTATGATACTAAGCGATACAGAAGCATAAATTAAAACTTGAAAAAATAAAAATAAAAACACATTCATTTGTGTAAACATTAAAACACACTTCATGAGATATCTTAGCTGAAATGCTTTAATTTAAATTACTCTTTTGGCTACCAAAAAACAGGAATAGCTGCTTTCCAATCAGTTACTATCACCTATGGTGCATTCAAGTACATCTCGGATACTATAACATCTGTATGCAAAACAACTCTTAAAGCCGCAGTATGCAGCCTTGATTAAAATAAATGTTTTTATATACTTGCCAAAACTGTCACCATTTTGTGACAATGTTTTTGTGAGACAGACAATCTGTGAAAAGACCGATCACCTCCAACTCCTCCCTGAGCTACAATGGGCCTTACTAAGCTCCGCCCAGAAACGCCCCTCGAAAGTCTCACATGGCTGCATGTCTCACAAACAAAACCTTGCGGTGCTTAGTTTCTATGTGTAATTTCATTTCGACTGACTCTCTGCAGAATATTTCTGTGTCGATTAGTGTAGCATTTCTGCCAGATTTTCAAAAAAATATCAGCCACGACAATGGACAGTTGAACCAACAAGTTCATGTCATCTTTTTTGGACGACATCAAGGTGTTTGAGCCATGCGATGCCTCCAGGTTGTGCACATCACAGCTAAATGCTAGCGGTCGATGAGGAAAACAGCATAAATATAGCTGTGGACATATAGTTGTGGACAAGATCACTGACACCTATTGTTCTTGCAATGCTGGGTAAGTCGGACATTCATGGTTTAGAGGGTGATTTCTGTTGGCAAATGTTCGAATGTGTCTAGGCCTGATACACGGTACTTGGTGGCTAACACGATTAGCGTGGCTAACGCGATTAAAGTTTAGGGAAAAGCCTTTTCAGGTAAAATAAAATCTTTAATGTATGTCAGATACGGTACACATTGCATATTGATCTGTTCAGCTAACGTAAGGCTGTAACAGACAGGCTTCGAGGTGTAGAAGTTGTATCGGTGCTGCCATTATGCTGTACTTGGCTAAAAGGTTTTCATAATGGACGTTTATTATTGACTTTCTTTTTTTCATTCACTAAACACAAAGAAAGCAAAGCAATAATACTTACACCAGCAGACAATCCTTTGTTCTTATTGATCCTATGACGGTTGAGCTGCCAATGCGTCGTGAACAAGCTTTGATCCAAGCAAGACATTCGGTTTCAGATTTTGGAAATCTGAATTTTAGTTCCACAAATACGATCAGAATACCTGACATCACCTGTACAGATTCCCCACTGACGGTGGAGAACCATTGTTTGTCGAGTTCTGACGCAAAAACTTTCTGTCAGTCTGGCAGTCCACAATGTACATCAGCATATTTACTACAGTAGCTTGTGTTTGTGAGACGTCAAGCACGTGGTAGCTGCACTGTGACGTAAAATGGGCATTAGCCAATGAAACGCGGCCCTTGTGGTAAAGTCCATAGCCATGTGAAGAAACGCAACAAAAGACAGCCAATCAGAGCCAGTGGGAGGATCTTAACCAATAAACCTCATTTACTCGCTACTAAATGTACTAACGTCGTCAGCGGTGGCCATGCTAACTAGCCTTAGCATTCATGACATGCTATGCTAGCTGTAGCTAACAGAGAGCAACGGAGGAAGAAGAGCGGGACGAGCAGACCCGCCTCCTGGCTCTGACTGGTTGGTCCTTTTGGACTCTGGGATAAAGTAGGGGAGCTTGATATTTTTTCACTGATTATCTGTCTCCTACCAAGCTGTCAAAAGGTAGTGACAGTTTCAAATATTTTTTTTATATAAAAGTTACATATTTCAGCTGTAAAATGTTTCAAACTCTTTTTAATGATTAAACATCAACAGTCTTATCTAGAAATTCCCATTATAGAACAAGTGGATTTATTGTTCTATAATGACATTATTAACTGACTTTAATTAGTAACATTTTAGCAGAAAACCTAAGCAAAATTTACTCACTATTAAATTTAAAAAACCAAACAAACATATATACACTTTTGTTAGAAATGTATCAGAAATGAACTGTTATTTCAAAACAGAACTGTGATTTTGCTCTTTCGGTACCACTCTAAAACCACTTTAAAACATTTAAACTGGTGCAGAGTTTAGTTTTTCTAGTCACTCTCCCATTGTTTTATGTGTAAAGTTGTTTTGCCCTATACTGGCTTTGTGATTTTTTTTTTTTTTTTTGTGAAAGCAAATACCTCAGTTGCTGTTTTGACAGCTGTGCATTTGAACTGCCAAGTGTCAAAACTGAGAGTCCCAATAAAAACAATGAGCATCCCAAATCAGAAATATGGTCACAATGAGTATTATGAAAATTGTCCCAATATTGGCTTAAGAAAAGAATAAGCAGCTGCCTAAACATTCATCCAGTTGTGTCTTAAACTGTGGTGGAAACTAGGAGAAAGTGCATATTTTATTTACTTTCCTGTATCCAAAGCAGAAGGGGAATATCTATGTTTATTAGTCATGTTTCCCAGAGTCCTTGGTTCACACTGTGTCCTTCCATAGCAACAAGAGTGTTGATATCTGACTGGACATTGAATTGTGTTTTTTTATATGTTTTGAGTCACTCCTCCTCATCAGTTCCTGTGTATCACAATAAGCAAAGGAAGCTATTTTAAGCTTCTCCTCTTATAGTTGGAGTATATAACAAAGTGAGGCTCAGCCGTTCCCCGCCCATTTTTCTGCAGGTCCTCCCTCCACTTGGTTTGTGAAGAAAGCTCAGCGCGATTCCCTACAAGGAGCAATCAAACACAAGCAGGCGAGAGGTGACGCCGCTTCTCCTACAAAAAAATAGACACACTCCAAGGACACACTTACCAGCTTCTTATCAGTTTGTTTTTGAGGATTTCTTGGGAGCGTTTTTACTGGAGGAGAATCTTTGACTGGAGCAAATAATTTGGTGAAACTTATTGATCTATTTAAACATGGCACTTAGACAAAGCTAAAGAAAAGGAGCCAAGCATCGAGTTGTTCATTAAGGTAAGTGATTTTTTTTTTATTTCTTACAAATTGCTGGATTTACTAACAGAACATAAGAGGTTCTGTTACAGTACCCAAATATTTTACTCAAGCAAGAGTAGCATTAATTCAACATGTTTTTATTCAAGTAAAAGTAAAAAGGAGCTGTCCAAGAAATGACTAAAGTAAGAGTAAAAAAGTATTTGGTCAAATGTTTACTCAAGTAGTGAGTAACTGATCAAATTATATTTAGTATCTAAAAATGACATCATCAGATGGACCAAAACATATAGTTATGAGGAAATTTTGACATTTTAAAGCTCAATGAAAATAATTAATATAAAAAACATAAACAAACAGAAAATAAACTTTTTCCAGGTCAGTTACATTCAATATCAAACTTATGAAACTAACAAAAATCTAGATGTGTATCTTTGTCTGGTGGAGCTTTTGGTTAAAACCTTGTTTGTTTTTCATTCAGCAGGTAGAAACAGCACAAAAAACTTTGATGTACCCAAACAGAACCAGGACCTCCTTACTGGATCTGTTTCCAAATACCGTGTGAAGTCGATGTTAGGATGTTTGTATCCCTCCGCTGAGGGTCAGAGCAGCCTGTTATCAGTTAACTAAGGCAACAGACTGAGCTCGTGTTATCACTGCACACCCAGAAGACGAGAGCATGGAGAGAAAACTGCGTGGCCTCAAGCCTGAACCACCAGGCACACCCACTTCAGTCCAGCAGGGGCCTCCATGAAACATTTTGTAATGTTTTGTCACTTGGAAACAATCAGCTGACACACAAAAGGTTAAATAAATTACAAAAACAATAGCCTACTTTAGTCAATAACTTTTAATATCTTTTTGTTCTCCAAAAACTTGGGCAGTGGTGTTTAAAAATGCATGGTGTCTGGTGTAGTCCCCTTTTTTGCCGCCTTACAAACATGGTGAACCTCTGTCTGCTAATAAAAAATAAATGTATTACTGAACTTATCAGAAACATTAAAAACTATTTATATGATAGCGGGAATGTCTGGTTAGTGTAGGATAATGCATCGGTGAGTAAAAATTCTAACATTTTAATAATTTAATGGATTTGAATCAATTTAACTGAAAACTGATTAAAAGCACCAACTACAGAATACCTGGTTCTGGTTGGACACAGACTGAAAGTGGACAGCTGGACAAAATGAATCAAAGAAGTTGTGAGAAAACATGTTTCTTTTAATTGAAACAGTTCAAACTGTAGCTGACATGCATTAGTAAAGTAAATAAAGTGAACCAAGTTCCTGCTCTGAATAGTTTGATACCTTTTTAACCTTGACACTGAACATCTGAAGGAATCACTCTAAGCTTGATGACCTAATCACTTTCCCGGCAAAGCAAGCAGTGAGTGAGCAAGGTCACAGTTGGATGTTACGATACTTGCGAATAAATATCAATTTTTTTCTAGCAAAGAAAATAACAATATGTATCGCAAAATCGATATTATTACACATCCCTACTTGGTTCTATTGAAGACCAAAATTGTAATATACGTTATATTTTCAGCTGGTGTGGTTTGCTTTCACATTGCGCTGTCAAAAGATCAACAATATTAGAAAAAGCTGTTCCCCTCCTTGCCTGAGAACTACTGAAGAACTACTGAAGGAATTGACACAAAAACATCACAAGAAGACAAGAGCACAACTTTCTTCTTCACAAAATGTTAACAAAAATGAAGTAGCGTCAGATTTTAGCGCTTGTAGGATTTCACTTTTGTCTTTTGTAAGAAACTACAAGTCTTCTCTCCCGCTAGGACTCGACTTGCGTGTTTGTTTAGGTTGTATTTACCCAGAATGCCCTGCGCTACAGTCCACTTCCCGTTTTTTGAGAGCAGGAACAGGGCTTTAAAGAACACTACCGGTGTAAATGCACCCTAAAACACAGAAATAACTCGTAATTTTAACACTGAATCATAAGCTTTGGTTCAAATACCAATTTAAGCACCATCAGGTTCATGGCCATACTAGGCACACACTTGTACCAAAAAAAATCCCCACACCACTTAACTCATGCTTTCTGTATTAAAGTTTATAAACAAACATAAAACTGAATCTTATCTAAATCTTGGCACAAATTGTGGCTGGCTTTGATCACAAGTGGCTGAATTTGGACTGTGTATGTGTTTTTCTGCTGCAACACAATGCCTGCATTTCCCTTCCAAGGAGAAAATGGCCTTTAAATGTCCCAAATGCTGTGTTTGCTGCCTGAATAACCCTTAAATCAGCAGAAAAGATTAGAGAGAAACAACTGACAGGATAAAACACAAAGTTACTCTTGAGTTTGAAAAAACATATCTAACCTAATTTATTGTGTTTTTGTTTTAGGCTGGGCATGATGGTGAAAACATTGGGAACTGTCCTTTCTGTCAGAGGCTCTTCATGGTGCTGTGGCTGAAAGGAGTCAAGTTTACAGTGACCACTGTTGATATGAGGAAGTAAGCACCAATCTGCTGAAAAAAATCATTTCCTGAGCATCTGGTCATGGGGACTTTCACACAGAACACACTATAGTTTTGTCATAATCCAAACCACTTCTCAGCTGTCACAAAGTGTCGCTCGCATTGGGTTGTCAAAGTGAGCCTGTAAAAGTCTAAAAGTACAAAGATCTCTATCACTTTCAAACCAACACCTTCTTTAATCGGGAATTTATTGTATGTATTTCTCAAAGTCAGAACCAACAAGCAAATAGGGCCAGGAAACTTTGTAAGGATGTAGATAAATGAGTGATTCATTCCACACACAGTCAGGCCTTTCAAGCAGACGACCACTCCCAGGGTTGCGTAAACCCAACAGCCTGCTGGTATTATTAATAATCCAGAGTGACATGTTTGATTCTGACATCCTCAAAGAAAGTGGCGATTTTAAAAAGCAAACAGTTGGCAAGTTTCAACAGCAGAAATCATCTGCGCTGACTGCTTTAAAAAGTTGAACAAGAAAATACGATGCCGAGTACGATTTCTTAGTCTCAAAGCCAGCTTAATAACATTATTTAAAATTATGTATTTATTACTTGTTTACTACTTATGTAACAGTTGTTACAGTTTCATATGATTTCAGTAACCAAAATCAATTTTGTTTTTAATGTAATGACAAGGTATCAACATTTAGCCTTCCTTACATAGGAACATCTCTGTCTAACTGTTAAACCGCGTGATTTATGTTGATGCTCTTATTTTGAAATGTAACCGGACGTTCTCTGTTAAGACAGGCGGGAAGAGAAGCTATGGAGTCGCTGCTAATGTCGGACTGGCTAACAAAATGTGCCAAAAGCGCTTCCAGTGTAATTTACCCCCAAGTCTTCTGAGACCCATTACAGCAGTAAGCTCGTGAAAGTAAACATAATAAATGAAAGTCTGATGCCAGAGAAGATAGTTTATTTATTTAAAAAAGGTAAAAAGTCGAATGACGGACGCCACTACTTAAAAAACATCTGTGAAAAATCACCGTGTTTTATGTTGATGCTCTTATTTCGAAATGTAACCGGACGTTCTCTGTTAAGGGAAGCCGCTAATGTCGGCTTTGCTAACACAATCCAGATGACGTCTTTTCGAAGTGAGCAGGTGTGATTGGCCCTGGGGCAGGCTTGGAGCTATGGGGGGAGCTGGGGGGGCGGCTGCCCCTGGGGCTGGGCTGGATGGGGGCCCAGGTCTGGGGGTGCCAGGGAGGGAGGAATGGTTTCAAATGGTTTTGTTTAAATGTCTGATTATAGGCGGAGAAAGTGTGTCCTCGCCTGTTCAGAAAGGTGTATTTAATGTTAAAGTTACCTTTCCCAATGGAATACATACTAGTCAGTCCCAATGGCTGTTTCACTCACGGTTTAGCCGAAATGCTTCCTGGGTAAACATCAAAAGACAAACGCGGCACAACCCCCCCACCCCCCTCAAAAGTTTCCAGCGGCGCAGTCGATGTACATGCACTTAAGGGGCCCAGTGATTCGTTAGGGACCCGCTAATTGGCCCCGCCCCCCAGCCCGACACTGACTTGTTCCGCTAGTGCCCTGAAGTCTTCTGATACACTGGGTTACAACAAAAGAATAAGTACATGTAAGTCCGATCCCAAAGAAGTTGAATTAGCTAGCAATACTTTTAAAAAATAAAAATTTGAATTACAGACGTTTATTTCGCCCAATCAGGCGCGGTCTTTGAGGAATACCTTGTTCTTTGGTTGCCCATTTAGGTTGGCTCTTGAGACACGTTTTCCTTTTCAAATGCCTACTTCGTCTACAGACATAACTACTTGGGCCTCAACAGTCAATTTAGCCTCAGTGTTGACGTGTTTGATAACAGAATTAAAATGTTGCCCCTTATTTCTTCTATGTGTGTCTTCTCCAGGAAGCCAGCTGAGCTCAAAGACCTGGCCCCGGGGACAAACCCTCCTTTCCTCCTCTACAATGGCACCCTTAAAACAGACTTCATCAAAATTGAGGAGTTCCTTGAACAAACACTTGCCCCTCCCAGGTATTGTTGCTTCACACCATTATCCAAATACAAAGTGAAGTGGGAGTTTGAGTATGTTGCTGACGCTTAAATGAAAGTAAACACTAAGGCTCCTAATCTCACTTCTCTGTTAAAGGTATCCACATCTCAGCCCGGTGAACAAAGAATCCTTTGACGTGGGTTCAGACATTTTTGCAAAGTTCTCAGCTTTCATCAAGAACAGCCCAAACAATGCCCGTAAGTTTGATTGTGATTAATTAATCTGTCTATGCGAAGGACAAATAAGAAAGCCCAAACTAGACCCTCTCTCAATGACAACTACTGACGAATCAATAAGGGTGTTTTCACACCTGACAGTCCAGTGAACTCGGTCTGATTGGAACCAAAATTTAAACATTTGTTACAGTTTCAGCTGGTGTAGTTTGCTTTCACACTGCTCCTCACTTTAAATTTAATCAAAGGTGAGGAGCCTTCAGACATCCGAGGCCGCAGTGCCAAAGACAGGTTTGTGTTGGTCGTGGTTTCTGTTTGGCAGATTTTGAGCATTTAGTGCTGCTGTGTTGGACTAGGGATGCATCTAAAAGTTTCAGGATGACAACTGTTGATAACAGGTCTTGACTTAGCTGATTTAGAGCGTATCCTATTGACCCAGCAGCCTCAGGAGACCAGAACTCTTGAGATGCATGGACTCTTGTAGATTTTGATTTGAAGCGATAGATTCACAGATTTTTAATGTTTAATTTAAGGACTACTGGATAACGACGGTGCAAAAGCTCTGTTTTCTTCTGATCTTTCAGCACAGGAAAAGATTCTTCTGCGAGAGTTTCGGCGTTTGGACGAATACTTAAACAGCCTGCTCCCTGAGGAAATCGACCACAACTCTGCAGAAACCATCACCATTTCCAGAAGGAAGTTTCTGGACGGCGACCGTCTCACCTTAGCAGACTGCAACCTGTTGCCCAAGCTGCACGTCATCAGGGTGAGACACATGTGAGGTTTTTATTCAAGACAGGGAAAATAATAAAGGGTTAAAAAGGGTTTCACATGTGTTTGGGTAGACTGGACCAATAAAAGTCCTTGTCTTGATCAAACAAGGAATATGTAGATGTTAAGGTTTTCAACCAGCAAGTTCTAAAACAAACAAAAGTTCATATCTGTCGCTGGAATCAAAGTTGGTTATGCTAAATAAGGTTATTTAATCAAAGAAACTTTTAAAAATAAACAAAATAACCTCTATTGGCTTAATGTTGATGGTGGACAATAAAATAAATTTAGTTATTTTTAGTGAACTTAACATTGATTTCAAAATCAACTTTAGTAGAAATATTCACTGAATTTACTGCTACTAACTTTTACCAATTTTGCGTATACTGGTATCACTTTTTATGGACAAAATACCTGTTTCCAAAAAAAATTTGAACATTTAACTTAAAAAAAAAATGCCATCCTTCTAGGAAGACAATTGTTCTTCTCATCTTTGCTGTTTGTACTGAAGGTCTGTTCATTCACACAAATAAACCAGACTACTCAATTTAATTACAGCTGCAGACTTGTGTTCAAAGTCACATTGATTAAATAACACACAGTATGTTTAATGAATTGCGTTGACTGAGTCGGTAAGTAACATATTTGATTAAAGTGAGATTACTTTTAATTTCTTCACGCTCCTTTTCAAACAGAAAAGCAGTGGTAAGCTAATTGTTTTGTTTTTTGGGAATGTATGGACATGTTTTCTCGTGTCCTAATTAGTTGCTTTCTTGTTTTTAAAAACCTATTTGAAATAAATACATTTCAGACAGGTGAAATTTATTTCTCAGTCACTAGTTAAAATGAGTCCCTAAATAAATATGACTTGGGACCTACTCAAGTTATACAAATTGAAGTTATTTGCATTATAGTACAGAAACGTCAAGTGTTTCCAAAATTGGGGTTGGCTCACCACCAGAGACAAGTCAAGCTGAGTAAAAAAATAAATAAATCTTTATTTTTTAAATTTAATTAAATAAAAAATGTTTTAGAAAATAAAATTATATTTTTGTTTTATCCTATATATGGCTGGAAATATTCTCTATTTTTTTATAAATTATGTTTATGCCCGGGATTATTTGCCTGTAAACACGGCGGATGCGCGCGCAATTTGACTGCGCAAAGAGCCGTTGGCCGCATTTAAACGTCCGCTAGTTACCATGGTTACCCGCATTCATCTTGCCGTTGTAACATTAGCTAGCATGTTGCGGACCTGAAGTTGAAAAATTTGACCGCATCTTCTTTCTCCTGATGTAACCCGGGAAATATAAATGTACCACCCGGCTACACTTACAAAAAAAAAAAAAAGAAAAATATAAGAAGAAGCTAACTCCTGATTTCTTTTTCAGGTCGCTGCCAAGAAGTACTGCGATTTTGAGATCCCAGCCGAGTTCACGGGAGTCTGGAGGTACCTGGAAAACGCCTACGAACGGGAGGAATTCAAACAAACATGTCCGGCCGACATCGAGATCGAAAAGGCTTACTTTGGCGTCGCGAAGCGGAAATAAAAACTCACATCATGTTATTCTCCAAAATGTAGCCCCAAAGGTGATCTCTGGAGGGCGCTGTTGTCACAAATATGAGCTCACCTGGTGAATAAGACATTTACTACCTTGAAAGCATCATTTCACATGTTTATCTTTAGTTACTCAGATGAAAAAGAGCCAGAGTGCAATTTACTGTTTAGCTGAGTTATTGTTTATAGTGTATATATAAATATTTTTCAACGCTTTTTGAAAATCAAAAACACCTGCATAGGTATATTCATGTATATGACAGTTAATTTTAGTTTGATGAACTCTAACAAACACACTATTAAATAAACCTACTTGTTCCTCATCATGATATGTCTGTTGTTCTTCAGGAAAATAAATCCAGATCTCTGGGTGTAGAGGCCATTTCAGATATTCTAATTTATTCTCAGTCACAGAAAAAGACAATTTTACAGGTTTAAAAATATATCCTCTTTTTTTATATCTGGTACAGACAACATATTCGATGGGAAATAAAAGAAAAGCAATGAAGAGTGGGAACGTTCTCCAAAGCCAGGATCTAAGAATCGGCCTGCTGGACTCTAGTTGGTCACACAGTATTTCCAGAAACACGCTGCAAGCAGAAAACAGTCCAGTTAAACACAGGAAGCAGGGATAAATTACAAAAATATTATTTAAAACTGGTTCAGGGCTTCAGCAGGGTCTCCTCAATTATAAAGAATTTTATTCATTTAAAGCTATCTGAAAATCCTGCCATTTTACGTAGAAAATTAAAATAAGCATCACTTCAAACTATTCAGAAAGGAATGCAAGTGTGGTGAGTTTATCAGAGAAAAAAAATGGCCTCTTCTCTCACCTCTTTTGTTTGTTTTGGGCAGACTCTGCTCTGATCGGACAAAGGCCTGGGAGCGCAGCTTGTCTGCTGCAGCCAGCTTCAGGACGACTTCTTTAAGATCATCTACCTGAAAAATACAATAAAAAAATACATTCTGAAATACGTGTTTGTTTAGGCAGTTTATTCTAAATGAATTATTAGTGACATTTTGGTTTCTGCTTTTCTTCAAACCTGTATCTTGCAATTATCCTGATCCTTATATTTGAAAACAAAAAAAATATATTTATTGTAAAATTCCTACAAAAAGATAATTTTGGTGTCTTTTATTTAATTTTATACAAGTCTTTTGTTTTGCTTTGTGATTTTTGCAATCGTTTTTAACTGTATAGTAAAACATATGCACTAATTATCACTCTTACCATATTTGCAAAATTTCCCTGTGGTGGTGAATCCTTTGCTCCTAAAGAAATAAGTTAATGTCACATAGTTAATCTTTTTTGTGTTTTTTGCTGTAAAAGTTGGTACATTTGTCCCTGTTTTACCTTTGGTCCAGGAGTCTCTCCCTCCGTTCTGGTGCATCATTAGAGGGTAAAGGTTAATCGCCTCTCTCTGTTCCTCCTCAGCAGTGTTGGCTCCATCTTCCACCTCTGACACCAACTTATGAATGAAATCTGTTGAAATAAAACAACTTTTTTTGTTTACATTGATGTTTTACACTGCAAAAACTATTTTTTGGTTTAAGTATCTTAGTATATATCTTACTACTTTTCAGAAAGATACAAGAGTTAATTTTGAGTGAGTAAAACCTTAATATTGATTAAAAAAATGCTAGTTCCACTGGCAGATTATCCCACTTATGGGAAAAATGTAATGTTTTAAATGAAATAATCTCCCAGTGGAACTAGCACTTTTTAAATCAATATTTATTTTTAAAAAAAACCTTATGTGTTACTGAATAGTTACTTATAAATTAGTTTTGTTTTATTTCAAGTGCACTTTCAAGTGCTTGACTTAAACCTAGACCAAAATACTTTGTAAGATTTGTAGTTTTTTTATTGTTGATATAACTGTTACGCTTTTTGGAAAACATCTAAACACGCCTCTCTTAAATTTACCACTTAAACCCTAGACTTTGGTCACTTTTTGTTGTAAATATCTGACTTTATAAACTCAGTAAACAGATCTAACAGATTTGCAACTTGTCAAAGAATATCTGAGTTTTAATTTTGTAAAGTTATGCTTGTAGTCATGAATACTGTTTGTTTTTTTTCTCATGAAGTTATCTGCAAACTAGCACTTATTCATTAATATTAAGGAATCGTTTACTTGAAAGAAGATCTTATATCTTGCTGAAATGTTACCTGTAAGTTAGTTTTGTTTTATTTCAAGTGTACTATAGATATTTGCACTATAAAGCAGACCGAAAATACTTGGTAAGATTTTGTGTTTTTGCAGTGTTTTTGGCCTTTTTAGAAAGTAAATTTTCTGATAATAAGAATACAATTTAATGATCAGAGTAATAAGATTTTTCCTGATTTCCAACTTAAAATCACGAGTAAAGTTTGAATCTTACCTGCTTGTGGTTCCCCGTTGGGTTCTGGATAAACGGGCAGAGCGTGTGTCCATGTCCAGAGCAAATCAGAGCTAAGAGGTAAAACAGAGCTGCAGAAAGCATGGTGTCTCTACGGTCAGCTGGCCGGGTCCGGACTGTTTTCAACCCAAACGGGAACTTCATTTATATTTCCTCCGTGGCCATCCATCACAGCCTGATCAATACATTATCATCACACCCCAGTCTTCTTCTTAATGGTTCTGACACGAAGGATCGGGCGTCACCGACACAATTTAGGGCACCCTGTCATTTCAGCTGAGGCCTATCTGTGCTTGCACAGAAAAACCAAACAAATGTTTGCTCTCCGGCGGCAATCAGAGCAGCGCTGATGGTTCATGTTTGGGCTTCTGGTCATTGCTCATCATGTCTGCGGCCAGAGGAAGACGCAGAACGCCTGGAAACGTGTCACTGCTGGGTTTTTCTACGTCATTCTGCGACAAATGAGAGACATTTCTGAAATCGTATGCGATATGTTATAATCCTTGATTTGAATACTGTGGTAATACTAATAATCATAGTTATAAATTTTGCAACAAAACAAACAAATAGCATAGTGTAAAGTGGAAATGAACTCCAAACAGGACAAAAACAGAAAAAAGAAGATGACATCTGATTATAATCCATAATTATGCTGCAGGTGGAACAAAACATCTTAATTGATAACATGGGAAAAATGTCTTGTTCCAATGGCAGATTATGTCACTTATAGACAGAGTTGGATGGTAATAGTTACATTTACTTGAGTAACTTTTTGGAAAATATGCACTGATAGGAGTACGTTTACTACTTTGTACTTTTATTTGGGTAACTTTACAATGAAGTATCCTTACTTTTACTTGAGTAAAATTTGCAAATTCTCTAACTACTGAACGAAGAACAAAAATGTTTCAACCAAAAACTCACCAGACACAGACACATTGTGTTTGTTTCATCTGATTTTATTATCTGAAGTTTATATTAATTATTTACATTCTTATTCTTAAAATACAAAAATTTTCACTTAACTTTCGATTTTGTTTCGTCTGAGGATGTAATTTTTAAATATCAAATGATTGATAATTTGATCAGTTCAGTACTTGAGTAGACCTTTTACTTTGACTAGACTTTTTTACTCTGCAGTAATTTCTTGGACGGCTACTCTTTACTTTTACTTAAGTAAAAATACAATGAAGTAGTGGTACTTTCACTTGAGTACAATTTTTGGAAATGCTACACTCCTCTGCTTGTAGCTACTACTTTTTAATCAATATTAACTGACTTAATGCAAGCTCCGATTTCTTGTTGAAAAGTTATTAGCAAGTTAGTTTTGTCTTATTTCAAGTGTACCAAGATATTTGTACTTGAAACTAAAACAAAAATCTTCATGGTTGGATTTTCCCTCTATATTCTGCATTGCTGGTCCTTTGTGTTTGTAGATTAAAATGGTATGAATACTTTAATAAAGAACTTTATTCAGTTTACTTTTCTTCAAACTTCATTATTAAACTGTCAACACAACATATATTATCTTTCAAACTAAAACAGCACAGAGACGTCTAACACTGACTCATTCTTTAATCAAACCGGTTGCAGTGCAAAGAAGAGCAGCGAGAAAAACCTGCTGAACCGCCACAGAATTAATACTTACACTGTTCTTGCTTTCAGCATGAAGGAGAAATATTCTGTCAAAGGGAGGAACACATGATGTAGCAGAACATGGACACACAAGGAAGGAAATGGGTTAAAAAGAGGCTCACAATCTAAAACTGGCTCATTTCTACTAGTCAGTAGCTTTTATGAGGACTTATCTGCCAGTTAGTTTGAAGCTTATTTCATGCATGAGAAAATAAAAGAAAAGAGCTTCACTGAAATATAAGGGATGATCACGAAAAAGATTTTTTCACTCAGTCGGACAAAGTAAAATGATACATACCAAATCCAAAAGATGAAGATTCATGCTTATTCTTAAAATTCAAACGTGTGAAACATCCTTTGTAAATTTCTATGGTGAGCTTTAATGTACTTTTTACTATTTGTAGGGGAAGATGATAAATGAGAATGTATTCACCTTCTATACAAGCTGAAGTTAGATCTATGAAACAACAACAAAGTGAGAAAGGATTTGTTTCAGAAACTGAAAAAAGGTTTTGAACTCCTTCCTCCTCATCAAGAGTTTGGCCTGTGAGGCTTTTTGTCAAACTGAAAGCTCTCTAATGCTCTTCAGATCAGCGTGAAGGGCTTCAGGTGATTTATGGTCTCCATCTATTTTTGTCTAAAAAAACAACATTTGATGAATCCCTCTGCCAACCAGGCAACAATAAGAATGACAAAGGAACATTGCAAAAGCTTAATTTCAAGGTCTAAAAGTGAAATCAAAATGGACAAATTAGCAGACACATTAAATAAGATTTCCCTGGTAAAACTACTGTTTTATTCCTCATTTCAGACATTTAATTTGAGGTAATCAGAATGGACACATACCTTTCTAAACCAGCTCCATTCAGGATCAGCTATAGATAAAACTAAAGTGGAATATTAGTGACTGTTCATTAATATAGTGAAGATTAATGCATTTCTTAAATGTTTGCTTGTCTTTTTATGTGTCAACTTTATCTGATATTTATTCTCTATTTTTAAAACATTCACTACTTTTGTACATTTACAAAGAAAAATCAGTAATATAAAAAAGTTAATATACAGTTGGGGTCTATATATACATATGTATATAGGGCATCGGCATAAATAGCAGAGGAGCCAAACACCAACTCCTTGTAGACCACACAGTCGCCCGAGACTGCAAAACCCGGCACACCAACCGGTGCACCGCTTGGATAGATTACAAGAAAGCCTATGACTCAATGCCACACACCTGGATCATTGAATGCTTAGAGATGTACAACATCAATAGGACTCTAAGAGCCTTCATTGCAAACTCGATGGGGCTGTGGAAAACCACCCTTGAAGCCAACTGCAAACCACTTGCACAAGTGTCCATCAAATGTGGCATATACCAAGGAGATGCTCTGTCCCCACTGCTGTTCTGCATAGGCCTGAACCCCCTCAGCCAAATCATCAACAAGACTGGCTACGGATACCGACTGAAGAATGGGGCCACAATCAGTCACCTCCTCTACATGGATGACATCAAGCTGTACGCTAAGAGTGAGCGAGACATCGACTCACTGATCCACACCACCAGGATATACAGCACTGACATTGGGATGTCATTCGGACTAGAAAAGTGTGGTCGGATGGTTACAAAGAGAGGGAAGGTCGTCCGCACAGAAGGGGTTTCACTCCCAGAAGGAACAATAGCAGACATAGAGCACAGTTACAAGTACCTGGGAATACCACAAACAAATGGCAACCTCGATGAGGTCACAAGGAAGGGAGCCACAGCCAAATACCTCCAACGAATAAGGCAAGTCCTGAGAAGCCAGCTCAATGGCAAGAACAAGATCCGTGCAATAAACAGCTATGCCTTACCAGTAATCAGACACCCTGCCGGAATAATTAGCTGGCCAATGGAAGAGATAAAGGCCATGGATGTTAAGACTCGGAAGTTACTAACCATGCATGGAGGGTTCCACCCCAAATCCAGCACCCTGAGACTGAACACAAGTCGTAAGGAAGGAGGCAGAGGACTAGCGAGTGTGAGAGCCACTGTCCAGGATGAAACATCCAAGATCCATAAATACATCAAGGACAAAGCCTCAACGGACGATATGCTCAGGGAATGTCTCAGGCAATGGGGAACAGAGGATGAGGTGCTAGAGGTTCCATCATGGGAGAACAAGCCCCTACATGGGATGTACCACCGACAAATAACTGAAGTGGCTGATATCAGGAAATCCTACCAATGGCTGGACAAAGCTGGACTCAAGGACAGCACAGAGGCTCTCATCCTGGCTGCACAGGAACAGGCCCTAAACACCAGAGCAATAGAGGCTCAGATCTACCACACCAGACAAGACCCAAGGTGTAGGTTGTGCAAGGAGGCCCCTGAGACAGTCCAGCACATAACAGCAGGGTGCAAGATGCTGGCAGGGAAAGCGAACATGGAACGACATAACCAGGTGGCGGGATAGTGTACAGGAACATCTGTGCAGAATATGGACTGGAAGCCCCGAGATCGAAGTGGGAAACACCCCCAAAGGTGGTGGAGAATGACCGAGCTAAGATCCTGTGGGACTTCCAGATCCAGACAGACAAGATGGTGATGGAGAACCAACCGGACATTGTGGTGGTGGATAAAGAACAGAGGGAAGCCGTTGTGGTGGATGTAGCAATACCAAGTGACTACAACATCAGGAAAAAGGAGCATGAGAAAATGGAGAAATACCAGGGCCTCAGGGAGGAACTGGAAAAGAACTGGAAGGTGAAGACCACAGTGGTGCCTGTGGTCATCGGGGCCCTCGGGGCAGAAACCCCCAAACTGGAGCAGTGGCTAAAACAGATCCCAGGAACAACATCAGACATCTCAGTCCAGATATGTGCACCACAGCCAAGATACTGGAGGAGAACCTCAAGCTCCCAGGCCTCTGGTAGAGGTCAGAGGTCAGAGGATGAAAGAGAGAGAGAGAGAGAGAGAGAGAGAGAGAGAGAGAGAGAGAGAGAGAGACCACCCGCGGAGGGTGAGAAGGGAATTTTTTATTTTTTAATATATATATATATATATATATATATAGTATATATATATATATATATATATATATATATATATATAATATATATATATATATATACATATATTATATATATATATATATATACTGTATATACAAATATATATATATGTATATATATATATATATATATACATATATATATATATATATATACTGTATATATACAGTATATACAGTATATATATATATATATATATATATTATATATACTGTATATATATATTTTATATATATATATATATATATATATATATATATATATATATATATATATATATATATATATATATATATATATATAATATAATATATATATATATATATATAATAACCAAGATAACGTTGTTTATCTTTGGTGATACATTCTGTGTAACAATATAAAGAAGAAATCTACGGAAGAGGATTAGGGCCACCGAGAAGAAAAAAAAGAATTCTGACTTTAATCTCAGAATTCTGACTTTTTGACTTTAAAGTCAGAATCACAGAATTATTTAAAGTCTGACTTTCTGACTTTAAAGTCAGAATTCTGCGATTAAAGTCAGAATTATTATCTTTTTCGGTGGCCCTAATGAAATTACACATCATTTATCACTGTGAATCAGCGCGTCTGCGAGGTCAAGTCAAGGCGAGGTGTTAAAAGCCTCCTGAAGGGGGCAGCGTCCATCCGCTCAAACACCTGAATAGAGAAGAAGAAGAAGATTAGACTGACGCAGACTGACGTCGGGGACCAACCAAACAGGAAGTTTCAGTTGAAAGACGGTCGCAGCGAAGCCACCAGCTGTCAGGGCAGGAATAATCCGCTGAGGTACAGTAGAAATAAACCCTCCGGTTTTGTTTTATTTATGAAAGCCTTAACATGGAGCTAAGTCGCTAGCCGTTAGGACGGGGCTTCCTGCAAGAGCGACTTCGGTTGGTGTTTTAAAGTTATCCGTTAGCTTATCAAAGCTGCTAATCCAAGTATATGAAAAGTAATAATAATTTGAAAAACCATTCGGACTAAAATATGATGTAATGTTTTAGAATAATTTTTACCCCTGAATTTAAGACGCGTCGAAGAGATAAAACGTGGACTAAACTAAAAGCAAATAGTCCGTGTTTGAACAAACTGCTTGAGTTTCCTTTTTGAGTTGGACATTTGAATTTTACTACACTACAAAAATCGGACAGTTGTAGTTGTTTATGTTTAGTGTTACCAGATTTTCTGGTTTATTTATTTAACATGACATTAATTCAGTTTAAATAAAAATACTTTATTAATGCAAGAGGGAGACTAAATGTTTTAATTTATATTATCCCAGTTTCTTCAGAGTTGTTGTAAAAGCTGATTGTGAACAGATTGGATCTCCTATAGCAGTCTGTATTGCAGAAGCTCTGTAGAGGCTTCTGACTGAATATTTTATAGGATGCTTGGGTTTGTCTGTAATCTTATTGATTCTATAAAGAATAGTTTTTGCACAATAGAAAACTATTTATTGTGCAAATAATAAATAGTAAAGCATTAATAAAGGAGCTATTCTAGTTCTATTTCCCCAAAACATAACTAGCCTTCTTACTTAGGATGTTTAGCTTTGCTAATGTGTATTTTCAGCCTTTCATGATTTATATTTAACTAAATGTAATTCAAAGTTAACTTAGGTCATCTGTCAGTATATTTTATATTGATCACACAAGTAGTTTGAGTAAATAAAGATATGACTTTAGACCAGTTTTTAACTTTATGGCTTGTGAATTTATTTTCAAACTGATGAATAAATGGTAACAAAAAATCAATTTTTACAGCATTAAAATGTGCTTGTCAGTTTTAATAGTCACTGGACAGAAGTAAGATTTGGTTTCAAATTCAGTAAAAATGTAACAAATTGAAACCAAAATATGTAAATAATAAGAAAACGAATAATTTTGAAAATGATTGATAATAAATTATCAATTCATATTTGATATAAATTATTAGTGTAATTATTTAATTATTATCATGCAACATTTATTCACTGTTAGTAGAAATACAATTACTGACTAACTTTGGCATTAGTTGTCACCATGTATTACATGATGGTGTTTACTTTTACCCCGTTCTGTGAGGAGCCTAAATAATTATTGCAAAGTAATCTTTGGCTTGTAACATGTGAAACCCTTCTACGTTCGTCTCAGGTCCGTTTGGTTCAGGACAGACACATTCAGGTTCACTGTATTTATTCCAACAAAAGAGGAAATCAAGACGGTGGTTAACATCAGTCCAGCAGTTTCTGCACCTATACGTTAAATAAAATATAATAAATAACCCTAAACAAACTACAAAGCAATAACAGAACTTAAAACACCAATACATTCCTGAAGAAACTACTTCTTCACTAAACTAAATAAATTCAAAGAATAAATAGACTTCACATTTATAATATTGTTAAAATAAGAGCCTGTTACACATGTAATTTGTTGAATTAACATTAGGTTTGATTTTTTTTTTACGACAAATAAACCAGTGTCTGAATAAAAAATGCTTAAACCTTATTCTGTTTTTCACTGAGTACAGTAAGCAGATATAACCTGGTTTACAATATCTGCTCATCAGCTGCATTTTTAAAAAAAGTGTTACGCTAAGTAACAGGCTTTTAATTTAGTTTAGTAGCCTTCTGCAGCAACATGTGGGGGATGGGCAGGACCTTCCAACCAGAAATCCTGGGTGCCTCCACCAGTTTCCCTCGTATGTCAGTAAAAGGATTTTAAACGGTAGGAGTGGCAATAAGAGAAAATGGTTTTGAAACCACAGCCTGTTAAAACTATTGCTTGAGTTTCTTAAAGACACAGTTTGGTTTATAAGAGGAGGAGCTTCGTTCTCATTAATGGAGACTTCAGTTTGTTTAGCAACTGATTGCATAGTGCATGCACATCCTGCTCTTCTGGCTTTATTTACAGAGTCATATACAAGTTTAAAATGTCTTTTATTAAAGAGGCTTAAGGTGGTGCAAAGTTATTTAAGTCTATTATTATTAAAAATACTTCTAGCATTAACATTCTTGACGTAACATTTATACAGTATAGGGCTGGTCTGTTTATTATTTTTGGATTAACTGATTTATAATTGGATAGGAAAGAGTGATTAACATGAGATTTATTTAAAATGTGAACCAGGTGAAGATGAAACTATTTCAAATATTTACAGACAAAGAAGTTCTTAAATTTTTAAATACAAAATGTATGTATTATTTGTAACAGTTTGGCTTGTTTACTCTTCTGATTATGTTGCTCTTGTGGAAATCTGAATTTTTTCAGTCTAAATGCTCCTGTTAACAATCGATTACTAAATCAGTTGACAATTATCTCAGTAATTGACTTATTACGATTAATCGTTTCGTTTCGTTTTATAATTACTCATTTTGCTGGATGATAAAAAGTCCCAGAAGTTATTGCTATAATTCATAAAATTGTTGTTTTGAGACCATTTTCAAGTAAAAATGCAATAACACATTTAACACTTTTAACTGAAAGACATTTTAAAAATATAAAACAAATAAAGGAATGAAAACAACAAGTAAAATGAATTTTGACGTCTCTGTTAACAAAACTGTCCTTCAAAAGAAGAGCTAGTTGAGACCGAAGCATCCAACTGAAAACCTTTATCATCCAGTTTTTGGTTGAAAGAGAGAAATGTTAAATAATCGAGTTTGTTTAAATTTATCATGCTATTAATTGATTTGTTGCAACAGTCCTTGTTTCAACACTAGAAAATACATTTTTCTTTGCGCCTCGACTGCAGCTGTTAAGAGTTAGCTTGATCCGCTTCACCTGAAATGAGGACTAAAAGCATTTTTTGTCTTGTCCAGCCGCTGCCATCATGCTGTCAGAGGGAGGCTCTTTCATGAAGGGGATGGTGATGGGCGGCCTCTTCTGCTTGGTTCTGTCGCTGCTGGGCAGCTTCAGCCCCGTCACCGAGTCCAGGACGGACAGCGAGCACCACCACCACCACCACCACCACGTCAAGGCTGCGAGCAAAGACGAGCTCCAGCAGCTCTCCGACAGCCGACTGCAGGAGCTCAACGACCAGCTGCAGGTCTACTGCGTCGTCATGGTGCAGCCCAAAAGCCTCGTCTTCTGGGCCACGGCGCTGGACACCTGGACCAAGCACTGCGACAAGGCCGAGTTTTACACCTCAGAGGCCTCCAAGGCGCTGGAGGCCGTAGACCTGAGCGAGAAGGACGACTGGGCCAGGTTGCGTAAGGCTCTGAAGCACGCCTACGAGAACGCCGGGGACATCCGCTGGTTCTTCGTGGCTCAGCCCAACACCTTCGCCATCATCGAGAACCTCAAGTACCTGGTGCTCACCAAAGACCCGGAGCAGCCGTTCTACCTGGGGAAGGCGGCGAAGTCCGGGGAGCTGGAGTACGTGGAGCTGAACAGCGGCATCGTCCTGAGCTACGAGGCCCTGAAGAGGCTGGTGAACGTCTTCCCGGACGAGGACAAGTGTCCGGAGAGAGGACGGCAGCTGTGGAAGCTGAGCGACGACAAGCAGCTCGCCGTGTGCCTCAAGTTCACCGGCGTGTTTGCGGAGAACGGAGAGGACGTCCACGGGAAGGGCCTGTTCAACAGCAAGACGGTGGACAGCCTGATATCGGAAAGCATGAAGCAGAACCCCAGCAACGTGGTGGAGGGCTGCTGCTCCGACCTGGCCGTCACCTTCGGCGGCCTGTCCGCCAACCAGATGCAGGTCATGATGTTCGGAGTTTACAGGCTCCGTCCGTACGGACACGACTTCCACGACCTATTGACATTTCTCCCTCCCAAAGGCTCAGACAACGACTAGATTCACTCGGTCGTTTTGAAGACTTTTGCTTCCGTGATGGCAAACCTGACTCTAGATATTTGTTTACGAGACTCGATCCTGGAGTCCTGTACATTTGTAACTTTTTGCACTTGACTTGGCCGGTGCTGGATGTCTGTGGATCTGAGACTGGATCATCTCGGTTTGGATTTTGGTTCCTGAAGTTTTGTTCTCAATCTTTAAGCTCCTGTTTTGTTATTGTAAAATAACATTCTAAATCTGTGGAGTTCCACCGGTTAATGATCAGATTTAATGTTATTGGTGCACCCTTAAATCTGCATTGTGTAATTTTTATACTTTTACATATTTGTTAGAAGTATATAAAGTATGATTCTCCCAGCAGAAATACACCACTTAGTCAGAAACAACCAATCAGAGCCAGAAGGCGGGTCTTAGTGCTGTCAATCAACCCCATGTATGCTGCTAAATGTCCTAATGGTGGAAAAACAAATCATCCTTACAGAGCAACCATTTATCCACTAGGGCTGTAGTGATACAATAATCTCACGATACGATACACAATATTCTGCCCACAATACGATATATATTGCGATATTCAGCAAACGATACAATCCTATACACTTTCGCGATTTTCTGAACAATTTTAGAGGGACAGAGTGATTTTGGTGACATTTTGTGACTGTTATAAAGTTGGACTGAATTAATTTAACTGAAAACTGATTAAAAGCACCAACTACACAATACCTGGCTCTGGTTGGACACAGACTTAAAGTGGACAGCTGGACAAAATGAACCAAAGTGGAGAGAAAACATGTTTCTTTTAGTTGAAACAGTCCAAACTGTAGCTGACATGCATTAGTAAAGTAAATAAAGTGAACCAAGTTCCTGATCTGAATAGTTTGATACCTTTTTAACCTGAACATCTGAAGGAATCACTCTAAGCCTGATGACCTGGTGAAGCAAGCAGTGAGTGAACAAGGTGACAGTTGGATGTTACGATACTTGGAGATGAATATCAATTTTTTCTGGGAAAGAACATATCGATATATATCGCGATATCAATATTATACAACCCTATTATCTACTATAATCTGTGGCTATGCTAACTAGCATTAGAACTAGTGGCAAGTGTTGTGGTGAACCTAGCTTAGCAAAAATTAAGGTAATTTTATTTCTACAGCACATTTTCAGCAACAGGGCAATTCAAAGTGCTTAAGTGAGTGTTATTGTAAAATAACATTCTAAATCTGTGGAGTTTCACATGTAATAAGCAGATTTAATGTTGAGCATAAGAGTGATTGACAGCGCTAAGATCCTCCTCCTGGCTCTGATGGACTGGAAACGGTTAATTTTTACATCGGTCTCATTAACTGGTGGCGGTTTTAATAAGAAGAAATGACATACTGCAGCTTTTATCATGACACTGTTCAGCTGTAATCAAGCTGCTTAAACATTATGCTTGGTTTTCTCTTTTAAGAAGAATTGGATATTAAATATTTTTGTTTTTTTTTTCTTGATTTACATTCACCAGATTTTTGTTTGAACAATAATGATAGAAATAAATTTAAGGAACTTTTATGACTTTTGTGCATTACTAAATCATTTTCTATCCCCCAAAAATGAATGAGTTTGATTATAAAAATACAAATATTCCTAAAAAGTAACTCAGCATTTAGCAATTGCATTTTGTCTGACAAACTGATTTTTTCTGTTTGGTTTCATGGCTGTAACAAATCACTTAAATAAATATGGAATTTAAATTTAAACTGAAGTAGTTCAACTTCAAACAAAAACTGGAGAAAAGAAATGCAAATGGTGAGAAGAAACAAGCAAAAATAATTTTCTTTATAAACATATTAAATGGAGTTTAAATATTTAAGACTAAAAATGTCTTATTGGGTAATAAAAAATAAATCCAACATTTCAGTATTCAAGCAATGTGGTCTTATGCAAATTATAAATACCTGAAATAATTAACTTTATGAAAATAATCCTGTGAAATTTTGTGCGTCCTATATCCTCATAAGAACCTGCAGTGCTGCTACCCAAGTAGTGGTAGATAACTACATAAATGCAATAAAATCTGCTCTTAATACTTTGGATTTTAATACATTTTTACAAGCTAAACTGACATCTAGAGTCAGTTTCTAACCAACACTACCATCACTTTAAGTAGTAGTGGTAGTATTCTCTGAATATTCACCTTACTCCCAGCATGCAGACAAACAGGTTTAACTGTTAGCTGTTTTCTCTTCACCGCTCCCTTCCTCATAACTATAACATGTCTGAAACCACATCACATCCCAGACGCTGCTTCTAATTCAAACAATTTAAGGAGAGCACAAACGGGGAGTGGTCTGAACCAGGATCTTTTATTTATATGTGCATCATGATGGCGGATTTACAGCCTCCAGCAGGTTACAAAGCGAAGTGTGAAGGTGGAAACGGTTGAGCTGCTGTCTCACTCGGTTCGGGTGGCGTCGTCACTTGTACGTCTTCATGTGCCACAAACCGTCGTTCAGATAGTGAACGTTCTCGATTCCGATTCCCTTGTTGACCTTTTCTCTGTTCGTTAGACACAGATTAGGATCTTAAGAGTCATAAGGACGTGAACCGTGAAGGGTTTGTTTAGTAAAACATTTGGGAGGCTTACATGTTTTCAGCCGACATCTTCATTACACCAACACAAAGCGCATGTTGCTTCCCCTCTGCCATGATCGCCTGAATCAACTTGTTAAAGACAAACATGTTGGAAATCTTTATTTAAAAGCTGCAGAGAAAGTTGAAATTGATGTTGGACAGCAGAAGGAAAAAAAAACTACAATAACACATCATGATTGAAAGGATACAACTACTGTGTCGGCAGCGGCAGGGTAGAGTTTGGCACCTGGTGAGGTGAGTCCGGGACACATGATGTTTGCTCCACTCAAAACAAACTTTATGGCCCCTTTGTCCACTTGCTGGTGTGGAAGAATAAAAGGATCTGAGAGAAAAGGAAAGAAAATCAACTAAATACTTTAGTACAGTGGTTCTTAACCTTTATTGAGGTACCGAGGTCCCCAGTTTCAAATGCGCATTCACCGAACCCTTCTTATCCCCCCCGCCCCTCTGATTTAGTCATGTAATTATATTAGTTGTGTTACCTCCCCCACGCCACTAGAGGCAGTAGCAACCCCGAAAAGATGCGACTAAGGAGTAGGGCTGCAGTGATACAATAATCTCACGATACGATACACAATATTCTGCCCACGATACAATATATATCGCAATATTCAACAAACGATACAATTCGATACACTTTTGCGATTTTATGAACGATTTTAGAGGGACAGAGTGATTTTTGGTGACATTTTGTGACTGTTATAAAGTTGGACTGAATTAATTTAACTGAAAACTGATTAAAAGCACCAACTACACAATACCTGGCTCTGATTGGACACAGACTTAAAGTGGACAGCTGGACAAAATGAATCAAAGAAGTGGTGAGGAAACATGTTTCTTTTAATTGAAACAGTCCAAACTGTAGCTGACATGCATTTGTAAAGTAAATAAAGTGAACCAAGTTCCTGAATAGTTCGATACCTTTTAAACCTTGACACTTAACATCTGAAGGAATCACTCTAAGCCTGATGACCTGGTGCGAAGCAAGCAGTGAGTGAACAAGGTGACAGTTGGATGTTACAATATTTGCAGATGAATATCGATTTTTTTTCTAGGAAAGAAAATATTGATATATATCGCGATATCAATATTATTATACAGCCCTACTAAGGAGCAGATTTAGAAGAACACCAAAAGTTTTAGAATTTGGTAAAAACTGTGAGCTTTACTGAAGTAAATAAAGACACAAGTTCAAATCGATGCTGATAGTGGAGCTCCTTCAATCAGGGCTCCTCCTGATTGGCTAAGCAAAGTAACGTGATGCTCTGATTGGCTAAGCAATGTAACGTGATCCTCTTCAGCAAGTGATGGCAAAGCTGGGCGTCAGACTTTACACAAGTGAGTCTTTACCTCCGCGGCAGCAGAGGCTCCGCCGAACCCCTGGGGTTTGATCGAACCCAGGTTAACAACCACTGGGTTAGTATCAGTAGGGCTGGGTGATGAATCAATTAATTAAATGATTAAACATTCAATTTTTGGAAAATCTGGATTATTTTCAACAATTCACTCCTTTGATTTGATGTTAGCATGCGCAGGGCAGCCATCTTGTTTTACAGCCTCTGTTCATTTAAACCTTGAATTTAACTGTGAGGCTAACATTTTTTTAAATCATAATGTTATAAAAATACTGTAATGTTTTCGCAGCGTTTTTACCCATGAAATACAAGAGGCGTCAAAGAGATTAAAATAAAACGTTCTGTCTCAGTGTGATTTCCTTTTTAAAGAAATACTGATCTTACTGAATAAACTCAAGATAAATTTATCTCCTAAATTAATTTGTAATCTGAATCAAACAAACAAACAAAAATAATAACATTTTAGTTTCCAAATTTGAAAATCAAAATGTTGCAGTTAATTTTCTTGACTTGAACATTTGAACTTTCCTACTTCATGATATTTGTGTGGTAATTCTAGTTATTTATGTTTAACCTGACTACCTGATTTTCTGGTTTATTTCTCACAATAAGAAACATTAATTTCTAATTCTCCTCTTCATTCATCACCTGGTTCAAATCAGTTCAAATAAAAATACTTTATTAATCTGAGAGCAAAATTAAATGTCACTGTTATAATCCCAGTTGCTTCAGCGTTCTTACAGAAGCTGGATCTCCTGTAGCAGTCTGTATTTCAGCAGCTCTGTAGAAGCCTCTGACTGAAGCCCTCACTGTATAAGAGTTTTATGAAGAGGATGTCTTAATATTGTCAGAATAAAGACATAATATTTCATGGCAAAATAACCAAAAATTAATTATCCAAGCTTTTTTCTCATCAAAACATTCTTCTGGTCCTTAATTTGCTAAAAATTATGATCATATTCTAGTAGTTAAACAAAAATGCTCTAACACTCCGTGGTACAACTCACAGAAGAGGGATGACTGAAATAAAAGCAGCTTTTTGAAAATATTTCCTGTCATTTGTAATCTCTATAATCTCAAATATCAGAGATTTTATTTTGAAACCACGTTGTTGAGGAAATCTTACATTTATGGAGGAGCCTGAGGGTTGGATAGAAAGGTCCTTCCCTCTGTCTGAAGAAAAGCAGTTCTCCATTCACTGTCAGGATTTCAATGTGTTCATGGCTGAAACGCACACAGAAGATAAAACAGTGCAGATCACCAACCTGAACAGAACATTCATGGGACACCGAAGGCAGGACGCGCGGATCGTACCATCTCACTATTTTTACCGGGTCCTTTTTTGGCATTATTTGATTGAGCCATGGCTCGATGTCGGGGAACTGTTCCAGCAGCTGGTTTTTGATGCCTTTGATCACCGATGTTTTCAGCTGGATGCAGTTCGACACATTTTCCTTCTCATCAAATCTGAAAACAATCAAACAAACATATGTTTAACTTGAAGAGTTAAATGATCCATGATCATTTTAAATTGATAAAATTTCAAACTTTTCCAGCGCCAAACTTCATAGATACAAACCGTACAAATTAACTAAAGAACATACTTTACATTTTCTTTTATATGACATGTTTTATTACTAATTTGCTACTAATATGTTATAATAGTACCATAGAAGGGACCAAATAAACTAGTTTTTTTAATGTTTTGAAACGTCTCTTTCACACACACTCCATACATCTGACAAAAAATCCCAAAATTTCAACAACTTTAACATCTAAAATACAAGAATTACAGAAACCAATAACTTATTGAGCCATTAGAAAAAAATTAATGTCTTACATTTAACAAATCGATTTGTTGAAGGTAAATGACCTTCCTGATCAAATTAAATACTTAAACAGAATATAAATAATCATTTGGCTTTCTGTAAAGAGTTTTGTCTCTTAAAAAATTATTACAGCTTTATTGCAAAACTGTACAAATGTAACTGTATATACAGACATCCAATGCTTTAAAACCCTGATTTACATAGAAACACAATACTTATTCCACTGTCATGTTTTTCTTTAATAACTCTTTCACATATACTGATGGTACGGCTCATCGACGTTATAAACCTTTAGTTACAGCTTAACACATCGTCCTCATTCCTAATTATCAATACCAGAACAGTTCTTCTCCATTCCTCAATGTTCCCCAAATATGTGTAAAAGATCAACCTTCTTCTAGACTTCTGCACAAATATGTTGCAATTTTGAATTTTAAGTGCGAGAAAATTAACATTCTTTGTATAACTTAACCCTTAGATTTTGGTACCTCTATATTTCTTTTATCATACTATTCATGTTTTACAAGCTACCAGAAAATATAAAAATAAACTTCCTGGTCATCCCATAAACTGGCTGACAGCTAATAAGTAGTATTTTAATCTGATATGTTAATTTCATGCTGGTAGGGAGCTGCATTGTTTCTTTTGTGAGCTGTTGTAGCTGAAATATGAAAGAAAACACCTGATCCCACTCAGAACTTTGTTTGACTCGGACTGATTTTAATGCAGCTAACGTCCAACAGAAAGCCACTGACAGCAAATTAAAAAAAAAAACTCAAACTTGCCCTTCTTGTATTAGCTGAATGCTAGCTCTACTAATGCTTATCGAAGCTACCCCTGCTTACCTCAAAATCTAGTGTTGCTAGTGGAAAACTAAACACCTTCCAGGTCAGTTTCTAAATACTAAATACTATCTTTCTACAATATCAAACACGCTAATGCTAGCAACTTAGCATCGGCTACTTCAGTGTGCTGCTAGCTAGCTAACGGTACACGCAGACACGTACTTTTTAAACATCCTCTCTGGTCTCCGGTGCCGCGATCTTCAAGTATGTCACAGCTTGTCCCGAACGTAGTTGACTGAGTCGGGCAAGCGGAAAGAAAAATCAGCAAAAACAGTTCATGTATTAGCTGTTGCTGCAGCAGATTTTCACGCTCCTTTTAAGTTGTATGAGATTTGCGTGACTTTACGACAGTTAAGTCTGAAACGTCTCGTTAACTCGCGTTACCTAGGTGACAGAGGGTTTTGTCACATAGCATGTTTGTTTCAAAGTACAGGTAAACCAGAGGTAATAATACCGAAATTCACTCCGTGTTAATCTAATGTATTAATGTATGTAGTTTATTTCTTTTTAGAAAATATATATTTTTTATTTTACTTTGACTTGGTTTTCTCCAAATTGCGACATTATAATTTTTTAGATATTATTAAAACGTTGAAATAAAGTATAATGTAAATCTTAAACACATTTTTATGGATCACATCTGAAAGAAATGTAGGCTTAGTTTTCAATGGCTCATGTACCTAGTTGAGAATAATTTGCTTAGTATAATAAAAAAAAATGTAGTAATAATAATAATAATAATAATAATAATAATAATAATAATAATAATAATAATAATTCCTTAGTGATTAATAAAGCCTCTGGAAGATTTGTTTCTTATATTTGGAGAAGTGAACGCCTAATTCCAAGAATTAGAACTGTGTCCACTAAAAAGTATTTTTATATATATTTAGAATCCTGGATAAAATCAAAAACAATGACTTTCTGACTTTTCCCAGAAGAGTAACCATTAAAAAACACTTGGCAAAAAGCATCAAATAACCTAAAATTAAAGACTCAACATTGCAGAAATAACTACAGTTGGTTTCAAACCCAAAACACTGATGCAAAAATATCGTTGGATATAATTATATATTATCGGAGGTGGGTAGACTACCCCAAAAATGAACTCGTATAAAAATAGTTCTGCCTCAATGTATGTTTACTGAAGTAAAAGTAAAAAGTAGCCATCCAAGAAATTACTCAAGAAAGAGTAATAACATTTTTCCAAATCTTTTTTTTTTCCAATACAAAATTTAAGAAACTTAAGCAAAATCTGTGCGTGTGTGTCTGGTGATTTGTTTGGTTAAAACAATCTTACTCATTGAATGAGTCACTTAAGTCAGACTTTTACTCTGACTTGAGTAAAGTCCAGAAACTTTACTCAAGTCAGAGGAGCAATACTTCATAATAAAGTAAAAGTAAAAAGTATAGTATTGCAAAAATACTTTCAGAAGTCTTTTTTCCCCAAAAAGTTCACCAGTAAATGTAATTGAGTTGCTAGCTACAACTCAACACTGAATATTATTAAATTTCCTGTTAAATAGATTCTTTCTTTCCAACTATTTTTTTGAAATAGCAACAAGGGGATTTATATGTTAAGATTGACATAGATTTATGGGCAATTCCATTAATAATTCAGTCAGGTTTTCAAATGATCCAATACATGTCAGAGATTTCAAATGTAACTGGAATTCAGATAAAAAAAGTTTAAAAATTGGAGCTGATCTCAGCATTTCTTGTTTATGAATAAAAAATGTTGCCAAACAAAATATAAGGTTACAACATATTTCCATTGTTTTGTTTTTCAATAATACTCCAAAGGTTACCATTTCTCTCAAAATAGATTCAGGAAGTGCAATTTTTGATTTCATCCACTTTTCTAAGCAATTCCAAAATATTTTGGTGTGATTGCACTCATAGAAGATATGGTCTATTGTTTCAACATCACTTTCACAGAATGAGCATGTATTCATCAGTGTTGTATAAAGTACTGAAATCTCAGAGTCAAGTAAAAGTTTAGGTTCCTCTCCAAAATATGACTTTGGTAAAAGTCCAAGTCACTGACTGAAATGTTACTTGAGTTAAAGTCTTAAAGTATCAGAATTTTCTTGTACTTAAGTTTGGAAATTACTGTAAAAATGTACGTACTCAAGTAATGTAATTAAAAGTATAAGTAAAAAGTAAAACAAGGCAAATGCAGTTTGAATGTCATTTTTTATATTTTGGTAAACTTGTCAAATACTGTTAAAGTAATAAACACAACCAAGTGCAGGCAAAATTAAACCTGCTAATAGATAAACCTGCAGGCATCATTTAGTCAAGAGAATTAGGTTCTTTACCTACAAGGTTATTTAACCTGCTTTACAACTGAACCATCTTCTTACATGAACCACATATCCATATGTGGTTCATGTTGTATGGGGCTCCATTAGTGTCCGACTTTGTTGCAGTCAATCAGTAGGTGGGGTCAAAACTCCAGCGTTTCTCTCTCTCGCTTTTTTGTAACGAGTAACTAAACCACACATTGAAAATGTATCGGAGTAAAAGTATGAAATTAAGTTCAAAAATATAGTGAAGTAAAAGTGAAAGTTATCAAAAATGTTCATACTTGAGGAAAGCATGAAGTACTCCAAAATATACCTAAGTAAAGTAGTGAATTATTTTTACTTCGTTACTATACAACACTGGTTGTCATCAATATTAAAGCAAATTCTTAGTAGTTCTTTTGAGGGGTAAATTGCATTTAAAATTTTTTAATGTTTTTCTTTAGCTTTTGGTTGAATGGGGAGTTTTAAATAAAAAGTTCTCAACCTTTCAATTGATTTTTTTTAACTTGCAAAGAATGTTATTTTTATTATTTTTATGTATTTTCCTAGGGAATACAGACTCATTTAAACAGTTTCTAATTGTGTGGTTTTCAGTGAGTGATTTTCTTTCCAACTTCTTCTGATCAAACATGAGGAAAATGGCGTCACATTAGCGCCATCTGGCGGCAGGACCAAACAAAGCACCCTGGTTAATATATATAAAAAAAAAAAACACGCTTGTGCAAAAAGTACTTTTGTACAAAGTACTTCCGGTGGGGTCACGGACTAGCTTTCTACGAGAGGGATCATTTCTGCGCGTATTAACGTCCGTTTCGCTATTATGCGGGGTTATTAGTGCTGCACTTGAATTAAGTTTTACAAATTATTGCCTTTAACGGCCGCCTGACCCGCCCGCTGCCGCTGAACGACTTTACGACGCGGTTAGACGACGGAGGGGTAAGAAAAGAAAAGAGGAAGCAGTAGCCAACCATCTTTATTCCTCCTGCCAGCAATAACAAGAAAGAGACGAGGCTCCGGATCAGAGAAGCGTTGAGTAGTTTCTAATTAAATTTTCTGTTTTGAACTGGATAAACGAACCGGGGTGAATCGAAACTGCAATTGCGGAGACGAGACGAGACGAGACGAAAGGCCCGTCGGACGCTGAGCTCTTCTTCCCTCCTCGACAGAAAACAAACAAACAAACAAAAAGCCTGGAAGTTTCGGATCAGAAGACTGGCTGTGAAGAATTAGTCTCCCCGTTTTTTCATGTTTCCAACAGGTTTATCTTCCCCTAACCCCCCACCACCGCCAACCCAGGAGGCCAGACCCGCGGCTACCGATGTCAAAAGCGACAGTGGGAACATCACATCCCCGAAAAAGAGGAAAATAAACGGCTCCGAGAGGGACGACACGAGTGACACCATCTCCTCCTCCTCCTCCTCTCCTCCTCCTGCTGCTCTCCCACTCCTCCGCTGCACATTCAGAAGAAGTTGAGGTTCGAGGATTCGGTGGATTTCATTGGACTAGATGTGAAAATGGCTGAGGAGGCTGCCGCCACCGCCGCTGCTGCTGCTGCTGCTGCTGCTGCTGCTGCTGCTTCTTCTTCTTCTTCGTGCTCCAATAATAACAAAAGCAAAGCCATGTTCCTGGCCGGTGGCGTGGGGGGACACCACGCGAACGGACTGACGAAAACCGCAGGGTCCGGCACCTTCTCCAGCAGCAAACCCGGTGCCGCCAAGAAACTAGTCATCAAGAACTTCAGAGGTACCTGGGGGGGGGGGGGAACTGGTGCAGAGAACCGCTGCGAACCGGTCACACACGCATAACAAGTCCCTGTTGATACTGATTTTTAGCGGTGCACCGATTGCACGATCCCCGATTACCGATCTTTAAAATGCCGATAACGTTTTTTTTTTTTTTTTTTTTTTTTTTGTCATACCTTTTGTTGGCTATTTCTCACTGCAGCCTGAAGGGATCCAACATTTCCAAATATATGCAACATGTAGGTGACCTCCAGTGTGAAACACAACCTAAAAGCGTCGCACATGCACGGCAGAGGGCGCAATAACGTCACACATACAGCGCGCTCAATGTTTTTACAACCGCTGTAAAAAAGAAATAGTGCTCAGTAGGGCTGTATAATAATATCGATATAGCGACATATATCGATATTTTCTTTCCTAAAAAAAAATCGATATTCATCTGCAAGTATCGTAACATCCAACCTTGACCTTGTTCACTCACTGCTTGCTTCACCAGGTCATCAGGCTTAGAGTGATTCCTTCAGATGTTCAGGTTAAAAAGGTATCAAACTATTCAGGAACTTGGTTCACTTTATTTACTTTACTAATGCATGTCAGCTACAGTTTGGACTGTTTCAATTAAAAGAAACATGTTTTCTCTCCACTTCTTTGATTCATTTTGTCCAGCTGTCCACTTTAAGTCTGTGTCCAACCAGAACCAGGTATTGTGTAGTTGGTGCTTTTAATCAGTTTTCAGTTAAATTAATTCAATCCAACTTTATAACAGTCACAAAATATCACCAAAATCACTCTGTCCCTCTAAAATCTTTCAGAAAATCGCAAAAGTGTATCGAATTGTATCGTTTGCTCAATATCGCAATATATATCGCATTGTGGGTAGAATATCATGTATCGTATCGTGAGATTGTTGCATCACTACAGCCCTAATGCTTAGTGTTTGCAGAAGTAAGCATTGATGCTAATGTTATATCCATATGGTTAGCTATACAATCGTAAGCTAATCGTATAGCTTAAATCTTGTCGATTTTTGAAGTTGTCCGACCAGAGCCAGCACATTATCAACTTAATCCTCATTATTGTCCGCCATTATTGTTGTTTTTCTTCCCGCTTATCAGGATGCAGAATAGTGACGTTTGTCGAGTGACGTGGCCGTTCAGATTTAGGTTTGATAAGATCGGATACGTGTCAGATATCCAAGTGATTTAGGTTTGATAAGATCGGATACGTGTCGGATATCCAAGTGATTAGGTTGATAAGATCGGATACGTGTCGGATATCCAAGTGATTTAGTTGATAAGATCGGATACGTGTCGATATCCAAGTGATTAGGTTTGATAAGATCGGATACGTGTCGGATATCCAAGTGACCTGGTCGCATGTGAAGGAAATCTGATTTGTGGTGTTCATACTGTCATGAAAGATAAGATGCAGGTCGCATTAAGGTAAAAAAAAAAATAAAAATCAGATTTGGGTCACTTCAGGCTGCAGTGTGAACACAGGTCTAAATATAGAAAGAAAGTCACCGAGTCGGCAACAGTGGCTGGTTTATTGGCGAGTTGGTAAAAGAATCAAGTCCTTTTAATTTGCTGATTTTAGCCCATGTGACACCAACTTTGGACCCCTGCCACAAGAGACGAATCATAATGAAGAAACAACTGGAATTGATAAAAATCAGAATCAAGGGAAAAATCTGAAATTGGTACCGGCTAGGTCTGTGGGGTCCAAATGTTTGTACAGAGAGCCAGAATCACCCGGGTTGAAATGACATTTCCCCAACAGAGCAACAGCTGTTACTTTAAAAATGACAGAAATCGCTTTTCAATGTTATTTTAGATATATTATCAGACTGGAGTGGTGCTCATAGAGGCAGCTATGTGTTGTTGGGCCCTAATGAGCTGCTTAACTTGCATATGCTTTGGCCCAGCCCTGACCTGCCAGTCAAACCTCTCCCACAGCGCAGCAGAAGAGGACAACCACTTGGTATAAACTAGTTGTGCCTCAGTTGCACTTTTCTGGCCCACCCCTAATGTAAACGCTAATAAATAAATACATTTCTTTATGATTTTTAGATCTTTGCTGAGGGCTGCACTGTGGCGCAGTCGGTAGAGCTGTTGCCTTGCAGCAAGAAGGTTCTGGGTTTGATTCCCGGCCTTTCTGCATGGAGTTTGCATGTTCTCCCTGTGCATGGTGGGTTTTCTCCAGGTACTCCGGTTTCCTCCCACAATCCAAAAACATGACTGTCAGGTTAATTGGTCTGTCCAAATTGTCCCTAGGTGTGAGTGTGTGTGTGAGTGTGTGTGGTTATTTGTCCTGTGTGTCTTTGTGTTGCCCTGCGACAGACTGGTGACCTGTCCAGGGTGACCCGCCTCTCGCCTGGAACGTTAGCTGGAGAGGAACCAGCACCTCCTGACCCCACTGAGGGACAAGGATGTAAAGAAAATGTATGAATGGATGGACCTTTGCTGAGTTAGATAAGATCAGGGTATAACATCAGCGCCAAGTGCAAGTATCAGCCGACCACCAATGTCCCAAAATTAAGGAAATCAGATTTATTGACTGGTTGATTAAACCACTGAAGCAGCAAACTGGGGCCTAAGCTATACGCCAATCAAACCTTTTCCAAGCCCAGAGGTTTCCAAAGTGTGGCTGGGGGGCCATTCTTGGCCTTTGGAATAAGTTTGTGTTTAAGAGGTACAAAATTGGCCGTCCATCATATTTCTTTGTAATTGTTTTACAATGAGATTTTTTTTTTAAATAGAAAATGTTAAAGACGACACAAAAATGTCTTTACTACCGTTTATGTTAGAGGTGCAGCAATTTATCAGCCAGGATATTTCCTTAATTTTGGGAGATTGGTGATCAGTTGATATTCACATGTGAAGCCGATCTCATCCACCTCATCAAAGGTCTAAAACTCAACCACTGTCCTCTTCTGCTCTGCCTTTAGAGAGGTTTGACTGACAGACCGGCCCACCAGGCCATGTCCGCACATTCACAGTGTCACCAATCGACAACTTTCTTGTGACACTTAGCAACATTTCAGGAAAAAAAAAATCGGTTTTGACAAAAATCAGAATGGGCAGGTCAGGATTTTTAAAGATCAGTGATCGGCCAGAAAACCGCGATTGTTGCACCCCTACATGGAATGTATGCCTAGATTAAAGTTGCACCGATCAGACTTTAATCTGCCAATAGAACAAGAACCTTTTCATCAATATTAAGGGATTATTTAATTAAAACAAGCCTCTACATCTTGTTGAAAAGTTAGGTTTGTCTTATTTTAAGTGTAATAAAATATTTTCAGTTGAAACTGGATCAAAAATACTTTCCAAGATTTTGTGTTTTTACAGTGAGCAAAGTTTGTTTTTGAGTTAGTTGCTGGTGCTTGCAAGACAATGTTTTGTTTTTTTTTAAAAAAGTGGTTATTTAAAGACAAATACTTTGCATTGCACCCATTTATTTCTATTGTAAGAAGATTTTACTTTGTTATTTTGTCCTAATTAAAAATTGAAACTCACTAAAAACGTGCACTTAGGGCCAAATTAGTAAAATCCTTTTATTGAAGTCACTCGGTTTGACTACATAAAACCAGCATTTTTACAAAAAGACAAGCTGTTGCTTCGTATAAACTGAGCTCCACTGTCTTGTAGGGCTGTAGTGATACAATAATCTCACGATACGATATGATACAAGATATTCTGTCCACGATGCAATATATATTGCAATATTAAGTAAACGATGAATAGTTTGATACCTTTTTAACCTGAACATCTGAAGGAATCACTCTAAGCCTGATGACCTGGTGAAGCAAGCAGTGAGTGAGGAAGGTGACAGTTGGATGTTACGATACTTGCAGATGAATATTGATTTTTTTCTAGGAAAGAAAATATTGATATATATCGCTATATCGATATTATTATACAGCCCTACTGTCTTGTCTACATTCTGTGTTGTGTTTTTCTTGCAGAAAAACCCAAGTTACCAGAAAACTACACGCAGGAGACCTGGCAGAAGCTGAAAGAAGCTGTGGAGGCCATTCAGAACAGCACTTCCA
This sequence comes from Poecilia picta, assembly GCA_033032245.1. NCBI lineage: Eukaryota > Metazoa > Chordata > Actinopteri > Cyprinodontiformes > Poeciliidae > Poecilia > Poecilia picta. Next base: position 9,329,825 of record CM065362.1, read on the forward strand.
TCAAGTACAATCTAGAGGAGCTCTACCAGGTATCGGCTCTGAACGGGAAGCCGGCTGCCTGTCCGCTCTGCCGGCCGATGAAACTTTCCCTCCTCTGTTTCCACAGGCTGTTGAAAACCTCTGCTCCCATAAGATATCTGCCAAACTGTACAAACAGCTGAGGACCGTGTGTGAAGACCACATTAAGGCACAGATCGATCAGTTCAGGGAATATCCTTTACACTTTCTGGTCATTTTAAGCAATAATCGGTTGTTCAAAACTGATAAAGTGGCATCTGTTGGGTTTAAGTACGGATGTGATGGCAAATGCAGGTTTTAGTTCAATTTTTCATGGAATAATTGTGTTGAATTTCTACAAAAAAGATCTAGTTGGAAACTTTGTGTTTTTTTTATTCCTGTATTTTTACACAAATATCAACAGATGGAAGAACATTTATTCATCGTCTGTTTGAAAATGATTTATATTTTTCTTTATTTTGAAAACTAAAAATAGAAATAAAAGGGTCTTATCAATTAGTTTTGGTTTAGTTTCTAGTGAAAACATATTGGGAAACTTGAAATAAGACAAAACTAACTTACAAATACATTTTTCAGCAAGAAATATGAACTTGTTTTGAGTCAATAATTCCCTAATATTATGATTACTAGAGAAGATTATTTCACTTATAACAAGATATTTCCTCCAATGCAGCTCACACTTTTCCATCAATATTAAGGAGATATTAACTTAAAACAAGCCCTAAGTTAGTCAAGTGTACTAAGACATTTGCACTAGAAACTGGACCATAATTACTTGGTAAGAATTAGTATTTTTGTAGTGTAAATGTTGCAGACATGATAATTTCAAGTATAAATTTGAATTAAAGTCGTTTGCTGCCCTAACCTGGTCTTCACGGATGCCCTAGACAGCGTCCTTTTCCTGAAGAAAATCGATAAGTGCTGGCAAGATCACTGCAGACAAATGGTGAGTCCATTCACTTCTGCACGTTAGTTGCAACTACTAGATCAGTGGTTCTTAACCTGGGTTCGGTCGAACCCCAGGGGTTCGGTGAGTCGGTCTCAGGGGTTCGGCGGAGCCTCTGCTGCCGCCGAGGTAAAGACACACTTGTGTAAAGTCGTGATGACGACCCGCTTTGCCATCACTTGCTGCAGAGGATCACATTGCTTAGCCAATCAGAGCATCATGTTACATTGCTTAGCCAATCAGAGGATCACGTTACATTGCTTAGCCAATCAGAGGATCACGTTACATTGCTTAGCCAATCAGAGCATCACGTTACATTGCTTAGCCAATCAGAGCATCATGTTACATTGCTTAGCCAATCAGAGGATCACGTTACATTGCTTAGCCAATCAGAGCTGAGGAGGAGGAGCCCTGATTGGAGGAGCTCCACTCTCAGCAGGGATTTGAACTTCTGTCTTTATTTACTTCAGCAAAGCTCACAGTTTTTACCAAATTCTGTAGTTTTCGATGTTCTTCTAAATCTGCTCCTTAGTCGCATCTTTTCGGGCTTGGTACTGCCTCTAGTGGCCTGGGGGTGGTAACACAACTACTATAATTACATTAAATCAATAACTAAGTCTTTTGTGTGGCGGATGGGGGGGAATAAGAAGAGTTTGGTGAAAGCGCATATGAAACTGGGGGGTTTGGTACCTTAAACAAGGTTAAGAACCTCTGTACTAGAATAAATTAAAAAATATATTTAATGAGTGGAAAAGGGGTAATAATTATTAATTAAAAAAGAAGAAATGTCTATAACCAGAAATCTACAATCATTCATCAATAGTTTAAAGCTTTTCTGCAAAATGTTGCATGGAAATATGAATTTCACAGTAGAAAGCGGTAGAATTTTGTCTGTTTGATGATAAATCAGAATAAACTTCTCCAATTTTCAGTTGGTTAGGATTACAAAACTGCATATTCACTCAATTCCAGAATAAGGAGATAAATCTACAAGATATTTTCTTTTTGCTGCTTCTTTCAAAGTAGAAAGTTAATATTCATTCACTTGGACACTTTTGTAAACCTCAGATTATATCCAGAATTGTTTGGACTCCAAAATACTATAAAATCTAGCAATAATATGAGTAACTACTACAAATTTCTTAAAGTAAATGTGGCTTTTTTCTTTGTTCTGGTCTGAGCTTCCATCACTTCTGACGCTTAGCAGTTTGGTTATCGTTTGCGTCCAACATGATAAATATTGCATAAACATGAAAAATACAAGCTAAAAACAATTACTGCACTTTAAGCAGTCATTTGTAAAACAAATATTGCACACACTGACATCACAGTGGTAACTGCATTCACAACTTATTATTTTCTATTGAATCATACCTGGTTTCAGCTGTAAATAACAGTAAAATTAATATTTAACTTCGAGATTTGCAGTGATTTACTGTGTAAAAACCGATGAAATGAAACATTAAGGTATCTTGTACAGCTGTTGGTGCTGGCGCTCGGCCAGCCGGTCAAAGCAGAGCCTGTTTGGTGTTTTGGTGTGAAGCTGCCAGGGATGAGACGTGCTGACCCAGTCAAAACGCTGTGAAGGAGCGTTTGTTTACGCCTCTGCACAGCTGAAAGCTGAGCTCCCAATTTAACCTCCTCAAAAAACACTGACAGAAAATGACAGCTTGACCTCCGCAGGATTTTACATGTTGGGTCAGAAAAGTGTGAAAGCTCTTCTCACCTGATGTTTCTTCTCCTGTCTGGCGGATGAGCAGCTCAAACTCCTCAGGGGGAACAGCGTCTCTGTTTCAAAATACTTTGTGTATTTAACTCCCTGGATTGTTTAATCGTGTTTTCTATCTGTGAGTTGATGGGACTGAAGTGTAACAAGACTAATCCAATATATAGTGACTTGCAGAAGATCTTCAGCCTCTTGAACCTGTTTATATTTATTCTGACACCCCCAAATAAAACTGAGCACAATCAGTTTTCATTAGACGTAACCAACTCAGAAAATGGATTCAATCAATTACCTGAATTTCAAAGCCCAGCAATGAATTACGGTCTGGAGACTTGAGATGAATCTGTAGCAGGGGTGTCCAAAGTGCGGCCTGGGGGCCATTTGTGGCCCTTGGACAGATTTTTGTGGCCCCCAACTGCAGATGAAGAATGATACAAATTTGTTTATTAAACTTTTTAATGAATTTTTAATTGGGGTAAAATTATTACAGTGGAAAATGTTAAGTATGATACGAAGTATTTATCTGTTTGAAACCAAGTCTAACCAGAGACTTTTACTTTTACGACTTTGCTGTTCCTAAATCAGCTTTAATTTAATAATAATATATTGTTATTATTGTCATTTAATATATTGTAAAACATTTTAATATAAGATATTTTGATATAATGGTTATTAATATTATTAGTTGATCACAAATATAATGATTAATACTAATTATGATTCATAATATGGTTCATAATAATCATCATTAGTAAATTTATTCTTCTTAATAATAATAATAATAATACGGTTTATTCATAGGGGCCTTTCTTGACACTCAAGAACACATAACATCAAATAAAAGATAAAACGGTAAAATAATAAAATCAATTGAATAGAAAGAGCAGAAGACTTCGGTTAAAAAAGCAATTTCAAATAAATGTGTTTTCAGTTTTGATTTGAAATTAATTTATTAAACTTTTCTAAGTAGAGTGTTTATTGTTTAACTACATCGGCTTTAAAATATTCAGTTTTTTTGTAACAGAATACATTTGTTCAACAGAGCCTGAAATAATTTGAAAACTAGATGCTTTTCTAGTTTTAACACAGCAAACATAAAACAAAATCAGACGGCATTCTGGGAGATGTAGGCAGAGGAAAGACTTGAGCTGCTCAACCTCTGGTGACCACCTGGGGGAATCAACTGACTCACTCACTCCTTGGTTACCTAGCAACTCACTCACTCCTTGGTTACCTAGCAACAACTTGCTGAGTAACTGTCACAGCAGCAGTTTAAGGTTTTGCCTCATAACTACTTAAAAATAAAGCAACAGCGTGGAGTGAAAAATGTGTATAAAACAGGAAAAATCACGCTACCAGTTGTGAAGTATTTTATCTATTTAAAACTAAAAATAAATCAATAATTATCTGTTGACTGACATGGAAAGCTTATATTGTGGTAAGTTTTCCAGCCATGTTGTCCAGCTCCATGTTTCAGAAAGAAATTGAAGATTTGGTGCAGCTGACTGTCGGACCTTAAAGTTGGTGGTTTTGTTGAGAATTTGTTTTTATTCATAACTTGTTTTGTTTTTGTCCCACAGATCATGATTAGGAGTATATTTCTGTTTTTGGATCGCACCTATGTTTTACAAAATTCTATGCTGCCGTCGATCTGGTGAGTGGTGAGTGACTTTCAGCCGCTGCGAGGCGGTTCTGTGGGTGCTGAACCCGGACTGCTGTGCTGTGCAGGGACATGGGCCTGGAGCTGTTCAGGTTCTACATCATCAGCGACCTGAAGGTCCAGAGTAAAACCATCGACGGGATTCTGCTGCTCATCGAGAGGGAGCGAAACGGAGAAGCCATCGACCGCAGTCTGCTGAGGAGCCTACTGAGCATGCTCTCTGACCTCCAGGTAACCCTCTGAAGGGATCCACGATTAGTAGGATTAGTAGTGATGCAATAATCTCACGATACGATGCACGATATTCTGCCCACGATACGATGTATATTGCGATATTCAGCAAACGATACAATTCAATACACTTTTGCGATTTTCTGAAAGATTTTAGAGGGTCAGAGTGATTTTGGTGACATTTTGTAACTGTTATAAAGTTGGAATGAATTAATTTAACTGAAAACTGATTAAAAGCACCAACTACACAATACCTGGCTCTGGTTGGACACAGACTTAAAGTCGACAGCTGGACAAAATGAATCAAAGAAGTGGAGAGAAAACATGTTTCTTTTAGTTGAAACAGTAGAAACTGTAGCTGACATGCATTAGTAAAGTAAATAAAATGCACCAAGTACCTGAATAGTTTGATACCTTTTTAACCTGAACATCTGAAGGAATCACTCTGAGCCTGATGACCTGGTGAAGCAAGCAGTGAGTGAACAAGGTCAAGGTTGGATGTTACGATACTTGAAGATGAATATCGATTTTTTTTTTCTATGAAAGATATATATCACGATATCGATATTATTATACAGCCCTAACGATTAGTGGGAACAATAGACTTTATTTAAGAAACGTTTATTTTAAAACAGTATCACTGTAGACCGTTTAGTTGAGGACCAAACGGAGGAAGAGGACAGAGCTGGTGTTTGATGCTGCTGCCTTAATTCAGCTTCGTAAATGAATCTATGAATGACACGTAACTCTGGTCCGACTATGTGATCCGGTAATCAACCAGTCAAGTTTATTTGTATGGCACATTTAAGCAACAAGGCAGTTCAAAGTGCTTTACATTATAAAATCACCAGAATACAGTCAAAGAAGACACAGTCAACAAAACAGTTTGTCTGATGGCGTCATTACACATCAGGATGTTTTATCGTAATGTTTCAAAAGCTGCTCTAAACAGGTGTGTTTTCATCTGGATGTAAAGTAAAGTCAGGTAAGTAGTTCTGAAGCTCTGTGTCTGGTAACGCAGAGCTACAGCTGGATCGGCAGCAGCGTAGCGCCGTTAGCATTTGAAAGAGCCTCCAGCGCTGCCTGACGTTTCTCCCAGTGTTTTTCACCTCCCAGATGACCAGGAGGGACTCAGAGTAGAGCCGCTGCTCCTCCACGTCCAGAGGAGCCAGTTGAGGCTCGGGCATCTGGTCAGGATGGAGCCTCCCTGGTGAGGAGTTCAGGTCCCACCTGGAGGAGGGGGAGACCCAGGACACGCTGGAGGGACTATGTCTCTCGGCTGGCCTGGGAACGCCTGGGGGTTCCTGGAGGAGCTGGAAGACGTGGCTGGGGAGAGGGAAGTCTGGGCCTCCATTCTGAAGCTGCTGTCCCCGCGACCCGATCCCGGATAAGCGGCAGAAAATGGATGGATGGATAGGTAGTTGGCGGCAGAAAGGTTTAGGCACTTTGTGGATAAAAACTGTCGACACAGCATCCATTTAGCCCGTTAAGGTATCAATCACCTGTTGGAGCCTTCGTCAGTTTTGCTTGTACAAATGACTCAAAGGGTTCTGGAGAAAAATGTTGAGGGTCCTGCGGAAGTTGTGTTCAGGTCTGTCCCACTTTTTTTTTATTGCAGCCAACAGCGACACAGAGTCACATTGTCTAAACCAAACACGTTATGATAAACCACAACTCCTTCCTGTGTTACTCTGTAGATCCCAGTACAGAACGGATCCAAGCCTCATCATCCCAGCATGCATTGCTCCGAAAAATGGCAAACTCCAGGAGTGAAGAATATAACAAACGATCAAAGTTTCTTTGAAGTAATTATGAGTTTTGGCGTTTCACAGACAGCATTTTTCTCAGTTAATAGGATTACAGAATATTTAGGCCACCATGTTCAGCTAATCGTGGATCATTTTTAACATCTGATCTCGCCGTGTTGCTTCTGTGGTTTTCATCTGCGCAGATGAGAAATGTGGACGTTCTTGTTGACAAGTGGCCTTAATGGATCCTTTACTTCCTCTGTTTCTAACAGATTTATCAAGACTCGTTTGAGCAGCGCTTTTTGGAGGAAACTAATCGACTTTACGCCGCAGAGGGACAGAGGCTGATGCAGGAGCGAGAGGTGATTCATGTGACCTCGCACTCTGGAGGCGCTCACTCTTTCCTGATTGTATTTTTAGAAAAATACAAAATGTTTCCGGGTTTTCTGCTGATTTTTTCAGCTTAGTAAATACTCAGGGAATCTGTAGCAACTTGTCCAATGATGCTGCTCATAAAGATTTTCAAGATAAATAAACAGCAAACCACAAAATCTAATCACGTATTTTAGCCTCGTTTTTAGTGCAAATATCTTGGTACATTTAAAACAAACAAACTTATAAGTAGAAATGTTGAAGTTTAAGGTTGTTGTACGTCAGTAATTCAGTAATATTGATGGAAAAAGTAGAAGTTCCAGATATTTCATTGATGAGAAAAATGTTTTGTTTCTATAAAAATGTGTTGAGTCTCTTTTAAAAACAGTAGAAAAACAAACGTTAAAGTGAATGTTGTCACACGTGTCCTGTTGAAAAACGGAGGTGGTTTCCCGTCTGTTTACATCCACGTTTGGTTCCTGTAAGTTTTACTTTCAGTTTGCAGACGAAGGTGAAGTCTAGCAGCAAATCATTTTTTATCATTTTTATTTACTTAAATCCAATAAATGAAGAAAACATGGCTTTTTTGATTAAATTCTGTATGAATAATTTCTAGCAAATTAAATGTAAATCTCTTCATACTCCTAAATAGAACTAGTGTCTAATACTGCATAAACTCCATGGTAACTTAGCGGATGTCTTTTTGTTATTTTTGTTTATTTATGTTTTTTAACTCGAGTCTTTAAAAGCTCCTAGTTAGATATGATATTACTTGATCACCGTTTTTCCTTGTAAATTCTGGCTTTTAACTTCCTGACAAAATAAAGAAAACTGGATGTTTATGAGGACTTAATACTTTTGAATGTTTCAGTAAATTTTAGTGCCTCTGGGTTCAGAGCTTCATGTGGTTACCAGTTTATTTTTATTTTTTTCAGGTGCCAGAATATCTCCATCATGTCAACAAACGCCTGGAGGAAGAGGCTGACAGAGTAATCACATATCTGGACCAGAGCACACAGTGAGTGTTGGTTTGCTGCATTTAGTTTGCAGCTTGAGTCTAAATTAGGTTCAGCTGTTAAACTGAGATTCTTTTATTTCTCAGAAAACCGCTCATTGCTACTGTGGAGAAGCAGCTGCTGGGCGAACATCTCACTGCGATTCTGCAGAAAGGTACTGCAGAGCCATTATCGTTGAAATTAAACATCGTTTTTCCAATAGTTAAATGTCCATCATGATTGTTTTGCACATTAGAAGCAGAAACATTGAATTTTTATTGAATTTTACATGACTTAGAAGCACACAGCAGTAAATAATTGAAAAATATTAATTGTTTTACGACTGAAAACCTGAAAAGTGTGGGGTGCATTTTTATTTGACCCCCTTCTGTTGGATGCAGATCCAGTTAATAGATGATTAACCTGCATATAATTTAGCCAAAAATAAATACATTTTACATTTAAAATAAAAAAACATGTTTATTGGTAAATATTTTCTACCCAGAATCCCTCAAGTGACAAAGCTTTTGAGCTTCACCAGGTTCAAAATCTGTAAAAAAAAAAAAACAAACAAAAAAAAAACTAAAGACCCTTCTAATTATGAATCCATTAACCGAATAAAAAATCAATGGATCAAACAAAAACTGTATTGAAAAGTCAAGCAGGAGGGCTGAACTTTTCACACGTTGATGTTGGAAATTTGTTTTATTACATCAAAAACAATAAAATATAAGAAGTACATTTATTTTTTTAGTTTCATCCTTTGCTACAAATGACCAAGAGTTCACTAACAGAATGCTGTTATTGCAATTTAGGCAATAAATGTTTTTTTTTCTTTCTCAGAAATTAAATTATTTGCATCTTTTATAAAAAAGACTCAAGTGGTTAAATCGATTAATTGTCAGAACAATCTGTTGGTAAAACAATCATTAGTTGTAGCTCCAAAATATTATTTTTGTACTTCTATTTTGTAGAATTTAAGTCTTTCAGTGTGGAAAACTGAAACTCAAAGACTTGCAGCAGTAACTGAGGCAGTTTGTTTATTCAGAGGAGCATGCCACACTTTACAGATTTATATTTATAACCTTCTCCTGCACAATTATGCACCATTTTCTTTGTTCTGTCTCCTAAAATCAAATGGAAAGACAGTGACTGTGGTTGTTGTGGAGAGAAAAAGCGGTGGATGTTTTTAGTTTCTAACCAGCTTGAAGGGAACCTGACGGTGTGTCGTTGAAAACCCGCAGGGCTGACCCACCTGCTGGACGAGAACCGGATTCAGGATCTGTCTCTGCTGTATCAGCTCTTCAGTCGAGTTCGAGGCGGCGTCCAGGTGCTGCTGCAGCAGTGGATAGAGTACATCAAGGTACGGCCCAGAAACGATCCACTTGGTCTCCACCAGGACCTACAATGTTCCTTTAAACACAGACATAAATGTACTGAATTAGTTTGATGACTCTGCACCAGTAGAGCACATTTAATAACTTCAGGAGCAAACATGTAAGAACAACTTTAACTTCTTCAGTCGGTGCAGTCAGGAATTAAACGGTAATAATAAAGAATCTGACAAAAACAACAGGCTGGTGGTCAAACATAAACAATAAAACTGATACAAACATTCTTTCAAATGGTGCAGAAACTTGTAAATATAGTTAAAAAATGGATAATAAAGCATGATGTCACGCAGAGCTCAAAGCATAGAGCTAGACTGAATAGATTGGCTCTTATTAATTGGGTATCGGTGAGAATGAGCTCAATTTAAAACTTTTTTTCCCAATATTGAGACCAAGACGGATATTATTTGACCGTTGCTTCTGTGGATTAAACTAGGGTTGAACGATTAATCGGATTAATTACGACTAATCAATTAAACAACACGTAATCGATTGTTAGCTTGAGTTTACAGACTGAAAACGGTTAGCTGAAAAAAACAACATATTCAGAGCAGTAATTAAGCTAAAACAGTACAAAATGTTTATAGTTTTTGCATTTAAGATAAAAATCCTTTGTTTACCCAAAACGCCTCAGTTTTAGCTCCAACTGGGTCAAATTCGCTAGAAGAATTTTTATCGCATCTTACTCAATTAAATGTTTATTTTCTTAATTAATAAAATGATTTTTAAAATTTTATTTGTATCCTTTAATATATTCATAGGTGTTATAATAAAGACTTAAATAAAACATTTTTATAAAGTGCCAGTTTTTAAATCCAGTTAATTAATCACTAGCTGCAGCCTCTATAAAACGCTAGTAAGACATTGAGCGTTAACATTAGTTTCTTATTAAGTTGAGTCTTTGATATTTTCCCACATGCAGGCATTTGGAAGCACAATCGTGATCAACCCTGAAAAAGACAAAACGATGGTTCAGGAGCTGCTGGACTTCAAGGACAAGGTGGATCACATCATCGACGTCTGCTTCCTGAAGAACGAGAAGTTCGTCAACGCCATGAAGGAGGCTTTCGAAACCTTCATCAACAAGCGGCCGAACAAGCCGGCAGAGCTCATCGGTCGGTAGCTGAGCTCTCCCCCCCGTCGTCACGGCGACGCTGCAGGGGTTCATGTTTTCTGTCTTGTTTTCCAGCCAAACACGTCGATTCGAAGCTGCGGGCAGGAAACAAAGAGGCGACGGATGAAGAACTGGAGAAGATGCTGGATAAGATCATGATTATCTTTAGATTTATATATGGTAAATTGATGTTGGACCACAAGTTCATTTTTTTTAGTTCCCATGTGACATCGTGCGTCTGAACTTTGTAGCCGACAGCCATCTTGGCAGGCAGTTACTGTAGTAAATATCACTGCGCCGAAAGGCTAGAAAAATTAGCTTGGCTAATGTAGCTTTTAGCTGCTAGGTAAGACAGACACATGTCTGTCTGCGTGTTTGTTGCTACAGACTCACTCTGTCAGCCACCAGAACCTCGATATTCAGACAAAGACTTTGTACGTCCTTTACAGATAAATTTAAGTATTGATTTTATGCATCAATGGAGTTGAGGCCGCAAAGATCCTTCATGTAGTTCTCACTCTTCCTGCAGCCATTTTGTTCTGGCATCTTTCTCTCCTTGGCTAAGAGCGTCCGCACATTTTCTTTTTGTTCTGTCCGCTGTGCACAGCGCTCGCCTGCTAAGATGGTGCGGATCACTTCCTGTTCAGACTTGTGGGAACCTTTATTGGAGATCAGGATCTGTAAGGATTTGTTGTCATTTTAGGAAAAGACGTATTTGAGGCTTTTTACAAAAAGGACCTGGCCAAGAGGTTGCTGGTTGGAAAAAGTGCCTCAGTGGATGCTGAAAAGTCAATGTTGTCGAAGCTGAAACATGGTCAGTTCATCCTTTAGAAAACAAAACCTCAACACTGACGGAATGATGACCGTTGACCTCTGACTGCGTCGTTGTTGTCTCCTCAGAATGTGGAGCGGCGTTCACCAGCAAACTAGAGGGAATGTTCAAAGACATGGAGCTTTCTAAAGACATTATGGTGCAGTTCAAACAGGTAAAGGAGCTCTGCATTAATGTTTTTATATGTGGCCTTTAATAAATCTAAGTCCTTAAATTATCTCTAAATAAATGAGAAGTTTTACAATGGAAAAAGTGACTCACGATACTCCAAAAGCTCTTCTTCACTACAACTGATTAGGTAATTTTTTTATTTCATCCCCATTACAGACTTGATTAATACATTTTTATAAGAAACCAGATGAGGGTAGCGCACCCCAAAATTTTAATACTTTTAAATAGTAGCAATAGTTTTACATATTTCTACTCAAGTAAAAGTAAAAAGTAGTTACCTAAGAAATTACTCAAGAGGAACAGAAAGTATTTGGTAAAAATCTACTCGAGTACTGAAAGATGTATCACATTATGATTTATTTTAAAATTACACCATCAAATGGACTAAAATATAAATTTAAATGGACATTTCAGTAAAAATTAATCTCAGAAATTGTCTGAGATTGTATAGAACATTATTTTTTACTTTTTGAGTTCAGAAATTTTCTTGTTTTTCTAGAAAATTTCTGAGATTAATCTCAAAATTTCTGAGTTTTTTCTAACACATTTTATGACTTTAAGAGTTGAGAAATGTTTTCCTTTTTTTCTCTAGTCAATCTCTGAGATCAATCTCAAACCTTAATGTTTTCTACCAAATTTTAAAAATCAGGCAAAGGAAATGTTTTCCAAATTTCTTTTAATAAAAAACTGATGAAACTTTAACACAAACTGCAGGTCTGTGTCTGGTGAAACTTTGGTTAAAACATGTTTGTTTTTTATTCAGTGGGTAGAAAATCCAGAAATTTTACTCAAGTAAGAGCAGCAGAGATACTTTATAATTTAATTACTGAAGTAAAAGTACTTTGAGTCATTTGTATGAGCAAAACTGAAGTAAAATGTACAGAGAAATAAAAATACCCCTAAAAGTAAATTTTTTCCAAAGCGTTACTCGGGTGAATGTGACTAGTTACAACCCGACTCTTGGTGACGTATCAGAGGAGTCTTATTGTGATGCAGTGCTAAAGAAAATTAGCAGCTGCTCTATTTGCAGCATTCTCGTTTCTTCGCCTTCTCACCTTCAACCCCAGTTCGCGCTCTCTCTCTTTTTTTCGCTGCGCCTCCTGTTGCCTCCGTCAGGCTGCAGCCAACTCCCTGTTGCTGTAAACTTGCCCCGACTCGCCCCACTGCAGGGCTTTTTGCTCAGGTGCTTTTGAGTTGCCTCGTCGTCAGCTGACGCACGACGGCAGAAATGTGAATCTGTGCTGCTCAGTAAGTCGTGTTTCTCCTTTCTAGTACATGCAGTGCCAAAACATTCCCGGCAACATTGAGCTGACCGTCAACATCCTCACCATGGGCTACTGGCCCACCTACGTCCCCATGGAGGTCCACCTGCCTCCTGAGGTTAGCGCCGGCCGAGCAAATGTTCACGTGGCCGGAACATCATGGGGGTTTTTATAGCGTCGAAGCTATAAATACCCTTTGTTACGACCTCTGTTATCTCTGTCCAGATGGTTCGCCTGCAGGAGATCTTCAAGACGTTTTACCTGGGCAAACACAGCGGCAGGAAGCTGCAGTGGCAGTCGACGTTAGGTCACTGCGTCTTAAAAGCAGAATTTAAAGAGGTTATTAGCTCTGTTTTTTCCTAGAATGTCATTTTTTTATTTTGGCTCTCAGGAACGGTTATATTTGTGACGGAGTATTAATGCCACGCTGAGAAAATTTGGTAAATGAAATCAAGAGAATAAAGTCGTAATTGGATTTTATTCCTATTCTCGTGATATTACTTGCTTTACTTTCATTATTATACTAATAAAGACACTTTAATTACTTACACTCACTTTATTCTCAAATTTTATAACTTTTCCAAATATTATAGATTTATTCTTGTATTATTTCAGCTTTATTCATGTAATTTTGACTTTATTCTGGTAATATTACTTACTTTACTTAATTTTCTTCATTAGATAGTAATAAATATACTTTATTTACATATATGTATATACATTCAAAAGTTTATAACCTTTTTTTGTTGTATTATGACTTTATTGTCGTAATATTACTTACTTTACTTAATTCTCTTTGTTAGATAGTAATAAATATACTTTATTTACATACATAAATCCACTCGAAAGTTTATAACCTTATTTTTGTTGTATTGACTTTATTGTCGTAATATTACTTACTTTACTTAATTCTCTTTGTTAGATAGTAATAAATATACTTTATTTACATACATAAATCCACTCGAAAGTTTATAACCTTATTTTTGTTGTATTATGACTTTATTCTTGAAATATTACTTTATTTTCAGATTTTGTTTATCTATTCTCATAATATCACTTATTTTACTTTATTCTCTGTATTAGATACTAATAAAAATACTTTATTTACTTACACATCCTTAATTCTTAATTTTATGACTGTGTTCTTGTTTTATTTTTGTCCTCTTCGTATACATTAACTCTGCTGTCTGGATGTTTTCCTGCTGAAGGGCAAGAAGGAGCTGCAGGTGTCTCTTTTCCAAACGCTGGTGCTGCTGATGTTTAACGAAGGCGAGGAGTTCACTCTCGAGGAAATCAAAGTCGCTACAGGAATAGGTTTGTTGTCGCGTCGCCGTTCGGTTCGCTTCCTGTCTTCATGTCGGACATCTTGTCTGAAAAGCGTCTGGTTTCTGGGCTCACAGAGGACAGCGAGCTGCGTCGGACGTTGCAGTCGCTAGCCTGCGGAAAAGCACGAGTCCTCACCAAAATCCCGAAAAGCAAAGACGTGGAGGACGGAGACAAGTTTTCCTGCAACGATGACTTCAAACACAAACTCTTCAGGATCAAAATAAACCAGATTCAGATGAAGGAGACGGTATAAACAGCTTCCGGATGTAGATTGTGCATCTGTATTAAGTCAAAGGTTTTCATATGAACAAATGTGTTTAGGTGGAGGAACAAGCCAGCACCACGGAACGGGTGTTTCAGGACCGTCAGTACCAGATCGATGCGGCCATTGTGCGGATAATGAAGATGAGGAAGACTCTGAGCCATAATCTGTTGATGTCTGAGGTTTACAACCAGCTCAAATTTCCTGTCAAGGTAACTAGTTGTTTGTTTTTCATCTAACATCATTTTTATTTTATATTTTTATCTATATTTTTGCGTATGTAAGAAAAGTGCTTACATATTTCACGGTTCGAACAAACTGTTTACACCACTGACTTTAAGATGCCTGTTTTCAGGAACATGGAATGCATGCAGAGCAACTCCAATAGTGAAACACAGAGAAAGAAAATTAGTAGTGAAAAAACACATGTACACATGCATATATACACTTACACACACATGTACACGTCTGAAAAAAAATTAATCCAAGAAAGAAAGCTGGGTTCCCATTTAGAGTAGAATTTGTTCAAGTTTCCAGTTTTTGTATTTCATATCGTTAGCATAGAAAATCCAGAAATTTTACTCGAGTAGAAATACTTCAAAACAGAATTACTCATTTAAAACTAAAAATAAAATAAAAAGCAGTATTTGTATTAGTATCTAATACACAGAATAAAGTAAAATAAGTGATATCAGAATAGATAAACAAAATCTGAAAATAAAGTAATAATATTTCAAGAATAATACAACAAAAATAAGGTTATAAACTTTCGAGTGTATTTACATGTATGTAAATAAAGCATATTTATTACTATTTAATAAAGAGAATTAAGTAAAGTAAGTAATATTACCAGAATAAAGTCATAAAATTACGTGAATAAAGCTGAAATAATATGAGAATAAATCTATAATATTTGGAAAAGTTATAAAATTTGAGAATAAAGTGAGTGTAAGTAATTAAAGTGTCTTTATTAGTATAATAATGAAAGTAAAGCAAGTAATATTACGAGAATAGGAATAAAATCCAATTACGACTTTATTCTCTTGATTTCATTTACCAAATTTTCTCAGCGTGGCATTAATATAACGGTGCAGTAAAAATACTCTTAAAGTAAATTTATTCAAAGACATTACTGAAGTAAATGTGACCAGTTACTGGTGACCTCTGGTTGTCTGTTACCGTCTTGTCTCTCGTTCTCCTCCCTCCCAGCCTGCTGACCTAAAGAAGAGGATAGAGTCTCTTATTGACCGGGACTATATGGAGCGCGACAAGGAAAACTCCAACCAGTACAACTATGTGGCCTAGTTAAAGGAAGAGAGAAGAGTAACAGGTGTCCTGAGTGATCGGTCTTTCAATCTTTTGCTCCCATGGATGTTAAACCATCACCATCTTCAACCCGACGACCGACAAGTGAATGGCTACCGCTCTGCAGGGTTTCCGTCAGGGGTCATGTGACCCTGTGGACTGCATGCCCGTTTAAAAAAAAACAAAAGAAAAAAAACAAGAAGACGAAGAGAATCTCCTCCATATTTTCTCAGTGCCTCTGAGAGAGTTGGGACAAAGAAGACACACAGTTCTGTTTGCTCTTTTTTAATGGAGAGGAAAAATATTTATTTTCTGACCTAGATCCTTTGTCCATAGATTAAAACAATATGCTCTTTGTTATGAAATCATTTTTTTTTCCTTTTTATTCATCCATCCTCCCAAGCTAATGCTGACACGCCTATCAGTGCTCTAAATGTATCACATGTTGGAAAGAAAAGAAAAACAATCCAAAATATTAAACTGATGCTTGTTTCTTCACTCGTGGTGAAATGTTGGACTGTTGGGCTTCGCATTCAAAGCTGTTTTGGACGTGTGTTGCGTATTGTGGGGTCTGAAGTTACGTTTGGCAGGTTTAGCAGCCAGGTGATAAAAGCAGTGAGCAAATGAGCACCCATTGTTTAAAAGCGGAGTTTGTGCCAAAAAAGGAGCATTTATTTCTGTTTAAAAGGTGTGTTTACGCTGCTAACCCAGTTGTTCAAGTATATGCATACAATATTCTTGGTTGCCTTTTTATTTCCTTCAAACATTTTTATACATGCGCCACATGTGATATTTTAAATGACCCGTTTGTCAGTTTACTGCTCGATAGTTTTTTTTTTTTTTGTTAACCTTTAGATTAATTAAAAGCACACAAAAAAAAAACATCCGTTGTCATGCTACACAGAAAATATTAAGTTCTCTTATTTGCAAGTTTCCATGTGGGGCTTTGGAGACATTTACACTGCAAAAACACACAATCTTACCAAGTATTTTGGTGTCTACAGTCTGGTGAAAATGTTTTGGTACACTTAAAATGAGACAAAATTAACTTACAAGAAATATGAGCTTATTTTAAATCGGTAATTCCTTAAAAGCACTAGTCCTAAAAGCACATTGTATGATTATTTCACATCACATTTTTAGTGAAATAATCTGCCAGTGGAACTAGAACTGGGTTGCTAGGCGACGGGTTGGACTTGGCTGGCGTTGCTAGGTAACGGCATCAGTGGATTAAGGAATTACTGTCTTAAAAAAAACTGTTATGTCTTGCTGAGAAGTTACTTGTAAGTTAGTTTTCTCTTATTTCAAGTGTATTGAGATATTTGTACCAGAAACTGGATCAAAAATACGTGGTAAGATTTTGTGTATTTTTTTTTTCAGTGTACAGAAAGGTTTAGGGACTACCGTGAAACACAAAGAAAACTGATTTGATTAGACATATTCTCATTTGTATCAGTTTTTTTAGATTTACTGCTTCACACAATAAATAACTGTTTCTGTCAGATTTTTATAATTGTGTTAATCTGTTGGAGTTTAGGGTTTCTGTAATGTTTCAGGCTTGCTGCTCCTGTGTCAGTGAAAAAAACACTTAAAAACATAAAAGGATAAACATAATCGGGGATAACAAGCTTTTATTTATGGAACTAATACAAAAAACTAAGGATTTACAAATGATTGCTGCATTTTTGGCAAAACCAGAAGAAAGCTTTGCTATCGGTTTCTAAGTAAAGACATAACATTTTAACAGATAATGGAATGTTTCAGTTTAGCAGACGGTTGAAATACTATATTTAAGACTAAGCATTGACACGATTTGAGTTTTTTTTAATATTTCATGGAAATTTGATCAATTTAAATAATCTGCACCTGTGTTCCAGCTGCAAATTAAAATAGCATTAGGCTAGTGCTGCAAGCTAACTCTATTAGCAACACAATTTATGTTTGTTTTCTCCATTTTGTTAGCATTGAGACGAAATAAAATGTACACTTAAAAGATGCTGTAGGGTACTATATATGTTCCTAATTTAATTACTTACAATGTTACGAAAACACAAAATAAGCTACCTTTTTTGTATGGTAGCCGTTTTGAGGTCACCAAGAACCTCCAATACTCAAAAGTCAAAACCAGACTTTAAAAGGAATCTCAGTTTAGTTTTTAAACTTCCAATTGAGTGATGAATATTTTTGTGTTCAAATAAAAACACACCCCAATCCTAAACAGTTATTTTTAAGCTAAAACTGTGGTTCATTCCTCCTTCTGAAAAAGGCGGGAATCGTCAAGGCAACAGATTACTCAGCAGATATTTTCTTACATTGTTTCAT
Organism: Poecilia picta; assembly: GCA_033032245.1. NCBI lineage: Eukaryota > Metazoa > Chordata > Actinopteri > Cyprinodontiformes > Poeciliidae > Poecilia > Poecilia picta. The sequence continues at coordinate 9,347,506 of CM065362.1, forward strand.
AATCCATTAGCATCCAAAGTAAAACCCCCAAGGGTCAGCGTTTAACCTGCTTTAGATGTCACCCTGGGTCAAAACAAATTTATTAAATGATCGTTCATGAGTCATGAAGTTCTGCCCTTTGCAGAACTTCATGACATGCTAATTTAGCCATTTAAGTCGGCCATGTTGGATCAAAGACGCATCTGAAACCTACAGGACAGGACAATATATTTGTGTCATCTTTGCTCAGACATCATTGATAAATTAACATGAATAAATAAGAGATATTAAACCTGCAGTATGTACGTTTTTAATTATATATATATATATAATGTGGAAACCGTATGGTATGAGTCAGATAATCTGTGAAAAATTAAGATCCTTTGCCTTCCTGCGCTATCAAGAAACAACCAATCAGAGCGGAGCTTACCACTATCAATCAAAATCTGCCACTAGCATAGCATGTCATAAATACTCCTTACCAGTAGGTGGCGGTAATGCAGTTTAACATTTGTTGCCAATAGTCAATAAAAATCAAGGGGATGAAGCACATTATATCCTCATAATGCAAACTTTAAAAATAGAATTTACAGGGCGAGTTGTTGTTGCACACTCATGTACAATAGGTGGCGGTATGCATGATTGTTGCTTGCAATCCGCCATAATAGAAAAGAAGAAGAAGCAGTCACAAAGGAACATTTGAAAATGTGGTTGCTTAGGAAAGGAAAGATAATTAGTTTTTAAAAAAATACTGGTCTCATTAGGAGAATTTGAGGAAAGCTAAGTAATAAAATCCAAAAAATGGCAGTGGTGCAACATTAATGGATGCAAGCTGCCAAGAAGAAGAGAAGAAGAAGAAGAAGCAGCAGCAGCATGTCATGAATCAATGTAGTTAGCATAGCCACCAATGACGGCCATGTTAAATTGTTTCTCAGCCATTAGCAGCCAGTACTTTGATTGTCAGTGCTAAAACCCTTTTCCTGACTCTGATTTGTTGTTTTTGGCATGTAGCAGCTCAGGGATTAGATGGACGTCGATCTTTTCACAGATTATCTGTCTCATGACAAGAAGATTAAAGAATCTGCCAGTAACTGGAGTTTAAACGCCAGAACAAGAGTTGCCTAATCTGTTAGCCAGCTAGCAGCTAAGCTAGCTGAGGTCTGTTGCTGCAAACATCAACTCCTGGATTAAAATTGTTTATTTATTTGGTGGCTTTCAGTTAATAAAAGCCTGGCTGAAGTATCCACGGCAGCATTAAGATATAAATATATTTTGAAGCTACAGAAACAAGGAGCTTCAAATGGTGACAGTTAACAAATATATATATATAAAGCCAGACTTTAAAAATAAAGTTCACAGGTTTTCTTCTACAAGTTATCCTTGTTGACATTATTTTAACGAAGATCAAGGTTTTGTTTTAACGTTCCAAAAATAAAGCATTTCTTTTTTAAAATTCCTTTTTTTTGTTTTGTTTTATAAAGCACTTTTAGCTCATTCCGTTTTATTTTCTACATAAAAAGGCGGGTTGGGGGGATAAACAAGTCTTTAAATCATTTGCCTGGACATTTAGAGGCTCGGAGATACGGAAGAGGATTAGGGCCACTGAAAAAAAAGTAAAAAAATTCTGACTTTAATCTCAGAATTCTGACCTTAATCTCAGAATTCTAAGATTAAAGTCTGAATTCTGACTTTAATACTTAACTAATGACTTTAACCCCTAATGACTTTCTGACTTTAACGTCAGAATTCTGAGATTAAAGTCAGAATTATTATTTTTTGGTGGCCCCAATCCTCTTCCATACCTCGGAGCCTCTAAATGTCCAGGCAAATGATTTTAAAAACCTGTTTATGTAGAAAATAAAACAGAATGAGCTAAAAGTGCTTTAAAAAAACAATAAAAAAAACCCCAAAAAGATTAAGTCAGAATTCTTTCTTCTTATTTTTCGGTGGCCCTAATCGTCTTCCATACACAGAGGATTTTTTTTTTAATGATTGACAGTATAAAATGAAGCCGGACTTCCTGTCTGTACCTCAGTCAGGTTTGACACACAGTCATATGACTTGTATTTCCTGGCACAGCCTGAACGACGGAGCGGCTCCTCGGTACTTTTCTGTGGTTTTAGTTTCCCTCTTCAGTGACTGAACATCCAAAACCCTCAGCCACGATGTCTCCATACGCTGCGCTGGTTTTCTTCTTGTCTCTCGGAGTTGGTACGTATCACCACAGATTCATTTCTTACTGAAATGGTAAATAAAAGAATGAAAGTTGGGGTCTGTTTCTCAGAAGTGACGCGATTGAACTTAAGGTGTACTCCAGGCCTTCATCGGTTACATTTGGATAATTATATTAGGTGTTTTTGGTTTTGTTTTATGTTATACTCGTGTGAAAACGGCAGTAAAAAACGAGTAAGACATTGAAACTGGTTCATTTTGGCCGCAGTCGTGATGTTTTTTAGCCTTAGCATCAGAGCTAATTGTTACCTACGTCAATGTAAAACTCCTCAAAAACATGTAGCTTTCAAATATATTTGTATCTTAATGCTGCCGTGCATACTTCAGCCAGGCTTTTATTAACTTAAACCCTAAATAAACGATTTTAATGCAGGAGTTGACGTTTGCAGTAACAGACCTCAGCTAGCTTGGCTGCTAACTGGTTTACGGATTAGGTAACTCTTGTTCTGGCAGCTTAAGCTCCAGTTACAGGTAGATTCTTGAACCTTCTTGTCGTTTCTATTTAAAAGTTAAGGAAGCAGGACATATTTTTAAAATATTTACCTGATTAAATTTAGTAAAGTAATGCTTTCACCGAGCTAGCTGAGTTAATGTTAGCATCTTTTGGCAGCAAGTTGGCTAAAGCTAAAGCTTTGTTGCGAAGTTAACACTTATTTTTATGAACATGTGTCTGTTTTATGTCAAAACAATTAAAAAATAACTTCAAATCGTGCGAAAATATATTGAAGTAACTACTTAAGTTGTGTTGCTCAGTTTTTTAAAAATGGATCCATTTCCATCCTTAATTTTTATTTTAAACTTGGTTCTTGTCTTGCTTAAGACAATAAATGTTATCTCATTTAGGCTGAAATGTTCAGGTTAATCCGACAGTAGTTTCTTTTTCCCTTTTGTGAGTCGGTAGATTTAATTGCGGTGTAATTCTGACCCCAAATTGGTTTCAGTCTGGTCAGCTGTGAGATTTCTGCAGCTACTTTGCAAAGTAATGTCAGATAGCATGACTTATTGCTGCTTCTTTAGTCTCTGTTTTCAAGCAATAGGAGTTTTCTCTTTTATTATTATTCTAAAGCATGCAGCAACATGTGGGGGGAGGTACAGTGCTTTGTTGGTCTTTTCTCCAAAGTAAATTATTCCTGCTTTGGGGAACATTTACTTGCGTAATGCAGTAAAAATTTCTCCTATGGGAGACTAATTAAATTATCTGTCTAAAAAAGAAAAGCTCAGAAATTTCCATTTGCAAGATTTATTGTTTGGACCAAAAACTGGACAATTAAAGTCGTCTTTCTGGATTGGGGACAATTTTGTTTACACACAAGTGTGATTTCATGCGTTTAATTTATTTATATTGGATATTTAAAATGTGTTGAATGTTTATTGATCCTTGAAGTTGTTCTTGGATTATTTTCATTGCCATTATATCAAAACAGCAATATTAAAGTTTAACTAACTTTGTAAAATCTTGGTTTTCCACAATGCTGATTAGTAGTTGGTCTACTTTTACTCGGACTGCTTTGTAACATCCAACATGAGTTATGGTGTTGTAATCTCTTTTTATAGGGACATGAGAGTCCCAGGTACAGAGGATGACGTCAGAGCTACTTGGTCGAAGCTCATTTCTCGCTGCTGTTTGAAGGTTTACAGTTAATCTAGATCAGCGTTTCCCACCCCTGGTCCTCAAGGCTCACCGCCCTGCATGTTTTAGGCATTTCCTTGCTTCAGTCCAGCTGATTTCAATCGATGACTGATTTACAGGCATTTGCTGATATGCAATCAGTTGAATCAGACATTAAAGCAGGGAAACCTCTAAACAGTAGGATGTTGTTCCTTGAGGACCAGGGTTGGGGAAACGCTGATCTAGAGAGCAGAGCATTGCTGACGAACTGTCTAAAGAGCTTGCAGCCGTTTGTCAGGAAGTCGTAGAGTCTCATGTTTCACACTTTTAGAGCCAAAACGGTAAAACTGACGTCGCAGAAACTATTCAAACATCCAAGTGGTTGAAGGCAGGAAACCTACGATGTTATAAATGCATATCTGTTGCTCTAAATATGTGATGTTGGCCATAAATCTTGGTGCTTGTAATTGTCCTAGATCTGCTCTCGTATCACTTTTTGTTTTGACTTCGTCTCCACCTGACCTGCACAGTAAACATTTTTTATCTCTTTTAAAAGAAAGCGGGCTATAAACACAGGGGAAAGTTTGACGCTTTGTGCATTTTTATGTTTTTGCTACCTGGAAATTCTTTCAAGCGGCTGAGTTGATGACGGAGCTTGTTGGTGAAAACTTATCGGTTATCTAAATGAACTTTGTCCTTCCTGGTGACCTACATGCAGGTTTTTACTGCGCAGTATCAGTGGACTTTGCTGCAGCTGCTGCACATATTCAGTTTTTAAACCAGTTCAAGTCTCAGTTTCATGACTTTTTTTTTTTTTTTTAGTCCAGAGTCATTTTGTATGTTTTTACATGTCTCTAAAACCAACTTTAACATTGATTGGTGCTGTTTGCTAATCTCCTGACAACTGTTTTGTGTCTGTCGCCTGCTGCACCGTTTTAGCTCCTTTCACCCAGAAAAGGAGAAGCAGGACTATAAAATCTAGCACTTTGTTTTCTAAATATGTTCTTCAAGCTGGAACGTATCAACGTTTTTCACATTTTGCCAGGTTACAGACTTTGTCTAAAATTGATTTGAAATAACCCATAATTCATCCTGTCATGGTAAGAATTTTGCTGTATGATAAATTATCCCAGAAGTTATTGTGACAAATATTGTTGAGACAATTTTCAAGCATAATAATCAGAACATTTTAAATATCCAAATTAAATAAACGGCAAATAAAATTAATTATAAAGTCTCTGAAAACTAAATTGTCCTCCAAAAAAGAAGCTGGTTGAGACCAAAGCACTAAACTGAAAACTTCTATCATCCACTTTTTGAAGGAATAAGAAAAACACCAACTCATGCAAATGAAAATTGAGCAAATTTAAATTTATCATGCGATTCATTGATTTATTGTGACATTTCTAACCACAATTGGAGTACAAAGATAATTTCAGACATTTACAGTAAATTTAGTTGCATTATATTCTCTGCTTTGACGCTGTGAATTGACTGAGGGCTTCAGATATCAGCTGATCACCTCTAAGATGATTGCATAGCAAACACCACTGATTGAAGGTGATTTGGAAAGAAAAATACTTATTTACGTGAAGTTCTTCAGCTGACGGTGCAGAAACTAACCAATAAAGTCAAAGAAAGTGTCTCAACCCCTGACCTCTGCTAAAGCACAAATCTGTGGAATGATATAGAAGAAAAAATGCAGCAGAAAGCGCTGTGGTCTTCATTAATCAGAAGCGGAAGGATTTTGAAGATTTCTCCTCAGATCTGGTGACCAAATGAGTAATTATAGAGGAAGAGGTGACCGCCGGCTCGGCTGAATCATCCAGTGAGCATTTCTCCAGTGATTCATTTATGTGACCAAACAGAAACTAGGAAAAATCACATTAAATCTGATTTCCAAGCATAAAACCTGGAGCAGGGGTGGACAACGTTTTTGAAACTACTGTGAAATAAAAAAATTCTTATGAAAAATGTAAAAAACTAAATGTGTGAGGAAAAAAAAAAAAGCCACTGAACTCCATTGAAATCCTCCTGGTTTGTCCACCACATACTGATTTCTGAGTTAAAACATCAGTACCGTGTTTCTAAATTAACATGTTTTCTTTGAGCTCTGAAACCTCAGCATCTTTTTTGTTATTTTGACCATTTTAACATGGTTAATTATTTAGGTCTTTGTAAAATGTTTGCATTTTTAAGACTGTAGTTCAGTGTTTCTCCACCCTGGTCCTCATGTTCCTGTTCCTCCTGCTCTGCATGTTTCAGCTGGTCTATTCCAGAACAGCTGATTCAAATCATGACCATCAAGTGCTGCAGAAGCCTGTTAATCACCCAGAGATGCAATTCAGGTGTGTGGCAGAGGGGAAATGCCTAAAACATGCAGGACAGGGTGGAGAAACGCTGTTCTAGTTGGTGTTCAGGTGTTAATCTTCCAATAACGCATAATTATCAACTGATACTTTCAAATTTCCTGCCAACTTTAAACATTTTTTTTAACTCCAACACAGCCGACCGCTTCATGAATGACTGCAGCGCCCAGCCACTGAGCTCGGCACGTTTTCTGGGGAAACCTTGACATCATGGATTCAAACAAACTCAATTTCCATTTGCATGATTTTATCATTTTTCTATTTTTTTTTTTTTTTCTACCAATAACTGTGATAGAAGCTCCAGTCTGGTGCTTTGCTATCAATTTCTTTTTTAATTTAGACTTTTTCATATTTCATGCTTGGTACATTTCCAGTGTTAAATTTAAAGATTGCCATTTGACAATATGTTCAAAAACATCATTTATCGCGATATCTTCTGGGATAATTTATTGTCCAGCTGAATTTATCATGTCAGGCCTAGAAAAAGTCCCTCCTTTTCACTTCTGTTAAAAAACGAACCTGTTTAATAAATAGTTCTTCTTTTTTTGAAGTTACTTGATTGTCAGTCGCTTATCTGTCATGTTTTACTGTCACAACTTGCGACAGCTTTAATCAGTAAAATATTTTTGTAAATTACTAACAAACATCAGGAAAACTGAAATGTTTAACTAAACCTGTAATGTACAGGACTTTGTGCCGCTAATGTAATTTTTGTTTTAACCAAAATAACACTTTTCTTTTCAGTGTCCCATCTGTCTCACGGCATTGAGGTTAAAGTCAAGAATAAGGACAAGTTGTGTCTTTATGCCAATCTGACCGTCAGCTTCTCGGTCACCTATGAAGTTGCTGACAACCAGGTGAGCCACTGTACTTTGACTACACCAGTTTGCTGTTTTACAGCCTTTGGGAAGGCGCTGCTGCTTTCCTCTTATCAGGCGCCTGAATCACGTGGTTGATGCAGACGTCCTCGTGAAAAGGGGAAATGACGGAGGTCACAAGCAGCAGATTCTTGCTTTTCAGCATTTTGTTTAGTCAGTTTTCCTCATGTACATCCTTCCATTGTTTCGCCGAGTCATTTCACTTCTGGATTTTAAACGAAACGTCAGAAATCCTTCATTCAATCCACTAAGGAACAGTTTAAAACTTGATGGCAAAAGTTGAAGTGTTGAATGTAAAGCTTTCTTTACACGACTCGCCTTGAAAAGGATGAACTGCTGGAGTTTTAAATGGATTAAAAACAGAAACAAGAATAAATGTGTTTTTATTGCATAAGCTGCTGGAGTAAATGTTTAACTATTTAAATCTCAAATTTTACTTTGTGTTTGGGCCTAAAACTGAAGATGGTTAACGGAAAAAGTAAGAAAGATGTTTGGTTGTATTGCTGAAACGATTAATCGATTATTGAAATAATTTTAATCTAAATTAGCAATCAGTTAAGTTTCCAAAACCCACCATTTGCTGTTTGGAAGCAGCTGAAAGTCTCAACTCTTTCTACACAAAGTCTAAGGATGCACTGAAATGAAAGTTTGGGATAATATCTGATATTCATTCTGAGTCGCAGTCCTTAACTTCTGATGTCAAAACGACCAACATCAATAAAAATGTCATTAATCACTGATAAAATTTTTCTTTTTGAGGAATAATTGCTATAATGCATCAGCCATTTGGCTCAAACACAGAGAAGAAAACAAGTGCAAATAATTATCAGGAAAACGTTAGGAACTTTTATTTGTAAAAGCAGTTATAGATTTAATTTAATAATGTGGCTCTTGGATGTCAGCAGAAAATCTGTCTTGAAAACGGGATTTTCCTTTTCCCTGATGAGTTTCGTTCTCACGACCGACACGTGGATTTTCCTGCCTCATCCGGCTGCTGATTTCCCTGAAGCTCCCGGTCACACAGCGGCATGAGCAGCGCCGTCCGCTCTGGGTCTCAAACGGGTTTTATTTTCCTTCTCTAAAGACAAAATTACAATTGTTTTACACTCCTGGAGCAAAAATACTTTTAAACATGTGGGGTGAGAAGAAATCTGAGCCACATTTCCAGAGAAATCTGTTTTTCTGAATTTGTATTTCTACTTTGATGTGAAGGAGAAACCAAACTTTATGTCGGTTCAGAATAAATTCCCTTAATAGTAAAGACTTATGATTACTTTGCTATTTGACCATTCTCTCAATTTATTCTCATGATTAATCGAATTTAAAAATTGTCACTTTCTACAGATACACGTATATTAAAAGTATCCAGCTCGTTTTTTATGATAAATGTAATGCAGCATTCCTATGGTGAAATATTTGAACCGGCTGAAGGTAAAACTTGAAGTTTTGTAGAAAACATGTTTACAGACTGATGCTCTTATCTTAAATGCAAATTTTTAAACGTTTTGTCCAGTTTGACTTAAATACTGCTGGATATGTTGGGTTTTTCATCAAATTGATTTATTTTTGAGTTTCCAGTCACAATTAATTGATTACTAAATTGTCAATGTTTGGAAAAATATATTTGCTAACAAAGATGTTTTTCTCAAAGACAATTGTTAAATATAGAGTTTTGATTTAATTGCTCTGTCACCAGTGGCAGATTCCTTAAGATTTAAAATAAAATGTTACTTTTTAAAGGGTTCCAGTAGTAAGGAATGAAAATGGGTTATAAATTTATGTGGCATAACATAAAAATCAAATTTTTACTGTAAAAAATGAAGGCCTCGCTTTTAGATTCCACATTATTTGTGCACTTTTTCTGTCTTTAACAAACTTTCAATGCTGCATTGTTTAAAAACTTTAAGATACCACAGCGCTGCTCGGCGTCCTGCAGAAAAATGAAATTTGCCAATAAAAGATGTGAAGTCAGACGGTTGAGATCAAAGAACAAGGAAGAGCGAAGGAAGTTTATCAACCAGCAGGAAAAATGGGTCAAGAGGGAATAATTGGGTCAGTCTGAGGAAGCATTTTATTTACACAAGAGCCAACAAAAGCGCAAGATTATTGTTTAAAGTCGAGTTTAGCAAAAGTTAAATTTCTGATGGTGGGGAGAAAAAGCAGCCTTTTTTTTTTAGATAAAATTGTACCATTTCTGAAAATTTTTTATTGCATTTTTGATGTTAAATTGACTCTAGATCTAAGAATCGGATTGTTTGCTGTTTCTGTAATGATTCTCTGCTCTCTTTCAGAACAAAACTGTTTCATTTGAGCTTCCTGCCTCCGCGTCATCAGAAGGCAGCAAATGCGACGACACAAACTCGATTCTGAAGCTCAGCTTTCAGGACGGACACTCCTGGAGCGTGAACTTCTCCCTGAAAGACAAAAGCTACCAGGCAGACGCCATGACCTTGGTTTACAACCTCAACGACTCAAAAGTCTTCCCGGGTTCTTCGTCCGATGGTAACGTCGTCTGCTTTGCATGGCGCCCCCTATGGAGCCTGGAGGGGATTGTTTTCGTTTGCGTTGCCTCGCAATAAATTGGCAAATCAAATGTTGGTTTAAAATTTCGCGTGGCCTCAGTTTGGTGCAGAAACTGAAAATTGATTTATTTCATATTTATGTAGAGATGAAAACGTCTCGTTATTAACCTTTCAGTCTAACAGACGACCTTATTGCCACGTGACAATAACTTGTATTCCAAATAGCTCAGAGGTTTTATTCTTTCTTAGGAAAAGTTTCTGTCTTGGAGAAAATCCATGTTTGACCTGTTCTGATATAAAACATGCATTGGAAAAAACCTTACAGAAACTTTATATTAAAGCAGAAAAACTTTCAGAATCCAAGGTGTTGAGTGAACTGGTTCCTATGTTTTTGTGTGGGAACGGGATACTTTTGTACGGAAGACAATAAAGGGCCGCTGGAAAAGAAGTGGGTTTTTTTGCCTGTAAATTTTGACTTTAATCTCAGTTTATGACTTTTCTTTCTCAGAATTTTGACTTTCTCAAAGTTCAGACATTTTTCTTAAAATTTTGACTTGCTCAAATTTCTCTGAATTCTAGGTTTTTTTTTTTTCCTTAGAATTCTGACTTTCATCTTAAAATTTTAACTTTAGAGTTTTTTGGACTCAAAATTTGTACTTCTCTAAATTCTGACTTTATTTTTCTTTTAAGTGCAGAATTTTGACTCAAATATCAGAATTTGGACTTTTCTCAATCAATTTATATATATATATATATATATTTTTTTTTTAGAATTCTGACTTTAATTTCAAAATTGGTGACCTGTCCAGGGTGACCCTGTCTCTTGCCCAGAACGTTAGCTGGAGAGGCACCAGCAGCCCTCCTGACCCCACTGAGGACAAGGGTGTAAAGAAAAAAATGGATGGATGGATGGACTCGTCTCTAAATTTTTACTTAATTTTCTTAGAATTCTGACTCTTTCGGAATTTTGACTTTCATCTCAAAATTTTGATTTTTTTTTTTTTTTTTAAATGCAGAATTCAGATTTTTAATCTGAGATAAAAAAATTTTTAGTGGCCCTAATCCTCTTCTGTACATTTTCAATTTAACCCAACAGTAAAGTGTTGCCCCATTTATTTTGTTTTTCTTAAAATAAACTGAGCTGCTGAACTTTTTCTTTTTCCCCTTGCTTGTAGAAACTGTTACCGTGACGACGAAGCCTGACATCACAGACGTCGGCGTGAACACGTCCTACTCGTGCAAAAGTAAAGACACGCTGGTCGCTTCGGTCAGGGCCAACATGACGCTGTCGGACGTGCTCATTCAGGCCTTCATCGTCGGCGGCAACAGAAGCGAGACCCGTAAGAGCCGCCGCGTCTCGCCCTCCTCCGGGCTCAGACCTCCACACATCTTCTGATCCGATCTCTCCGTTTTCCAGTAACAACCTGCCCCGCGGACGAACCCGTCACTCCCACTCCCACTCATGTGACAAACGCCACCACTGCGGCGCCGGCCACCAACGCCACCACTGCGGCGCCGGCCACCAACGCCACCACTGCGGCGCCGGTCACCACCCCCACTCCCACTCTGCCCACTCCCACCGTGGGGAATTACTCATCAGGCCCGACGCCAACAGCACGGCCTGCCTGCTGGCCAACTTCGGCCTGAGGATCGGCTTCACTCAGAACAAGGTGCGTTCAGAGCAAGAGGAGCGGAAATTTACTCGAGTGAAAGGAAAAAGTGTTTGTCAGAAAGTATCTGGTAAAATATTTACTAAAGTACAGAGTTAATGATCAAATTATCTATCAATTAATAAGAATTGCATCACCAAACACACCAAAATGTAAAATTAAGTGGAGATTTTGATGCTTTACAGATTAAAATAAAAATGTCACAACAAAATGGAACAAACGTTTTAAAAAATGAATGTTTCAACATAAAACTAACAAACTGAAAGCCTGTGTGCTATTTTTATTTAGGCTAAACCGTGAGAACTGACAGTCTACTCAACTAAGTAGACATACTTCATCATAAAATTACTGAAGTAAACGGTACAAAGTAGTAAAATACTCCTAAAAGTACTTTAAAAAATAATTACTCAAGTAAATGTAGCTAAATAACACTTTCAGAGCAGTAATTAAGCCAAAACTAACTCATTTTGTAATCTTTAACTGGAGTATACTGGCTCAAAAAGGGCATTTGATTAAACGACATATTCAGAGCAGCTTTTAAGCCAAAAATTTATTTTAAAAGTGAATCAAATTGTTTCTTTGCATCTCTTAATGCTTTTGTAATATTTTAAAGCTAAAAGCCTGAAGTTCTTAAATTAAAAATCTGCAGAATGTTTTAATTTGTCATTTAATAATGAGGATAATCGATTACTAAAATTAATGATCAACACATACGGCGCCTTTAAAAGTATTCATCCTTCAGATTTATTACGCTTATAAATCTTGACAAATAAAATAATTTCAGACGCTGTAAATGTTTAGCAGTAGTTTGAGAATAGTTTCTGTTCTGTGTGTTCAGAGGTATCAGGAGGTGAACTTTGACCCTCCGACTAATGTTTCTGGAAGCTGTGGAGTCGACAACAGCGAACTCATCCTGGTGTCCAACAACATCACCGTTTCCCTCTCATTCTACAATGTAAGTTCTATAAACTCATTGTTTTGTTTGAAGCTTATTTCTGTCTTATACAAATCTCCAGCAGCATCTTTAATGTAATCTCTCAAATAAAAGGTGAAAATCAAAGGTTAAAATGTTTGCAAAGACGCATCTCAAGTATTTTTTAGCAGCTTCTAGTTAAAATATCTTGGTTCGCAGTTTATCTTGTCATAATGTGCAGTAAAAACGTCTAAAAAGCTCCGTAAAGTGAAACATTTTCAGAAATAAGGGAGAAAACAAGAATCTTATCAGGTGGTTTTGGTCAAGTTTATACTGCAAATATCTTGTCTTATTTCAAGTTTATTAACTTATAATTAACTTTCAGCAATAAATATGAGTTTTGAGTAATTCCCTAATCATGAACTTGTATCACTTAGATTGTTTCACTTAAAACATGGTAAAATCTACCAATGAAATAAGGAATTATTTTCTTAAAACAAGCTTCTATTTATTGCTGAGAAGTTACTTGTAAGTTAGTTTTTGTCTTTCAAGTTTACTGAGATACTTGCACTGTAAAATCTACTTGGTAACATTTTGTGCTTTTGCAGGCCAGATCCCCGTTTTCTCCCTTTTAGTGAAACGTCACATTAAGACTCGGTTCTGCTGCTCTTCAGATGTCTTTACTGCACATTATGAGAGGAAATGCTGTGTGATCGCTTTACTCGTCAGCAAACGCATTAAAAGTTATCAGGCTTTATTTTCTGCTATAAAATGTGAGAACCTCAGAACAAAACAGGAAGTAAGAAATTTGACGTCGATATGATCATTTTAACTTCTCGATCAGACGCTTTTCCTAAATGGATCATTTTCAATCTCAACAGGACACAAAGAAATTCCGCCTCCATGCAGTGAACGTCACCATCAACTCCAGCTCCGGTATTTATGACCCATATCCGCTCGGAGACGACCTGCAGGTTTGGTGCTGAGCTTCCTGTGTGTCGCCCTGCAGGCGTTTTTGCTCAGAGCGGCGCCAACCTGAGTCTGTGGGAGGCGGCGGTGGGAAGCTCCTACATGTGCAACAAGGAGCAGAACGTCACCGTCACCAGCCTGCTCTCCTTCTACACCTTCAGCCTGCATGTGCAGCCGTTTGGCGTGAAGAACGGCCTCTACAGCACAGGTCAGTCATCTCTGAGATCATATCGATGCTCTCTTACTACGTGGAAGTTAATGCTGCGGTTCATTAGTTGCACATTTATTGCAAGGAATTTCGTTTAAAACACAAATCAGTTTTTTTATGTCATGACTTATTTTACATGGTAAAACCTGAAATTTTAATGTATTTTATTGGGATTTTATGTTTTATACCAACAGAAATTAGCATTCAGTTGATCTGAAAAGTGTGGCGTGCTTTTATAATTTTGCTGGACAATAAATGTTTCCAACCCTGCTGATTTTTTTTTTTTTTTTTGTTTTGTTTTTTTGAGACCATTTTCTAGCAATACGGTAGCTGGAAAACTTCCTCAGAGGTCAATACATTTTAACTTCTAATTAAAATTTTACTCTGGAACTGGGAGACGTTTTAGAAATCAAAAATAAACAAACGACGGAAACAACAAATTAAATAAATAATGAAGTCTCTGTAAACAAATCCTTCAAAAAGGATAGTTGAGACCAGACTGAAAACTTATCATCCAGTTTTTGGTAAAAAGAGAGAAAGCAATGAATCAAAAAATTAAAACTATTGATCTCGTTTTAATGCATTTAGTCACTCCACTGATTTCTTACTGATCTGGAAAAACTTTCACCTTGGCACAGTGTCTTTCAGCTTTGGTCTGCAGTCTTTCCACAAACACTGACTTAGATTTGGTTTTGAACTTTGACTAGGCCATTCTAACTCATGAAAAGTTAGAAAGATTGTAGCTCTGGCTCTACTGTGTGTTTAGGGTGAACTTCCACATCAGTCTCAAGTCTTTTACAGTTAAAATATTACTCATCAGCGCTCGGTTTACAGAGATGATAATGGCCGTCGTCGATCGGTTTTTTTTTTTAAAGTCATTCAGCGATAAGTGCAGATGTATCGTCACAATAATTTTCCATTTAAAGCTCCTTTGAAAGCGTTGCACTGCTCGTTTCTTTCACTTTAAGTCTGGATTTATGCCGTTCAGCTTCTTCTGCTACAGAATTTTGACACGTTTCACCTCAAAAAATGCAACATGGCCGTTCAGGCTGCAGACTTTGAGTAGGACACGAATGGAAGTGACACAAATCGGATGTGAAAAGATCAGATTGTGGCGTAAAACTCGTTTTTAGGGGAATCGGTGTAAATTGAGACATAAAATCCCATTAAAATGCAGTGAAGTTATTTCTTAGACATGTAAAAGTGGTGTGAAGAGTTTTGCAGCTCTGTTTTGTCCCATGATGACTAATTTGTCTTTGTGCTTCGTTCTTGCCTCTGTTTTGCATTGAGGAAACTGAACTTTTCCACCAGCTGACTGACTCTCCTTTCTATCTGCAGCCCATGAATGTTCATTGGATGACTCCAGCATCTTAATCCCAATCATTGTTGGTGCTGCTCTGGCTGGCTTGATTCTCATTGTAGTGATCGCTTACGTGATTGGTCGAAGAAAGACCCATGTTGGATATCAGACCCTTTAAATCCAGCGTGCGTTCGCTCCTCACATGTCACGGGATTCCCAAGCCTGGTCCTTGGGTTTGATCTGGCAAATCTATCCAAGATTGAAAAATCATTTTACTAGCAGCTGGTGATGAAATTAAGTAGAAGGAAAAAAAAAGATTAAATTGAATCGGCCCAAAGATGAATTTGATGTTTTCCTCAAGGACCACACTTGTTTTTCCCCTGGATCGGTTTGTTTTTGTCCTCCCCATTTTGCTTCTTAATGCTCAAGTTCAGGTGAACCAGCAAAGCTCGTTTCCTGTGTGCAGAAACGCCTGAAGATTTATAACCTCTGGTCAGTTCGTCTAGTTTTTCGCACAAGATCTTCAGCTTTTATGATCCTGCACTTCGCTCGGCACACATTCCCTCCCTCCCTCGTTTTGTTTTGTTCTTGTTTATGGTTTTTCTTTTCACCCCAATAATTATCAAATCAAAATATTCGAGCTGCTTTCTGTGTTTATTTCCAGAATTTCACTAATGCGGATGAGTGAGGTGGGTTTCGGACCCGTGTTTTTCCCTGTAGATCAGGAGAAATCTTTGGATTTATTTCAGACTGAGGCTCTGTTCATGTTATGAGTGCATAAGGAAATATTGGAGTCATTATAGATTAAGAAGGAAGTAATAACTGACCACAGAGGAGTGAATTGTTTGTCAAAAATCTCATTTGTGCAATAATTTCACATATTTACAAGAAAACTTGGATATTCTCTATCAACATAAATTTGCAAAATAAAATTTTGCAATCAGAAATTTGTTTAAAACATTTTTCTGAAGAAACTTATTTATCTGAATTATAGTCGGATATTTGCAACAAAGTGACCAAAGTCTTAGGATTACATGGTAAATTCATGAGAAATGTATCCAAATGCAAACTGCAAAAACAAAGTATTTTTAGTTGACATTCTAGTGCAAATATCTCAATTCACTTTAAATAAGACACTAACTTGGAAGTAACTTTAAGCTATGTCTCGCTAAAAAAGTTACCGAAGTTATTTGTCTTATTTCAACTGAAGATATTTGCAGTAGAATGTCAACTAAAAATACTTGGTCATATTCTGTGTTTTTGCAGTGCAGACACTTACCGATTCTCCTAAACCTTCGACTTTGGTCACTTTTTGTCTGTACAGAGTTTCTGGGTTTTTTTTCCTAACAAATTTGACTTATTTTGTAACTTTATGTCTTAAATCATAAAAACAGAGAATATCCCCTTTATTTTCTTAATATGTGAAATTAATCTTTCATTCTTTTTGACTTGAATCTCTTCCTCCATGGTCAGTATTTTTCATTTTATCTGAAATGTCTCAAATACTCCACCTATGACTGTAAAGCCAGATTATGACTAACTTCAGATATTATTCAGCAGATAATTTATGCATCTGATTTAAAGTGTTAAAGAAAGAAAGCCACTGTTAATTTAACCTGCGAGTCTTATTTTTATTTTTGCATACACTCCAATAAGAGCAAACTAGAACGAAAGAATCACTTTATCCTTTTTTAATTTAATCAACAAACACATGGTGGCATTAGAGTCAGAAAAGGGAAATCAAATGTTTGTCACTTTTGCTGCAAATCATTCTGGAATCAGGATGTTTGCACAGAAATGCACTAAGAGGGTTTTTATGTTGCTTGTCTAATTTTCTCACCTGCGTTACAATCAGCTAGATGGGAGGATGCTTACAGTCCTGAACTTTTCACATTGTCCTTGAATATTTCTGACAAAGAATAATAACTCTAGATGAAGCTTTAGAGAAAATGATATCACTGGTGTTGAGAGTTGAAAGGCCAGGAGCTGTTTCACTGCTGCAGAGATAAAAACTGGAAATGGTGAGCTGGAGTTTATTTTTCAAAAAGTGGTTTCAGTTTATAGTAGCGATGAACCAGTTGCACTGCAAAAACTCAAAATCACAAAGTATTTTTGAAAAGTTACTTGTAAGGTAGTTTTGTCTTTTAAATGCAGTGGAAACTAGACCAAAATACTTGGTAATATTGTGTGTTTTTGCAGTTTAGTGCCTTTCTTTGATGTCTGATCAACTAATTCTTATTTTTACCGACTATATTATGCATATTAATAAAATATAATGTATCCTATTTCCTATCCTCGGATGCACCGATTGTTAGTTTTCCTGGACGATATAAACCAATTTTCAACCTAATTTAGGATTTTTTTTTTCATATTATAACAGAGGAAAATGCAGCAGGTTATTTAAAGTATTCATTTTAAATTAAACATACAATTATGGACTAAGATTACATCTGATTTCAATTAAATTTCTTTTTTATAAAACTCAAAAGAATGTATCCATGAACATCTTTAAACTCTAACTAGGCTAATCACAGGTCAGAGTACAAAAATGATCCAGTTTCATTCTCCAGTTGGTGCATCTCTAGTTTTGTTCAACTTGTATCATATTGACTTCTGCTGAGTCTGATGTAGGTTTCATTAGATTTCCAGCATGTTTTAATCTGCTGCCATGCTTGTTCATATCTCTAAAATTTTCCATTTAAAAACACAAAGTTCTCTCCGTGCAGGAAGTCATTGGTTGTCAGGATTAATTGAGGTTTTGAGCAGCTTCAGGAATGGCGGTAGGCAGGAAGTGTTTCCATAGCGACGACTGTAGCTGTGCATCAGTTTCTACACTGCAAAAAAGACCAAACTCTTACAAAGTGTTTTTGTCTATAGCTTATAGTACAAATATTTCAGCACATTTGAAATGATATGAATCTTGCAAGTAACTTCAACAAAGAAGAGATCAAGTCAACAATTCCTGTATATTGATGGAAAAAATTATAGTTTATCGAGCAGATTTCACTTAAGTGAAATAATCTGTCAGCATATTTTTGAAAACTTTTAATGAATTGACTCAAACCAACCTCCTATATTTTGCTCTCAAGTTATTTTTTTCCAGTGTACTCAGATTTTTGCACTAGAAACTAGAGAAAAACGCTTGTTACAGTTGTGTTTTTGCAGTGTGCTGTGCATTGCACTGATGAAATTTGCTTTCACAGGTTTATTGTACATGTTTGAATAACTGCTTTTTAATCAAAAATGAGCTTAGATTTTTTTTTTTTTGCCTGTCTTTTGCTTGTGATTTGTGTCTTTGTGTAAAAAAGAAAAACTGCCTTAAATATAAAAGATGTTCCTGCAGCACCAATAAAGATTTTAACTGGACTTGTTTATAATTCCGACTCAATAAAATAAACTGTTATTCACAGATTCTGTCATAATTGAAATAAAAGGGAATCTGCTGCAGGACCGTCTGTGCTGACGTGTTTTGCATCACGTTTGATTTGTGTCAATGAAGCGTTTCTAGTATTTTCAATGGAAATAAAAATGTTTGAAAATGTACAGAAGGGATTCCCTGTTGTTTATGCGTTCTATTGACTTAACCGCTTCCTTTCAGGCATTTTATTCTTTAAGTGGGTGAGACATTCATGTGTGTTTGCTCTCTTCATCCCCGTCTAGCTGAGGATTGCCTGACTGATGAGGAGAGCTACCTTGTTCCCATAGCTGTCGGCGTTGCCCTGCTTGTTCTCGTACTTATTGTTCTGCTGGCTTATTTCATCGGGAGGAAGAGAAACATGGCGTCGGGCTATCAGTCTTTCTGATCTTTCTCCTCGTTTAGAGCTGCAGGCCGCCGCCTTATTTAAATCGCTGCTTTTTTTTTTCACTAATTGGTGACGAGAAAAGCGTAATCTGTGTTTTGTGTTAACTTATGGGTCTCCTGATTGTCGTTTAGGTTTGTATAAAGACTGGAAACACGCTTGACTTACTCGAAACTACCAAACAAAAATTGGGAGATGATTCCCAGAAATGGCACTTGAATATAATTAGAGCCGGTTGCAAAATGGCCGCTAAACAAAATTATTACCCTTTAAAAAAAAACATTAATCGGAATGGTGGACATCCGTAACTAACGGTGATGGCTGTTGCTATGAAGTTGCTATGACAACGAAACAAGCCACAGGCTTGGAAAGAGCTTTCACTCCGTTCCTTTCTAAAGTAAAAACGGTAAAAGTACATTAAAAATTTTACTCTATTACAATTTTTAAGTACTTTGTGTTGGTCTCGAAGTCATAGCTCGTCTTTTCGCTGCTCCTGCCTAACGGCAAGATGGCGGTTCAGTAGCGCGGATCACTTCCGGTTTAAAAGTATTTGTTTTTTTTTTTTTTTTAAGGTAGTGATTTTTTTTTTCAATACAATTTATTTCTATTTAATTTTTTTTATTGGACTACTTTCAGAAGAGACCATTAAGTTCGGCCAAAAAAAAGAAGCAGACGTGTTAAGATCGAGCTGTTTCCAGTTTTTACACTCAGCTTTTGGCATGTTTAATTTAATCTGACAAACTTCAGTGAGTTAATTTTTCTAATACTAAATTCATCAGAAATAATCTGCCTTTTTGTGTTTTTTTTTTTTTTTGTTTTTTTTTTTTTCGCCCTAATCCGCGCTGCATCGCTTCCATTTTTTTCATAGGTTGTTTCTGTGCTGCTGCTTCTGGCTTCGTTTCTAATCGTTGATTTCCAACCCAAATCGTCCTCTAACTTCCGGCTGTCTGTCTGTGTCTCTCTCTGTCTGTCTGTCAGCTGAGGAATGCTTCCTGGACTCTGATTTGAGCTTTTTGGTGCCCATCGCCGTCGGCGTGGCCCTCAGCTTCCTAATCGTCCTTGTGCTCATCTCTTACCTGATTGGTCGGCGGAAGAGCCGCACTGGTTACCAGTCTGTTTGAGTCCAGCTCTGCTGCTGCTGCTTCTCCTCCCTGTTTCCACAACCTTTCTGCTGTTAAATTAAAAAAACTAAATGCACCTGCAACAAAAAGCTTCCCGGATTTTTTTGTTTTCCTCCGAGGCAGCGTCTCCTTGCAATTACCTTTTTAGCTTATTTCAGCTGGTTTTGTTTTTTTGTTCTGACAAAAGTGACTGAATCAAGCACTAAGACATTTATGATCGATGACAAATTGTTTTAATATAAACTGCATGTTTAAAAAAAATGGATATTTGGCTGTGAATTAGCCCTTCACACTGCAAAAACACTAAATCTTAAGTAATTTTTGTCTGGTTTTTTTAGTGCAAATATCTTAGTTCGCTTGAAAGACAATATAACTAAGCAATTTTCAGCAAGTTTTAAGTCAATGCTTTAATATAGATAAAAAAAATTCTAATTCCACTTGCAGATATTTTTACTTTTGATGTTGGACAAATGCTAAGTTGGTATTGCTAACGTATAATACTTACAAGTTCCTAATACGAACAACATTAGTTTTCAGCAAGAAATAGGAGCTTGTTTTAAGTAAATAATTCCTTAATGTTGATTAACAAAGAAATCGTTCCATTGGCAGATTATTTCATTTATAACAAAATTTATACTGATGTTTTAAGAGAAACGATCTGCCAGTGAAACTTGTACTTTTTATCAATATTAAGGAATTATTTACCTAAAACCAACTCCTGTCTTCCTGAAAAGTTGCTTGTAATTTGTTTCATTTCAAATGTGCTAAAAGTATAACTGAACCAAGAATATTTAAGATTTAGTTTTTGCAGTGCACTCTCTTCCCTTCCTAACCCAGAGGCTTTTTTGCCCTCACTTTCTGTGCTATATTATAGTATATGTGTAAATTAATTTTTTGTATAGAATGACACATTGATTTTTGATGAATGTAAGATTAACCTTATTTCTCAGACGTCGGTTTTCCACAGATTTGTTTTCGCCTCCATGTAACACGAATGAACAGCTAAACTTGTTGCACATATTCTCACCGGGTGAAAGGGAAAATAATGTAACAGACACTTTACCAGCATCAGGACCAGTTTTATTTCTCTCATTTGTAGTTTTTGTCACTCTTGAATTTTGTTGAAATGCTCACATAAAGTATGTTGGAAATTAATTTGATTACAGTGTTGTTTACTTTTAAATCTGGGATTTAACATCTGACAGCAGGAACTGTTTGACATTAAAAAGAAATTATTCTCCTCAAACTCATCTGTGCATGTTGGGTATTTAGAAATCAGTTTTGGAGACCAAATAAACTTATATCAAGTGAAAATGTATTTATAAAGTCGATTAACGTGACCAAAAGTGATACACAGCAAGAAAAGTAAAGCATTACAATAGAAGAAATTAAAATACCAGCACTAAAATAAAAAGGGGAATATGTCACTACAGTGACTCACTTTCTTAAAGGCCAAAGAATGGAAATGTAAGATTGAGGGATTAAAAACAGTTACCTATACACTGCAAAAACACAAAATCTTACCAAGAATTATTTTTGTCTAGTTTCTAATGCAAATATGTTGGTGCACTTGAAATTAGACAGGACTAATTTACTTTAAAAATTAGACCCAAAAAAATACTTGGTAACATTTTGGTGTTTTTGCAGTGGTGCTGTTAAAACCACCCAATCTAACCTGAGAATCTTAACTTTAATCCTATAAACTATCAGGAAGTCATTAAACAGTGGAAAGAATTGGTGAAAAATGCTTTTGTATTCATGTACACTGCAAAAAAACTAAATGTTACCAAGTATTTCTGGTCCAGTTTCTAGTGTAAATATCATGGTGCACTTGAAATAATACAAAACTAACTTGCAAGAAATTGGAGCTGGTTTTAATAATTCAGTAAAATTAATTGTAAAAAATACTACTTCTATTGGCAGATTCATTCACTTAAAATATGAAAAAAATACTTGTAATAAGTAAGATAATCTGCCAATGGTTCTAGTACTTTTTAATCAACATTAAGAAATTAATGTTGAACCAGACACTTCTATGTCTGGTTCAGATGTTATTTAGTTAGTTTTGTCTCATTTCAAGTGTATTTTCACTAGAAACTAAAAACACATGGTAATATTTTGCGTTTTTGCAGTGTACCTGTTCTGAACGCGCAGCAGCAGCAGGGGAAAAAGAGTAGACTTCCTCCCTTTGACGTCTTTGCCCATAAATGGTCCGGGTACAAATCTTTACAGCTGCCAATGATGTGATTTGATTCTCTTTCAAACTCAGTTAGTTTTATAAAAATGTTTTTTGACAAAGAGAAAAACAAATTTTAATTTTAACACACTTTACCTGTGTTTTGATTTAAGATGCAGTATTTTAAAAGAAAAATCGATTGTTTTTTGTTCATCACTGGTTTCTGTTGGGGACATCTTTGTACCAACACGAACACGGACCCAGCGCCGCCATTTCTCCATTCTTTGAGCGTTTTTCATCCCCACACCTCTACAGTCTCCGTGCCTTTCTGTTGAGCACCTCACCATGAGCTTCTGATGGAGGAATGTGACGCATTGGGCTCGTTTTAACACGAGTGGGGAACAGATTCAGTAATAAAGTTCATTTCTTGTTTTGTATCTCTGTTCTTCTGCTGTGTATTTATTGGGAGTGAAGGAGTCTTGTGACTGAATTGAGCTCAAAGGTTGGGAACTAAAGCCTGAAGTCATGTGGAAGCTCAAACTGTGTTTTGGACTTTGTTCAGTTTGGTTCTTTAATAATCTGTGTTGTACACAGAAACCTGACTCATTCCAGCCACAATTTCAGGCTGACTGATAAGTTATCTTGTTTTTGTCTGACGCTTTTAGTTGATATCTTGAATATTGTTATCCATAATGACACGGAGCTAACATCCAACATGTATTGTTCCGTTAAAAAAAAAGAGAAAAAAGGTGTGAACAATACAGATTTTCACACTTAAATATGTCAGATCCTGGGTAAGGAGCTAAATTGGGACCATAAAAGCATGAATATAAGAAGTATTTTTGAACATTTTTATTCAAATTCACATCAATTTTTTCTAGTTTTAAAACATTACTTTTGTCACAAAACTTTTTTTCAGTTTCATATTATTTTTTTTTTATTTGGGCAAACTTTATGGCCCCTATGTAGCTCCATAACTGAGTAAAAATGATTTTCAGGTCATGATTTCACTTACCAGGAAAGTTAAAATCAAATTGGATTCATAGTAGAATTATTATTTATCATAATATATTTCTTTATTGATCAGTCTGGTATAGTATTTTACTTTTGCAACAAAAAAAAAGCATACAGACATAAATTTAAAATACTGCTCTATTCAACAAAAAAATATAGTAATCATGTATTTGCATTTATTATGTCATTTTCTCTGTATAAGTACAACACAAGTCTTCTTTTCAGCTCTTACATGATAGTTCTTTGAATTCTTACAACTTAATTGAACAAGATAATTCAAAACAAATTAGTACCTTATCACCGTTACAAAAAATGTGCAAGAAATACCATCAACTAACCTGCCGACATTTTCTAATTTCCTAGTAATGCTTTAAGTCAGAATTGGATTTGCATAGCCAGAAACGCTAACTAATTGGGCAGAGTTTAATTTAGTTTTGATTAATTTTGCTAATCATTATAAAATACGAGGAGCTGAATTGTAATTCCCACTACGCAGCTGTCCGGTGCACAGCACTGTCTGTTGTGGGTGCCAACACCCTGCTTAAGGTTCAAGAAACAACAGATGCCAAATAAAAATGTATAAATCTAGTTTCTTATTTGTTTCACAGCAGAAGACATGGGTATTTAAGAGAAAGATGAGGAAATAATTCAAGAAAAAAAAAATAAAAAGTTTAAAATATTTCTTCTCTTGTGCATGTTCTCCTGCCTCCATCACAGGAGCTTCGCAATGTCTTTGCCTCACGCTCCGACCTCCAGGGTGAAGGTCACGCTGCCCAGGTAGCGGTCGGTGGGCGAATCGTTAATGATTCCCTTCCCATTCAGTTTGCATTGTACGTGGATGTGGGCGTCCTGCTGCACTCCTGTGAAACGAACAGCCACCACCGGCGAGGAGTAGTTCACCTGCCATGAAACGGACACAAAACGACTCGGATTGATCGGGTTCGGCTGAACTCCCGGTTCGTCAATCAGCACTTACATGTCTGAGCTTCCCGTAGTAAGGGTAGTACTTCAGGTCAAAAAGGTTTTTAGGGAAAAACTGAATATCTCCTATGGCCTCTTGAGGTCCTTTCTAGGAGAGAAAACAAATAATTTTCTTGACTTGTTCTCATTTAAATTCATAACCTGGGAATATTTTTACATTTTGTCATGTTTTTAATTAGTTTATGTGATAGACCAACATAAAGTAGGCTATAATAGTGAAACTGAATCAAATGAATACATGATATTATTATTATTTTAATGGACCAATATTATATAGCACCAGAATTCCACAGAATTTACATGTTAAGGTTGTCATAGCTAGCATAACTGACCTACTTCCCTCACCCTTGCCATTTTTTAAAATTAAAACTTTTTTTCTGACATTATCTAGCAAAGCTACTGTGTCCCTTTTTCTTTTAATGTCATGCATACATTTAAGATTTGCATACATTTATACCATTGGCTTCCACAATCGTCGGCTAGCAGCTTTTTTGTCCTCCATCAGGGGATGTGTGCAGGACGTCACGTTGCGAAATATAGCACAATCAAGTACCGTAACTAACTATGTTTCTTTGAGTTGTTACAAAAATGCTGTATTTATCAAACATGACTTGCAAGAAATTTAACATTGCAATTTAACACCTTGAAATTGGGTGTGAGTCTCTTTAAGAAGCTCCTGCTCTTTCCGATACTTCAGCAGGTCATCACAATAAAGTTTCTTCATTCATTAAGCCATTCAAAGCTGGTCTGAGAAGTAGCTCCTAGAGGGAGCTCAGCAGAGATGCATTTCCACCAGCTGTTTGCTAATTGCTGCTAGATAGTCTGAAGGAGCAAAGTGGTGCAGGAGGGCTGCGCTGTGAGACCGCAGCTCGGCTGGACACTGCAGCTCTAACGAGCAGATTTGTGGAAAAGGCAGCACTTGGTTACACTACACGATTTTCTGACAAGTAGTGTAACGACTTTAGGTAATACCACACCATAGAAACTGCTATTTTGTCCACTCCAGTTATTCTTTGTGACTAAAATTGCAATAAGATGCATTAAAAGATGGGTTTTAGTGAGGCAAAATGTAAAAATGTTCAAGGCGTATGATAGTTTAGAAAGGCACCGAGTTTAATACAATATAATTGAATGATCTGATGTTTTTCATACCTTAACACCACACGTGACATCTATTGGTTTACCCTGTCCAGGTAGGTAACCAAGAATCTATGAAACAATAACATAAAGTACATTTTAGCACACACACACAAAACAAAGATTTCAAATTTTTACTTTAAAAATTAACCCTAAGCAAAACTCACACAAGTTTTCCATATACACACTATACTGTTGGCAAAGTAAAATAGTGAAAAATACAACTGAAACGTTTGGGTTATTTAGCCTGTTAAAGGAGAAAAAATTTCATATTTTTACCTTGTTGCACATATTTTTATAAATGTGCCAGTTCAAAACTAAATCAGCAAGCTAACTATTTAGCTCACAAACGAAAATAATTCACTCCAAGCTAAATATTAACCATGAAAGCTAAATATATTGGGGCTGGACAATATGGCTGAAAAATGTATCGTAATATAAGGATTTAATATCATATATCATATTTAGCCTGTTAAAGGAGAAAAAATTTCATATTTTCACCTTGTTGCACATGTTTTAATAAATGTGCCAATTCAAAACTAAATCAGCAAGCTAACTATTTAGCTCACAAACAAGCTAAATATTAACCTTGAAAGCTAAATATATTGGGGCTGGACAATATGGTTGAAAAATGTATCGTAATATAAGGATTTCATATCAGTCGATCTCGATAATTAGTTAGTTTTTGTTTTAGAAATGTTAAATACTGCAAAACTGCTGTTCATGTCTCTCCAACTGTTCTCATTTTCTCCGTTCACTCCGCTGTCAGTTTATTTTCAAGCAGTTATGAGGTCAACACACTGTTGCTAGGTAACCAAAGAGCGAGCGGGTAGCTAGGTAACCGGAGTGAGTTGAATAGCCCCGATTTTAGATCGGAGCGGTTCCGACGGGCTTCCAAGCGGACCAGATCACTCTTAGCTCACCACACACGGCGAGGATATTGATTAGGTTTATCTTAAGAGTCACCCCGACAATCGAGGCGTCATTAAGGCTGTCGGAAAGGGCGGGTGGGGGGAGAATATGGATAAAAATATTGCCCTGATCCCACCAATCTAGCTAAAGCCTTTCCTCTGCTGCCTACATCTCCCAGAATGCTGTGCTGTTCTGTAAAAAGATTGAATGTCCTAGAGAACATTAATATTTATCACTTCTGTATTGCGATATATATTGTCACTGATTTATTGCCCAGTCCTAATATACATGGCCTCAAACTTTGAAGTTGGTTCTGAATGTGGATAAGACAAAGGCAATGATTGTTTCACACTCTAGGACATCATCTCAGATCCATCCATTACTTACCACTGCTATAGGGACACAAATAGAGTTTGTCAGTAATTATAAATATCTTGGCTTTATTTTAGATAAAGAGCTCTCTTTTAAAAATCACATAGCAAATTTGCTACGAACACTGAAAATGAAGATTGGGTTTTATTACCGAAATGGTTCTTGTTTTTCTCTTAAAGCTAGAAGTAAATTGGTAGCTGCAACATTCCTGCCACTTCTGGATTATGGAGATGTGTTATATATGAATGCTTCAAACAAATGCCTACAATCATTAAATACTGTGTATCATTGTGCTTTAAGGTTTGTAACCGGTAGCAGAGTCTCACACATCATTGTGAACTGTATGCAAAAGCTGAATGGCTCCTTTAAACGTACGGAGAAACAATCACCTGATGATCCTGATTTATAAATCTCTACTCGGTTTGGCTCCAGCATATTTAAACTCTCTTTTACAAAGATCTGTTAATTCCCATTCCTTACGTTCCAACAACATTTTTCTTTTGCATGTTCCACGTTGCTGAACTGAAAAAGGAAAGCAAGCGTTCAGTGTGATGCTCCTTCAGCCTGGAATCAGCTCCAGTCAGAACTAAAGATGTCAGAACTGATCTCACTGGACTTATTTCGAGCGATTCTTAAAAACAGGCAACAAGATTCTTTTAAACATTGTCATTGTTTTTAAATTGTTTTATACTTGTGCATATGTATTAATTAATTTTGTTTTGTAACCAGGTTGCTGTTCACTGCAGATTTCTGCCCAGGTCCCCCTTGAAAATGAGATCTAGATCTCAATGGGGTTTACCTGGTTAAATAAAGGAAATAAATAAAATGGCGATCAAGTTTTTTTTACCCCCAAACGGTTCCCCGTGTTGTTCTACAATTGGCCACAAGGAGTCACTATTCAGCGATCACATCCGCAGCGCCTCATCCTTCACATTTGCAGTGACTGCCACTCTCCTTACCCGGTTCATGCGGAGCAGGATGCATGGCCTTCCCTGAGAGTAGCCATAGTGGGGGTCCTGCAGCCCTGAACACTCCCCCAACCAGGACCTCTTGAACTGACACGCTTTCCGCTCTGCGCTCTCCTCCAGGTCGTCCTGCATGAAGTACGAGTCGTGTGTGCACCGAATATTCTTCCTGTCCTGAGCAGCGTCATTGTACGCTGGAAGTGGAGAGCAGAGGCAAGCCCAGGGAGGTAAAATAAGTGTCCTGTAAACTCAGACACAGCATCTGCCCCGATAAAATCTACATGCATACATACATACATACATACACAGTGTTGTATAAAGTACTGAAATCTTAGAGTCAAGTAAAAGTTTAGGTTCCTCTCCAAAATATGACTTTGGTAAAAGTCCAAGTCACCGACTGAAATGTTACTTGAGTTAAAGTCTTAAAGTATCTGAATTTTCTTGTATTTAAGTATGAAAATTACTTTAAAAATGGATGAACTCAAGTAATGTAGTGAAAAGTATAAGTAAAAAGTAAAACAAGGCAAATGCAGTTTGAATGACATTTTTTATATTTTGGTAAACTTGTCAAATACAGTTAAAGTAATAAACACAACCAAGTCCAGGCAAATTTAAACCTGCTAATAGATAAACCTGCAGGCATCAATTAGTTAAGAAAATTAGGTGCTTTACCTACAGCACAAGGTTAACTTAACCTGCTTTACAACTGATCCAGCTTCTGGATCATTATGTGGTTATGTGGTGACATGAACCACATAATGTATATGTGGTTCATGTTGTATGGGGCTCCATTTGTGTCGACTTTGTAGCAGTCAATCAGTAGGTGGGGTCAAAACTCCAGCGTTTCTCTCTCTCGCTTTTTTGTAATAAGTAACTAAACCACACATTGAAAATGTATCGGAGTAAAAGTATGAAATTAAGTTCGGAAATATAGTGAAGTAAAAGTGAAAGTTATCAAAAATGTTCATACTTGAGGAAAGTATGAAGTTCTGCAAAATATACTTAAGTAAAGTAGTGAAGTGTTTTTACTTCATTACTATACAACAATATACTTTGCTGTAAATTTATGGAGCTAAATTGAGGCCACAAATTTTCGGCCGTAAAAGTTGTTCAAAAGAAGAAACAAAAACAAAAAAAAATCCTGAAAATTTATTTTGAAACTGAAAAAAATGTTTGAAAATGAAAGAAAATCTTAAGCTGAAAAAAGAGACTTGAATCAGATTTTTCTTTCATTTTCAAATATTTATTTTCAGTTTTCAAAACCTTTTTCAGTTTAAAATCTTTATTTTGTCAATTTCAACCTTTTTTTTCAGTTCCAAAATATTTTTTCAATTAATTTTTTTTCTTTTGAGCAAACTTTCTGGCCCTAATTTAGCTTCATATAAATACACTCTAACTTTAGTGACTTTTGCCAAGAATCTATCATTAATGTGCTCTGGATATATCCTAATTTTTAGGTATTTTGGCAAGATTTTGACTCAAAAATATCAACAAGGTTTCAGTTGTATTGGGAACTTGTCCTGTTTGGGTTTCAACAAAGTGTAAACATGAATCTAAAGGTGTTTTTATATCAATTTATCAATTATTAAAGCTGCAACAAATTTAATAAAAATATTTTTTACATGTTTGTTGAAACAATGATGTATTTGTGACAGTAAAGTATGAGACAGATAATCTGTGATATAATGTATTGTAGCGCCTGTAAGTAATAAACAACCAATAAGAGCGCCATGCTACGCTACACCTAGCATAGCATGTTGTGCATGCTCCGGCTAGTTAGCATGGCCACTAATAACGGCGGATAAACAGTTTTCCTATAACGACGAGTTGTTTTTCCGCTACTAGCCCATTTAGCAGTAGGTGTATAAGGTTGATTGGAAGCACTAAGACCCGCCTCCTGGCTCTGATTGGTTGTTTTTGGTTGGGAGTGCTACATTCCTTCAGATGGCAGTGATTGATCTTTTCACAGCTTATCTGTCTCACAACAAACTGTCACAACATGGTGAACAAATATGTGGAAAAAAACATTTTTTTATCAACATTACATAAAGCAGCTGTAAAGCTAAATTTCACAAACACAAATTTTTGTAGAGAAAACCAGATTTTTCAGTTTTTTTAATTGAGTTTAAGCAATATTTTTGTTACAATTAGGCCTTCAACTAATCCAAAAGCGAAAAAGACAGTATGGACTTATCCCAACTTACCAATAAACATTTTTGGGAAAATAAAAATAAAAAAGAGGAAAACCGAGGGGAAAAATGAGAGTGTGAAGGAGCGAAAGAGGAGGGAGTGAGGCATAAATAAACCTTTGCAACAGCAAAACCCTGCCAGGCTCAGGCCTCTGGCAAAAGGAGCCTGACAAAAGCTTGGTGAGAAAAAAAAAACTGTACTGAATGGCTACTCTCTGCCCACAAAGAGGCTTCCCTTCCCAGCATGCTCTGCAGGAAACAAATGTTAAAAAATGAGACAAAGGTAGAAGAAGATGAGAATTAAGATTAAACTCTGAAGTTTCTTTCATTTTCAACAAACTCGGCAACCTCAAAGTTCAACGTCATCGCGCCCAGACGGACTCACGTCTTAGATATTCATCAATGGACCGGGCGTACTTCTTCCAGGATTTGCGGTCCGACGCATTGAAAGCGATGTCGTGGCCTTCTAGGTGTGGGGCCATCGTCAGACCTGCCAGTGGAGACCCAGAGACAGTCAACTGCACAGAGCAGAATGAAACGCCACGGCACTTCAGAGTCTGGGGGCTTTCCTACCTGGTGGCATCACTCTGTCATTGAAGGTGGGATGATAGGGACTGATGGACCACATGAGGCAAAACATACAGCCGCCAAACATGGCCGCCAGAAATGCGTAAAGTGCAGCATAGAACAGGAGGATGAGACCTAGACAGAGCGGCGGGAAAATGTTATTACACAAGAGGTTATGTCTGATCTGAGCGAAGGGAAATAATGAACCTTATTGTGTGTGTTTGTGTTGTCTGGAGTCCAGTTCCTGTCTTTGATTAGTGCTGTCTCTAATTTGTTTATGAAGACATGAAGGGGGGAAATGTTCCCCCTTCATGTCTAGAGCTGCAAATAACCTCCAGAGCCCATACACTGCAAAAACACAAAACATTACCGAGCATTTTTGGTTGTTTCTGGTACAAATATCTTAGCACACTTAAAATAAAACAAATATAACTTAGAAGTAACTTTTCAGCATAAACAGGAGCTTGTTTCAAGTCTGTAATTCCTTAATATTGATGAAAAACTATTTGATATACTGTAAATGAAATAATCTGCTATTATAACTTATAAAATGTGTTGGTCCAACTGGCACTTTTTCATCAATATTAAGGAATTATTAGTCTTAAACAAGCTCCCATATCAAGCTGAAAAGCTTCTTATAAGTTAGTTTTGTCTTATTTCAAGTGTAATAACATATTTGCTCTATAAACTAAACCAAAAAAAAATTGGTATGAGTTTGTGTTTTTGCAGTGCATAATAACTCCCTAATAAAGAAATTCCGAGGTCTTGCATTTGCTGCAAAAACACAAAATCTTTTATTATTTTTAGTCTAGTTTCTGGTTCAAATACGCTTAAAATAAGATAAAACTATTGTTTTGAGTCAATTCCTTAATGTTGATGAAAATTTACTAGTTCCACTGGCAGATTATTTTACTTAAAACAAGGCATGTATTCATGCGTTACAGGTGAAATAATCTGCTTATAGAACTAGTATTTTTACATCAATTTTAAGGAATTATTAACTTAAATAAGCTCCTGTATGTTGCTGAAAAGTTACTTGTGATTTAGTTTTGTCTTATTTCAAACATAATAAGATATTTACACTAGAAACTGGGCCAAAAATACATTTATATTTTCTGTTTTTGCAGTTCAGATTATAGTGGAAATATTTACACAAAAATAGCTTATAAGTAATTTTACATCAAGATTTAGGCGTTTCTCTTGGGTCAGTAATTCCTTAATTTTGATCAAGAAGTACTAATTGCCCTTACTAATTGTTTCACATATAACATGGGATTATTTCACTTTTGTTAAAAGTGAAATAATCTTGACATTTTTCATCAACATTAAGGAATTATTTACTTAAATTACCTAATTTATCCTGCCAAAAAGTTTCTTATTAGTTAGTTTTGTCTTATGTAAAGTGTGGTAAGATATTTGCACTAGAAACTAAGAACATTTGGTTGGACTTTGTGTCTGCACAGTGATTGTTCTGCTACTTTTTAACTAATCTAACTAAATGCGTCCTAAACTTAATGGCTTTTGCTGTGCGTGCAATTTTACAGCGGACCAGCAGCGGCCCAGCGGCCACAAAGGCCTTTCTGTTTGAGCTCAGTGAGAAATCTCCCAGCCTGTTCTTTCACTCAGGAACACAGTGAACCTCCGGTTGCCATCGTAGTGAAGGTTTTTTTTTTTTTTGCAGCCATAGAGGCCCATCCAGCTCCAAGGAGCCCCAATCACCCCACTCTGGCATTGTGTCCCCTCATGCACACTTGCCTCACAGGACACGCAGAGCAGACTTCAACTCAGGGCCCTTTTCTTCAGAGGACACATGGGCCCCACTTCTCCACAAGTGTGCACGCACTGGTTGTGTAGCTTCATTCAGCTCTTATCCCTGCCTGAAGGTGAAGCGGTTCATTTCTTCCCTGAAACTGAGACTTTCTTGAAATGCATTTGTCTACTGCAACACGTGGCAACAAGCGCCTGCTTCGTCATATTAGGGCTGCAACTGATGATTAATTTAGTGCGCGATTGTTTTTGACGATTTATCGGATTAGAAATTGGCATGTTAAATTGACATATTCTGCAGATTTTTAATTTTAGACTTTTATAGTATATTAGAAATGCACAAAAATGCAAATAAACTAAATTTAATTCACTTTTTAGATATTAAAATGAACATTTTATTGTGTAAAATGGAATAACACAGCATTAGGAGAGTGAACGCTTGATCACATCAACAAGTAAAAAAAAACATTTCTCCTAGACTTGACATCAAGTGATGATTATTTTTTGGATTAATTAAGCTTCATAGTTGATTATTTTTAACAGAAGTTGAACACGGTGAAACTAAAACAGCCACTTTAGGAGTTCTGGGTGGATCGGATTTACAGATAAAGAGGTTTTTTCATAAATACATAAAATGTATGTATTTTTGGACAGTTTTGACTCAGTGTGTTGTTCTTTCAGCAAATGATCTTTTCTAGAGCCTCTATGCTGTAATTTAATGGTTATTTGACTCCTGAGTCAGGTGATAATTATTTCAATAATCGATTAATCACAATTAAATTAATTAATTGTTTCAGCCCTATGTCAGAAATGACTCAACAAACTCATCCAGTCTGTATCAAACGTCTCAATTTGCCAATAATCTTAAGGATGGCAACAAAACGGAAATTGATATTTTATAAATTGGTAAAAATACAGCAAAAACATCCAACGGTATTTAATTTGATGCAATTGTTTTACATTTTTATTTTAAAAATCTATACGAGTTCAGTGTCCCTATAACGAGGACAGAAGCTGATTATTGGTTTCACATGAAAGTATCAGAGTCAGTCAATCAGTGCAACCCTTATTCTTCATTTCCTAATTTTCTGCTGATTCAAAACAACGATTAAAATTTAAACTGTAATTGGACAATTTCCGTTGATCAGCTCACACAATCGATCGGTAAATCAAATAGAAAAGAAAACCATTTTTTTTTCTTAGTAAACGCATCAAAACTGAAAACTCCCGCTATCTTCTGCCAACATGTAATAAAGACAATCAGAAAAAGTTAAGGGACGTACGTTTTAATTCATAGCGTTGATCTTCCAAACGAACCATTTTCTGCTGGATTTAAAACTTTACAATAAGGTTTTCATTATGGATGGATAATAAATAGTTCACAGACATGTTATTAATTCATATCTAAACACTTTATAAATCATTAATAACTGGTTATTATACATTAATTAAGGCTGAAACGGAGACTAAATCTACTGGTCTCTTGCTCACTAGTGAGCCAAATCTGTTCACATATGTATTTAATCTAGAGTTGTTACACTAAACATTTCAGAAAACATTGTAACTACTATAATAAGCATTTGTGAGCATTTTTTTTGGCTACAGCCTCATTCTAATGCATAATAAACAGTTATTAATGACTTATAAAGTGTTTGTAAACTATTTACTAGTCATCTATTAGGAGAGTCTTATTGTAAAGTGATATCATAACTCCTATCTCTAACAAAAATTCTGCAACAATTTCTGTCCCAATTATCGGAATCAGATTTTTTTCCCGTAATTGTTCCTAAATTGTATTTGGGAGGTCAAATACAAAAACATCTCACAAAAACTAAGAACTCTTGTTATCTTCCATCCATGAATGCAACAAGCAGTAAGTTGCCGTTTGATTGCGCTTTTTCTAGCTTAAAATAAACCAGATAAAGATTAGGAACATTCGCACTGATGCAAATATTCTTGTAATTATTTCATTTTATGCTCAAGTTTCACTCAATCAAGACACCTGTAACAACTTCATTCCCTTTTATGTCTCTAAAACAAAAAAAATATTGTAATGGGAATCGAGGTAGACCGGAAGAAAGCCAGATCGGTGCATGTCTAAAGAAGCTCAACGCTGAAGCACGTCTACGTGTTTCACTGCAGCCGAGGGCCTTGTGAGTGTTCAGTTCAGCAGCGAGGTCGCCAAGGCTTTGGGAACAAGACAGCGGAGAGCATGGTAAGATTTAGAGGAATTTGATTCCTGGCCAATGCGAGGCCAAGAACCGTGTCCTCCCCGCTGGGGACGTGTCCCCAGGCAGTCTGTTTTTGTCGGGACTCTCTGAATCATCCATGCACCTATGTAAACATCAAGCATGAGGACACACAGTCTGTGGACTGGAGGAACATTTCCCACCCTCAACTTATCCTTGAATGTGCCTTGTGAAAACATTCAAGCCCCATGCATCCTCCTGAGTTAGTGTGGAGTTTCTCATCTCTAAGACATGTAAAAACAGAAATAACTTTTGCAACAGCGCACAGAACCTTCTACGGCTCGTCAACTCACTCCAGCTCTTGCCGGAGCGACCCATGAATTCGTTGGTCTCTGCATTCCACAGGTACGTCTTGAGGTCGGCTATCTTCTGGTGGAGCGTCCGTTTGGGAATCGGCCTGCGCTTCCACCTTTCGAAGTTCAGGTCCTCCTGCTCCAGGGGCCGGTGCTCGGCCAGCTCCTCCTGCTCTTCCTCCAGCTCCACGCCATGTTTGAGTATCACCTTGGGCGGCTGGTGGAAAGAAGAAGAAGAGAAAAAGCCCTCACCGCACATGTTCCAAACTGCCCGGTGCTGCAGTCGACCTATTTTATTTTGCAGCAAGAAAAAACTGGCATGCCTCCTGATCCGAGTATGACCGATAATGTAAACTGCAAGACAGTGCTCTGCATGTTAATGGACATCACACTGATGGTCCTGTCCCCTGTTTCTGCAAATTATAAACTCTCTGGTGACCTTGTGGCACTCGTTGGGAGAGCTGACCTCCGCTGAGCGGGACCCTCCTGCTTGGAGCAGCAGCTGCACGCAGCCAAGCTGGAGGGTCAACCTTACATCCAGATGTTACTCACTGACTCACAGCGTCCACAGGCCAGGACACACAGATCCCACAGAAAAACCGCAGGACACTTCAGAGTGTCATGCAAAAGAATCAACGTTGATTCATTGATTGGATTATAACCACATTTCAATCTGAGACAATGATTTCTGTGTTGTACTTACGGGACTTTTAATGAGCTTCTCCTCAGCTCCCCCTTCTGTGATACTGGGATCCATCTTCTTTATGAACAAAAACAGCATTTATTTACTCACAATTCCGTTTTTTGTTCTTCTTTTTACTTCATTTTGCAAAGAAACAAATCTCTCAATATCATCCTTCCGTAGTGTACACTAAGCCACAGTTTTTTTAACAAAGAAAGAACCTACCTGGAGTTTTCTTCTCAATATAAAAAAATGCTGATTAATTAGTCGGAAAGCCTTCTTGTCCCGCTACAGAGCAATAATATTCGTCAAAAAGCGTGTGGGGGTTTCATTAGAAAGTTTGGGGCTTGCAGAGGGGGGACCGGGCACGGAGAGCCTCCTCCAGCTAGGCGCGCATCGTAGTGAATGAACGCTAGACAAGAGAAACCCGGGGGTGGGATGCAGAGAGCTTTTTTTGGGTCCCAGAGTGGATTTGGCAAAGGCCCTGAATCACAGCGCTGCATTCTGGACACGCACCCCAACCGCCATTGTCGGAAATCTGGACAAGGAGTCCAATAAAACCTGAATGCAATATTTACAGCTCATTCCAAGGGAAGATACCGGGATTCACTGGCTGGCTGCGTCATGTTTGCGCGCAAAAGCATCCGCGCAACTAATTTAATCTATTTCTTTCTATTGATTTTAGTCAATGTAATGTAGTTCATATAAAAATATTACACTGAAACGTAAAACAGTCATTTGCAAATGGGTGAATGCGCACATTTCCTGCATTAAGTGCGTGGGCGTTATGGAAAACAGCATAAATTTACTATCAAACTTTCGTGTAGTTCTCTACCACGATTCAATCTGCACTCGGGGCACGTAAAGTTCTGTTACCCCCCTGCAAGAGTGGGACAGGGGGACTTCTGAGGGTCTTTTTTCTGTACCCCCTTTCTATGAAAAGAGTAATTGCGTCATGGAAAAATCCCTTGTTTGAGATTTGCGCGGCAAAAACGTGCGCACGTGTTCATGTACATGCATTTTTATGGTGAATTTTAACGGCATAACACAATGCGTGCAGCATTTAAATGTTTTATTTAGTTTGTTTTTGTTTTGTAAGCCCAACATTAGGCCCTAAATGCTCTTCATCAAAGCAACACGTGCAGTTTGAATGCTTACATTGAAGCTAATATCATATAAACTACTAAAAAACAAACAAAAACATAAACAAACGTCTTTTATTTTTGTTTTAAAATGTAAAATATTAAATAAAAAATACAATCCAATATATATATTTTTAGCAGCATTACCATAGAGATTCGAAAGATTTGTCTTTATTATTCTTATTATTATTATTTTCCAAGTTTACTAGAGACAGGAACGTTATTCTGCAAGGATCCCAATATGTGACTGCAGATGGCGCTGTTTCATTTGTATACTGAAAGGTGTCCTACTCAATGTTTCAGGGCAAAATAAAAGTATTTTAATTCAACAACAGCATGTAAAATAAAATTAAACATCTACTTACATTTTTAATGAGTATAGACGAGGATAAGCTAAGCTCAAACTATCCCTATTGTCACAAAAACGCCTTGTCTTTTGAAAATATTTATATTGATGATGTGTATCTCTTTATTTTGAGCTGAGACATTGCGTTGCTCGTTAAAACAGAATCCACTTTTTTGAGAATTAAATAAAAAGTGACAACCAAGCACGTTTTTCACTACTAAACAGTGTGACTGGCACTCAGTATTGTTTAATATTTCACAGAGACCTCTGCTAAAGAAGTCACTGCAAAAGTATTTGCGTGAATAACTGCTGAAATACAAATGTAGTATCCTGTGGACACTGACCTTAAAATATTAACATGGTTATCTTTTTAACTGTAAGAGGTTCAGCTGGGAATGGGGTCATCCTTATAACATTTATTTGATATTTTTTTATTTGATATTGTCATACAGTAAAATTAGAACCAGAAACACAACAGAAAACCAGTAAATATCAAATAAAAGTTTTATATGAAGATCAGTTGTATATAGACAAAGTATTATTGTGGAGAAAAAAAAGATACTTTTTTTTTTACGGAGGTCAATGTTTATAGGAAGAAAAAGGTAAAATAAAACATTATATCTTAATGTCTTAACATTATATCAAATTTATCAAAATCATTATCATTATATTATTATTATTATTATCATTATATAAAATTTTATTTTAACTTAAAATAAAGTAAAAATAAAATTTGAGGGACTGAAAGTATAATTTCAAAAATTATAAAAGTACAATTTTACTTTTATACTCTGAAAAGTATAAAAGTAAAATGATACTTTTCAGACACTATACTTTCAGTCTCTCAAATCTTTCAGAAGATTCTGACGTTTTTTCCTCAATTACAATTGTGGTATAAAAGTCAAATTTTATTATTATTTTATTTTTTGTGGCCTTAATCCTCCTGCGTACCTCAGAATAATAATTTCGCGATCCGAATATTTTGTAAAAAATTTGTTTTCCTCTACGGCAGTTCGTCCTTCAGCGCACCACTGTCTTCACGACAGGTGGTGGCGCTACACGGTAATGGAATCGACCGTTAACTTATTAAACTTTCTCCTAACATTCTGGCTAAACAAACCTTGAGAGCCGTATAAAAAAAAAAACTAAACGAAAAAAAGAAAAATCAAGTGTTGACGGAGTTTTTAAAGCTGAACTCTTAAAAGGGCTGTGAGCTAGTCCGTCACAAATCGCCGTTTTTGAGTTAAAACTTAAAACTTTTATACTTCGTATAAAAATAGATAAGAATCGCCACATCTTATCTTTTTTATTTGAGGGGAATTACTTCACCCCCCGACGTGTAAACTAAGATTGTGTAATTTTCCAATAATAACGCTCTGGCAGCCCAATTTAACGACGTTGGCAGCCCAATTTAACGAATATCGAGGCATTGTAACGGTCAAGCGCGTACGTACGTACGTACGTACGTACGTACGTACGTACGCACCGTACGTACGGTAACGTTAGCGTTCCAAGTATAAGTGAAGGCGGTAGGCAGCGCGCTTGCACGTTGTTTTTTGGTGTTTGTGTGACATGCGCACACACACAGCCAGCAGCGGCACCACCACCACCGACCTGCCGTCCGACACCGACACGTCGTGAGGAGCGACACCGAGAGACACCGCAGCAGCCGCGGGAACGCGAGGGAGACAGGCTCGGGGGCCAGGCGGAGAGCGGTCCCGTCCGTCAGAGAATGCCGCAGCAAGAGACCGCAACCTCGGCGTTGGATCACGATCGCGACCCGTTGTCGTCGTTCAGATTTGCACCCCTCGTTGGGTCGTGGTTGTTATTCTTCATATTTCGCTAGAAGAAGTCGTCGCCGAACCGAGATGCCGCCCCGCTCCCACAGCCTCCAATCCGGCGGGCTGACGCTCTCCGAAACGAGCATGGGTAGGTGTGCGCAAGGTCACTGCTGCGTCTGCACCAGCGTTTTTATTGTTCCAAAACAGCACAGTGCATCTCTCAAGTCCAGCTTAACCACTTTGGAAACAGTAGTTTTGGTGACAGTAACGAGCTCCGTGAACATTAATATCCGTGAAAAATAGTGTAGGACAGTCGTTGCAGCACCAGGCGGGTGTTTTCCTTCATTGCCGGGCCGCAGCGCGTCACTGCAGGTGCGGCGGCGCTGAGTAACCGCAGCAGCTGATGCTGCACGGATTTCACCTGGATGCCTGGCAACTTTTATTCAAAGTGCTGACAAACAAGCAACGCTTTTTTAGGCTACAAAAAACACTAAATCGTTTGTATTTCTTATATTGACTAGTGTCCGAGTCTAATATATTCATACAAAACAGCCACAGTTGAGTATTTTGATACAGAACACGTACCGAAAACATTGTAAACATTAATAGTGCAGACCACAGAATGTATAGTTGCGTTACAGTTGAATTGTTATTGAAATGTAACTCCAGCTCTGCAAACTTATGTGTCCTTCAGTTGTCACTGGCGACACTGAATCCCTTTGTTTACTAAACCAAAGCATGTTTTTCTATCGATCTCTAGATATCAGCCTTATGGTCCATGCAGTCAAGTCCAGTCAGCCACTTTTTATTTGTAAAACAAAAAAGAGGTTTTTAATTCACTATGTCATTGTTTGACCAAGATTGGAAAAAAATGTTAAGTGGTAAAATATAAGAAAGCAAAGAACAAGACCCTAAAGGCTGACAATAACTTAAAATTGAAAACATTAATTTGACAAATTAATGACTAATTAATGAAAAAAAAACATGGGTGCATGGATGGATGGATGATTGGAAGGATGGGTGGACAGATGGGTGGATGTATGGATGGATGGAAGGAACAATGGATGGGTGGAACGATGGATGATTGGAAGGTTGGATGGATGGATGAATGGCTGGATGATTGGATGGAAGGATGGGTGGATGTATGGATGGATGGAAGGAACATTGGATGAATGGAAGGTTGGATGGATGGATGAATAGACGGATGAATGGATGGAAGAATGGATGATTGGAAGGATGGATGGACGGACAGATGGATGATTGAAAGGATGGATGGACAGATAGGTGGATGTATGGATGGATGGAAGGAACAATGGATGAATGGATGGAAGAAACAATGGATGGATGAATGAATGGATGGGAGGAATGATGGATGATTGGAAGGTTGGATGGATGATTGAATGGACGGATGGATGGATGGAAGGATGAATGATTGGAAGAATGGATGGATGGATGAATGGATGGATAGAAGGAACAATGGATGGATGAATGAATGGATGGGAGGAATGATGGATGGATGGATGGATTCTTACTAAAAACTTCCCAATTGATTCTTAGTCACAAGTTCTTTTATTTACAGTATTTATATTTTTCAAAAATTTCCACATTTTGTTATGATAGAGCCATAAACTTTAATGTATTTCATTGGGATTTTACATATTACATCAACTCAGAGTAGTGTGTAATAGTGAAGGGGAAGGAAATTAACATATGATTCTTCTGAAAAGCTTTAAAACAGCGTGCGAAGCATTTGCACTCTGATGCCACTAAATAAAATCCAGGGCAACTGGTTAAGTTTATAAATCACCAAAATATTAAATAGAGTCCACCTTTTGTGTAATTTAATCTCAGAATATATTCTGTGAAGAGGTTCGATCAAACATTGTCATGAAAAACCGTGAAAGTAGCAGACAGGGTCAAAGTTGAGAAGTTTAAAGCAGAGTTACGCTAAAGGCAACCTCATCTAGATAGCACTTTGTGGTCAAAAGCAACTCAAAGTGCTTAAAAATGGAGGTTAATAACATACATCAGGATAAAACACATTAAACTTATTCAAATTAAACAGATTTAAAAAACTAATCTTAAAAGGAGGCAACAGCAAATTTAAAATGTTTTTTTACTTTTACTTTTTACTTTTAATAATGTCTATCTTTTTCTAATCATTTTCAAAATCTCTGTCTATTTCTGTTTTTATTTTTTATTTTAAATTGTGTAAAGCACTTTGAAATGCCTTGCTGCTGAAATGTGCTATACAAATAAAATTTGATTGATTGATTGATTGATTGAAATAAAAATGTTTCCAGCTTTGTTTTAAAAGAGCTCAGGTGGAATCATTCCTCAGCTGACGGGAAACTTAGTCCAGATTTTTGCTGTATAAAACCTGACGGCTGCTTCAGCATATTTTAACTCTTGGAATGGTTAGTAGGTTTGATTCAGATTATCTTTACGGTCTTAATGGCTCAGAGAAGATCAGAGACGTAGACTGTAAGTGGTTTGTAAACCATCAGTGAGATTTTAAACTCCAGTCTTTGGGTGATAGCCAGTTTAAAGACCTCAAAACTGGACTGATATTCTGATCTCTTTTTGATTTTGTAAGGACTCTAATATCAGCATTAGTTGAAGCTGTCTCATTTATTTTTTAAAATAGCCCTCGCAGTGAAAACAGCGCTGCAATTATTAAGTCTGCTAAAAACAAAGGCATCGATTAATTTTCCAGAATCGTGTTGAGACATCAGGGATCTAATTCTGGCAGTATTTTTAAGTGGCAATGTGTTGACTGTATGACCATGTTTTGTACTTGTTGGAATTCAGAGCAGAATCCATAACTAACCTTAAATTCCTGGTATTGTAAACCTGCAGACTGAAAGTGGAAGAAAAATTAAGTTTGGGAAAAATGGACACATCCAGCTATTAATCTGTTCAATAGGGCTGTAGTGATACAATAATCTCACGATACGATACACGATATTCTGCCCACAGTACGATATATATTGCGATATTCAGCGAACGATACAATTCAATACACGTTTGCGATTTTCTGAAAGATTTTAGAGGGACAGAGTG
The DNA here is from genome assembly GCA_033032245.1 of Poecilia picta. Classification (NCBI taxonomy): domain Eukaryota; kingdom Metazoa; phylum Chordata; class Actinopteri; order Cyprinodontiformes; family Poeciliidae; genus Poecilia; species Poecilia picta. Next base: position 9,388,712 of record CM065362.1, read on the forward strand.
ATTTTGGTGACATTTTGTGACTGTTATAAAGTTGGATTGAATTAATTTAACTGAAAACTGATTAAAAGCACCAACTACACAATACCTGGCTCTGGTTGGACATGGAGACAGACTTAAAGTGGACAGCTGGACAAAATGAATCAAAGAAGTGGAGAGAAAACATGTTTCTTTTAATTGAAACAGTCCAAACTGTAGCTGACATGCATTAGTAAAGTAAATAAAGTGAACCAAGTTCCTGAATAGTTCGATACCTTTTTAACCTGAACATCTGAAGGAATCACTCTAAGCCTGATGACCTTATCGCTCTCCTGAAGCAAGCAGTGAGTGAGCAAGGTGACAGTTGGATGTTACGATACTCGCAGATGAATATCAATTTTTTTCTAGGAAAGAAAATATCGATATATATCGCGATGTCGATATTATTATACAGCCCTACTGTTCAATGCATTTAGTGCATTTGCACTTGACTGTAAACTCCTTTTAAAAACTAACGTACAACTGTGTGTCATCAACATAATTGTGATACTTTTTCTTATTGTTGCAAATAACTTGAATGTTTGGATATGTTGAAAAGGAGAAGACTTATGCTGGAACCTTGAGGAATAAATACTTTTTTCAGCTTATATTTATTGTCGTCTATGGACACGAAAAGGTTCTATCAGACAGACACCAAATACCAACTCAATTTGTTAAATTGGGATAATAAAATGCCATGATGTTGATGTTGAACGCTGCGTTCAGATCAAGTAAAACTATATTGAAATTTTACTATAATCAGTGTTCAGCTGGAGGTCATTAAAGACATTCACAAGAGCAGATTCGGTACTGTGATGTTCATAAAAGCCTGACTGACAAAAACCCTCAAAGTAGTTGCTCAGGGTTAGAAATCTGGTTTTTAAAGGCAACAATTAATGCCACATTCACATTTTGCATGTGTCTGGAAAATGAACCGTTTCAAAAACTTCCAGAATGTAACGTCACAAATTAGCAGCTCCAGCAGAGTTCCGCCCATCACCTAGCAACCCAAGTGGCGCTCCAGCACATTTGATCAGCTGGTTTTACCACTGTACCTGCTGCACAATAGCTGACGGAAAAGACGAGCGTTTGTTGTTGACTTACCATCCAAAAACCACTTGCTGCTTTCTTGCTAGTTGTGCAGGGGGCTCCACTTATGCTTTTCAAAGATGTATGGTGGTGGTGTAATTGAGCATTTGTTTGCAGTTATTTTCATGTGCAATTGTAAAAGTCGAGATCATTCTGAAAAGAACTGATCAAACTAAAATCTTATTATCTAAGAATGATTTGGTGCATGTTTTGTTCAGCCCATAGATCTATCCTAACCTTTTGAAGGAAGCATAATAGGTCACCTTTAATATTTTAGCCAGAAGTGGCACATTACTGAAAATTGATAAGTCCAGGTTATTCTTTTTATGAAGTGGTTTTGATTACCACAGTCTGTGGGAATACTCCAGGGGAGAATGACTCATTTATTATAAGAAAAAGGTCTGGAGCCAAAACATTTGAGGCTTTGAGAAAAAAAACTGGTTGGTTTAGGTGGATAAAACATAATCCATCTCTTGGAAGATTTCACACAGCTCCTTTTAATGCGTCATCTGAAAATCCAGAAATCCAGACCTTCAAACGCAGGGAAAGAAACCACAGCCAAAAGGCTTGTGTGATTTTTTTTGCAGGGATTGTAAGACAAAGACTAAGTTTTAACTTTTTGATCAGCATGTGACACAACAAATGCATGGCGGTTCGTTGGTAATATTTGATTTTTTCTGTTGCACCTGTAGGCTCCTTTAAGAGAAGGAAGAGGAAATCCATAACGGTGACGGTGATGCTGCTAATCGTGTCTGTTCTCATCCTCGTTTTCGGCCTGGCGGCGACCACTCGGACACAAAACATCACTGTGGGAGGCTACTACCCCGGAGTCATTGTGAGTTCAAACTCCTACCTGTAAGCATCACACACAGACACAACATGGCAAACGAGACTGAGCTGTTTCCAGCAAATCCTTTCAACTCCTGGAGTCCAAACTTCATTAACACAGCTCCCCAAGGGGAGTGTTTTGCATTCATTATTTAGTGTTGCAATCATTAGATGCTGGATGAAGTCTGAGTCTTCCAGGCAGTAAATTTGTCTTCGGCATTTAAAAGACTCAGATCGAGTTCTGTGGATTTAATGTTTAGACCATCTGAATCAAACCTTTTCAGTGACATTAATTTTGAAACTATAAAGTCAAATTTGATTGATATTGAGTGCAAGTAACACTTTATGTATCTGAAAGGAAAATTATATTGAAGATTGTCATAATTCATGTCATCTAAGCGTCTTCAAAGGTTTGTTGTGGATTGTGATGCTGTGATCCAGAAGGAACTCCAGTAGCAGTCAATCTCGCATCACATCTGAAGAGGCCTCTGACTGAAGAGCTATGTTGCAATATGAAGTTAATTCAATTCAAAATACTTATTAAAAATTAAATGTGTTGTTGTAATTTGCACCATCCAGGATGGTGATGGTTTGGGCAGGAAGGATCTCCTGTAGCAGTCAGTTTCACACCCAACCTGAGAAGCCTCTGACTGAAGATTATTTCTGTGTAATGGTCTCATGACTTTCACATATTCATAACAGCTGAAAGAATACATTTTCCACAAAAAATTCTGAAAGGTCTAACATTTGCTAAAAAAATCTGAAAATTCAAGATTATTATTTCTGTTTGAAAAGTCAAAAACTTTCTGGAAACACTCCAGAAATTTAGTCACAGGCCTTTTTTTTCTTTTGTCTTTTTTTTTTTTTAGAAGAAAATGAAAATTTCAGTTTGAAAATTTAAATATTCTTCAGAGAAAATTAAGAAATTCTGAATTAAATCTCAAAATATTTTTTAGAAAAAAAAAACTTGGAAATTTCTGATTTTTTGATTTTGAAACTCATTTCTGGGTATTTTGAGAATTTTTCAGAGGTTAATTTAAAAGTTTCTTAATTTTTTTTTTTCTGGAAAATGTTTAACTTTTCCAAAACAGCAATTTGTGATTTTCCCTTGAAAATTTCTGAGATTAGTCTCAAATTTCAGCCTTTTTTTGGTGAAAATTGACACCTTTTTTGTTGATTTTTCTATCTAATGTGGCTCGAATTCACCGCCATATGAACAATCTCCTGTAACAGGATATTTTCTTTCTTTCCAGCTCGGCTTTGGCTCTTTTCTGGGAATCATCGGTGCTCATTTGATAGAGAACAAGAGGCAGATGGTAAGAGGATTAACGCCCTTTATTTCCACTGTATTTTGTGTTTGCTGGTCCTTTATTATCCATTCCAGTTGATCCTGTGAGTCCAAACTGGGCTGAGGAGATTTGCGTTGCGTACTGTTGCAAATAAACTGGACTGTGAGGGGTGAGTTGAGGGCGAACGCAGCCAGAAATAGAAACGGGCTGTAAATGGAGGAGGCAGATGTCTGCAGCCAAAATGAGGGTGGGAGGAAACTGCAGATGAGCAGAACAGGTGGGAGGCGCCAGGTTCGGCCCGTCAGAGCTGATGGATGGCTTTAAGCTGTGGCGCTATAGTTACCTATAGCGCAGCAGGAGGTCCAGTCCATTGATACAGCGAACTGAGCCGCAGTGCATTGCTGAAATGTTATTGCAGGTTACATAAAAAGTGATGACAGGCTGCACATCTAGACGACTTACATCTTTTCCTAAACATGAGAAATAGATACGCGTTCAGTTTGGAGGTTTGCACCATCTGATCAGGGTTCAGAGGACTGAATGTGACTGTTGCAGAGGTATTTACTTCAGTTTACTTTTAGCAGTAGCCTTACTACACTGATCGTTTTACTTTTATTTGAGTAATATCTTTATGAGGTGCTTCTACTCTTAATTTCTGGACGTTCGTCCCACTGTGAGTAAATGCATCAGATATAAACACACCTGAAGTAAGACTTCTTGTTTGTGCACAAGGTTTATTTTTCAAAAGTTATTTTCTGCCTGCTGAGTAATTTACTGCAAGTAATTCACTTTGTTCTAAAATGCACTATACTTGATTACTGAAGTATTAGTTTCATTGTTTTTTTTGTGATTTGGAAAAGTGCTATACTTGAATCTGTTATTTATTTATTTGTACTTTATACTCTGTATAAAGTAATTTATTTTTTTAGTTAAATGATATCATACATTGTAGGGCTGTATAATAATATCGATATCACGATATATATCGATATTTTCTTTCCTAGAAAAAAAATCGATATTCATCTGCAAGTATTGTAACATCCAACTGTCACCTTGTTCACTCACTGCTTGCTTCACCAGGTCACCAGGCTTAGTGACCTAAACCTGAACATTTTAAACCTTCAGATGTTCAGGTTTAAAAGGTATCAAACTATTCAGAGCAGGAACTTGGTTCACTTTATTTACTTTACTAATGCATGTCAGCTACAGTTTGGACTGTTTCAATTAAAAGAAACATGTTTTCTCACCACTTCTTTGATTCATTTTGTCCAGCTGTCGACTTTAAGTCTGTGTCCAATCAGAGCCAGGTATTGTGTAGTTGGAGCTTTTAATCAGTTTTCAGTTAAATTAATTCAATCCAACTTTATAACAGTCACAAAATGTCACCAAAATCACTCTGACCCTCTAAAATCTTTCAGAAAATCGCAAAAGTGTATTGAATTGTATCGTTCGCTGAATATCGCAATATATATCGTACAGTGGGCAGAATATCGTGTATCGTGTCGTGAGATTATTGTATCACTACAGCCCTACTACATTGGGAAATTTCAAGTTGATCGTTTGAAACCTCTAGCAGGAGAGAAAAAGTTCAAAATTCAGTTTTTAAAACAGCAGAATTTGGACATAACTTTACATTTTTTACTTTTACTTGAGTAAAAACAGGTTGAAGTTGCGCTGCTTTTACTCGAGAACAATTTTTGGGTTGTTGTAATAATCGTCATTATTTTTATGGTTTGTAGCTTTTATCTAAACCTCTGCACCAACCATATGTTCCCAGGTGTTACATTCCTGCTAAAGGTTTATAAAAAGCATTAAATTTAAACACATTTTATTAGAGTAGCAAACAAAAGCTGATCACAAATCCCATCTCAAGAAACAGCTGTTTCTACTAAAACATCACTGACACAATTGAAGGTACAGTTTCCTTTAACACGTAGCTGAACCATTTTTAATATATACTGTATCTATATTAGTATATATTAACTATTTACTACTTTTATGATTTATAATACTGACAAAAAGGCACATTTCTTTTAGCAACTAATTGAAAAGGTTGGATGTAGACTCAGAATTTTATTTTGATAGTTTACAGTTTTACTGTGCAAAGGAAATGTAAAAATCTTACCAAATATTCTTGCTGTAGTTTCCATTGCAAATATCTTATTATTCTTGACATAAAACAAAACTAACTTAACTAGTTATAAGTAACTTTTCAGCAAGTCAATAATATTTTAATACTGATGACAAAATAGTATTTCACTTATAGGAAAAATATCTTGGTATAAGTTTAAATATCTAGTGGGAATTATTTACTTAAAATAAGCTCTTGTATCTTTCTGAAAAGTTACTTGTAAATTAGTGTTGCTTTATTTGAAGTTTATTAAGATATTTGCACTATAAACTGGACCAATAACACTTGGTAAAATGTTGTGTTTTTGCAGTGAATTGAACATTCTCCTCATTTTGTAAAGTTTGATGCTCTACAAAAACCAAAAATATTAATAAAACAGTTTTCCTTCTGCTTCCTTCAGTTCCATTCATCCCTTGAAAATCCAGGATGTGGTTGTATAGACATACAGAAACAGTGAATGTATTTTGTATTTATTAATCTGCTTCAGTAAACCTGATTGCTGCTGCTTGGTGAGTAAACAGGCCTCTGCTGGAGTCGATGACAAGCTGCTGACATAATTTACTCCTTGTGTTGCATCGGGAAAACATCTGAAACATGCAGAACAGAGTCCCAGGAGGCTGGGAAACATGGGAGGAGAGAAAAGACCAACTCTTAATTTCTAAAGTACCATAGAGATCCATTCATTTTGTTTGATTCTTTTTCCTCAGTAAGTGGTGCCATTAGGGTTTCTTTCCTCTTTCAATGCAGAACGTTTGTAAACAGGAGTGAGTGCAACTCAATGCTTGCTGTTTTTGACTGAAAGGCTGAATCATTTTCATTTGAAACTGCTCATTGCTTTGTATCAGTCAGTGATTGGATTAGACTATCTTGTGATGGCGATATCCGTTGTGATGTTTTCATCTTCTTTTCTGTTTTCATCTGTATTCCTACACTGTGGGACCTTTTGCCATCTGTGTCCAAGAGACTCTGTCCAGCTGGCTAAATATTTTGTTAATATGTAGATGCATTTATGCAACACTTTTTAGTATATCATCCAACAACAGTAGCACTTCTTGAATTATAGATTCTGTTTAGTTCAAAAATATTAAAAGGAAATTAAATGTTTTTATTACTTATGTCATCCAAGTACCTTCAAAAAGTCCATGCATTGGGCCGGAAGGCTCTCCAGTAGCAGTCAGTTTCACAACGAATCTGAAGAAGCCTCTGACTGAAGATGATTTCTGTATGACAGTCCCATCAGCTGTTGTCAAGCCCTGCTAATCCACCTTGTTTGCTTTTGCTGCTTCTTTTCAAATCCGTCAGAGAGACGTTGAACTCCCTCCTCTCTCTCTGCATCCATGAAGCCTCCTTTTCAACTCCCCTGGGATTTAGGGCCGTAGGTCAAATATTTGAGCATTTGAGGCGCTAATCAGCTGTTTGCAATTAGAAAAAAAAAAAAAAACAATACCTGGTTTCCATAGTTACATATCATAAAGTAAAAAATTAGGAGCAAAAATCTTTTCAGGTGCACAGCATCCAAAACCAGAGGGTCTAACCGTCCAAACATTCAAGACCTAAACCTAAAAATGTGTTATTTATATTCAGAAATATGTTAAAAGATCAAATCAAAACTTCAGTGACAAGATATTGGCAATATACAGTTTATCCCTAATCAGTGGCGCCTCTCGGGAGGATTCCCATTGACTCTGGAGTCCCATTTAAAGGCTCTAAGTGCTCAAGCGGTGATAAAACAAATGTAATATACATTTAGTTATCCTGATGCGTCTCTGTTTTCTTCCACAGTTAGTTGCATCTATTGTCTTCATCAGTTTCGGAGCGGTTGCCGCCTTTTGCTGCGCTATTGTTGATGGAGTTTTTGCAGCGAGGCACATTGTAAGTACAACCAATCATTTTATGTGTTATTTTAAAACAAATAACATGCTAGCTAAAGCTACTAGAGTTAGCTAGCATTACAAAGGCTCGGTAAGGTCTGTCTGCAGTAAATGGGTGGCAGAAAAAAAAATTAGCTGTGGGTAAAATTAGCCGTCATGATGCAAAGTGACCACTAATGCATGTTTAATACAATTGTGCTTGAATAATGACTGAGTGAAAGGAGCATCCCCATTAGTGGATCTTCATTTGCCAGTAAAATGGAAGATTCTTGTAAGTTTACACTCGATTTTACAGGGATCCTGTTATAAAAGATAAACCTTTAAAATGATCCACTGACGGTCTTCGCATTTGTCTTTAGGCTTTAAACCAGATCACATATATACTAGAAAGGGTATAATTAAATCCTGCACTGGGGACTCCGACCAGTCAGACATGTTTGAAATGCTACAAAAGCAATTCTACCTTGAAGTGCTAGTAAACACTTACATATGTCACTAACCTCACTTTTGGTGTCTTATTTTCATTTGTGTGGCGAATGAATGTCACAGAAAAATAATTAAACTTCATAGCAAACACCATTTGTTTGGTCACTGTTACTGAATCAATGTAGATATAACTTAAAACATCACAGTGATAATATTACATAATCTCACTCTGTTCACTCACCTCAGGTTGCAGGTTGCTTGAAACTGACAGCGAAGCTGATGGCTCCACCTACTTTCTGATTGTTTTAGCCAATAATTATCTGACAGTTGATCTGGCATTTAAAGTTTATTCCTAGATTCATAATTTATTCTTAGATATGACCAGAGCAAAGGTAACACACACAGAAGAACGCAGAAGAAACTGTGACTATCAAAGCGTTAAAGCGTTGATACCAATACACACTATTCAGAACTGGAGCATATCAAAAGAGGTCGACATGAGGTTTAGCCCTAAATTATAACATTTTATTCACATTAATAATTATTCAAGTAAGCCAAAACATTTGCTTCTGATAGGAAATGACACAAGTACGTCACTAAAGATGACAATTTTAACACATTTTAACAGAATTGGCATGTTGAAAATGATTTATACCCTTCAAAATAAATAATGGAAAAACTTTTAGTGGCTTTGCCTCCATTTTTCTTATATTTACTGAAAAAACATTTAGCAGGTTTTATGGGTAATTTGTTGGTTCATCTTTAATCTTTTGATGTTTGAAGGCCTCATTGCCATCAACCTAATTTTAATGTGAGCCAATTCAATAATTTCCATCCTGGTTGTAGTTTGTGAATAATTAGGTGAACAAACACAAGTCCTGGATATGTTTTTATCATTTTGGAGTCACAAAGAGACATACAAACCATAAGTATTTGTTTCTACAACACTTGTAGTTTTACAGTTAAGTAAATAAAAATAGAAGTCCAGCTCTGAGCCTGATCATTTTTCACTCTTTAAAAAACCAAACAAGCCTGAACATGCAGGCCTAAACATATCTTTTCCCAGGACACCAGAGACAAACAAACCAGAAGACGCAACATGAATAAACAACTTCGTCCTGTTTGTTGTTTCATGCTTCATTTATTAATCAAGTTTATTTTCATAGCTTGTTTCAGCAACAAGGCAGTGTGTTGTTACACTGTAAAACTTTACATGGTAGCAAATTATGAAACACCAGTTAACATTGCTTTTAGTCAAATGCCATCATTAAAATATATCAGATATATTGATCAGTGTCCCAGTTATTATGAACCAAAGACAGCTTTAAACAGCCTCGGTTTAAAGGAACTCTGTGTTTCGGATGTTTTGCAGTTTTCTGGAAGTTTGTTCCAGATTAGAGGAGCATAAAAACTAAATGCTGCTTCTCCATGTTTTGTTTCTGGTTCTTAATCATATTCACATTAGAGTAACATAGTCGGCTTTAGAGTACTTAGAGTGCTTAAATTACTTAATTATATCTAAATAGCTGAAACCTGATGTGAAATAAATTACCCAACAGTAGCTGAGGCTTCTTTATCCCACTGTGTTTGGCTTTGTAGCCATTGATATTTGCATAACATATTTATTCAAGTTATTTTTTGTCTTTTTATTCTAATTTATTGCTTGAAAAAGTCCAACACGATGTGATTTGTCCTCCTGCAGGACCTCCGGCCTCTGCATGCCGGGCGCTGTGGGTATCTGTCCAGTGATTCTGGGTCTGAGCGTGACGTAAGTCCCCGTTATTATGTCTCACTCTCTCTTCATTGAGTTGTGTGTGTGGGTGAGGCTGTCGTATCCCGCAGCGATGCAGCGTTAAGGTGCTGAAAGCAGCTTGTGACCCCCAGGTGCCGTGTGGCCGGTCGTCGTGTAAGCTGCATGTGAAGAGCAACACATGTTACTGCTGTGACCTCTACAACTGTGGGAGGTGAGAAAAACTTTGGTTAAAACAAAACTGTGGCTATGTGGTTTAAAGTGCTTCTTTCATTCTTTCGATTTCCAGTAGAGATGCACCAATTAAGTTACCTGATGCTGGATTGAAGGTTGCCTTGTTGTCAGACATCAAGAACTCTCACAAATTTCTGAGTTTGAAGAAAGTCAGGAAAGGTTTGACATTCGCTCACAAAATGTCTTTCTTATATGTTTAAGCGCTTAAAAAGAACTGAATCTGTCCAAATAAAGTACCAGTCAGGATCAGCCAGTAAAGTCAAATCGGTGCATCTCTAATTTTCAGCGGGAGATTTGTTTGCATTGCAGCTTTGATTGTATCAGAACAAGAATGTTTCTTTTCTTTTTGACTTTTGTTTCAGAGAACCTCTTATGGGACTTCAGAATAAAGATGTTTTGAAAAAGTTTAGGAAGTCATCCATGATTTGGAAGTAGGTCCCTTCTCCAGACCGATACTGCCCGTTGTAGATCAGTCCAGCATTTTTCTTCCCATGTAGATGTAGTTGTTATGAGTAATAAGCACCATCATAGAAAAGTGTTGTTCAGTTCATCTCTGCATGTTCTGTTTGTGGCTGACCTGACATTTATCCATCCATTTCAGTTCTGCTCGACTTTTCAAAGCCTCAGTGAAACCCTTTTCCACGATTGCAACCATAAATCAAAACCCGATAACAGTTTCCTGCTGATAGCTGAAGAGTAGCCAATCACTGACCCTCTCAGTGACCTCTGTGACCTTTGTCCCCCTCTCTGTCCCAGCCGAGCAGAAGTGATGGGAGGTTACCATGAATACACAGATGTGAAAAGCTGCCAGGACGTTGTGCACCTTTACTACCTGCTGTGGTCTGCGACCATCCTGAACATCGTGGCACTTTTTCTGGGCATCATCACTGCGGCTGTGCTGGGAGGCTTCAAGGACATGGTAGGCCAGAGGTTCCCAAACTGCGGGGCGCGCCTCCTAGGGGGGGGCGCCGTGCCATTGCAGGGGGGGCGCGGGAAGCCGTCTGCATGAAGAAAAAAAAAAAACATGAACGCTGTATGCGCTGGGTTTTTACCTTAGAATGACCAACTCTCTGTTTTTCCTATGTCAATTTGATACAGCAGGGGCTTCTGCACTTCCCGTATCTGTGTCCTCTGTCACTTTTATCAGCATTAAAACTGTTTAATCCGTTGTTAACATGTGGTAACCTGTTTTTCCGAGCCGCCGGGTTTAGACCTGTGAAGGAGACCTGATGCTGCTGCTGGGCGGAGCTACAGGGGTGTGTTAGGCAGCAAACCAGCAAAACGCAAAGAACTTTTCACAGTTTTTCCCCCAAACTAACCGACTGAGTTGAGTGAAGCTGTTGGATGCAGGTAATGTTAGCTAAAAGATGACTAGCTAATATCAATACATCACCTTAAGCTTAACAAGTAGCCTGTAGGCTACCGATGTTGTTGTCTATGTTCAGCTATGTACATTCATTTTGCCCCCCAAAAAAGTCGACACCGCCCCCCTAGGGACAGGGAGTCTCTAAGAATCCTCTCTCCCCCCTCCCACCCTCTCCCACACGTCGGTCAACCAGACAGCCATTTGTAATCCATAGGGGGGGCCCAGAAAATGTTTTGAAACCACTGGGGGGGTGCAGGAGAAAAAGTTTGGGAACCACTGTGGTAGGCAAAGATACGAAGTCACAAAGGAAAAGGGTTTTTACTGATATCTGGTCTTAAGTATTTATTGTTCTGACAACTTTTTACTTTTACTGCCTACATTTTAAAAGAAATATCTGCACTTTCTACTCCTCACATTTTCACATTTGGCTCGTTATTTCCATTATTGAAAATAAAATGACGTGGAGACGTATCAAAACGGGGATATAAATCCACTGCTCACATAAAAAATGTGTGTTATAGTGACGGCAATTCACCAAAGCAGAAGAAGAAGAAGAAGAAGAACGCACTGGAGCGTGAGAAAAACAACGTGGAGGGAGGATTTAACCTGAGTTAACACTGCAAACAACCAGAGTCGGGCTGCAGCTAGCTGCATTTACTCGATTACATTTTCTTGACTAACTTTTTTTTAAAATGTACTTTTACGAGTATTTCTACGCTTCTTACTTTTGCTTGAGTAGTTTTATTTTGAAGTATTTCTACTTTTACTTGAGTAAAATTTCTGGATTTTCTACCCGCTGAATGAAAAACAAACATGTTTTAAATAAAAATTCACAGTCGCACACCTGCAGCTTTTTTATCAAAAGAAAAATTTTATTTTGCCTGATTTTGTTACTTATATGAATTATTCTAATTTTTGTCCTTAACATACCAAAACTTCCACATAACTTTATATTTTAGTCCATCTGATGCTTTTTAAATGATTGATAATCTGATCAGTTACTCAGTACTTGAATAGACTTTTTTTTCTTTTTACCAAATACTTTTTTACTCTTACTTGAGTAATTTCCTGTATGGACACTTTTTACTTTTACTTGAGTAAAAATATGCTGAAGTAGTTCTTCTCTTACTTGAGTACAACTGTTGGGTTCTCTACCCTCTTCCGTAAACAACAGATTCACTCATTGACAGATCCAAGACGTTTTCCGTCTTTTAAAAAAAAATCTCTCCATGTTTTTGGCTCAAAGAACGATTAGTGACAAATGCAAATGTTTTGTGCAATAAATGATCTGGCTAAAGGTTTAATTTGAAGAAAAATTAGACCAAATCTGTATTTATTTTTGAATCTCTTTGCTAACACGGTGCATGTTGTGAGCAAAACAAAAAAGTATTTTGTTTGACCAGAACTTTTAAAGTATTTTAGACTTATTGAAAGTCATTTTGGATTCTTGAAGGTGAAAGTTACTTTTTACTTTTTGCACTTAAGTACATTTCAAAACTACTTTTTTACCTTTATGTCAGTAAAACAGTTCAGCCTGTATGTTTACTTTTACTAGAGTATTTTTCAGACACGTTATCTGTACTTCCACTTCAGTAGAGAATGTGAGTATTTTTCACCTCTCTGAATTTGGTCCACATGTTGGACGGTAAATTATGATGCAGTTTGGTTTTTGGGTTTATTTACCGTAAAAGCTGTTTTTCCTGATACATAAAAATAAATATTAATAACTTATAGCTAAAATAATTTATCATTCACCTCACTTCTCCTAGCAGACAATCAGCTGCAGAAACATTCACCGGTGTTGCACCATATTCACAGTAGGAGGCGCTGTTTCAGTTTTACACCATACTTTTCCACCCTGTAGTCACAGAAAGCATCAGATATTTTGGCAACACTGTAACTTATGATAAAATTCTAAATATTTAAACTCTGTCCTTCCACCAAATAATGGTCAGATAGTTACTTTTTATTCTTTGTCACACATATTTGTGATTATCAGATGGACTTTTTCTTTATTTTCCATTTGCCTTGGGAAGCACTTAGCAAATTTTACAAATTTGTAATTGTAGTACGGAAAATGATTTTTCCTGACATGTAACAAAAACAACTTTATAACTATCATCTAATATTATAAAGGCTTATGCCACTTTTTGCTGCAGATTTTTTATATTTCCTAGTATCCTGCTTAGTAAACGGTCTTTCTTTGTCAGCCTTCCAGTTGTTTTAAATGAATTATTTATGCTGTCATTGTAAATATGGACAAGTTTAGGCAAGTAGCTGCATTCCTGTGATTAATATCAACATATCTGTCTTACTCAAGTGGTATTATCTCTTGTCTTGTTGTGAATTAATAAAAATGTTCAGTGTAATTTTCCTGCACAGTAATCGTTAGAAATGAAAGTAATAATAGTAATTTGTCTGCGTTTTACAAGCTGGATTTTTTTTCTTTTCTTGTTTCTGATAGAGTTACTAAATAAACACCAGTTTGTGTTGTATTTTTGTTCCAGATGCCTGCTTCAGAGACTGCATCTGAACCGGAGGCCATCGCTGCTCCCGTCCCCCCTGTTCCTCCCCCCCCACCACGGCCCTGAACCTGTACCACAACGCTGCCCCCTGCCTGCCGCCTTACACCGCCTACGACCTGCAGGTACACTGAAAACATGGCCGACAAGCATCCGTCAACAGCATAGATTCAGATTACATCAATTATATCCGTAGCTATGTTAAAACTGATATATTTCATGCTAAAATAAGGCTAAAGTTTGCTATAGATTATTTCCAGCGGTCATGGTCAAATGTTTTCATTTATAATGAAAACATTTCAACGTTGTGGCTCACTAGTGAATGTGTTGTTTTCTTTTAAGGGGACATATTATGCAGATTTGTATGTTTTTGTGCTTCCATGAACATTAAGCCATTTTTCTTGCCCAATAAATTTATGTTTTTATTGTCTGTCTGGAAATTGAGCCGTTTCAAAAACCTTCGGTATGTAACGTCACAAATCAGCAGGAACTGCCCCTCAACTCATAAGCCTTCATCTAGAAACCCAGGCAGAGCCCCAGCCCGTTACCTAGCAACCCAAGGAGCGCTCCAGCCCGTTACCTAGCAACCCAAACAGAGCCCCAGCCCGTTACCTAGCAACCCAAACAGAGATCCAGCCCGTTACCTAGCAACCCAAACAGAGCCCCAGCCCGTTACCTAGCAACCCAAACAGAGATCCAGCCCGTTACCTAGCAACCCAAACAGAGCCCCAGCCCGTTACCTAGCAACCCAAGGAGAGCTCCAGCCCGTTACCTAGCAACCCAAGCAGAGCTCCAGCCCGTTACCTAACAACCCAAGCAGAGCTCCAGCCCGTTACTAGCAACCCAAGCAGAGCTCCAGCCCGTTACCTAGCAACCCAAGCAGAGCTCCAGCCCGTTACCTAGCAACCCAAGCAGAGCTCCAGCCCGTTACCTAGCAACCTGCGCTGAGTTCCACCAGGTTTGGTCGACTGGTTTTACTGCTGCACGTTAGTTTTGTGTGTGTGTACATATTTTTCCTTTATTTTGGGGGTGTCTTTAATTAGAGGCTGTAACACAGACTGCTACAGGAGATATTTACTGCCACCAGTATCTAGAAAGACTCAAAAGAATTTTCTAGATATTGAATTTGGTTAAAAAAAAATGTTTTGGTTTTTGGTTCAGTGGGTAGATTATTCAGAAATTTTACTCAAGTAGCAGTAGCGATACTTCATAATTAAAATACTCCTACAAGTACATTTTAAAAAAAAGTTGCTTAAGTAAGTGTACCTGAGTATAAGTGGTGTTTTTCTGTTTGGCTGCAGGGCCCCTTCCTGTTCCCGGACTCCTCAGGCCTCTCGGATGACTCCCAGTCTGGAGCCAGCCACCTCTGGCCCACCATGATCCCTCCGCGCTACTCCCCGCCTCACGAACACCCCGACGAGAAACCGCCGCCGTACAGCCCGTAGGCCGCCTCCAAGCGATGGAAACACCTGAGGACGCGTCAGGCTTTTCTTCACAAACTCTGAACGATGCGTTGAAGAAAAGAAAGGCGAGGGAAGGACGACCACAGCGCCGGCTAGCAGGACTAGCGCTAGGACTCGCTCTGGCCGTTTCTGTGCGTCCATATCTGAGAGAGAGACGCAACCTGCTCACCGGCAGGTTTGTTTACACATCTATCTGCCTTAATGCATACGGACTCCGAACACTGCGCCATTTAAAGACTCTTCTCCTGTACAGAAACTTTCCTCCAGCTCATACGTTCTTCATACGTTCGTCATTAATGGAAAGTAAAAAAAAAAAAAAAAAGCCTTTCTGCCTCCACTGGAGCAGAAGAAATTGACTGAAAGAGACTTTATAGCTGGAAGCTTCGGAGTCCAGATAGGAGTCAGGGTGAGAGCCCAACAAATCATTTCTGAATTAGTTTCTAAACGTCTCTGACTGTAACCAGAAGGAAATGTTTAATGAAGGCGTTACATGCTTGTGTTTGTACAGCAGCATGTTGTAGTTAGCAGCACCGCTAGGCCTAAAGCAGATCCTGATATTTATTTCTGTTCTCTTCTGTGTGGTGAACAGAGCAACGCTATTCAGGAAATAAACTATTGAATCTACTACAGTAGCTGCTGAGGAGACACATTTAACTCTATTTATTCTATTTCTACCAAAAGCTGTGAAGCAGAAGTGATTAAATACGTTCAGGAGGAATAAACCCGTGTTCTGTTTGTATCAGGAAGTTTGAATTTCTGCTGAAAGGAATTTAAAATTCAACGCTGTCATGTTACGAAATGCAGTGAAACTTTCAGAAATATACTCTTCTGATAGCATCCATCCATCCATCCATCCATCCATTCATCCATCCATTCATCCATCCATTCATCCATTCATCCAAGTTGTTCCCAGACCTAGTTGGTGTAAATTTAAAATAAGCTGAACACATATTATGTTGAAATGCAAAATGCATCTCAATAAATTCAAAGATCTCCATAAGTTCATTTATTTTATAAATTGATTTTATAAATTCATTTATATATGTATATATATCTATATCTATCTATCTATCTATCTATCTATCTATCTATCTATATATATATATATACACAGTCCAGTCACATTAATGTGACCATCTGTCAAAAGCCAGAATAACCACCTTTCGCAGAGCGAACTGCTACGAGACGTGCAGGAAGAGAGTCACTTAGGTCCCTGAAGGTCTTCTCTGGGATGTTGAGCCATGCCGACTCTAATGCCGTGGCCAGCTGCGCTAGATTACGCGGTTGAGGATCCATGGCGCGAACAACTCGATCGAGATGGTCCCACAGATGCTCGATTGGGTTTAAGTCAGGTGAGTTTGCTGGCCAGGGGAGGACGGTAAACTCATCCTGGTGCTCTTCGAACCACGCACGTACACTGGCAGCTGTATGGCACCTCGCATTGTCCTGCTGGAAGATGCCATCATCCTGAGGAAAAACAATGCGCATGTAGGGGTGGACATGGTCCGCAAGGACAGATGCGTACTTGTATTGATCCATCGTGCCTTCCACAATAATCAGTGAACCCAGAGAATGCCAGGAAAACATTCCCCAGACCATAATGCTCCCGCCTCCAGCTTGGACCGTTCCTGCAATGGTTGCAGGGTGGTTCCTTTCAGAGGTTTCACGCCTTATACGCCAACGTCCATCTGTCCGATGGAGCATAAAACGCGATTCATCTGAAAACGCTACCTGTCGCCACTCAGTGGACGTCCAGCTGCTGTACTGGCGTGCAAATTCTAGCCTTCGTCGTCGATGAACACCAGTCAGCATAGGTGCACGAACCAGGCGTCTGCTTCGGAGGCCCAGACGCAGCAATGTTCGCTGAATAGTGGTTTGGGAGACACTTGTGGTAGCCCCTTGGTTCATTTTAGTGGTCAGTTGCTCAACGGTAGCCCGTCTATCTGCCCGAACGCATCTCCGCAACCGTCGTTCGCCTCTGTCATCTATGGCCCGTGGTGCACCACATTTGCCACGTCGTTGATTTTGGACAGTCCCATTTTGCCATGCACGGTACACTTTTACCACGGCGGCACGCAAACAGTTCACAAACTCAGCCGTTTCGGAAATGCTTCCACCCTTGGCCCGAAAGCCAATGATCATGCCCTTTTGGACGTCGGATAAATCGCTTCGTTTCTGCATTACGCCAACGATTGAAATGTTTTCCGAAGCCCACACACACCCTTTATATACGCTCAACTGCACTGTGCTGCCACCTGCCTTCTGTGATTGGTTATTTAACTCTGAAGTGGAAAGTACGTGGTGGTCACATTAATGTGACTGGACTGTGTATATATATATATATATATATATATATATATATATATAGATAGATAGATAGATAGATATACACATCTTCAAGACTGATGATAATGGCTTACATCAGGTGAAAACGCAAAACTTTATCTCTAAAATAACATAAATTAAAAATTGCTTAATGCTGAGTTATGTCACTGACGCAAAATTCACATTTTGCACATTTTTATGCTTCTATTCGGATCTCAACTGCTTCTAAAAACAACACAATTACGTAGGTATACCTACGTAATTGTTCTTTGGTTACCTAGCAACCCAATCCCAGCTCCAGCACATCTGGTTTTACCGCTGTACAATGGCTGCTGGAAAAGACAAGGGATTGCTATTGACTTATCTTACAGAAACCACTTGCTGCATTCTCGTTGGTTGTGCAGGAGGCTCCACTTCGGCTTTTCAAAGACGTACAGTTGTACAACTGCGCATTTGTTTGCAGCCTTTGTCACGTGTGAGTGTAAATGCCAGAAGCAAATTAATTAGATTTAAAGTGACAAGGCGTCCTAAAACAGCTCATCCTGAAATAGGCAAAACTGAGCAGATTAAAATTTCATTATCTTAAGAATGAGTTTGTACAAAAAACATAGACCGATCCTAACAACAGGTCACCTTTAAGCAACACAAGATTATTGATAAACTTCCCAAACATATTAATGGAAAGTTTAGTGGAAGAAAAGGCGGTGTTCTTGAAAAAGCAACAGGAATAACTGGAGATGCTGATTTAATCTTCCAGTAGGACGTAGTATTTACCCACACTGCCAAAATTACTGATACCTTCGTTAATGACCATAGTAACACTGTGATACTTGATTGGATCAAACGGGCCTGATCAGAACCACATAGAGAAACTATACGGTACATGAGAATATATGTAAATAGGCTTACATTTCTGCTTTTTAATTATTTTAAATTACATTCATTCTTTGTTGGGGTTTGCCATTATCACAGGGGTGTCCAAAGTGCGGCCCGGGGGCCTTTTGTGGCCCTCTGAATGATTTTTTTATGGCCCAAAAGGAGCAAATCTGCTTAAATGGCTGATGCAGATGGACACTTGTTCAACATTTTTACAACTACATAACATCTTAAAAAAATATCAGGTACACAAAATAGATTTGCATTTATTAATTTTTTTTATTTATTTATTTAATCTTAATTTTAGAGTAATTAGAACCGAAAACATTCACCAACTTTTTCCCAAAAAATTTTTTTACTTCTGATATAAGAAAACAATCAATCCAAAAAATTTTGAAGCTGTGGAACCTTTTAGAATAATTTTCCATATTCTACAAAAATCTGTCCATTTTCCTGATTTTAATAAAATTTAAATAGTTTAGTTTATTATTGAGCAGCTAAAATAATAATAAAAAGAACATCAAAAGTTTATTTTAAAAAAACTGGACAACTTTCTCCCTCCTGGTGAAAACACTGGACTCCACTGCATTATCATCTAAATAAACACAAAAAGCTTTAAATACATGGTTTTTATTTCACATTTCCAACATTCTGATCTGTTGAGATGCATTTGCTTTATGTTCTCACGAATCGCCGAGTCCTGCTGGTTTTCCAGCTGGACTCGCATCATTCCCATTTCAGTGTCACATCATCTTCTCCAATCAGTGCTGGATTCACTGATCTGGTTTAAAGAGAAACTGAAGTGTAAACGCACATCAGCTTCTGGTTTACACTTCAGTCTGGAGCAGATGGACGTTTCTTCCCACCGACAAATCATTTGTGATTCATGTGGTTTTTCTTTCTGCTTCACCAAAGCTGACAGGGTGACTGTCCAGAGTTCTCTGCTGATATTACAAATAAAAAAATGTTGGTTTTGATCTTTGGTTAATCTGCTTGTTTTATTGGTTTAATTGGATTTTGTAGAAACTATTTATGAATAGGTGGTGGATTAAACTGGGTTTTTACACTTTAACCTTACAGTAAAATTGAAGGAATGTTTCAGCTTTGGAGATAAAAACGACCCAAACCAATGGATACAGTTTCAATTCACTGTTATATATTATTTATTACTATTATTAATATATTTTAATATTCTACAGCAGAAAA
The DNA here is from genome assembly GCA_033032245.1 of Poecilia picta. NCBI lineage: Eukaryota > Metazoa > Chordata > Actinopteri > Cyprinodontiformes > Poeciliidae > Poecilia > Poecilia picta. The sequence continues at coordinate 9,408,103 of CM065362.1, forward strand.
TTTTTAAAATGTTTTCTGGTGCTTAGGAAATAGAAATACTTTAGATTATTTTTACTAACCTAATAAAGGAGAAATTTGTCTCTTTACTTCAGACAGTGATGATTAAAATGCCCTTTCATTGTTTTTAAATATCTGGTTTGAACTGTAAAAACACTTTCCAAGTTTAAATTTTTAATCAAACGGTAGATTGGACTTTATCATAAAATATCAAGGACTTTCCAAACCTTGAAAGTACCTAAAATAAATTCAAGGATTTCTCAAACGAAGCCTGATTATATTAGCTACGTAAAGTGAAACAGATAATGCTTCACTTTTCAAAATATCTGATAAATTTAGATTTTTTTCAGTATTTTACGCAACTCTGTCTTTATTATAAAAAAATACAAAAATATTCAACAGAAAACCCATGAATAATTTTGTTTCCACAATTCTTCAGCACAAAAACCTATTTTTATAACCTAAAGGTCTTTTGGTTTCTATTTAATGCCGTGCTTCTGCAAATTTAAACTACAGTTTTTCAAAAAGCATGTTACACAATGAAACCTCACATCATACACAATAGTTAATCCATTTATTGAAGAACAATCTGTAGCATTTAATCTGAAAACATTACAGATTGGTTTCAAGCTTGAGCTCTACCTTTACCTGCAAGAAGACAATTCTAATTTCTGACATAATGTAAAAAAAAAAAAAACACCTGGAAATTTAAGTGCGAAATACTAATAAATCTCAGTTAAAATCCCTACCTTTACATTTAAAATAATACAAAACAAATCCATCTTACACTATGCTAGTAAGCAACCCAATGAAACTATACAAATTTTCCTGCCACAAGACCCAGATGTGGCAACAATGACATCATGAAAAAATATATTTTACAAAACAAAAAATCCTAAACTCATCATCAGAAGGTCCTTCTTTTAACAGGTGAAGCATCGAGTTGATTTAATATTTGAACAATCTTATTGCATTTTATAATTTGTATTTAACACATTTCTTTAAGAACACACAAAAAAGAAAAAAAAAAACGCGGTAAAATATGTATATTTAGGGTAGAAGACACAAAAAAGACGCCTGGATCGATAAATGAAACGGTTATTGAAACTGTCGTCGGTCAGCAGCGTTTAACCGTTTTAGACATCATGGCCTAAATGTTACAAATACATTCATCTCACATTTCAACATGAAACATGCTATGTGATTAATAAAGATTTTTAAAAGTCTCATCTTTAACTTGTAGTAGAGTCAGTTAATTGAACGGCACATTATTCTGTTGCATGATCAAATCAACGTGAAATCAGTGATTAGCAGATTCAGAGTTTCTATGTTACAAAGTTTAACACCAGATTAATTTACCTGGAAGCAAACACATGAGGAGGTGTGTGTGTGTGTGTGTGTTCTCTGAGGGTGTGGAAAATGTTGAATAATTTTCTAAAAGATACATAATCTTTTACCATAATTTTCCAACAATACTGAGAAACAATTGGGCAAAGTTTCACATTTGCAACAAAATCTGAAAGTTCAAGCGGTTTTACCTCGACTTCTTTGAACCTTTAGAAACAAGGGAAAATAAATTAAGAACAGTTAGACTTTCCTAAAAGCCTTAAAGCTACAGTATGCAACTTCTAGATTAAAAAATAAGTTTTTAAATATTTGTTAAAACAGATAATCTGGGTCTTCTCACAGAAACTACAGAAACACACTGTTCAGTCAGAAACAACCAATCAGAGCCAGGAGGAGGGGCTTAGCGCTGTCAATCACCCTGTCTGCTATGTAAAGCTTCTTCCCAACAGCAGAGCCCATCATGAATGCTAAGGCTAGTTAGCATGGCCACCAATGATGGTGGAGAAAGTTTTCCTGTAATGATGAAAAAAATAACATTTTTCAATTTGAATTCTGATATTAAAGTTAGAATTTTGACTTTGACCTCAGAAGATCCATCCATCCATCCATCCATTTTCTGTTCACCCTTGTCCCTTAGTGGGGTCAGGAGGAGCTGGTGCCTCTCCAGCTAACGTTCCGGCCCAGAAGCGGGATCACCTGGACAGGTCGCCAATCTGTCACAGGGCAACACAGAAGATCAAAGTCAGAATTCTAAGATCAAAGTCAGAATTCAAAGATCAAAGTCAGAATTCAAAGATCAAAGTCAGAATTCAAAGATCAAAGTCAGAATTCAAAGATCAAAGTCAGAATTCAAAGATCAAACTCAGAAAAGATCAAAGTCAGAATTCTAAGAAAAATCAGAATTCCAAGATCAAAGTCAGAATTCCAAGAAAAATCAGAATTCCAAGATCAAAGTCAGAATTCCAAGATCAAAGTCAGAATTCAAAGATCAAAGTCAGAATTCAAAGATCAAAGTCAGAATTCTAAGAAAAGTCAGAAATCAAAGATCAAAGTCAGAATTCTAAGAAAAGTCAGAATTCCAAGATCAAAGTCAGAATTCAAAGATCAAAGTCAGAATTCAAAGATCAAAGTCAGAATTCCAAGATCAAAGTCCAAAGTCAGAATTCCAAGATCAAAGTGAATTCTAAGAAGGGTCAGAATTCCAAAATCAACGTCAGAATTGAGGAAAAGGGCAGAATTTTTTTTCTCAGCGGCCCTGATCCACTCCTGTACCCGCCTCCTGGTTCTGATTGGTTGTTCTTGATTAATGTTTTCAGAGGCAACAGCAGCACAGAGATTGATTTTCCCACAGATCGTCTGTCTCATACCATTATAACAGCTTTAACAAACATGTAACTTAACTGACTTTTTTCTTATTATAAAACTTGCATACTGTAGCTTTAATTTGGGGTAGGTTTAGACTGAATCACAAAACATGATCTGAATTGGAGGACGAACACAGAGTTAGCGTAACCGAGAAGGCACAGGATATCCGGCGGGCTGATTGCTTCCCAGCGGCTCTACGGTGTGATGTACTCGAACTCCATGGGTCCCTGCGTCGACGGCGACTCGGAGTCCGGCTGCATGGGAGCGCCCGGCTCGGTGAACAGGTCGTCCCAGTACATCCCGCTCTGCGCCGAAGAGTGCATGGCCTCCATTTCGGTGGGGCTCATCTCCTGCATGCTGCCGTCCTCCGATATGAACGGCGTTCCCGGCAGGTCGGTCACGTACGACTTCTTCTTCGACCTGCACGGCAGCAGGCGGTACAGGTTGTTGTCACCGTCGTCTTTCTGCTTCCTGCCGCTCGGGTCCTGATTGTGGACTTGCTTGCAGTGGTGGGACAGAACCTGGTAGTTCTGGAACATGTCGTTGCACAGCAGGCACTGGTACCGCCTCTCGCCCGTGTGGCACACTTCGTGTTTAGTTCTGTACTCCGCCAGGGCGAAGACCTTGTTGCAGAAGCGACACGGGTACTTCTTCTCCCACGAGTGGGTGTTGAAGTGACGCCGCAGACTCGTGATGCACACATACGGGCGCTTGCACACGGCGCAAACGTAGAAAGTCTTCCCATCCATAATCAGCTCGTAGTGATCGTCCAGCTCCATTTTGTTCTTCTTCCTGTTCGGACTGACTGTCGGCGACAGCGCCGTCTGGTCGAAGGCCTTTTTGGGCGTCACCATTAAAGCTCTTTTCCCTTTGTTGGGTTTCGATCCTCCTTCTCCTGGGTCTTCTTTCATTTGGACGATGTCGTACGTGTCCTCTCCGATGTTGGCGTAAACTTTACATCCGGATGAAAGCGAATCGATTTCCGCGCCGGTGTTGAGGGTCACCGTCTGTTTCGCCTCTATAGTTCCCTTGACGCTGCTAGCGGAGACTCTGGAAACATCCAGAAGCCGTATTTTGGGATCGCCGTCCTGGGATGAAGCAGCGACTTGCTTCTTGTGGACTCCCAATATGTCGGTGCTTTCACTGGTCGGCCGCGGTGTGAGGCTGCCTGGTTGGACGTGCGTCGCCGGGGAGTTACTGGAGCTGCGGTCCGAACTGTTCACCTGACACTTTGCGCCGTTGGTTTCCGGCGTGGCGGCTGCTTTCCCTGCATCCTCCGCCGCAACATGATTCGAATCTTCGCTCTGTTTGGGTTCAACGTTTTCCGATTCCACTTTTTCCAAATCGATGATGTCAGAAGGGTTGGCCTTGAGACTCGCTGCTCTGGTTTGAGCGTCGGTGCAGGAGACGAACACTACATCGTCGCCCTCCTCCTCGTTCTCCCGGGTTTCTTTGTCTGATTGAATTCCTCTGCGGAAATGGAGAAGGACTCCGTGATGACGGGCATAGTCTCCGTGGAGGCGTCGCTCTTGCTTCCCGTCTCCTGGGACAAACCCGACAGACCTTTCACTTGCGACAGCGGCGAATGCAAGTTCGCAATAAACTTTACTCCCAGGATCTTTCCGGCGCGGATGAGTTCCTCCAGCATGTCGGAGCGGACGCGGATGATCCTGGAGCTGTAGATGTAGTTGAGGATGTGCTCAAAGATTTCTGGCCGGATGAAGTTGAGCTCGATGACTTGACCGGCGACCGCAAAAAGCTGGTGAAAGTACGTGCTGGAGGCCGACAGGATTGTTTTGTGCGCTCTGAATTTCTTGTCCTGTATGATGATGGTGATGTCACAAAACAAGCCATTGCTCCGCTGCTCGTTCAGAGACTTGAGGACAGCTGCTGAATACTGCGTGTCGGTCGCAGATATCAGCTTTAGGCTCGGCATGGCTGCAGAAAGAGAGGAGGAAGAAACAAAAACAGAATCAAATCAGAGTCCAATGAGTCTGTGTGGTCACCAGTTGTGTTGCCATTAACCATAAAGATGCGCAAAGTGAAATTACGAAAAATGTATTTGCTTAATGGAAACTCACAAAGTTTGGTAAAAATTGAGGTGGTTTTTCAGTCGTACTGAAATGGAAAAAAACTTCCAAAACTGCAACAGAAACACTGTTTTTGCATAGCAGTCACATCAATAGTTAGGTGTTACTACTGGCAAAAACGACAGGGAAGACAACAGGAAGTAGTAGGAGGAAGATGGTTTGTTTTTGTGGACAATGAGCAGCTGGATCCAGTTTTCACAGCATCCCACAGTTCATAGAAAGTCGTCATTCTAAAATGTTGAATATATAACTTTTCTGTAAAATTGTTGATTACAATTTACCCAAAACATCGCACATGTAGCTGCTCCCAAATATCAGCGGCTTGTTGCTCCAACGCCTGAATAAGACGGCGACTTCTCTCATGTAACTGTTTACATCTGTCGCTGGCACGACTTTTAAAGACGTATCCAAGCTTATTCACGTGTATTATTTTAATTTCTTATTTAGTGGAAATTATGTTTTTCAATGAACATTAGCAGAATAGTGGCAACATTTTGCACACACTTCTAATGAAAACGCAGCAAGTTAGAGCAACTTCTAATCCGTTTATTTTCCAGGCACCTTAGTCATTTATTATCACAGAACAAGAATAACTCCCCATGCAACAGATATGAAATTATATCCAGAGTTCAATATAGAGAAAAATGTCAATGTTCAACCATAAACTTAAATGTAAAATTTTATTGGGATTTAATGAGATAGAACAGAACAACAAAGTACTGCTTAATGGTAAACCTGATACAATTAATCAATTAAGCAAATGATGAACTGAAATAAGCTTAATAATTTCCAGTCAGATTAATAATTTTTGAATGGCAAATTTGTTTCAATAAACATCAAAAAACAGTTTATTAATGGTTCAGTTGTGTTTATTTCTGTTTTCCTTTGTTTTTGGTTGTCAAGTTTTAATTTTGATAGTTATAGTGTGGACTGTTCTTTAAAAAAAAGTTTATCAATCTTTGAAAGGGCAAACTTGCATTATTATCCCACCATCAATATATAAACGCTAGAAAAGGGTCAGACGTTATTGTGACAAGTCACAATAACTTCTGGAAGAATGTGTCATTGTTATTGTAACATGTTTATCTGCCACATCCAGGGAATGTTCTGTTTAGAAAGTTATGCAATGTCTGCATATTACAAGTAGGGCAAAAAGTTCAGCTTTGATCCAATCGCACAACTTGGTTTGCAGCAAACTGCAAGCAGGAGCTCCTGTTGCTTTCATTCAACAATAGCTCTGTTCCCACCAGTGTTGTATAGTAACAACGTAAAAACACTTCACTACTTTACTTAAGTATATTTTGGAGTACTTCATACTTTCCTGGAGTATGAACATTTTTGATAACTTTCACTTTTACTTCACTATATTTCCGAACTTAATTTCATACTTTTACTCTGATACATTTTCAATGTGTGGTTTAGTTACTAGTTACAAAACAAAGAGAGAGAGAAACGAGAGAAACGCTCATGTTTTGACCCCACCTACTGATTGACTGCTACAAAGTTGGACACTAATGGAGCCCCATACAACATGAACCACATATAAATATGTGGTTCATGTAAGAAGATGGTTCAGTTGTAAAGCAGGTTAAATAACCTTGTAGGTAAAGAACCTAATTTTCTTAACTAAATGATGCCTGCAGGTTTATCTATTAGCAGGTTTAAATTTGCCTGGACTTGGTTGTGTTTATTACTTTAACTGTATTTGATAAGTTTACCAAATATAAAAAATGTCATTCAAACTGCATTTGCCTTGTTTTACTTTTTACTTATACTTTTCATTACATTACTTGAGTTCATCCATTTTTACAGTAATTTCCAAACTTAAGTACAAGAAAATTCAGATACTTTAAGACTTTAACTCAAGTAACATTTCAGTCAGTGACTTGGACTTTTACCAAAGTCATATTTTGGAGAGGAACCTAAACTTTTACTTGACTCTGAGACTTCAGTACTTTATACAACACTGCTTCCTACCACTCTTCCATAAATGCTAGTTCAATCTTCTAACGACGGACTGAACAATGTTCTAGCTTTAGATATGATTCTGTAACAGAACCGTGCTTTAATTTTTACTCTCCCGTTTGTTCACTGAGACTTTTACTGAACAGCTGTATTCCTACAGAATGAATTAAAAACAGGTGGAATAACTATTAATTTACTGACATCTGAAGGCAATTTGGCTGCGCTGGATTTTATGTAGGAGTATCAGATAATAGGGGATTGAATACAAATGCACATTATTCTGTTCAGATCTTTCTTTGTAATAGAAAAATATAAGGCAAGCAAACATTGTTTGCCTTCCTCCTCGCGATTACGCAAAATCCAACTGACATCAATGAAACAGCGTGAAGTTCAAGAGGTGAGTAGACATTTAAATGTCCTACAAATAATTATTTAAAAAGGGACACAGGGAAATAATTTCACAGGCTCTTAAATAAACCTATCCAAGAGCTTTTGGAGAACTAAAACAATTAGCTTTCCTGCGCTAATGGTTGCTTAGTGATAGTACAGTTTTATTAATAATACGGCAATTGCTACATTTTAATTCGTGTAATATCATAGAAACTACCTTTATTAAAACAGGCTATGTCGGTTTTATAAGTATTGTATAATCGGTCTGTAACGTATTCGTATCTAAATATTCAGTCGCTGCTGTTAGCTTGCTAACAAAGGTAACGATGACTTCTCTCTAATGAAGAGGAAGCGCGGCCTCCTGCTTAGCATCCTGTTAGCATGCGGGTTTTTAATTACACAAAACGGGTGAAGAAATAACGCAGCGGCTCTATTTTTATACACAGAAAATGGTAATTAAATATTTACCTGCAACCCCGATGCCCGACCCAAATCTAAACCTGCAAGTTGTCAAAAAAGCTGGAGTGTAAATAATTACCTTCGCTGCCGACTGACAACAGACCGGAAATTTCCTGCAGACAGCTGCACCACCGGAAACCTTCAAAATAAAAGTACCTAAACTTGAGATTACTTTTCCAGTAAAAAAAAAAAGTTAATTTTATGAGAATATAATGGTTCATAGATGAGAATACATGTTTTGAAACCACACACTTATTTTATGATTTTGATTAAAATCATAAATTTTAATCAAAACATGATTAAAATTTATTGTGACCCTCGACTAAATTTTGGTATTCATTGGATACCACTGTTTTGATTTTTCTTTTTCTTTTTCCAAAGAAAATACAACAAAACAAGTCAAAAGCATTAGAAGTTTTCTAAAAGTTAGGAATATGGACAATATTAAAAGTGAGTCCATAGTGTTTTTAATAATGCCAAAGGACGAATGTGATTATATTTACTTTTGAATGGATTTTATAAGGGGGGGGGGAGGGAGGATGCATTCATTAACAATATTTTAAAAATCAGAAAGCGGTCAAGATCAGCAGACTGCTCTAAAATGCTTTTAACTATTTGGTTTTAAGACCTTTCTGACATTTGCAAGAGAATAATTTTATCTGACATTTGCAAGAGAATAATTTTTATCAAAGCCATTTTATCAAATGGCTTTGATAAAATTAACTAAGGGAAAGATTTAATGTTTTTATATTTCTTTGTTCATAATAAACATGGGCTGAGCACATCAGTAAAAGCGAGAAAATACTTAAAATATTTATTTTAAATATTCTTTTTGAAATAAGAGTCTGAGCCTCATCTCCCTAAAATAAGGACCCAATTTTGCTTTGCTAAAAGTGTCAGTTTTTTGTTTTTTTACTAAAAATCTTTTGGTAAGGAAGAGGTGGTAATTTTATTTATTTATTCATTAATTTATAGCAAAGCCACATTTGGGGAAAATAACATGGGCCATTTTCAAAACAGTAGGAACTATTGTTCGGTGGGTTCGGAAGGCAGAGGGAACCTTTTAAGTGTTGGACCACTTATCTCTTCCTGTTATTGGTTGCGCACTAAAATAGAAAGCCGTATCTCCTGTCTTTCTCTCTGTTTTCACTTAATTTTGTAACTTTATTAAGCAGTAAGTCCTCGGAGGCCAGACGGGATGCCTCTGTCTGACGGTCCAGCTCGGACGGCGGCAGGGACTCTCCGAACCCCCGGGCCCGGAGACCCCGTACGCGATCCCGCAGCCGAAACCGTAGCCGAGAGCGCAGCCTGTCTCCGGACAGCTTTGGGCCCAAACTCCCGAAGCCCCGCAACAAGGAGCGGGAGCGAGAGGATCGGGAGCGTCGCTTCAAAGAGGCGAGAAACATCCGAAGATTCCGCATCGGGAGTCCCGGTCGGAGCCGCTCCAGATCCAGATCCAGATCCCGGGATCGCCATAACAACAGCACCAACAACAACCACGGCCACTGGTCCGAGCAGCGCGATGGAAAACATGGCGACTATTACTACCAGCAGCAGAGGGACGACGTCCAGAGGCAGAGGCAGGAGGCTTTCATCGCCAGGTGGGAAAGATCCAGTTCGTGTTCACGGAAAGCCGTTTCCTTGGTGATCTGTGGTTGTTTGATTCCTGTTTCCGCCGCACATCAACGTGAGCTGGGCCTCTGATGGTCCATCTTCTTTACATTTGACGCCAAATCTGACCCGCTGCTGCGTTATCCCTGCTAAAGAACTGAAGCACCATAGCGTGACTCTGTTTTACCTACCGTGGTCCTGCTGAGTTTTCTCTATATGTCTGCATAATCAATCAATCAATCAATCATCAATCAAATTTTATTTGTATAGCACATTTCAGCAGCAAGGCATTTCAAAGTGCTTTACACCATTTAAAATGGAAATGAAAACAGAAATAGACAGATATTGAAAAAGATTAGAAGATAGAAACGTTATTAAAAGTAAAACTTAAAAGTGAAAACATTTTAAAACATCTCAAACCTCGACATCATACAAGGATTCAAACCTCAGCGTTTTTGTATCTTGCAAGGATTGAAGGCATTTCAAAGTGCTTTTCACAATTTGAAATAAAAATAAAAAACAGAACAAGACAGAGTTTGAAAAAGATTTAAAGAGTTAAAATCATTATTAAAAGTAAAAACATTCAGTCTATCCATAAGCAACTCTAAACAGGTGGGTTTTAATTTGAGATTTAAAGACACTCAGTGTTTCAGCTGTTTTACAGTTTTCTGGAAGTTTGTTCCAAATCTGTGGTGCGTAGAAGCTGAAAGCTGCTTCTCCTCGTTTGGTTCTGGTTCTGGGGATGCAGAGCAGAATCAGAACCAGAAGACCTGAGGGGCCTAGACGGTTGGTACGGCACTAGCAGATCTTTAAGGTATTGTGGTGCTAAACCGTTCGGTGATTTATAAACTAACAACAGTATTTTAAAGTCTATCCTTTGAGCTACAGGGAGCCAGTGTAGAGACTTTAAAACTGGTGTTATGTCTCTATTTTCCTGGTTTTAGTGAGAATGCGAGCAAAATCGTGACCAGGCATGAAATATTTCACTCAGTCTGCAGTAGGGCTGTATAATAATATTGATATCGCGATATATATTAATCGATATTTTCTTAGAAAGAAATCTATATTCATCCTTAAGTATCGTAACGTCCAACTGTCACCTTGTTCACTCACTGCTTGCTGCACCAGGTCATCAGGCTTAGAGTGATTCCTTCAGATGTTCAGGTTTAAAAGGTATCAAACTATTCAGAGCAGGAACTTGGTTCACTTTATTTACTTTACTAATGCATGTCAGCTACAGTTTGGACTGTTTCAACTAAAAGAAACATGTTTTCTCTCCACTTCTTTGATTCATTTTGTCCAGCTGTTCACTTTAAGTCTGTGTCCAACCAGAGCCAGGTATTGTGTAGTTGGTGCTTTTAATCAGTTTTCAGTTAAATTAATTCAATCCAACTTTAGAACAGTCACAAAATGTCACCAAAATCACTCTGTCCCTCTAAAATCTTTCAGAAAATCGCAAAATGTATTGAATTGTATCCTTTGCTGAATATCGCAATATATATCGTATCGTGGGCAAAATATCATGTATCATATTGTGAGATTATTGTATCACTACAGCCCTAGTCTGTAGTGAATCTATGTAATATGCGTTTCAGTTCCTCAAATTAACTTCTTCACAATATTCAAATTTTCTGAGCGATGCCTGTAGACGTTACCATTGTCTTCTAGGTTGTTGTGGGTAAATGATGCTCTTCTCGCTTTTACAGCTGTGTGTTGAAAGTAAGTAAGTAAGTAAAAACTTTATTAATCCCATAGGGAAATTAAGATTGTCTGCTGCTCACACACACACACACACATTAATTCACATACACACAGCATTAAGAAAATCATACAGTTTACACACATTAAAAGTAATCTAGTAAAGGAACTTAAATACAATAAAATAAGTACATTAAAAAAAAAATACATCATTCCCCTCCCTTCGCCCTCCCAGAAATCGCATTGTGGAGCCTAATGGCCCGTGGGACAAAGGAGTTTTTAAACCTCTCAGTGAGAGAAACCTGCCACTGCTGAAGCTCCTCTGGTTGGAGAAAACCGTATACAGCGGATGGCTTGTGTTCTCCAGGACCGGACTGAGTTTAGACAGTGTCCTCTGTCCCACCACCGTCTCCACAGACTCCAGGTTCACACCAACCACAGAGCAGCTCTCCGGATGAGGCGGTTCAATCTCTGTATGTCCCTCTTCCTTGCACTGCCCCCCCAACAAACAGCTGCATAGAATATAACAGTGGAAACAATGGAATTATAAAACATGCAAAGGAGCTTAGAGCCCATTGAAGGAGGCCAGTCTCCTCAAGAAGTACATTCTACTCTGTGCTTTCCTGTATACATTGTCTAGGCTTTAAGTTGTCCCTTAATCTTTCTATTTTTGGATCATACACTGCAAAAACACAAACCTCAGAAATAGGAAGGATTCATTGACTTAAACAAGCTTGTATATCTTTCTAAAAAGTTATTTGTATGTTGGTTTTTTTCAAGTGTTTGCGCTATAGATTAAAAAAACTTGGTAAGATTTTGTGTTTTTGAAGTGCATCTTCAGCAGTATTACTACGCGATGTTTGAATTTGGGAATTTGATTTATCGGCAAACCCTTTTTTAACCTAATGACAACTCTCTCTAGTCTGTCTGCTGTGTTTTCACAATTATTTTTGTTCTCTCTAACAAAACTACAAGGCCTTCAGAAAACATAATTTATGTTTTTTTCTTTTTTGATGCGTTCCAGGCGTCTACAGGAGCGGGAGCGGATCGGTGAGCTCGGTTGTCCTGAAGTCTGGGGATATTCTCCAAGAGTGAAAGAACCAGAGTGAGTGAAGAAAACCCATCATCAATGTTCTCTACGTTTCTGCTTTGGAGGAACGTTTGTGTTGATTATGGCTTCTCTCTCCATCAGCTCTGATGAATTCACACCAGTTGAGGAAGATGAGAAGAACAGCAGCTCAGAATCCAGCTCAGAGGGTAGGAACTGTTTGACTGGAAATTATTTCTGATACCATTCCTATAAAAAGTATGGATGTTTTACACTTTTTGTTGCTTTCATAACTCAATAATGAGCAACAAAATCTGCCTCTGACCTAATTTTATTGAATCAGGTCCGACAGTTTTAATAGGGATGGATATTTATACAATCACTTATTTCATACTAAATGTTTTTATTTTGTAGAAATCAGAGTAATTTGACCAAAATTAAAAATTTTGACAGAAATTTTTCTGTCAAAAAGCCAGATTTTGTTTCTCGTGACTCATTTGTAAAAGCAACAAAATGGTAAACCATCCAGTACATGCAGATTGTATGTTGCAATATAATTTACTTGCAAATCTTGAGAACCTGTATTTAGCTCTAAGCTATTTTGTCTCTACTTTACAGAGGAAAAGAAGAAGAAGAAAAAGAAGAAGAAGAAGTCTAAGAAGAGAAAGACCAAGAAACACTCTGAGGACAGCGAGTTGGAATCGGATTCAGAAGGTGAAACATTTTAATTTCTTTATCCAACAAATCTGATCGTCTTATGACTTTTATAAGCTGAAATGTCTTTACTTTCCACAGAAGAAGAAGAAGCAAAAAAGAAGAAAAAGAAGAAGAAAAGCAAGAAGTAGGTTCTCATTTGCCAGACTAATAACGCTCTGGTACGTCTTTGTTGTGATCGATGAAACACCTCGATTTTGTTGCAGGTCGAAGAAGTCCAAGAAGAAGAAGGCGAAGAAGAGCCGGAAAGAGTCCAGCGACTCCAGCAGCGAAGAGTCAGAGGAAGAGGAAGAGGAAACTGGCGGTCTGATGTGGGTGGAGAAAACCGGCGTCGACGAGAACGTCGTCGGTCCGGAGGCGCCGCTCACTCATCTGTCACAGGATGACAAACCGCTGGAGTGAGTCTCTTTTGCTTTCTCATTTCCCTGCAGATGTCTTCTGGAACCGACTCATGCAGTTTATTTGTTTGTGAGTTTCGTGTTTGTGAAACTCCCGTTGTTTTGCGTCTTCCTCCAGCTTCGGTCACGCCCTGCTGCCGGGTGAAGGTGCTGCCATGGCGGAGTACGTGAAGGCGGGCAAACGGATCCCCAGAAGAGGAGAAATCGGTCTGACGAGCGACGAGATCGCAAACTTCGAGAAGTCTGGTTACGTCATGAGCGGCAGCAGGTGAGCAAAATCTAGAAGTGAATTAGAGCTGGGATGAGTAATTGTGATGAATTCAATAATTATCAACTAACACCAATACTGGATAATACAGACTCTAAAAAGAGGCAATTTGCTGGAAGAACAACAGACTTAGAGCGGTAATTAAGACAAAGCTGTTCAAAAATATAAATTTAAATGTATTTTTAAGAAGAAAAACCTTTTTAGTGTGTAAATATGTTCAGCTCAGAACTGCTCTAGTGGTTAGGTTTTGGCTTCAGAAGTAGTTTTAGCTACAAGTGATCAATAAGTCACTAATTGACATGTTATTGCATTTTAGGTAATATTGATTAATTGATTTCTTTGCATTTTTAGGCATTTCTAATATAAAATCAGATTAAGTGGCTAAATAATAGCTGAAGAATGTGAGAATTATGTTCAGATTGTCAGAATAATTGATAGAATAATCAGTTATTAAAATAATTTAGTGGCAGCCTGGTATGAATAGGACATTTTCTCTATGTATGACAAATATTCATCTGTGTAGTGTTTTTCTTGCAAAAGTGTTCAGAACTCAAACATGTTGTCATATTACACCATTGACTATACATTATTAATAAATTTCATTGGAATTTTATGTGGTAGACAAAAATGTGAAGTGGGAGCAAAATTTGTGTATTTTGCAAAAAAAAGAAGTCAATCAAATTTTATTTGTATAGCACATTTCAGCAGCAAGGCATTTCAAAGTGCTTTACACAATTTAAAATAAAAACAGAAAGAGACAGAGATTTTGAAAAATATTAAAAAAAGATAAAAACATTATTAAAAGTAAAAATAGAAACATCGATCCACATGAGGACTTGCCCTTATGGGGTCTCCTCGAACAGAGTTCTAGCAGAGCGACATCGTACAAGGATTCTCAAACCTCAGAGAAACTGAGAAGTGTGGCATATATTTGTGTCCATCTCCTGCTACATACAGACACATATATATAAATAAATAGTCATGCTAGAGTGATGCTCTTGGGGGCTCTAATCAGCTGCTTGACTCGCATATGCCTTGGGCCGGCCATGTTTGCCCATTTAACCGTTCTTTTGCTTTTTTCCATGTTTGTACCTTCTGTAACCCTGACATTTTATCTCATTTTTCCTCCTGCAGACATCGTCGCATGGAGGCCGTGCGTCTGAGGAAGGAGAACCAGATCTACAGCGCGGATGAAAAGCGAGCTCTGGCTTCCTTCAACCAGGAGGAGAGGAGGAAACGCGAGAGCAAGATCCTGTCCAGTTTCAGAGAAATGGTGTACAGAAAAACCAAAGGCAAGGAGGAGAAGTGACTGTTGCTTAGTTTCCCTTCAGCTGGAAGGATTTACTTTGTCTGGTGGCTTAAAGTGTAATATTTTATTTCTGAGAGTGCTCCTAAATTCAGTTTCCCTTCTGAGAGGATGTTTTAACTGTAAAGAAATGTCTGAAAGTGAAGTCTAATTGTAATTGTTTTGTTTATTTCTTCTAATCCGCATGAGCAGAGAAATAAAAACCTTTTTATCTCCACTGTTCGGTCTGTACTTGAAGTTAATATTTTAACCATCTGATCAGGGCTTCACGACAAAGCTTAGTCATGCAAGTTCCTAAACTTTGGATTATCTGTTCTAATTTCCAAAAAATGTTTTACCAAACTTTTTTGGTAAAAAAAAGTCTGGATTCTACAAATCACAAGCTGTGCATAAACTAAGATGTAAGGAATTTAAATGGTATATTACTTCTCTCCTTCTTATTTTAGCTTGTATCCCCATGTTTTAGTTTTCTCTTGCTGTGTTGCTAATTTTGTAGTTCTTGACACAGATAAACTTGATTGATTGATAGATATACTGATGCAAACATTCGTTGACACTGACTAATCCTACAGCAGACCTGTATTTGGGGTTTCTTCTTTCTTAAAGCTGCCTTATTGTTTGAAAACAGTTTGCTTAAGAAGCATGCACCCTGCAGCTTCATAATTACATTTAAAGTCCTCTTGACCTTCAGCACTACACCGTTGGCGTCGGTGTGTTCAAGGGTCCAGTGATTGGGGGTCAGGTTGGAGAATAGGATTGGATCACAGACTTATTTACCTGACATGCTAAAGCTTGAAAAGCACCAGTGTATTACTGGTGATCTGTGCTCCATTTATTGGAGGTCCTGCTGTACAAACTGCTGGTTCCCTGTGGTGATGGTTTACTGTGAAGAGCAAACGTCAATAAGGATCAGAGAGAGTTTTCAAAGTTACCTAAAAATAATATTTCAGATTGATGGTGTCAGAATGTCCCTTAGCGGCTGGAGGAAGTAGGAGACTTGAGGCAGAGAAACGGTGCAAATCCCACTGGGTGTTTATTCAACAACATTTAACAGACACACAAACCTGCTTACAGCGGCCGAGGGGCTCAGCAGCAACTCTCCACTAGTGAAGGTCAATCTGAATCCAGGCTTCGAGGCGTGTACCGAGTAAAAAGGGGGCGTGTCCGATGACCTTGTGTCGTCTTGCTGAAAACCACGTGACTGGCAACAAACGAGGCCTCGTGGGTCACATGGGTCACGTGACTGCTTCACTTTGCGTGTCGGTTTTCAAACTAAAAGCGCGATGAGCCGCGCCGTTATTGTCCATTTGGTCGCACCAGAGGATGATATTTGTCTTCAGTGGCCAGATAAAATAAACATTGACCGACATATTTGATGTTTATTGATGATGACACTTATCAAAATGTAATGTTTGTTACGGGTTTTCTCAATTGTAGATTGTTTTTTTATATATAACTAAACTTTTGTGATTTTATGATGCAAATCTCTTTGAACTCCGTTGTTGCTAAAATGTGCTACACAAATAAAGTTGACTGATTGTCTGAAATGGAGCCAGCAAGAGGAAAATCTCTGACATCTGGGAATATTTTGAGATTATCCTCACAATAAAATTCTTCTTAGATAATAATTAACCCTTCACCTCCCAATTTCTCACCTTCTGCAAAGTTCCACTATTATTTGTAGTCTGATTAGCAAAAATATATCAGTATTTCACAGCAGAAACACATTTAATGGTGTTGCAGAACTAACATTCAACATGTAGCCAAATATAAGAGATCAGAGCCAATTATAAATCCAAGAAAAAGTGAAGCCCCAACAGGCTCTGCACTCCCAAGACACCAAAACATCAAATGTCTTTATTTTCAAATCAGTCTGACATAAAAGAAAACCCAACACAATCACTGACGTTCAACATATACCAGGATTAGATTGGCTACAAATAATTTTAATAATTTAAACATATGACAATTAAATATGGTTTCATTGATTCTCCTGTTACTAAACATGAGTTTGATGAAAACTTTGTGACAATATTGCGTTTAGTAATTTTTGGAAGTATGATCCAACTGAATGATAAGGCTGTTACAGTTTCACCAGCAGATGCCACTAGTGAGTAATGAATGAAGCATCGAGTAACGAACCTTTTTGCAAAGCTAAAGGCTGGAAAGCTTCATTGCTTCATGAGGCTTTATTTGCCCATCACTAACCAACATGAAGCCTTTTATAGTCCCTGGTTGTTCCAATTCACAAACCCACCAAGAAACAGGATAAAATAAAAATACATGCACACAAACAAACTAACAAAATCTTCAGAATAATATCCATTACCAAATGTTATTCATTTTAAGCCTTTCTAAAAACACATTTCTATCAATATAAATATTAATCCAACATTAAATTTATAAAATGCATCGCACTATTGCTTCCCCCTCTTCCATCTGCTTTGGTCTCTTCTGGAACCTTTAAAAGGTGCTCGGGCTCCTGGGGAATCTTTTAGCCTGAACACCCTGCAGAGGAAGAGACAGAGGTAAGTCACACCCACACAAAGCCTTCAAACAATTCAATCACAATACTTATTTTACCCCTTTGTTTGTCTGTATTTTAACAGGACACCAACAGTTCCAGCTGAGATGCCACTGCATTTAACACACAAATAAAATACTTTAATCTGTTTGTATCCGTTTCATTTATCAATCATGCCTTTCATTTATCATTTTATACACATTTCCAGTGTTGTACAGCCAAAGTCATGAATACCTTCATTACAAATAGAATATTTCTTATGACTTAGTATTTGTCTTTAAGGAGTCTTTATTAAAGATGCGTTGGTGACCAGGGTTTTTAACCATGGAAACATCCAGTCTTTGATCTTTCTTGCCAGTCAGCAGAAACCCTGTTGGAAGTGGTGTTGGTGAATTGACAGGAGCCTCTTCTGTCTTTTTGCAGCATAGGAACCAAAGCGCTGCTTCAGACCAGGGACAACTACACCAGGACGAGAAGGTCCAGGACTGGGGAAAGACAAGTAGATTTAACTTAAAGGATACGTTTTGTTACACAAAAAAAAAACTCTTTATGGGTTCTGCTTGAAATCTTATTTTTTTGGTCGTCTGAAAACCTGAAAACAAAGAAATGAGGGCGTATTTTAAAGCTACAAATTTATTTTTTAGAAATAAATAAGACATTGCATTTTGCTAGTTGGGCATCACCCCAGACCTAAACTTCACAGAACCGGTGGAAGACAAATCAGCACATACACTATGGGTGAGAACCAAGATTGTGACATTTCTTCTCTTCAAGTTTTCTGCAACATGCAAAGAGATCAAATTAGCAGAAAGATATATCGGTATATTCAAATCTGATTCTATGGTACAAATAAAGCACATGTTTATGCCACCTTACCGTGGCTCATCACCAAGGTAGGCTTTGCTCAACATCCGGTGTTCCCGGGTGATTTCCTTGCTCAGAATTATGTCTCTAAGCAGCGCCTTCAGACGTGCAATCTATGCAGCGGACACAGATAGAGTCAAGTCAGCTTTTCCTAAGCAAATATAGCAAAGGTCCTAAAAGCGTATCGTCAAGTACATGTTTACAACATTTTCAGGCAGTAAAGGGAAGCTTTACAGCAGGGGTGTCAAACTCCAGTCCTCAAGGGCCGGTTTCCTGCAACTGTTAGATGTGCCTCTGCTGTACCACCCTTGAATAGAATAGTTAGGTCATTAGCAAGGCTATGGATAACATATCTACACAATGAGGAGGTAATTAAGCCAGTTCATTCCAGTGTTTTGTACCAGTGGCACATCTAAAAACTGCAGGACACCGGTCCTTGAGGACTGGAGTTTGACATCCCTGCTTCACAGCATCTAACAAAGCGCACTTACTTCCCGAGTCTGCAAACTGTTTACCCTGGACAGCTCTTGGATGACAGCCTCAAACTTCTGCCTTGTAGAAGGGGGTGGCATGTCGACGGATGGACGCGTGATCTGCAGTCGGAGAATCGGGACGCTGTTGATCCTTGGCATGTCGGACGGAATCGGGACGCTGTTGATCCTTGGCATGTCGGACGGAATCGGGACGCTGTTGATCCTTGGCATGTCGGACGGAATCGGGACGCTGTTGATCCTTGGCATGTCGGACGGAATCGGGACGCTGTTGATCCTTGGCATGTCGGACGGAATCGGGACGCTGTTGATCCTTGGCATGTCGGACGGAATCGGGACGCTGTTGATCCTTGGCATGTCGGACGGAATCGGGACGCTGTTGATCCTTGGCATGTCGGACGGAATCGGGACGCTGTTGATCCTTGGCATGTCGGACGGAATCGGGACGCTGTTGATCCTTGGCATGTCGGACGGAATCGGGACGCTGTTGATCCTTGGCATGTAGGACGGAATCGGGACGCTGTTGATCCTTGGCATGTCGGACGGAATCCGGACGCTGTTGATCCTTGGCATGTCGGACGGAATCCGGACGCTGTTGATCCTTGCAGGCTCTAAAACGGTCCTTCGCAGCCCTGTTAATTCTCCATGATGGTTTAGTTGTACAGATCGCTGACTTTCGTCAACCTCCCTAAAGAGGAACAAAATATTGTAAATTAAAACCAGCATGAAAAATGGTAGTTTTGGTTGTGTAAGTTAAATACCATAATCCACATTTTTTTAAGACTATGCCAAACATATTTGTTTATAACGTAGAGTAAAATATCCAGAGCTCTGTGTAATTACGCATCTACAGGCTTAGTCTAATGTGCAAATTAGACTATGACTCCATGTGCAAATGAATTACATCCCAGAGTCAAATAAGCAATTATGTGTGACTGACTGTAGGAGTCACTGATGTCAAAAACAGCCAAGGAAATGTGACCATGTGAAAACAAAAATCACTGCACACTCTGTTTCCACATAGTAATATCTGCATCTTGCTCTGGTCTCTGCTATTAATAGGCAAATAATCCCCTGTTAAAAATTAAACAGCTACAAATTTATTTGTAGCTGTTTAATTCATTTATTAATTTATTTGTAATGTATTCTTAGTTGGGTGCAATAAAACATATATTGCATATATTTTGCAATATCTTTTGCATATCTGTGTTTATATTGACCACATCTGCAGTTTGGATCTCATTTTAACTCAGGATGCAGTTTAAGTACAAATCCATGGTGGTTGGACAGAACTTCACCTTGAAGCTTGGTCTTGAGATGATGCGTCTCCAAGCAGCTCCTCCCCATTGAGTCCGGAGTGGAGTTGAAAGGGAGATCTTGCATTTCGGTTGGACGTTGTTCCTACAAAAACAATGACTAAGCTGAAGCAATGTTTCTAAAGGCCATCTGGTTTACGGCCGTTTAGCTGAAGAAATTAACAATAACTACAACGACAAATGAGTTAAGATCAAGAACGTCTGACTTCTTTGCAAATCAGGAATCACTAATCACTAATCACTAATCCTGTGGGGTTTTTAGTGATTCAAGAATCTAAAGCAGGCTGCACAGTGGCGCAGTTGGTAGAGCTGTTGCCTTGCAGCAAGAAGGTTCTGGGTTCAATTCCCAGCCCCGGCCCTTCTGCATGGAGTTTGCATGCTCTCCCTGTGTATACGTGGGTTTTCTCCAGGTACTCCGGTTTCCTCCCACAGTCCAAAAACATGACTGTTAGGTTAATTGGTCTCTCCAAATTGTCCCTAGGTGTGCATGGTTGTTGGTCCTGTGTGTCTCTGTGTTGCCCTGCGACAGACTGGTGACCTGTCCAGGGTGAACCGCCTCTCGCCCAGAACGTCAGCTGGAGAGGAACCAGCACCTCCTGACCCCACCAAGGGACAAGGGTGCCAAGAAAATGGATGGATGGAAGAATCTAAAGCGACTCTAAAGGTACTCATGCCCCCAAGTTTTTAATATTCTGTCATGTCACAACCAAAATCATCAGTGTTATTTATTGAAATTTTACACGACAGACCAACACAAATTAATGCGAAGTGGGAAGAAAATCATACCTGGTTTTCTAAGTTTTTTTAGAAGTATATTTCAACTTTGGCATCTTTACACTGGCTGCCTGTTTTTTATCGAATAGATTTTAAGATTCTTTTGTTAACTTATAAAGTTTTACATGGGTTAGCCCCCTATTATCTTCGGGACCTTTTAAATTTCCGGTCTGTGTCTAGAACCTTAAGATCTAATAATCAGTTATTACTCACAGTTCCTCTGACTCGACTTAAGAGGAAAGGAGATCGAGCTTTTTCTCTCGCTGCTCCTGTTTTATGGAATAACTTACCTTTCCAGATTAGATCTGTCCACAGCCTGGATCATTTTAAATCGCTTCTTAAAACTCATATTTACTCTTTGGTAATAATTGATGTATTGTTTTGTGCTCTGTTTTGTTATTTGTGTTGTCGTTCTTGTACATCACTTTGGAGCAGTTTTATACCTGTTTTAAAGTGCTACATAAATAAATTTGACATTGACATTTTGACATTGACATGTCTGAACAGGTTGATCATTAGTAGGAGAAGCAGCCAAGAGGTCGAAAGGAAGTCTGACGAGGATTCAAGGTCTACAGCTCAGAGGAATCTGTTGATGGGACGATATCGTAATAAACTCCCCACTTTAATTCTTTATAGTACGAGTAGCGAGAAGAAAGCATAACTCTCGTTTTCACTCTGCAACAAGCCATGTGGCGAACACAGCAAAGATGTCGAACACACTTCGTCTGGTGCATTCATTCGTCAACCTAAAAGCACAATTACGAAATACGGCGGTGGCAGCATCATGCTGGGGTAGTTTTCTTCAGCGTGCAGAGCCAAGTACAGGGCAGTACTGAAAGAAAGCCTGTTTGTTGCGCATAACAAACAGGCTGAAGCAGGAGTAAATTAGCAGGACTACAAGCCTAACCACACAGGCCAGAGATGGACTGCTACCGTTTTAGTCACACGTTGCAATGGCCCAATCAAAGTCCAGCTCTAAATCTACTTAAAATCACAGGCTACCTCCATCCAGCCTCACTAAAAACAGCTTTCAGTTTCAAGAGGCGTTAGATTGCTAAAGATGTACCCCAAAAGACTCGGAACAGCAATTTTTAGTTAAATGTAGCTCTACAAAGTACAGGTGCTGGTCATAAAATTAGAATATTACTGAAGACCAATAAAAACAAAGGATCTAGAGTGTGGTACCAGGTGCCATCAATTTTGAACCTTTTCACAAGATTCTAATTTTCTGATATGCTGAATTTGAGATTTTCATTTGTTGTCATTTGTAATCATCAAAATTAAATGAAATAAACATTTGAAATATATGAGTTTGTATGTAATGTATGAATATAATATACAAGTTTCACTTTTTAAATGGAATTACTGAAATAAATCTACTTTTTCATTATATTCTAATTTTATGACCAGCACCTGTATTAACTCATAAAAATGAAGGCAGCACTTTTCAGACAATTACTTTGTTTATTGTCCTACCTAACAAAATCTGAATACACCGAATTTTGTGGTTGTAACATGACGATATGGGAAGTTTCAGGGAGGTGAGTAAGGTTAAAAGTAACTTTACATGTAAGAAACAATAATAAATCAGGATTGCATCTTACCTTTCTTGCCTCCTTTGCTTGAGTCCATAGTTAATCTATACTTCAGCTCTGCAACAACCATAAGAGAAAACAGTGTCAACAGTTTCAACTGAGGGACAGACACTGCATAAGATCGGGGTGCAAAAATTGGGGAGTTAATGTCTCACACAGGTGGTGAGACACTTAGACCTGTTCAGACACCAGACCCTTCATGGACCCCCAGCTGAGGACCAGTCAAAACCCCGGAGTTGCTATGCTACCAGTGTGCCCAGAATGAGTGTTTTTCTTGTCAGTACTTTATCATGGGGACAGTCAGGTCTCTGGCTTGAATTCATTATACTCTGAGTCATCAAATCCAACCCTTGTAGATGGAAAATAATGATGTGCAGATGGTGGCTGATTTGTTAGGCACCAGGTCAGTGAAGCTGGCTGATTAATGAATGAATGTCAAAACCAGTGTCGTATAGTGACGAAGTAAAAACACTTCACTACTTTACTTAAGTATATTTTGCAGAACTTCATACTTTCCTCAAGTATGAACATTTTTGATAACTTTCACTTTTACTTCACTATATTTCCGAACTTAATTTCATACTTTTACTCCGATACAGTTTCAATGTGTGGTTTAGTTACTCGTTACAAAAGAAAGAGAGAGAGAAACGCTGGAGTTTTGACCCCACCTGCTACAAAGTCAGACACTAATGGAGCCCCATACAACATGAACCACATATAAATATGTGGTTCATGTAAGAAACTGGTTCAGTTGTAAAGCAGGTTAAATAACCTTGTAGGTAAAGAACCTAATTCTCTTGACTAAATGATGCCTGCAGGTTTATCTATTAGCAGGTTTAATTTTGCCTGCACTTGGTTGTGTTTATTACTTTAACTGTATTTGACAAGTTTACCAAAATATAAAAAAATGACATTCAAACTGCATTTGCCTTGTTTTATTTTTTACTTATACTTTTCATTACATTACTTGAGTACATCCATTTTAACAGTAATTTCCAAACTTAAGTATAAGAAAATTCAGATACTTTAAGACTTTAACTCAAGTAACATTTCAGTCAGTGACTTGGACTTTTACCAAAGTTATGACTTTTTGGAGAGGAACCTAAACTTTTACTTGACTCTGAGATTTCAGTACTTTATACAACAATGGTCAAACCCCTGCTGATTACCAACTGGGAATGACTCAATTTACCTTGTTTTACCAAATGGGAAAAATTACAAATAACACTTTCACACTAACATTTACCACAATGCCCGGTTTTTTTAAAAGTACATCAATTTGCCACATTATGAACAAACCCAGGGTGCTTCGATAGCAATATTTGTTGTATATAAAAAAGAAAATTATTCAGCGATTAGGCTACATTCTAAGAAAAATAAAAAAAAAACTGGGAAAAAAAACCACCTTTATTCTCCCTTTTGAGAAAGTCCATTTCTGCGTGGAGCTTCTCGAGAGTTTCCGTTTGCTGCTGTTGCAGATATCTGATGTTCTTCTGGAGGGACACGATTCGGGCGTCCACGTCGCCCAGCTGGGAAGGCACGTTTCCTCTGACAACCAGCGAAACAGCCGGCGCGGCGTGTCCGGGTGTGCGAGAGCGTGGAGAACTGGCTCTCCTGCTGAAGTCAAACCTGGTCCTGAATGCCGACTGGAATATGGGTGGGAGGTCATTACCTGACATTTTTTTTTGCAGCATTCAGTTGAACTAGTTGGCTTCTTTTCTACGCGGTTCAGTTGGCAGGTCTTTTCCACATCCCGTAAAACAACCGGTTAAACTTCACAAACGCAGTAAACGGCTTAGTGAGCCTGTTATTATTTGACTTTCGTTGGCCCGCGGGGGAAAACAACGTTGCTATGACGACCCGCAGCTCCTCTTCTTCTTCTTCTTCTTTGGGGAAAGTTTGGAGTTGTTATTCCTCCCCCTTCTGGCGACTGGACGATATAGCAACTTCACACAAGCAGTAAACCATAGACATAATATAAGAGCAGACCCCGCATTGGCTGCACCGGCGCAGGAAATACGGCGGCCATCTTGGAGTGGTAGTCCCTCCTACTTTGCAAATCAAAACAACAGGGATATTGTTGTTCAGATCGATGGATTATTGATGTGAGGCTCCACAAACAACATTTCACAAGTAAGATAGATATATATATATATAAAAAAAAAATTCCCTTCTCACCCTCAGCGGGTGGTCTCTCTCTCTCTCTCACTCTCTCTCTCTCTCTCTCTCTCTCACTCTCTCTCTCTCTCTCTCTCTCTCTTCTCATCCTCTGACCTCTGACCTCTACCAGAGGCCTGGGAGCTTGAGGGTTCTGCGCAGTATCTTGGCTGTGCCTAGTACTGCACATATCTGGACTGAGATGTCTGCTGCTCCTGGGATCTGTTTTAGCCACTGCTCCAGTTTGGGGGTTTCTGCCCCGAGGGCCCCGATGACCACAGGCACCACTGTGGTCTTCACCTTCCAGGTCTTTTCCAGTTCCTCCCTGAGGCCCTGGTATTTCTCCATTTTCTCATGCTCCTTTTTCCTGATGTTGTAGTCACTTGGTATAGCTACATCCACCACAACGGCTTCCCTCTGTTCTTTATCCACCACCACAATGTCCGGTTGGTTCTCCATTACCATCTTGTCTGTCTGGATCTGGAAGTCCCACAGGATCTTAGCTCGGTCATTCTCCACCACCTTTGGGGTGTTTCCCACTTCGATCTCGGGGCTTCCAGTCCATATTCTGCACAGATGTTCCTGTACACTATGGCCGCCACCTGGTTATGTCGTTCCATGTACGCTTTCCCTGCCAGCATCTTGCACCCTGCTGTTATGTGCTGGACTGTCTCAGGGGCCTCCTTGCACAACCTACACCTTGGGTCTTAAAGGGGGGAAAGCAGGGGTGAAGGTAGTTTTAATATATATATATATATATATATATATATATATATATATATATATATATATATATATATATATATATATATATATATATATATATACAGTATATATATATATATACGGCTGTGTGTATAATTTATTATAATAATACATATTTATATAACTATACAAACACAATGAATAATGATTAATTAATAATGGCACAAATAAATAATGATTAATACTGAATAATATATATTGGATGCATGTTTATATGTATGTATATATATACATATATTTTTTTAATGAAAGTTGTGCAAATTAATTTGTATTTAAGTGTAATTCTATAAAACAAATTAGATGTTAATTGACAGTTGTGGAGTGAAATATTTGTCTTGATCTTTGTTTACAATCTAAGAATATATATATATATATATATATATATATATATATATATATATATATATATATATAATATATATATATATATATATATATATATATATATAAACCTGCATCCAATATATATTATTCAGTATTAATCATTATTTATTTGTGATTGTATGGTTGTATAACTATGGTTAGTGTGTTATGATCGATTAAATGCGCTGATATGTCATTTTGCCTGCTAAACACATAAGGCT
Source organism: Poecilia picta (assembly GCA_033032245.1). Classification (NCBI taxonomy): domain Eukaryota; kingdom Metazoa; phylum Chordata; class Actinopteri; order Cyprinodontiformes; family Poeciliidae; genus Poecilia; species Poecilia picta. The sequence continues at coordinate 9,433,829 of CM065362.1, forward strand.
GAGTGAAGTGGTGGACCGCTCCAAGATGGCCGCCCTAAATCTCGTCAGCGACACTAGGCAAGAGCGGAGCAAGAGGCGTCTATCCTTATATTATGTCTATGGTCCTTCGTGTTTCCTCGGGTTTTTGTCCCCGGAGCAGCAGCGAGACAGTTAATGACGCTGTAAGACAGAAACAGCAGCAGCTGGTGAATCTGGAAAGAAGAGAAACGGTTCGAGGCTCAGCTGGAGCCGCTCAGGAACCGCTAAAGGAAAGTTTGGAGAGAGAAAAGCTGGCAGAGATGTGGAGACAACAGGTCAAATAGCGGCTGGACGCAGCACAGGAGCAGAGACACCAAGTCCTGGATGGACATCGGCTGGACACATCAGGTTTGGATATTCAGCTTCTTCCCCGGGAATGGAGCTGCAGGTCAAGCAGCGGAGAGTTGAACATCTGCTGGGTGATGAAATGTGTCTTCATCTCTTCAAGGTGCATTACGGTAAAAGGTCGTGACGTCACTTAAAGGGCCAGACGGAAGAGAAACCGTTTGGTTGTGATTCTGTGGACATAAATTCATCATCAGGAGGAGGAAGGAGGCGGTTTACTCTACAATATACTCTGACCTCATTTTAATATTATTTATCCTGGACAAAATATTTTTTGTGATTCAAAGTTAAATATCAGATTATCTAGAACGTTTTTCTGGGTGGACTCGCATTTAGATAGAAAAATTTATTTATTCATCCTTGGTTGAGAATTTCTTCCTGTTATTAAATGTTAACACTGCTTGCCATAGAGGTGTCCTGTCCTTACAGTTAAAAGCACAGAGAGGATCCAATGTGACTCTGTGGAAAGCTGTTGATGTTCATGATGATCTAAGTTTAGTTGTTCCTCATAAAGTGTTTCTCTGTTCCCTGCAGAGGCTCATCAGGTTCTGCTGGTGAAAGAAGAACCGAGTCCTGATCTGGGCCAGAACCACCCAGAGCCCTTCCACATGAAGGAGGAAGAGGAGGAGCCCTGGAGCCGCCACCAGGGGGAGCCGCTCAGCCTGAAGGAGGAGCCTGATGCCTCCAGGTCTCCAGTCATGGCTGTTGTCATAAAGAGTGAAGATGATGAAGAGGAGCCTCTGATCTCTCTCATCTTCATCAGACAGAAGATGGACAACGACCCAGCAGCAGCTCAGCTCAGCAGAACCTGGAAGCAGAACCTGAGGGAGAGGAAGATGAAGTGGAGCCTGACTCTGAAACTGAAGACAGTGATGATGAGTGGAAGGACAGCAGGACTCCTGGATCAGGGGTCGACCTGAGCTGCTCTGAATGTGGCCAGCAGTTTGACAACAAGCGCCGTCTTCAGAGTCACATGACCCATCATTCAGCAGGAAGGACATTATTTACAGAGGAACCACCAAAGAAAGGCCACAAGGTTCTGAAATATTTTGCCTGTGAAGAATGTGGAAAAAGCTTTGACAAGAAAAGTCATCTAAGCAAACACATGAGGATCCACACTGGAGAGAAACCGTTTAGCTGTGACCTGTGTGGCCAAAATTTCAGCATTAAATCCACTTTGAACAGTCACATCAGAATCCACACTGGAGAGAAACCGTTTGGTTGTGACGTCTGTGGACTCAAGTTCAGCATCAAGTCGTCTCTGAACAAACACATCCGGATCCACACAGGAGAAAAACCTTATTCCTGTCATGTCTGTGGACATAAGTTCAGTGCTAAGTCAGCTTTAAATACGCACACAAAGACCCACACTGGGGAGAAACCGTTCGGCTGTGAGGTTTGTGGGCAACAATTTAGCTGAAAATCCACCTTGAATCTGCACAGGCGGAAACATACAGGACAGAAACCTTTAGTTTGTGACGTCTGTGGGAAAGGATTTAATAACAAGTCCAGTTTAAAGAAACACTTCAGGAGCCACACGGGAGAGAAACCCTTGGCTGCGACATGTGTGGGAAAAGCTTTAACGATAAGTCAACTTCAAGAAAACACATGAAAATTCATGTGTTTTGTAATGTTTGTCGAAAAACATTTAACCAAGAGGCAAGTTTGAACATTCACATGAGAATTCACACAGAGAAGCATATGATTCTGATTCTATTGCCATAGATTCTCATGTGAGTTAGCTTAGCATCAGGCAGGTCCAGGCTCTGTTTGAAGAATGAGTGGATTTACACCAGGACTCACATTCAGACAGAATCCTGAGAGACAGAGCAGCTCTCAGAACATCATTTATGAACATTCTTAGAATCTGTGGAATTTTACGTTTCGTTCCCCAGAATTTCACCTTCATGAGATAAAAATGATTCACAAAGCATCTCAGCTGCTAACATCACTAAATGTGAGGTGGAGGATCTTTATTGAGCCTCTCCTTAAAAAAGAAGACATGTTTATAATTGGCTCTGTTTGGTTCCTTCATTTTTTATATCTAATTTATAATTTGTTAATGTTCTGCAGGAGCAAATTGGCTTTTGCTCTAATCTGCATCAAATGGCAAAATGGTCATGTTTGAACTGTACATTGTCCCTTTCTAAATAAAGTGTATTAATAAAGTGTCTAATGTGGGTTGACTTATGCCAACAGCTTTATATGTGGACATATAACAATTACATTTTAATCTCATCATCATGACTCACGTTTCTTACGCCAGTCTGGACTTTCTTTCCATCACTGGGGAGGATCAGTAATCAGCTACGTGGACTTCATGAAACACTCAAGATGTCAGGCTGCAGGACAGATTCTAGTTTAAGACGCTGTAGTCCAAAGTGGGTCCTGGTTCCCCGGCATGTCTGAGTCTCACCTGGATCAAATGATGGTCATTAGAGGCCTGAGAGGAACATGGACCTGCTGTTCCTACCAGCTGGGACAGAACCAGAACATGCAGCATGCCGGGCCTGCACCCACTGTGGGAACCTCTGCTGTAATCTCTCTCCTTTTGATGACTTTTGGTGCAAACTTCTACCAGATGGTGGCACTAAAGCTCCACTAAGCTGTTGTCCAACTGCTGTTGAGCACAAGTTGAAGAAGAGAAACCAGTCGGTCGTTAGAAACAACGAAATTCCAAATAACTTCCTCAAATTCACAAAAATGTTTTTACGCTCATGTGGTCAGGCTGTTTTTGAACTTTTCCAAAAAAGCGTTTGAGCACTAAAGATGGAGACACATTCATCAAATACAATCTGATGAGGCCATCAGGTGGGTCTGAGTCTCATCATCTGATGACATCATCTGATGACATCACACTGTCACCTGGTTGATTCCATCCAAACCAGGAGGAACATTAGCATAATTAGCATTTTCCTTTTTCTTCTTTGTGGGACATTTTAAGTTTGTTAGGAATGTTCATGCAGTTTGGATGGAAACATCTGTAGAGATGCAGATGTTTGGCTCCTCAGTCTAACACTGACCTTCACTTTGAACCAAGAGACTCAGACCTGAGACAACAGAGGTCAACATGGTAAAACAGGCTTTTGGGTCACTAAACACTGTAGAAACTCCTGCCAGGTGATGACATCTCACTGGTTCAGGCATGTTGACGCGTAGCTCAGCTGGTTCTGTTGGTCATTGAAAGGTTCTGACTGATGCTTCTTGGTCTTTGGTAGCTATAAAAGCTTCTGACCCTGAAACCTGTTTCTCCTCCATCAGGTCCTCGGCGTTGGGGGTTGTAGGATTCTGATTAGATGTTTTTTGTGTATTTTTAAAATTCAAAGTTATATTTTGAATCATATTAATATATGCAAATCTTAACTTTGACTTTAACAAGTAAGGTTTGTTCATGTTAATTCCAGATTTATTTTTACTTAATTTTATTTATTTCATCACAACTAAACTAACATGTAACCACAAAACTATCTTTAGTTAACAGGTCACAACGACATGAGAATAATTCTAAACTATGTCAGTTAAACTAATCTGAAAAAAAAAATCTATTTCCATTTTATTTTGACCATTATGTTTATTTATACTAGAAATAAATAAAATAAGACAACAAGTCCATGTTTAGTTGTGTAATCAGATTCTTTAGATGTCAAAAGACTAGGATTAAAGTAATTTAGAGATCAGGTTTTAATCTTTTTAAAGATCAAAACAATTTTCTGCTAGATTAGATAATGACCTATAAGTTTTCCAAATGTATTTGTTTATACAAATAAGCAATAAATTGGCGTTAAATTTATGGGAAACATTAACATTGGTGTTTACAACATTTTTTACGTTTGCATATTCAGTCCCAATATGGCCGACATGTTAGCTTGTCGCTGATCATAGACTTAATATAAGGATGGACCATCATGCACCGCTCTCACCTATTGTCGCTGACGACATAGACATAATATATATTATGTACCTTATATATAGTATATTATATAATATACCTTGTATTATGTCTATGGCTGACGAGACTTAGGGCGGCCATCTTGGATCGAGATGTAGGGCGGCCATCTTGGATCTGTCCACCTCTCCACTCAGTTTATGTGTTTAGCAGCACAATGATGTATCAGCGCATTTAATCCACCATATCTCGCCATTTTGTTAATGGGAACCATATAAACATCTATCAAAGCTACATTTATAAACAATTGTATTATTTAAGTATGTTTTTAATACATAGTTCAGCATATTTAAATATGATTAGTGGCTATAACAATAGAGTAGGAATGGAATATATAATATAATATAATATATATGTTTTCCAGGCAACGGTTCTATCTTCATAGATCCAGATTGAGTCCAAACTAAATGTGATCCATCCGTGCTGCAGTGAATCCGTCTCTCTTTATAGATTTTCCCTCTACTTCCTCATCGTGTCTTTAGGAAACTTAAAACAAAAGCGGAAGATTCAGGATGAATCTAATAGTGAAAGAATTACATAATAATAGTCTTTACCACCTGTGTAAACTTTGCTGATGAATGTTATAATACATAAGTTTTATAATATGTGTAACATGGTTTCATTTCTAAAATAAGCTCTTGTGTCAGATAATCTAAGTCAATGTTAGAGAATAATTAATGTTTGTAGATTTACAGAATCTCAGTTATTGTTTATATCGGGGCTGAACCCGTATTACACCATGTCGCTAATATTAGCTGTATATAATATTAGCTCACCATAAATACAGTAAAGTAATATTCCGATCACAATATATACACAACAATATGTCCATCTTACTAGTGACATGTTGTCTGTGGAGCCTCACATCAATAGTCCATAGATCAGAACAACAATATCCTCAGTGCTGAGGCATCTGCTGCTGTTTGGTTGAGCAAAGTAGGAGGGATGACCGCTCCAAGATGGCCGCTGTGTTTCCTGGAGCAGCCAATGCGGGGTCTGCATTGTTGTTCAGATCGATGGATTATTGATGTGAGGCTCCACAAACAACATTTCACAAGTGAGATGGACATTATAATATATATATATATATATTTTATATATATATATATATATATATATTTATATATATATATATATATATATATATATATATATATATATATATATATATATATATATATATATATATATATATATATATATATATATATATGGAGAAGGGAATTTTTTTTTATATATATATATTTTTTATATATATATATATATATATATATATATATAGTCACCCCCAAACTGGAGCAGTGGCTAAAACAGATCCCAGGAACAACATCAGACATCTCAGTCCAGAAATGTGCAGTAATAGGCACAGCCAAGATACTGCGCAGAACCTTCAAGCTCCCAGGACCCGAGCTCAGAGGATGAAAGAGAGAGAGAGACAGACCATCCCCAGAGGGTGAGAAGGGAATTTTTTAAATATATATATATATATATATATATATATATATATATATATATATATATATATTATATATATATATATATATAATATATATATATATATATATATACACTAAACACCAGAGCAATAGAGGCTCAGATCTACCACACCAGACAAGACCCAAGGTGTAGGTTGTGCAAGGAGGCCCCTGAGACAGTCCAACACATAACAGCAGGGTGCAAGATGCTGGCAGGGAAAGCGTACATGGAACGACATAACCAGGTGGCGGCCATAGTGTACAGGAACATCTGTGCAGAATATGGACTGGAAGCCCCGAGATTCGAAGTGGGAAACACCCCCAAAGGTGGTGGAGAATGACCGAGCTAAGATCCTGTGGGACTTCCAGATCCAGACAGACAAGATGGTAATGGCGAACCAACCGGACATTGTGGTGGTGGATAAAGAACAGAGGAAAGCCGTTGTGGTGGATGTAGCTATACCAAGTGACTACAACATCAGGAAAAAGGAGCATGAGAAACTGGAGAAATACCAGGGCCTCAGGGAGGAACTGGAAAAGAACTGGAAGGTGAAGACCACAGTGGTGCCTGTGGTCATCGGGGCCCTCGGGGCAGAAACCCCCAAACTGGAGCAGTGGCTAAAACAGATCCCAGGAACAACATCAGACATCTCAGTCCAGAAATGTGCAGTACTAGGCACAGCCAAGATACTGCGCAGAACCCTCAAGCTCCCAGGACCCGAGCTCAGAGGATGAAAGAGACCACCCAGAGGGTGAGAAGGGAATTTTATATATATATATATATATACGGCTGTGTGTATAATTTATTATAATAATACATATTTATATAACTATACAAACACAAATAAATAATGATTAATTAATAATGGCACAAATAATGATGATTAATACCGAATAATATATATTGGTTGCATGTTTATATGTATGTATATATACATATATTTTTTAATGAAATTTGTGCAAATTAATTTATATGTAAGTCTAATTCTATAAACAAATTAGATGTTAATTGACAGTTGTGGAGTGAAATATTTGCTTTGATCTTTGTTTACAATCTAAGAAATGTTTAATATATATATATACACATACATACATACATACATACATACGTACATACATATGTAACATAGTTAATATTGTATTGAATTCCACTTGTCATTACTTCCAAGTTTGGGTTCATGTGTATTGGGTGAAACAGCGCCCCCTCCTGGTGGTTGGCAGGGTTAAATATAGGGAACGCAGTTATCTCGTTGCCAGTTTTGACAGATGGGCGCGAGGTTCACCAAGTTTAACGGTCTGGTGGGCTGTTATGTTAGCTTGTTGCTAATATGAACTGCTGTTCCTCATAAGGTGCTGTACCCGCTGAGACGACCAAAACTTCTGATCGGTACACATTCTGTTTCACACAGATTAAACGATTCATCTCATCCTGTCTCCTGGCCCATTCTTAACACAACGCAGAACTGATCGACCAAAATTACCGAGGTTACACATACATACATATAAACATGCATCCAATATATATTATTCAGCATTAATCATTATTTATTTGTGATTGTATATTTGTATAACTATGTATTATTATAATAAATTATACACACAGCCGTTCACAATAAATTATCCACGGCTGTGTTCTTTGTAATTTGCTCATCATACATCGATATCAGAATATTCCATTCCTATTCTATTGTTATAGCCACTAATCATATTTAAAAATGCTGAACTATGTATTAAAAACATACTTAAATAATACAATTATTTATAAATGTAGCTTTGATAGATGTCTGAATATAGTTTCCAGTAACAAAAAAGTGTGTTATGATCGATTAAATGAGCTGATATGTCATTTTGCCTTCTAAACACATAAGGCTAAGTGGAGTGGTGGACCGCTCCAAGATGGCCGCCCTAAATCTCGTCAGCGACAATAGGCGAGAGCGACGCAAGAGGCGTTTATCCTTATATTATGTCTATGCAGTAAACGGCTTAGTGAGCCTTTTTTTTTAAAAGAACTTTATTTAAATGAAATTAGTATACATCAAACAACATAATGAAGTACAACACAATACAACAGCCAAGCAAACAGCAGGGGTGACTTAATATGACTATGCAAAAGTTGTACATATTGAACTTGTCTTTAAGACTTTTCATTTGTAAGTCACATATCAAGTCAATAGATAAATATCAAATCTATTGATGTTGATATTTTAGTTCCCTATGTTTAATGATAAAGAACAAACTAAGTTGTTTTATTAGCAAAGTTTGCCTTTTTATGAGTATTAGTATGTTTATTATAAAGAAATGTTTAGCATCCTTTCTATGGGATCTATAAAAACAAAATAAAACATTTTCCCAGCATAAGGAAAAATTCCCTCTGATGCATGAATTATGAATCCCTGAGTCAAGATTTTTTTAAAATATGTTTTTACTCTTTTTGGGGTATTAAAAAAACAAATATGAACTTTTTTTTTCAAATATTTTATTTCTTCAGGAAGTTACAGAAATGTCCACTACAGTGGACTGCATGCGCTTCAGCACTCAACATAGAGCAGTATGAACTTAAATGAAGAATAATTTAATCTGAGTTTGATCATATATCCATGACCACTTTGTTCCATTGTGGGCTTTGAAAAGCACTTGAACATACTTTCATACATTCTAACATCCCATAGCCCTTCTGTTTGGTTCAAACCAAGAGGACAATCTTCATCAAACACCTGCATCTCCAGAACTTCTCTTCTAAATAATTTTTTCCTATGTCCTGTGTTTTTTGGTTGGTGGCAATGGTTATCCACAAAGTGCAGATAACTCAGAATTTGCTCATATCTGTTTACAGACATAGCATCTGCAATTATCTGCAATTATTCCAAGATGAAGGCCATCCTCACTGGACCTATTGTTCTAGGATACTCAATGTACCCCACGACCATGTTGATCCCTAGAAAAATTTGCATTTCTTCGCTTGTCACTGCCAGATTTTCTTTCCCTTTCTGCAGCGCATACATGTTGGTGTTATGCAGTATCTCATCAACAAGATCTAAGGGAAACAAATACCTAAAGAAATCAATTGGTTCTCTTCCATCAACATTTACCCTTCTTTCTCCTAGAAAAGGTGGCAGGTCTCCATCAAAGTTATTGTCTTGGACTTTCCAGACATATTTGCGGGGTTGAGTGCGGGCATGGCCCTTGTGAACATTTCTCAGAGTTGGTACCATGTAGACATTTTCCTCAGCTCCCTCATCTTGCTGCCCTCCCTCTGCAACCTGTCCTTCATCATCCTGGCCCTCATCATCTTGACTTTCAGCATCCTGACTGTCTGTATCTCCTTCATTATCCGTATCTCCTAAATTTCTAGTGTTCTCTGGTAGCTACTCCTCATCACTGCTGTCACTATGCTCATCATTAGAGGAGTCGGAGGAACTATTCTATAGTGATTCTTATTCTTTGCTGCACTTGTGGTCTAAAAGTATGAGGAAATTATAATTTTACTAACACAAAGTACAACTGATCTGCATAAAAAAGCATATATTTTTAAACTAACTTATAAATATACTCAAAATGAATTCAATTACAAGCAAAATGGTTATAATGAAAGATAAATCAACTACATTACTTATGTTAAAAATATAGTCAGCAATGCATGATGTCCACTGTGTTGGACACATGGTTAATCACAATTTCCTACTTATGTGAAATAAAAATTTCAAAACTAAGTTCATAATATTGTTACTTAGATAATCCTGCATGTCAGCATATTTTTTTTTACCTCTAGGAATCTCCTAGAATAGAAGGATTGAGAGGATATTTCAGGAGTGGTCATCGAGTGTGTCTGTCTGCCAGCCATCTTGGACTCCAATGACACTAACTTGTAGTTACAACAACTTGCCACTGAATTATCCTCAATGGAGGGGAGCAGTAGAGAGCATTCTAAGGACTGCTATGCAATTCCACCATAGAAACCACTGCATTTAGGAAACAATGACTTTTAAACAGCTGTCCACTGTAGTGACCGCTATGCACCAGAGGGTTAAAATATGGTCAATTATAAACCTGCTAAAGTCAGACCAGAACCTTTGTGTAAAAGATATGTGTCAGTTTCTGGATGGCCCTCACAGAAACTGCAATTAGTGTTTATGTCTCTTTTAAATTTTACCATATAGTGCTTAGCAGGGTAAATTTTATGGAGAATTTTAAATGACACTTCCTTCACCTTGTTTACAATTAAATATTTATGGGGGATCATCCAAACTGTTTTCCAGTTAATATTATTTGACTTTCGTTGCGCCGCAGAGAAAAACGTTACCATGACGACCCGCAGCAAGCCTTCTTCTTCTTTGGGGAAAGTTTGGAGTTGTTATTCCTCCCCCTTGTGGCGATTGAACGTTATAGCAGCTTCACACAAGCAACAAAAAGTTAATATACACAGTCCAGTCACATTAATGTGACCATCTGTCAAAAGCCAGAATAACCACCTTTCGCAGAGCGAACTGCTACGAGACGTGCAGGAAGAGAGTCACTTAGGTCCCTGAAGGTCTTCTCTGGGATGTTGAGCCATGCCGACTCTAATGCCGTGGCCAGCTGCGCTAGATTACGCGGTTGAGGATCCATGGCGCGAACAACTCGATCGAGATGGTCCCACAGATGCTCGATTGGGTTTAAGTCAGGTGAGTTTGCTGGCCAGGGGAGGACGGTAAACTCATCCTGGTGCTCTTCGAACCACGCACGTACACTGGCAGCTGTATGGCACCTCGCATTGTCCTGCTGGAAGATGCCATCATCCTGAGGAAAAACAATGCGCATGTAGGGGTGGACATGGTCCGCAAGGACAGATGCGTACTTGTATTGATCCATCGTGCCTTCCACAATAATCAGTGAACCCAGAGAATGCCAGGAAAACATTCCCCAGACCATAATGCTCCCGCCTCCAGCTTGGACCGTTCCTGCAATGGTTGCAGGGTGGTTCCTTTCAGAGGTTTCACGCCTTATACGCCAACGTCCATCTGTCCGATGGAGCATAAAACGCGATTCATCTGAAAACGCTACCTGTCGCCACTCAGTGGACGTCCAGCTGCTGTACTGGCGTGCAAATTCTAGCCTTCGTCGTCGATGAACACCAGTCAGCATAGGTGCACGAACCAGGCGTCTGCTTCGGAGGCCCAGACGCAGCAATGTTCGCTGAATAGTGGTTTGGGAGACACTTGTGGTAGCCCCTTGGTTCATTTTAGTGGTCAGTTGCTCAACGGTAGCCCGTCTATCTGCCCGAACGCATCTCCGCAACCGTCGTTCGCCTCTGTCATCTATGGCCCGTGGTGCACCACATTTGCCACGTCGTTGATTTTGGACAGTCCCATTTTGCCATGCACGGTACACTTTTACCACGGCGGCACGCGAACAGTTCACAAACTCAGCCGTTTCGGAAATGCTTCCACCCTTGGCCCGAAAGCCAATGATCATGCCCTTTTGGACGTCGGATAAATCGCTTCGTTTCTGCATTACGCCAACGATTGAAATGTTTTCCGAAGCCCACACACACCCTTTATATACGCTCAACTGCACTGTGCTGCCACCTGCCTTCTGTGATTGGTTATTTAACTCTGAAGTGGAAAGTACGTGGTGGTCACATTAATGTGACTGGACTGTGTACTTTCTACACGGTTAAAAAAAGTAACAATTTGATTTCTAATCGTTCTCCTTTACAAGCAGGGTTGGGGGATATAATTACTTTTTTATCTCAGTAAAGTCAGTTTTTATCTTCTACAAAAACATAACTCATATGGGTGCATCTAAATAAATAGGAACATTAATAAATTAATAAGTGAAACTCAGTAAGTTCACAAAACACAGTGGTGTTCTTTAAAAGCCTTTCCATATTAGCTTGAGGATTATGAATGAAAACCAAAAATTAAGTTACTATTAAAATTTGAGATACATTCTCAGAAAAAAGAAAACTTTGAGATTAGCCAGCTGATTGAAAAGTATATGTACTATTTAGTCAATGTATTCAGGGCTCCTTTTGCATGAATTACATCAGCTTGTGGGTTTGATCTAACAGATAACTGAAAACCACATGTTCACCTTTAACCTTTGTTGTACACTTAATATCAACAAAAGATTTACATAATGGAGCAACTGTGCTCCTACAAATCAGTACAGAGTGGAAATGATCAAATACAATGCTTTAATTATTTTGTAGTGATGTAGGCGTCAAGTAAATGCCTTTAAAAATTCTAATTAAAATGCTAATCATTAAAATAGAAGCTATGTAAAAATCATCCTAAATTTTGTTGTTTAAAAAAACCCAAAAACAAAACACTTCTAGTGAGGAACAGTTTAATCACAACTGATTTTTAAAAGACATTTTTATATTTAATTTACAACATGGACATTTCTGCTCTTAATCTTCCATTATTTGATGTTCTCGAGTCCCTGCAAAGGAAAAAGACAGAAAAAATGTTATTGAGCTCCAGTTTTAGTCATAATTATAGGAAAACCACAGGTTTGACTTAAAACACATAAAATCTCCATCTTGGATCTCCTTGAGCCTAAGCTTTTAAGTGAAAACATTTCAGTTAATTCTCTCCAACTCCAAATGTAGGTGATATGTTGTAGAATTTGCCAAATGATGTGAAGATTTTTACAATAAAAGAAGAAAATTAAGAAAATCTAAAAGTTAGAGCTCAGAGTCGATTAATCCAATACAAAACAGCAACACTGGTCATGGAGGATTTTTCACAAATGAAGAAAAAAAAACTTCTTTCACTAACTGTGAGGATAATTATTTCACTACTTTGGTTATATTTGACTCATAAGTGTTGATGCAGAACTAGAGTTAAATTAACATATAGTAGATGTCAAATAGCAATAAAACTGTCCAGGATTACAAGTTTTGAAAGAAACTCACCCCAAATTTAGGTCCTAAAATGTCTTAAATACACCCAGAGTTTAGGGCTGTATAATAATATTGATGTCGCGATATATATTGATATTTTCTTTCCTTGAAAATAATCGATATTCATCTGCAAGTATTGTAACATCCAACTGTCACCTTTCTTACTCACTGCTTGCTTCATCAGATCTTCAGGCTTAGAGTGATTCCTTCAGATGTTCAGGTTAAAAAGGTATCAAACTATTCAGAGCAGGAACTTGGTTCATTTTATTTACTTTACTAATGCATGTCAGCTACAGTTTGGACTGTTTCAACTAAAAGAAACATGTTTTCTCACCACTTCTTTGATTCATTTTGTCCAGCTGTCCACTTTAAGTCTGTGTCCAACCAGAACCAGGTATTGTGTAGTTGGTGCTTTTAATCAGTTTTCAGTTAAATTAATTCAATCCAACTTTATAACAGTCACAAAATATCACCAAAATCACTCTGTCCCTATAAAATCTTTAAAAAAAAATACGCAAAAGTGTATTGAATTGTATCGTTTGCTGAATATCGCAATGCATATCGTATAGTGGGAAGAATATCGTGTATCGTATCGTGAGATTATTGCATCACAACAGCCCTACCAGCGTTTCCAATTGTTAGTTGCTAATATAGCTGATGGGACTTTCTCCAAACATTTTTTTTTTACCAGAAAATAAAAACAGGTAAATAACCGAAGCCATTCGTTTCGCTGCCGTTTTTGATTCACCTTGGAGTTAAAGTACTGATCCGTCGCCGACACTCTCCTGTCCCTCTCCATCAGGTACCACTGCCATGGGTTCCGGGCGGCCCTTTTCTCCTGTACGGGGATAAAACAGCTTACAGTCGCAAAAAGTAAAGGAGATATTAGCGTCCGGACAGCTGCATATGTCGGGAGTCACCCGTCACCTTTCCTCCGTTGGTGAACTTATGAATGTGCGTGGTCAAAATGCCCGGAATGATCATGCAGGCCGTCATGAGCCCGAAGGAGGGGAGGATTTCATACCACATCTTCCGTCACGTCAACAACCAGAAACAAAGAGGAAGCAGCGAGGACAACGTTGTCCTCCAAAAATATCCAGGAAATTTGTCTGTTATGCTAACGCTGCTAGCGAAATGTCGACCGCTCTGCCCCGACTTCCGTAACCAGAAGGAATGGTTTCCGGTATGAACTTTTCAAAATTAAAGCATCAAGAAGCTTCTTTTTTTTATGACAGTTTGAAAGTGCGTTACCGCCACCTACTGGAATGGAGTGTGGGACGTTCCACACAGACAAAACATGAAAAAGCATTTTTACTAATTTGGGGTCATTTATAAGTTGAATTAGGTTGATATATTTTTGTTTAGGTATATAAGGCACACGCCTACATCAAATTCTCGTTCTTAAAAAACAAAAATGCTTCACATACTCATTTACTCTTCTTGGGCTTTTATTTAGAAAGCACATTAAAGCGGAAACTGATCAAATTTGTGTATTTCTCTACAAAATTTAACAAAAAGGGAGTTTAAAGAAAATTAGTGAAATAAAGTGTTTTCTCTTTAGCTCCCCCTGGTGGCGGCGACCTTGAATCGCAAGTTCAACCGTTAGAGAGGAAGTTGGTCAGGTCGGTTGCTACAGGCTGGCTAACTTGGAAAAAAGTAAACAAGTCTGTTGAGCTGAGATGAAAATAAACACTGTAACCTTTCAGCTATGAAGGAAGACAAAGAAAACACTCGACCGAAAGAGAAAAGAGTGGAAATAAAATGTGAAGACGAAGAGAAGACGGAGAAGTGTAAGGAGAAGAAGGAGGCCATGACAAAGGTAGAAGTTGCTAACAGCTATTGTTGCTACAAGCAGTCGGTTTAGCGCCTGAATAGTTTAAAAAAAATAGCACTGTGATGTTTATCATGTTGTGTTTTTACATCTGGATAAAGTGTGATGATTTTAAATAGGGTAATAAGTTCTACTCTACAGCAGTTTATGTTTAATTATGAAGTTCGTGATCAGTTGCATTCAAACTAAAATGTTCCAGATTGTGATCAGAAGGTTACCTCCGAGTTTGACTAAAGAGGAGCTGGAGGAGCAGCTGCAACCCCTTCCAGAAGTGGACTACATGGAGTTTTTCTCCAACGACACCAGGTACAGGAAAAGCCTCCTCTGGTCTTAAAAATGTATAGTAGCTTGTTTATTTTTTACTAAACATCCTTTCTTTCCTCAGCCTTTTCCCACATCTCTTCGCAAGGGCTTATATCAGCTTCAGAAATCAGGAGGACATCGTTCTCTTCAGGGATCGATTTGATGGATATGTGTTCATAGATAACAGAGGTAACACTGGGAAAAGTTAGTTGGAAATGTTTACCAAGGTGTGGAGGCTATGCGTCATTTTTGTCTATGTGTGTTTTTTTTAATAGGACAGGAGTATCCTGCCATTGTGGAGTTCGCACCTTTCCAGAAAACCGCCAAGAAAAGAAATAAGAAGAAGGACTCAAAATGTGGAACAATTGCTGAAGGTGAAAATTGGACACTTTTCTAATCTGATCTGTTAACACCAATGTACACATTTAATTTACCCAGGATTAGAAGCACCACAATTTAGTAGGGCTGTATAATAATATTGATATCACGATATATATCAATATTTTCTTTCCTAGAAAAAAATCGATATTCATCTGCAAGTATCGTAACATCCAACTGTCACCTTTCTCACTCACTGCTTGCTTCACACCAGGTCATCAGGCTTAGAGTGATTCTTTCAGATGTTCAGGTTAAAAAGGTATCAAACTATTCAGAGCAGGAACTTGGTTCACTTTATTTACTTTACTAATGCATGTCAGCTACAGTTTGTACTGTTTCAATTAAAAAAAACATGTTTTCTCACCACTTCTTTGATTCATTTTGTCCAGCTGTCCACTTTAAGTCTGTGTCCAACCAGATCCAGGTATTGTGTAGTTGGAGCTTTTAGTCAGTTTTCAGTTAAATTAATTCAATCCAACTTTATAACAGTCACAAAATGTCACCAAAATCACTCTGTCCCTCTAAAATCATTCAGAAAATCGCAAAAGTGTATTGAATTGTATAATTTGCTGAATATCGTGATATATATCGTATTGTGGGCAGAATATCGTGTATCGTATCGTGAGATTATTGAATCACTACGGCCCTACAATTTATTATGATCAGATTCTTTCCTCTATAAATTAACCCTGGGCTTCACATATAAAATTTTAAATGTTACAGAAAACAGACAAAAAAGCAAATAAAATTTGAATGATTCCAGTTGCAGTAAAGTTTGAATAGTTTTGACACTTTCTGTAGTTTTTAATTCGATCAATGCACAGCAGACACAACCCTTTAGCCATAATCGTGTATATATCATAACTACAGTCTTAAAAGCTTTTTATAATTGAGATGGAAAGTTAAAAACAACCAATTCCAATGTCCAGACTATGTAATGTTATATTTAGTGTTTTAATGGGAACACAGTTTTAAACATAGCTATAAAAAAGTAAGATTAACTCTGTGATGGAGTATTATGGCCAATGTGGATAAAAGAAAAGGGGAGGAAGCAGTTCAGAGAAAATTTATGCCAGAAAACTTCACATGTTTTTAGATTAACACGTCTACAAGGAGAAAGCTTGTAGACGTGATTTCTACACCTCTGGTTTTGAAAAGCTGTAGATTTGTTAGAAAGAAATTATGGTCTTTCTGATACTGGATAAGAGCTCGGATGTAATGCTTATGTTTTGGAAAATATCCACATAGTCACCCTCAACCCTTACCACCTTAATTTCATGAGATATTTGACTTTTTTTTGTAATTTCTGAGATGGGCTGCACAGTGGCGCAGTTGGTAGAGCTGTTGCCTTGCAGCAAGAAGGTTCTGGGTTTGATTCCCGGTCTTTCTGCCTGGAGTTGCATGTTCTCCCTGTGCATGGTGGGTTTTCTCCAGGTACTCCGGTTTCCTCCCACAGTCCAAAAACATGACTGTCAGGTTAATTGGTCTGTCTAAATTGTCCCTAGGTGCGAGTGAGTGTGTGCATGGTTGTTTGTCCTGTGTGTCTTTGTGTTGCCCTGCGACAGACTGGTGACCTGTCCAGGGTGACCCCGCCCTCGCCCGGAACGTTAGCTGGAGATGAACCAGCACCTCCTGACCCCACTAAGGGACAAGGGTGTCAAGAGGATGGATGGAATTTCTGAGACTTTTCTAATAAATTCAAGAGTTCTTTTAGAAATGTCTGACTTTGAATATCCTTAATCATGGAAAATTGTAGAAAAATAAACTTTCCGTAAATTCATAATATGAGATTATCCCAATTTGTTTCTTGTAAATATGTGAAAATAGTCTAAAATTTTCTGTTTTTCTTCTCAAAAGAATCAGCAAAAATTAATTTTCTGTCAAGTCAGTTGTTATTTTGAAGAGTCAGATTTTAAGAGTCCCACAGCATGACAAGTCCTCCACCTTACTTTACAGCAGGCATGTCTTTCACATAAGCATCCTTCGTTTCTCACCAGTACCTACTACAGGCTACTTAGATGCCAAACACCTTCAAAAACACAGTTAAAGTCTCAGTAAATTTACGTTTGTGATGGTCGGACAGAAATCAGGCTTTCCTGGCAGAACTCCCAAACAGTTTGCACAGAAATAGCAAATAATGGTCATTATAGAAACATTATAACCTGATGATGCCACTCATTTTTTACATTTAGCTTTCAAGAGTTATTTTCTTTTTTTACCTCCTGTTTTTTTTTTTTTTTGCTTATTTTTATTATTTAAATTTCCTCTTAGATCCTGACTATAAAAGGTTTCTTGATTATTACAACGGAGATGAAGAGAAGCTGACGTCCACACCCGAGACTCTGCTGGAGGAGATCGAGGCAAGATCGAAGGAACTTGAAGGTTTGTCTACATTCGCTGCTTCGCTGCTGAAGATATGGCAGCAGCACATTGAAAAATAAAATAATTTAATAGGATTTTTCTCTTTCTAGCCAAAAAAAACAACTCCTCTTCTGGACTTCCTGAAGAATAAACAGGTAAACTTAACAGAGTGCTCTGAAAAATATGTTTCAGATCATCAAATACATTTTACTAACAAACAACGATGAGCTAAATATGGTTTCCAAAGCATTAATGTGTTTATTAAGCAGAAAAAAGCTAATATTTAATAAATATGAAGCATAAATCCAGACTGTCCTGATTATTTATATAACATGTTGTTGCTTCAAAAAGTTCAAAATAAAAAGCAGCAGCCGACAAGGAAGAGAGTAATAATTTTAAACAAATTTAATACTAATAGACTTTAATCCATCTGAACAAGTCCACTGTTTATTCGATCTGCTGTCATGGAACTTCATAATTTGCTTTATTACAAAATAATGTAATTGATGTTTGGAGGAAATTTAAGTTTACTGCCAGTTGGAGATTTTTTATACATTTTGTGAATCCAAATATGACTTGTGACACGTTTGTAAATTTACAAAACAGGCTAAAAAAGAGAAATAAAGAAAATCTTTGACTGTTGTTGGAGTTAAATTATGAAAAGTGGAATTTAAAAAATCATCGAGAAAGAAAATATTTAATGGTTACCAGTAAATAACTTCAAATTGTGTTATTCTGTTTTGCCTTTGGATTTTTGTTTTTCTTTTATGTGTCTGTTTAGTGCTTTTTAAAAAATGAGTGACATATTTTATGTTTTATATATATTATAACAATTTATGAAGGTGTAATAATTTAATTTAATGATCATTTTATTTAATTTGATGTGTGGAAAAACCTTGATCTTCTGCCTGGATCTTTTCAGTCAAGTTGTTTAAATTGTTGCTCTGTTTCGAAGTTTAACCAAAACTAAAATTCAGAAAACATTTCTGCTGCCTTAAATAAATAAAGGTACTTAATGGGGGAAACTGGTACTAACTGGAACTATATTATACGTTTTTACAACTAATTCAAACATCCTGAAATTATTGATAAAATATCCTTCATTTTTGTGTTTATGAATCGCTACTCTGGAAAACAGCAAAGGTTGTTCAACAATACCTGAAAAACAGTAATTTTCTGTTGAGTATCGATGCAACATACTCAGAATGCAATACTTATGAATTCTGCACTAAAGACGACCCAACTACAGCTAATAAAAGCTAAACTGAAAATAAACAATATTTAACTGACATCAAGTAATAAAAACTGACAAACGCACTCCAAAAACAAATTAATTAGACAAAAAGTCACAACAAATTAAAACTAAACTCTAATGAAAACCCAAAGCTCTCATCTCCCTGGTACGGATAAAACACGATTAGATGACTGAATTAATAAATAAAACTGAAAGTGTTTGTCAAATAAATTTCTCTTTTACAGAGATTTCATTGGACCAACTCAAGAAAAATCAACCGATGAGCCGTTGTGGTCGATAAGAAATACATAAAAAATGGTCCATCCCTGCTGGAAGAAGTTAGTTTGTTTAGGTTTGCTAACACCTGCCTTAATGTCTTGCGGTCCAGAGACTGAGGGAGGAGAAGAAGGAGGAGAGGAGGAGGAGGGAGCTTGAGCGGAAGCGTCTGCGTGACGAAGAGCGCCGCAAATGGAGGGAGGAGGAGCGGAGGAAGAGAAAGGAGGCGGAGAAGATGAAGAGACTGGAGAAACCTGTGGAGAACAAAGACAAGGACCAGACTAAAGAGGAACCAAAAATTAAGGTTTGTGTTGCGGAACGTCAGAGCCGTTTCTAAATCTGCGTCATTTCCAGGGTGTTTTATACTTCATTTACTTTTCAGCTCCTGAAGAAGCCGGACAAAAGCGATGACGGCGATTCTGAGAAACCCAAAGAGAAGTTCAAGAAACCAGAGAAGCCGCACAGAGAGGAGAGAGCGTCAGGCGGCGCCGACCACAGGAGGAGGCCGAACTTTGACAGCAAGGAGGAGCGAGAAAGAAAGTCAGTGTCTTCACTCGTTTCTCTGAATTTGCCGAGTTCAAACTGGTGATGTGCGGATTGAAGCTTCTGATACCTGTAAGCTTTAAGATTGATTCCCAAATCCAAGTATCAGTACTTTCAATACTTCAGTCTTTTGAGATGCTGTATCTGAACTAGGGCTGTAGTGATACAATAATCTCACGATACGATACACGATATTCTGCCCACAAAATGATATATATTGCGATATTCAGCAAACGATACAATTCAATACACTTTTGTGATTTTCTGAAAGATTTTAGAGGGACAGAGTGATTTTGGTGACATTTTGTGACTGTTATAAAGTTGGACTGAATTAATTTAACTGAAAACTGATTAAAAGCACCAACTACACAATACCTGGCTCTGGTTGGACACAGACTTAAAGTGGACAGCTGGACAAAATGAATCAAAGAAGTGGAGAGAAAACATGTTTCTTTTAGTTGAAACAGTCAAACTGTAGCTGACATGCATTAGTAAAGTAAATAAAGTGAACCAAGTTCCTGCTCTGAATAGTTTGATACCTTTTTAACCTGAACATCTGAAGGAATCACTCTAAGCCTGATGACCTGGTGCAAAGCAAGCAATGAGTGAGAAAGGTGACAGTTGGACGTTACGATACTTGCAGATGAATACCGATTTTTTTCTAGGAAAGAAAATATTGATATATATCGCGATATCGATATCATTATACAGCCCTAATCTGAACAAGATACGTCAGAAAGTGACTAAATTACTTGCCTAAATGAAACAGGGCTGAAGGGAACAACAGTGGCAGATTGTGAAAGAGGTGTAGATTTTTCAGCTTTTATTTTGTAGTAGTTCCTAAAAGTTATTTCAGTAGGATTGTTACTTAACTAATTTTCTTTTTCTTTTTAGTTTGTAACAGCATTTTCAAACATTTTGTATGATTTTCTGCTGTCCTTAAAGTAACCCAGCTTTAGTAAATGAAGCTTATTTGAATGTACTTATATTCTTAAAATCAAAATGTTGGAGCTCATTGAGTTTTGAATTCAACAGTTGTTTTTGCACAAAGCATCAGGTCGGTATCGCCATCGCTAATCCCAGCTTCAATTTTACTCAGTATTGGATCAGAAAGGAAATCGAACGTCGCCAATTCAAACTGCAGCAACTAAAACAGGAAGCGGTTGTTTTGTTTTGTTTTTTTGTGTTTTTTTTTTACTTGGCAGAGGGAACGAAGACGGGCGGAAGGAGTTCAGGGAGCGCGACTTGGACCGTGAGAAGGAGAGGGAGCGACGGCTGAGGGAGAAGGAGCGCATCCGACGGCAGGACGAGGAGCGGCGGAGACGGCGGGAGCAGCAGGACGGAGAGAACACGTCCAGAAAACGAGAGGAGGAGATCAGAAAGGAGAAGAGGAGGAGCGAGAACTCTGCAGACGCCGAGAAGACGGAGAAACCGGCCAGAGAGAACAGGAAGGAGGAGAGCAGTAAGAGAGAGAGAGTCCGTAATAAGGTAGGAGCGGCCGGGTTTCAGAGCGCCATGTTTAGTCTGCAGGGTTGCCAGATCGGAAGGTTTCCAGCCAAAACGCAACGTAGAATAAGATCTGTTATGGTATAACTTTACTAGACGATAAACTGTCCCAGAAGTTATTATGATAAACAATGAAGTTGTTGTTTTGAGACAATTTTCAGGTAATATAATGCAAGAACAATTAGGATTAGAAGTCTTTGTAAACAAATATTATTCACCAGAATGGAAATTATTGCATTTATTTTAATTTATCATGCGATTTAATTCATTAATTGATTATTGCAACACAATGACGTACATTTTGAATCTATTTCCCTCCGAATATTTTCTGAAAACCCGACAAATGTTGTGAAAAGTTGCTCAGATTTGAACAACCCGGCAGCAGTTTGTGACGAAGCCTTTCTGTTTCTCTCCGTTATAGGACCGGCCCGCCATTCAGCTGTACCAGCCGGGGACCCGGAGCCGCCACCGCACCACCGGAGGCGGCGCCGACTCCGGCTCCGCCGACAGGAAGCCCGACGCCGACAACAAGAAGGCGGCCGACAGAGGGGAGGACTGAGCGGGTTTCTGGTTCTGGGGCTTTTTAAGTTTGGTGAAAAGGCCTGCGAGGCTCAGCATGGCGCCGCAGGGGGGCTGCAGCGGCTCCAGGCCCAGTGGAGGCTGGGATTTGAGCCTCTCAGAGCCTCACTGAGACCCTGTTTGGGTTTTTTATTTCGTTCTGAGAGGCAACGGTTGAAAGAGTGCAGCTGCAGGGCGCAGAGGGAAACGCCGAAGCTTCCCTGGGACCATGAGATCTCAAAGTGGCCTTAAGTCGTTAATGTTGTTCCTGAGGGAAAACGTTTCACCGCAAACATCTGTTAGCTCGTTCATTTAGATCAGAATGTGCAAAAATAATCTCTTCTGTCAGCGCTAGGCTTTAGATCTTAACTTTCACACACTGTACCCCACTGAGACAGAAAATCCACTGATGTGCAGAAACTACCGTGGTTCCCAGAAGTCCACACACCCAGAGAGAAATTGCAGGTTTTTATGATTAATATTGTTATATTTTTAACTTTAACGCGACATATTTCCTGTATAGTGCAACAGCAGTCATACTAATCTACTCTATACAACATATAAAAGCTACAATAACCATTAAAGCTGCAGTAATAACTTTTATAAACAATACTTTTTTAAATGTATTTGTTGAAATTGTCACCATGTCTTGGTAATTTGGTGAGCTACAGATGAAATGAAATGAAATTTGAGCTCCTTTGCCTTCTCCTTGTGCTAACTAGAAACAACCAATCAGAGCCAGGGGGCGGGTCTTAGTGCTGTCAATCAGTCATGAACACTAAGGCTAATTAGCATGGCCACCAGTAACGGTGGATAAATGGTGTTACTGTAACTTTGAGTCGTTTCCCCGCCATGATCACATTTAGCAGCATGTACCTGACTTGACTGACAGCGCCAAGACCCTCCTCCTGGCTCTGATTGGTTGATTTTTGTCAAAACTGTTGCATGTCTTCAGATGGCTGTAGTAGTTCAGAGAGGAGAGAGGAAATTGATCTTTTCACAGATTATCAGTCTCATGACAAACTTTCACCACATGAAGACAGTTTTAACAAATACATATATATATATATATAAAATATTTTTTATAAACGTTACACACTGCAGCTTTAAACTCAGTACTTTGTTGAAGCATCTGATTTATTTTCAGCATTTATGTTTTTTTATGGAGTTTATCCTCCTTCCACATCTCGACTTGGCTCATTTGCGTACTCTGCCTCCAGATCTCCACAACGCTCTTCAGATGACCGTAAAGATGTCAGATTTAATTCTGGCCTTTAAATAGGCCGTTCCAAAGCTTACATTTTCTCACCCTGAAGTATTTTTTGTTCATCTGGACGGATGCCTTGACTATCATGTTGGTAAATAAAATCCCTTTCCAGCTGTCGAGCTGATATTTGAAGGTTTTGTGCGAGAATCTACTGCAGTTTGGGTCTGTTTATAATTTAATCTGCTTTAGCAAAACTGTAATCCCACATCCTGATGCTGCCACTACCATGTTTCACCGTAGGTCTGGTGTTCTTTTTGGTGATGTACTGAGTTGTTTTGTGCCAAATAGACACTTTTAAATTGTGGCATTTTTCCTGGAGGTTTTTGGAGGCTGAACATTTTGCAGGTTAGTCACATTTACTGTAATTGTTGTCAACATAGTTGTAGTTCATCCTCAGGTTTTTCTTTTGAATTGTACAAGATATATGTTGCGTTAAGGATGGAAAAAGTTTGGAAAAAGGTTTATTCTGCCCTGCGTTATAACATGGGTGTATGAACTTTTTGGACGTACAGAGCAGTTTGTGGTTTGTGCTAAATAATATAACCTACTATTTTTTGCGCCGGGATTTTTATGCAACTGATGTATTACAAAGGAGGAGAAAGCCATTTCTGACCATACTGCCATGTGACATCTATGCCTGCATGAAGACTTCTTAGTCAGAGGGATCAACATGTGGCCTTCCCCCACTTTTCTAACTCAGAATCAATTTAAACATTAATTTTTGTGAACTGAGTTAAGCATCAGAGCAAATATTTGCTGATAATACTAACAGAATTACACAATCTCTGCCTAGAAATAAAAATACTTGCTGAAGTCTGTGTCTGTTTTTACTTTGCACCGTTTTCCATCTCAACTTTTGATTTTCTAAACACGAATATTAAGAAAAATATATTAGGAAATAATTTAAGAATAAAACTGTTTAATGTCTTGATTGGTGAACAACATATACATTTTTAATATCAAGTGATTAAGAATATCTGTACTTTTTAAATAAACTACTTTTTTGCATTTGAGCAGCTAAAACTGAATCAAGACATTTTTGGTAAACATTCAAGAAATAAGTTTGACCAAGAAACCTATATTATGTGGAGATGCAAAAAAAAAACAATCTGTCATGTTATGATTTGTTTTGAAAATGAAATGGTACACATAGAGGATAGGTGACTTGTCCTGGGTGTACCCAAAACAAAATAGCTTACCATACAAATTTTGCTTTCAATTTCTTTTAAAGAAAGAAAATTATGTTTTTTTTAGGCTTTAAAGTAAAGAAAATCAATAAACTTATACATAAAAAAGAAAAAATCACTCCCAAAATATATTTCTAAGACTATTAGTGTAAAAAATTCAATAGTCAACATTTATAAATTGCCTTTTCATTTTGAAAACAGTCACATTTTTGTCATTTGTAGCGAAAGTTGTGAATTGCCATAAAAACTGCCTGCGTTTCCTCCAGCGGCCGCTTGGTGTCGCTGCTTCGAGGAGGCCCGCTGCTTAAAGTTGCTTACGTCACGTCCTTCTTTCTCTTCGACCACCGCCATAGTGGGGAAAGGATTGTGGAGAAAATGGTAAGTATAAAATCATTAAACATCCATCTTTACAAAGCTTTTAATCCATAACTGTTACTCGAAATGAGTAATATATATTGTATTGGTAAAGAAAGTGTCCGTATGTTGAGGAAAAATACGCAGATAACATGGTTAAATTAACCCAGATACGATGCTAGCTATGCTAGCTCCGAACTTTCTCTGGGTGATGTGAAGCGTAGATATATAATCATAAGGACGTGAAGTACAAACTGTAGATACAAACCTGTTACTGACTTGGTTTTGTTACATTTCCAGTCGTCCCACAAAGACTTTCAGGATCAAGCGATTTCTGGCCAAGAAGCAGAAACAGAACCGGCCGATTCCTCAGTGGATCAGAATGAAAACTGGCAACAAGATCAGGTGAGTCCTTGTGTTTCTGCAGCTCTATTAACATGAAATTTCACTCTTAAAGAGCAGAAATGGATTGCTATTCAATCTACAGCATTGTTTAATGCCGACTAGATCAAATACTCCGCTTAAAGCAGCGTAAATTGAGTTTTTAACCTGAAAATCTACACAAACAGCTTTAATACACAGTCCAGTCACATTAATGTGACCACCACGTACTTTCCACTTCAGAGTTAAATAACCAATCACAGAAGGCAGGTGGCAGCACAGTGCAGTTGAGCGTATATAAAGGGTGTGTGTGGGCTTCGGAAAACATTTCAATCGTTGGCGTAATGCAGAAACGAAGCGATTTATCCGACGTCCAAAAGGGCATGATCATTGGCTTTCGGGCCAAGGGTGGAAGCATTTCCGAAACGGCTGAGTTTGTGAACTGTTCGCGTGCCGCCGTGGTAAAAGTGTACCGTGCATGGCAAAATGGGACTGTCCAAAATCAACGACGTGGCAAATGTGGTGCACCACGAGCCATAGATGACAGAGGCGAACGACGGTTGCGGAGATGCGTTCGGGCAGATAGACGGGCTACCGTTGAGCAACTGACCACTAAAATGAACCAAGGGGCTACCACAAGTGTCTCCCAAACCACTATTCAGCGAACATTGCTGCGTCTGGGCCTCCGAAGCAGACGCCTGGTTCGTGCACCTATGCTGACTGGTGTTCATCGACGACAAAGGCTAGAATTTGCACGCCAGTACAGCAGCTGGACGTCCACTGAGTGGCGACAGGTAGCGTTTTCAGATGAATCGCGTTTTATGCTCCATCGGACAGATGGACGTTGGCGTATAAGGCGTGAAACCTCTGAAAGGAACCACCCTGCAACCATTGCAGGAACGGTCCAAGCTGGAGGCGGGAGCATTATGGTCTGGGGAATGTTTTCCTGGCATTCTCTGGGTTCACTGATTATTGTGGAAGGCACGATGGATCAATACAAGTACGCATCTGTCCTTGCGGACCATGTCCACCCCTACATGCGCATTGTTTTTCCTCAGGATGATGGCATCTTCCAGCAGGACAATGCGAGGTGCCATACAGCTGCCAGTGTACGTGCGTGGTTCGAAGAGCACCAGGATGAGTTTACCGTCCTCCCCTGGCCAGCAAACTCACCTGACTTAAACCCAATCGAGCATCTGTGGGACCATCTCGATCGAGTTGTTCGCGCCATGGATCCTCAACCGCGTAATCTAGCGCAGCTGGCCACGGCATTAGAGTCGGCATGGCTCAACATCCCAGAGAAGACCTTCAGGGACCTAAGTGACTCTCTTCCTGCACGTCTCGTAGCAGTTCGCTCTGCGAAAGGTGGTTATTCTGGCTTTTGACAGATGGTCACATTAATGTGACTGGACTGTGTAGATGTTAAATATTCTCTTGCCTGTGTAAAAGTTGCTCAGTACAGAAATGTGGACATAAATGCTCAACAGTCATCACAGGAACCCATGAAATGAGAACCTTTCAATGTAAAACTATCAATGTTGGATTAAGTAGTGTCTTTACATACATTTATTCAATTCCTGTTATTGGAATACGGCTCACAAAACACATAATCTAGAGATATTTTACAAAAGTAAACAAATGCAGTGGACTCCTGCACGTTTCTGGTTCAGTATTCTTAGAGTTTCATGACTAAGTTGCATTATTTGTGTATTTCTAGTACTTTTTGATAGAGCTTATGAGAAATATTAAAGAAACTTGAGCTGAATTTATCTACATGCGTTGCTGTGTGGCATGCGATTGGCTAGCATTTAAAAGGCAGGAGCCAATCCAGGAGCTGCAGTTATTTTCTTGGCTGATGTTTTTGTTCCTGTAAGAGCAGAGATGAGGAAGATATCAGCTTAAACTTCAGCGCCAAGATAGCTTTGACTGTGAAAGTGAATTTATATTAAAGTTTGTTTGGTCGTTAGTTTGACTTCTTTCAAATGTACATGTTGATTATGTTGATATATAAAATACTGACTTGTTTTTGTACAATGTCTCAAACACATTTGGCAGGATATAAGTAACATTTCTATTTACCAGAGGCAAAGGGAGAGTACAAATACAATTCATTTGCTGAAGAGTTTGGATGCATAACTTAGTTTTTTTTAATCATCAATGTTAGGTTTTGGTTGCAGATTTGTACAAACGTTGAATGGCAATTACATTATTTTTTTCTAAAAGTTACTCAAACTGCATGAAGAGTTTATCAAATTCACTTTGCTTACACACCCAAGTTCTATGTGAAGAACTGACCTATTGTTTTCAGTCAAACGACTCGCTGTCGGTTAGCGTCTAATAAATGTTCCTGGAGTCCAGTTACCACTCGGCTCACCTCCTCATGATTGTGTGCAGGGTTTCCAGCTCTGACAGCTTCCATCCCAAAAAAACAACGTAAAAGAAAAAAAACAGCCCAAATCTCAACCTCTGACATCATTCATGTTGTGAGCATCAGATTAGATTCTGACCAGAGCCGGGTCCAATCGGGACTCGACTCTGAACACAGTGAGACTTGTGTTGTCATGACTCTGTGACCTTTTAAACAGTAATTTATTTTACAACGACACCACATAGTTACTCTTGATTAGCATTATGATCATTGATGATGTCACAGTCAACAGATTCTGGTTAATAAGAAAAGTTCAATAATGCAGTATTTGATTAAACGTTTTGTGCTTTTCTGCCACATACGATTTTTAAAAAATATATTCTGAACACTTTAAAATGGTAAATGGACTGAACTTTTATAGCGCTTTATCTAACCATGTTTGACCACTCAAGGTGCTTTACACTGGAGTCACATTCACACTCACATTTATACACCGATACGCAGCTCGGTAGGTAATGTGGGGTTAAGTGCCTTGCCCAGGGGCACAGCGACATGTGGCTGGAGGAAGCTGGAATCAAACCTGCAACCGTCCGTTCGCAAGACGACGACTCTACCCACAGAGCCACAGTCACATTACAGTCGCATTGCAACTTAAAAGCAGCATAAAATTTACCAATACTCCCAAAAGCTTTTTTTTCCCCCTTCAGTTTAATGTTCAAAATCAGCCCAATTGTGTAGAAACTCCCAAACTGGCAACACTGAATGCATGTTGTCCTTATTTGATTCTTGTTTACCTCAAATTATTTTATTATAGTTAAAAAAAAGTCAATGTTGCTCATCTGCTGACCATTAGTCTTAATTTTGGTCTCCATTTCTGTTTTGCTGATTTATTCATATTAAAGTTTCATCAGCGATATCTGACAGACTAATGGATCGAAGGAAAACATGGAGTCTATAAGTTAAAGCAGGTCTGCAAATGCAGCGCTCATCATCAGTAGAGTGCTGTCATTAACCCTGCTGAGAGCATCTTCCTCCTGCTGCGCTCCTCCTCTTCCTCACCGCTCTGGTGATGAGGAAACTCTGCAGCTGCAGGACAAATAATTAATGTTTTAATAATGTTCTCATAACATTATGGGGAGTTGAAGCAGCACTAAGAACGTGTAAACATTCAACTGAACTTCTCCTCCGTCTTGTTTCCAGGTACAACTCCAAGAGGAGACACTGGAGGAGGACGAAGCTCGGCCTGTAACCATGGAGGCCGTTTGTCCCGACCTCCACATGTCTGGAGGGAGCTGCGTCATCTGGAGCAGAGTTCGTTTTGTACAGATACTCTGGCTTTCTTCGTGTTTGACAATAAAAAGTCAGATTTGAAATGCAGACGTTTGTTGGGTTTTTTTTTTGTCTCAACTATATCAGAAGTTAGTTTGCAGGGGAAATTATTCCAAGTGACAGGAGCAAGATATTTAATAGTTGCATTTAAAGGGGCGATATGGACTAAAAACTGGTATTTTGTGGCAGTATTGTGATGATTATAATTTTAAATATATTTTGTAGGTAACTGACTGCATGACGCAGCTTTTGTAGCGTCACAATGTTCTTAAATGCATCCAATTTTTTAAATATCCATGTCATATTTGGTTGGAATATAACTTAAAGAAGGTGAAATTGTTTACCCAACATGGCAGCGACTTGAACTAAATGTCAGTGGAGTTATTTATTTTAGGTTCTCTTATTTCAAGAGTAACATATTAGCATGAGATTAGATCTTCGTTTAAGTCTAATTTGTTATTGATAAAGTTCCATTGGCAGATTGTTTCACTTAAAGCAAACAATGAAATAATCTACATGTACTTTTATTTTCATTCTTTAAAACAAGCTTTTTGTAAGAAACACCAGAAACTCGACCAAAATTACTTGGTAAGATTTTGTTTTTGCAGTGATTGAGGCGTTAAAAATATAAACTTAACACTTAGACCCATAAACAAAAAGGTGCCATTTCTTTAAAGTTTGCATTTATTTAAAATTTGACACAACAGCAGTTATTCAGTTTGCTTAATTTAGCAGCAGATAAAAAGTACAAGTGCTCAGTGTGGAGGAACAACAGAAACCCAGTAGATCCATTTGGACGTTTAAGCCTTTCCTGTTTTTGTTTTGATAAAACCTGCTGATTTTAAGTGGCATGACCAAGAAATGTCATTGAGCAAGTCTGTCACACTTTTCTTTTTTTAAAGTGTTTTGAGAAACCAGCAGGGAAATTGTGAAATTGTTCCAACATGCAAGTTTGTAGAGATTTCTTCACATTTTAAGGACAATTGGAAGCAAACTCACAGCACCTTTAACTTACTGTAAAAGCAGATCCGTAATGTGAATTTTAGTTGACTGTACACATCGTGCTTGGGTGGTAATTGCATTTTCTAATCAAGCAGTAATTAGAAACTTGCATTTGATTTTTGTTCATAAACACATTAAAACTTGGTTTGTTTTTTGTATAAGCTAAAGGGAAAAACAAAAACTTCACCAAAAGGTAATTACATGTTTGAAGAGATGTAATTACCAAAACATGCATGTTTACATATTTTAAAGGGGCAATATGTATTTTCCAGTCACATATGGTGCCATTATTCTTTGATAATGGCCTTATCTTCAATTATAAAAATCATGTATAAATCAAATGACAACTTACTTGATTTGTAATATAACATCTTGAAATTGGGCCTCCGTCTCTTTAAAATAAAGCTACGATTTCAGGAAGTCCTCACAATATGGCTCCTCTAACATGTTTACCAGCTTCACACTGAGAAGTAGTTCATCTAACGAGTTCTACCAGGTGTTGCTAACTGCTGCTGGCTAGTCTGAAGGAGCCGAGTGAGGGAGTGGTGGGTGGGGAGGACCACTCTGTTTGGAACCCCGGCTCTGAAGGCGGAGCTACGTCCTCAAAGGCGGAGCAAAGTCCAACCAGGTGTCTTGAGCTGTTAAATGGTTGCCATGGAGATTAAAGGATCAAAGCAACACTCCAGTTATGTTTTTGATCAGGGAACAACATGAAATAAAGCTCAGAAATGATTTTACATCATTACCTTTAACAATATTCTTCCATTGCTTTGAGCAGTAGCTCATATAACGAGCTCAGCAGATGATAAGTTATAGCAGGTGGCTGCTAATTGCTGCTGGCTAGTCTGAAGGAGCCGACTGATTAGAGTCTTTCTCTGGGAGAAATAAGTGAAGTGGAGCTGCATCTGGAAGGCGGGACTAGGTCCGTCCACCCAGGTGTTTTCCACAGCCGAGTGGTTGCCACGGAGATCAAAGGAAACACTCCACACTCTGAAAAGTGTTTTTTGGGCTTAAGTTCATCTTATGGACTTATTTACATTAATTTAACTTAATTCTTTTGCTATTCCAACTTACATTTTTTTGTGTTCATTTAACTCAAAACTTACACTAAATAGTTGAACCAACTTAATTGAATTGCTTCCATAGGTAACAAGCAATTCAATTAAGTTTATCCAACTTAACTTATTAAGTTTAACCAATTCAATATATTCTAACCATCCAACTTATCATCCATAAACTTAATTGAATGACTTGTTACCCATAGAAGCAATTCAATTAAGTCGGTTCAACATTTTCTTTTTTGAGTGCAGGTAATGTTTCCGATGAGAGAGAAACATTATAACATGTAAACCTTCAAATAGGTTGATCTTACACCGCCATCATCTCAAGTCTTGCCCCTAACAAATGAGAAGGAGGACCTCAGCCTCCTCAGGGACTCGAGCCTCCAGCTGCCTCTCTTGGCTCTGTCAAGGTGTCTCCCTTCTTCGCTTCCTCCCCCGGCCGCCGCCTCTCCGCAGGCGGCCGCGCTCGCCGCGCCGGCGCAGTTGTTGTTGACGTTCCTGTCGGCGTTTTGCGCGCAGCCGCGGCTGTGCTCCTCGTCCCAGGTGCCCAGCAGCTCCTTCATCTCCAGCGGCGCGTCCTGCCGCAGGTACTGCCACGGCCGCTTCCCGTTGTGGTCCATGGCGTCCACGTCGGCGCCGAAGGCCCCGACCAGCAGCTTGACGACCGCGAACTGGCCCTGCATGCTGGCGACGTGCAGCGGGGTCAGCCCGCCGCTGCCCCGCAGGTTCACGTCCACCGCAAAGCCCGCACGCTCCGCGAGCCGCAGCAGCTTCAGCAGGACCTCGTCCTGTCCCCGCTTGGCCAGCCAGTGCAGCACCGAGTATCCGCTGACGAAGTCCCGCCGGGTCAGCAGCTGCGGGTCCTCGGAGATGAAGTCCCGGATGGTGTCGTAGCTCCCCTCCACCGCCTGGAGCATCCAGCTGTGCTCCATGGGGCACAGAGCCCAGTCCGAGGCCTCCTGGTCCGGGGAGAGGCTCTGCGGCGACCCGCCGCTGCTGCACAGACGACCCAGAGATGATACTGGGGTCAAAGTAGCACCGCCACCAAGTAAAACATCCAAGTTACTAGAGTAGAAATGTAGAAGAAGAAAAAAAAAAACATAACCAGGACATGCCAAAATAGATGTAGGAATTTAGGTATTTTAAGGACGAAAATGACAATTCAGATACCAGGCAAAAATTATTTTTCCGTTCAATAAAAAAAATGTTTTTCCATTCAGTGAAGTTAACTCACTGTGGGCAGAGTATCCAAAAATTGCACTACAACATTTTCACTCAATAAGTCACGACTTAAATATGTGATAATTTTGTATACATTTCCATTTAAAAATTACAGACGAACCAAAACGTCAAGTGGAAATTTTGGCATTAACGTCTGAAACCAACAATCTGCATGCAGGTCTCCGTCTGGTTAAAACATGTTCAGAGAATCCAGAAGCTTTACTCGAATAGCGATACTTCCCTAAAAAAAAAAAAAAAAAAAAAAAAAAAAAAAAAAAAAATCACTAGTACAGCGCAGCACGTTGTCCCAGAGGCTCAGTGAATGTGTGCCGGTACCGGACTCCGCCGCTG
This sequence comes from Poecilia picta, assembly GCA_033032245.1. NCBI lineage: Eukaryota > Metazoa > Chordata > Actinopteri > Cyprinodontiformes > Poeciliidae > Poecilia > Poecilia picta. The sequence continues at coordinate 9,466,010 of CM065362.1, forward strand.
GACGCCCGGCTCAGCAGAGGCTCCTTCAGGTTCTTCCTCCGCGGACCCGGCGGGACGGACTCCGTCTCCGGAGCGCAGCCGTCGCTGACGTCTTGCTGCCTCTGCAGCCTCGACCTACGCGGGGAGGATCCGGCCGTGACCGGCGTCGTGCCGTACCGAGACGGCCGCTCCACAGTGGATCCCTGTCCGGGAGTCCGGCCGGGGGCGGCCGGTTCCGATCCGCTGCGATGCATACCGCCTGCCGGACTCTGCAGCGCCCAGGCGACTTCCTTTCAGACTACACCCTGAAGATGTCTGTGATAATAAACGACAATCATTTCCCTCATTTCCTGTGTCAAGAAGAAAAAAAATTCATTTAAAAAAAAAAAAAAAAAGTGGACAGAAAATACCAATAAAGGAAGTTTTGTTTTCAAAAGTCGTAACACTTCCCCTTTCTAGGAGCCTTTTAGTGTCATTAACTCACCTGTCCTGGTGCCAAACTGAAGCTCGTTCATAAAAGCTCACCTTCTGTTTTAATTATAAAAATCAAGATGCATACTATTAGCTTAGTATTCATAATGAAACAAAACCGGAGGTCCTGCTTTCCTTTGTAAAGAGGAACAGAGACAAAGTTCATTCTGATCTGACAAAACCCAGCAGCAAGAACCGCTCACATGTGACCAGGGTGGACTTTAAAGCAGGAAGTAACACTCGGGTTTATTCTCCTGATACTTTCACAGTAAAAAAAAAAAAAAGAAACTGCAGCCAATGTGGTAAAACAACTTTATTCAAAGAAAAATACAGAGCATTAATAAATGCATTAAAACTCAGGTTCTGAAGGAAGTTCAGTCAGCTCATCGATAGTTTGAAGAAACGCGGTCAGCTCCGTGAAGTCTGCTGAGAACAGGGACAGTCTGGTTAATGATACTCCAACGGCTATAATTAATTTAAACACAAGCATGCATTAAAATAATACCACCCTATTTTTAAATAGAGTCCAAAATTACACATCTGAGCCCAACAGTTGCCTTACCGAGTCGCCGTCTGAGCAGAATAGAAATACATTTATAAGATTTTCATTCTGGCAACATTTGAGTTAACTCTGGGACCATAAATGACCAAAAGCTTTAAAACTGATGGACATTCTGCATAATTGTGTCGTCATTTAAAATGTTTGGTAAATTTGCCAGAGTCCTGATTTGAAGAAAACTCCAAGAGTCACAAGCTGTAATGATTAGTCCAGTGACCTGCATGTGAATATGTAGAGTCCAGACAGGATTAATCATGCAATACAAGCCACCATGTTTTTAAACAAGATGGTGCAAGTTTTCACCACCATCTGTAAAAGGAAAAACCATTTTCAGCCAAAGTGTGACCTTTCATCTCACCTGATCAAGTAACTTTCTATATTTACGCAACCTACTATACCGATGACCAGCTGTTTCTACAACAAGTCTTCAATATAGGTTTAAAAATGATTTTTTTAAAAGCTGGGGTTATTTTTTTGAAGAATTTATACAGCAACCTTTATTGGAGGATGTTCCAATAAAACACTATGAGCCATTTTAAAACAGTTGTACTGAATTTTTCCATAAGATTCACATTTTTATGTTGTACCGTTTCACACTTTGTAAATTTTGTTTGCGTTACCTCGTTTTAAGGTGTTGTGGCAAAACTGACTTAAGAAATGTCAATATCCAACTGGAAATGGTAACGCAAGGTTAAACCATTTTAATTAGGAGTTTTCAAACAGTCGATGTCTCTAAAGTTGGTCCTCGAGGGTCGGCATCCTGCGTGTTTTAGTTCCCTCCCTGGTGGTGGTACCAACCTTCTCAGCAAGTCAATGTTCTTCTTAGGCTTCTAATGAGCCATCATTTGATCCGGGTCCGTTAAACCAGGGAGAGAACCAAAACATGCAGCATGCCGGCCTTCAGACATCCCCGTCTGAAGCTGAAATGTCTCAATAGTGATGCAGAAATCCACCACCACCACAGAGTTCATACCTGGACACTCTGGCATTTCTACAGGGGAAAAGTCTGGGAGCTCTTCCATCTTTTCCTCATCCAGATTAGGGCGTCTGTGTGGAAAGCAAGCCAACCCAGACAGAGCCATGCAGCTAAGAGGAATCAGATCTTCAGGTACACTGTACCTCTGAAACTCTGAAATAAAGCAAGTCAAGAAAAAACATTGCGGTCAAGTGCTTCAGATAAAATGATGACAACTCTAGAATGAAGAACCATTTGCCTGCAAGACTTTAAAAACACAAAACCGAAGTGTAAAGTTAAATGATTAATTCCTAATTTGGCAACGTTAAGTGGAGGTATTGATTGTTTTACCTAAAGGGTCATAAGGGATAAACTGCTCAATTTCTGGATATTCCTCCGCTTTGGTCTGAGGAGCCGGCGTCGCTTTTGTTTCCTAGTGGGAGCAAAACACGCTTGTAAACACAGATTTAAAGAAAAGAAAAACTGAAGTTAGACCTCCAACCTGTGGTTTAACAAGTTTCTTCTCCTGCGTTTTGACGGCTGGAGTTGAAATCCTGTTGCCCACCACACCAAAAGCCTTGCGGCCAGATGAGAGCGGTGTGGCCATCGTTTTGGCCAACATGGGAGACTTTAGTTTCTCTGGTTGTGAAAACTAAAGTTAGTGTGTGCTTGCAAGCCAAGGGTTGAGGGATGGAGAAAAAACAAAAAAAGTTCAAAACCTGGAACAGATTTAAGTCGCTGGCGCAAATTCTGCGAAGATCCATGAAGTTGTGCATTTTCCTGCTCTGCAAAGATTATGCTCTCCATTGTATCTGGAAACAGATATGCATTAGTTTCTGCAGAAAACTACAAGAAGGTTATTTTTAAGATTAAAAAGGTCAAGGATTGTCACAGCCAACAGGCTCCTCCCACAAGAACAGCTCCAAGTTAATGCAGCAAGTTGTAAATCTGAGCTCAAGGTCACAGAAAAAATTTCTGGGAGGTCAAAAAGTAGGGCTGTATAAGAATATCGATATCACAATAGATAGATATTTTCTTTCCTAGAAAAAAAAAAATGTATATTCATCTGCAAGTGTCATATCATCCAACTGTCACCTTGCTCTCTCACCGTTTGCGTCGCCGGGAGAGTGATTAGGTCATCAGGCTTAGAGTGATTCCTTCAGATGTTAAGGTTTAAAAGGTATCAAACTATTCAGAGCAGGAACTTGGTTCACTTTACTAATGCATGCAAGCTACTGTTTGTATTGTTTCAATTAAAAGAAACATGTTTTCTCATCACTTTGATTCATTTTGTCCAGCTGTCGACCTTAAGTCTGTGTCCAACCAGAGCCAGGTATTGTGTAGTTGGTGCTTTTAATCAGTTTTCAGTAGAGGTGTGCCGATCGATCGGTCACCGATCATAATCGGCCGATTTTCGTGAAAAAGTGCCTGATCAGCGATCATTGGCTCTGTTACCGATACTGATCACCTGCATCTCATTTCTCAGCCTGTCTGTCCAGCTGGTCTCGTCTTTCCTTCACACGGCGCAGCAACAAATGCTAAGCGATGTGTAACTATAACGCACTGAGTAAATGAGGACGTTTGCGTGTTGCGGCGGAAAATAGAAGCAGGTCAAAATGCATCAACACGAGAAGCTAATATGGAATAAAACAATGTAGCCATACTTGACGGCGTTTGGCTACATCGAGGCTCAGTGCAGTAAAAAGACACGGAGGATCAGACAGCAGGTAAAGCGGCGCAGCTACAAACACTCACCGGATTAGCATGACGGTCAGAAAGATAAACTAATAACCCGCTAAATGATTTAAGTCTTGGAGCTGCGATGTAAGACGCTGGTTCTGCTGTTGAACCGCTGCTCCGCTACAGGTAGTAATATTTAATATTTAGTAATATTTAGTAATATTTGACACGGAGCCGCTTCTGCTCCACCTGGTAGCGACTCTCACACCGAACCTGTTTAAAGCTGCAGCATCTAACCTAAAAAATACATTTTACATACGTATTAAAACTTTCTCTGTCTTAACATGAGACAGATAATCTCTAAAAAATAATCGATCTCCTCCCTGTTACTCCGCTCAGTCAGAAACAGCCAATCAGAACTAGCAGTAACCAGCTAGCCGCTATGCTAACAGGAAGTTTTCATTCAGTAACTCTGGATTGTTATTGTAATGGATCCTGTTTTTGCCTTTGAATGTTAAGTTTTACACTTGAACTTTTTGGTAATGTTGAGGTTTTATTTTGGCTCTTTGCATTATTTAGTTCTTCAGAGCCTCATATGTTATCAGTCTGTTAAATATAGTTTTATTGATAGCAGTTCAATTTGCACACAATGCCTGTTTTGTTTAGTTTTCTTCTTGGAAAAAGTTATTAAAATCAAGTTTTTGTTTAAATTAAAAGGTGAATTCATGGTTCCTTTTTCCACATAAAGTAACGGTAGTGTTTGATAAAAATAATAATCATGTGATTGGTATTGGTTGAATCAGCAGAAAAAGACCTGATCGGCACATCCCTAGTTTTCAGTTAAATTAATACAATCCAACTCTAAAACATTCACAAACTGTCACCAAAATCACTGTTTGCTGAAATCTTTCAGAAAATCGCAAAACTGTATTGAATTGTATCATTTGCTGAATATTTTAATATGTATCGTATTGTGAGATTGTATCACTACAGCCCTATCAAGTGTTACCTAGGTCCTTCCAACAGGTATCGGTACTTTAGGCAGTGTAGTTTTTCCTACAGGTTTTCCTCCCACTGAATTTTCCATTAGTATGCTTGAATACAGCACTCAGCTTCTTCAGTGTTTAAGGGTAGTTATGCAATATTTAAAGTTTTCTGATTAAAAAAAACGTGAATTATAAGTTGCCATGATACACCTGAATATAGAATTACCTATCGAAAGTGCAAAAATTGATAAGCGCCGCCTTTTATTTATCCAAATACACACGTTTACATCGATTACGTGCATCAACACTTATAGTTCCAGTCTAAATATTTCAGTTAAAATGTCCGTTGATGTAACGGCTGACCAACACCGAGATGACCGTTAGCTCGCGTTACTCATAACTAAACGGACAGGCCACAAGCTTGAAGCAATTCAAAAGAACACTGTGCAGAAAGTAATAAGAACAACGAAACGCTTCGCCCACCTTTCTGACACCGAGCTTCAATAAACGCTGTTCGTGTTTCCTTCTTTCTCGCTAGTTCTCTCCTCGTTGCCAGCTTGTTGTGGTACAAAACTGTGGTGTCGCTTCTAACAGCCGCCGCTGTATTTAAATGCGATGCGTTATTCCTATTGGTCGATCTCAGACACGTGACTAAAAAGGCGTTTCTATGGTTTCTGTGATCAGTTAGCTCACCTAGCTAAAACTGAATGGCCAGAGATTTGATTTGTAGTTGTTTTGTGATTTGTGGCAACTTAGTGTCAGTCCCAGATACGCGGAACGGGACTACGATTCGTGCATCTATGAACATGTTCTTCATGTTCTGTGGAGTCATATAGAATTATATTTTAACAGCTTTCTCGAAATAGGGCTACTTGCTGTTGCTAATTTCCGTTTGAAACGTTTTTTTTTTTCAATTAACTTTATTGCAAATAGACAAATCTTACAATAATACAGGATTCTTGTGCAAATATTTTGAGTGACTAGCAGCAGTCATAAAATGGGAAAAAGAGCGAGAGGAAAGTAGTGCAAAAGCCATATAACACAATAAGTGAATAATAGTATTAGAAAAAAAATATAAAGCATATTCATCACCTGAGTACATAAGATATTGATACCGTAAGGGGTGAAAATGTTGTGTATCCCAGCATAGTACACAATAAAAATTAAAATAAATAAATGAGAATAAACATAAAACAATAATAGATATGTATAAGATTTATGTTAGATTTTATACAGAAGATACATATGTATAAAATAATAGACATTTCAAAAATTTAATGGGATATATTATTACAGAGAAAAGCAGCATTCTTTGTCCAAGCTTTTTCAAAGAGCTCAGGAAAAGCGACATTTATTTATTTATTTATTTATTTATTTATTTTTGAAAATACGTGTAGAAGCAAATTTTTTAAAAAATTACATTTGTGTAACTTGCACTTTTAATATTTGGCAATAAGGATCAAGTTATTAATCGTGAATTCCAATTTTGTATCCACAATGTTATGTTTGTATATTTATATTATGACTCAACATCTAATTAAGAAGATCCTCCCAAAATGAAAAGAATAACGTCGCTTTGTTTCTACATCAGATTTTCCGTTTGAACGTCCACTGCCCTTCTTTACCATCAGCCGCAACCATCATGGCATCTTGCGTGGGGGGGAGGGGCGCGTCTTCGGTGAGGGGAGGGGGGGGGGAATTAAGTGGCTTTCGCTCTTTAATTCCGTTTTCTAGAAAATATTCATCCAAAAAAAAAACAAATTAATAATTCTTAAGAACTATATAAATAACGACAGCATTCTCTGTCTTTTTAATTTACGTCGAGCGTAAAGCGGCTGAAGTAAATGGTACGTTCCGAGCTGGGCCCGCTTTGAGTAGAAGGTAAACGGCGCAGCTTCCTTTGCTAACCTCAGAGCGGCGGAGGGTTTGTTCTCCAGCTAACTGCACTCACCATGGCGTCCACTGAGATAGCGAGGCAAGCTGTAAGTTTCCCGTTTTACACAGAGATAATCTCATTATGCCCGTGTTACACATCCGAGCCGCAAGAAAACTATATATTGATGTAGCTTTTTTTGTTACAGAGGGGGGGGGGGAGATCTATGAGAATCAGTGGAAGGGTTATCCTGCTAACATCCGTTTTCGTGCTCCATTCCATCAAAAAAAAACAAAATCTGTAGTAGCAAGCTGAAAACTGTTTTAGTAATAATTATGCAGATTTAAAAATTTTTTTTGATTGTGCACTAAAAACGATTTGGATAAGCAATTTTCAGTAAAGACCCGACGTCCATCTGTTGAAATGTTTCAGTTTGACCCACTTTGATTTCACGCGAGGCTACCATTAGCATAATTATTCCCAAAAAACAAAATGTCGACTTGTAAAATACTGTCGAAAAATGTACCGTAGCACCGTTACAAACCCACACAGGACCGTAGGTAGGCCATTCATTCTCAACGCCCCCATTTAAGCACAGCTTCGGTCCTCATTTCCGTTATGTTCAAGTCCCGTTAACTTTCACACGGCGGCGTCTTTAACTAGTATTTAACAAAAAAAAAACCAAAAAAAAAAGCATGCTACGTACAGTATAAAAAGCTTGCATTTTCAAAATGTTCTCTTGTTTCTTTTTTCGTGGAAAAGGAAGCCACTTAACCCAGAGGGAGTGCTTAGAATAGCAGAGGCTGTGCAGTTTGATTTCCCTTTGTGGCCCAAATGAATGAAACCGTGTCATGAAAAGCAAGGATGATGATTTCAGGAATGCTGCAGAAATATAGAGGCTATTTGTCTCATCACCATCGGTTTCCCAAACAGTCTCCCAGCTGTTTAAACCCAGCTCCAGTCATCCAAACAATCCGCAACTGTTCAGTACCATCAGATTGGACAGTTATTTTAAATTTACCCTGACAGTGTGTTTTCTTTCAAAGCCTTTGCCAAATTGGACAACAGCACTGTGTTATGTTGAGCCACATAATGGCCGGTTTGTCTGAGGTTTAGCTGCTGGAGAGATTTAGCTTTTTTGGCATCTTTTGCGAATTCTTTGCTTCCCGACAGCTCATAACATAAACATAGCCGGCAGAAAAAAACCCGAATCGGAACAATCAAATACTCACTGACAAACACACACGGTTTGAAAAGTTACATTTTGAACATTATTTTTATCATGTCTTGTACGTTTTGTCGTGTTGCAACCACAAAAATGAATGTTGGGATTTTATGTGTCAGGCCAGAGTAAAACAAAATGATAAAGCTGAAGGAAAAGGATACTTGGTGTCACAAATATAAATCTGAAAGCTGTGGAATAAAAGGTGAATGAATTAATTAATGCAATCTCAGCTGCTTTTGGGTTATGCCAATTTTGGAGGCTGAATATTTTTCCCTGTTGTCAATAGATAGAATATTTGAACATTTCAAGTCTTACCACATATTTTACACTTGACTTAAGACAAAAAAGAACAAACTTTCAGGTTCCCACTACTGTGTTTTAATCTCTAAGACAGGGGTGCCCAAACTGAGGTGTGCGGGCCTTTAATGGCCCTTGGCGTGATTTTGTGCAGCACCGTTCTAATTGTAATCGGGGTAAAATTACTACAAACATAGTTTTCCTTTTATAGGAAATATTAAGTGTTTTTTTTTGTCGTTTTTTACAGCTAAGCATTATCAAAAGGCAGAATCACGCTTATTAAGATCCTTTTCCTGAAAATGCAATTTTGATGCATCCATATCAGCTTTTATTTTATTTTTGAAACTTGGCTAAATATAACCAGTGTTATGAAGAAAGTGAGTCAAATCCTGTTCTTATTGCTGAAAGTAAGCCTAAAATAAATTGAAAAGTAGATTCCTTTCTTTTAATACCTTAAATGTGCAAAATCCCTTTTTAAGTTTTAGATCTGCAATGAATATCTTTCATTTAAAAATATATATATAAAAAAATCTAGGTACTTATTTGCTTGAATTTCTAGGGTTCTTTTTTTGACCTGCGAATACTTTTGACTCGGCCCATAAATTTTGGGCTCCCCTGTTCTGAGACTGTCAGCTGTATTTATAATGACACTCACATTAACACATTAATACTCTGCTTAGTAATTACATTTGTTTGAAAGACAGTTAGTCAAAGTGGATATTATTTTTTAGTACCTTAGTAAAGGACAGAATACAACATTTTACTTCACTTCAGAACTGAACACCACTATGTTTTACAAAAATCCTGATAAAATACATTCGGTCTTTATTAGCCGGTATTTCCTCCTCTTTCTGTTGTCTAAAAGAGGAGCCATTACCTCCCATATATGTACTTTGTGGTTTCGAACTGTCTCGATTTTGACGGAAGAGCGCTGCAGCTCCGAAAACAGGAAGTGAGTTAGACTGCACCTGAATTCAGTTTGGTTCTCTTGTCAGTCGGATAAGATGGAGGACGAGGTACTGCGAGTTTCAGCTGCTGATGCAGAGATGAATGGGAGTTTTTGGAAATGCAGACACTAACCCGATTTCTTGTGCTTTTAGGGCGAAGGAGTCCGCGCTGTGCCTCTGGCCGGCCATGTTGGCTTTGACAGCATGCCTGACCAGCTGGTCAACAAGTCTGTCAACCGGGGTTTCTGCTTCAACATCCTCTGCGTTGGTGAGCACAACAAACCTCTGCATGTTGTTTGTCTACCAGCTTTAATAACACCAGATATTGGTTTCACATGAGAAATCACACTTTACTGATAGGCTCTGTTTCAGTTACCATAGAGACAAAGGTACAATTTAGCAAGGAGAAATGAGTTTGGTCGCTCTAACTAAGCTAAAACACAAAACGTTTGGTCTCAGTTAACTTCAAACAGTGAGGAAAGACATATTTAGTGTGTGAAAATATCTGGTTTCATCTGTCTGTAGATGCATTATACATTTCCTTTAGTTAACTCTGTTATTAGTTTTTGCGAAGCTTATTGGAGGCTATGCTTTGTGGTGGTTACTGGTTTATCTAATTATGTTGTTCCCTATGTTTTGTTTGACACATTGGCATGACAGAGTGTAAACAATATGGCTTTCTTCTGGTCACAGTCAACCACATCAACACGCCTTCAAAGCATTTCCCTCTCACAAGTCCAGATGAAATGTCTTTGTTTTCTGCGATGATAAATCTTTATTTTGCATCCCCAACCTATTTATTCAAGTTTAAGACTGAAAAATTATTAAAATTGATTTTCTTTAAAAGATGTTTTCTTCCATTGTGTCATTTTGTATCCTGAATGGATTTGCTTCCTGAACATAATCCCCCTCTCTCTCCTCTTGCCATGTTCCCTGCTGATCATAACAATAGGGGAAATGCATTGAGTCATTTTATGACTTTGACCAATTTCCATTGGTCTTTTTTCTCTACCAAAGATCCCATGTATGTGGAGGGGTTAAAAAAATAAATTTCAATACAATATTTTCAAATAGAATTTGAAAATATCACTTGATAATTATGTATTATTGGAAGATTAATATATGAACATCAACTAGAAAGTCTTAAAAAAAATGCAAACATAAAAAAAAACTGAAATAAATAAGCAATGCTAAACCTGGTTTGGGCACAAGTAAAGCCTGGTGACCCGCCAGACTCATAATACACTGAGGGAAACCCTGAGACAGCTCTAAGCTTTCAGGTTTGATGGTTTCAGATGCTTTTACAAAGAAAAATTAGATGTAGGTGGTTTCCAGGCTGGCATCACAAACGTTATCGCATCCCAGGGCTCCATTTTGTTCGCCTGGACTATTTTATTTCCAAACTCTTTTTTTGTTTGTTTGTTTGATTGTTTTTTGCATATTTACCATTTGAAAGATGGCAAACTAATTCTCAAAACATTTCTGCCAGATATCTTTCTGTTTTATTCTAAAAGTGCAGCTTGTTGCAGATTTAGATTTTGTCAGCCTGGAAAACTCATTCGGACTAGTTTAGTTTTAGTTATTGCTTTACAATGATGGGAGGGAGAACCAGAGGATTTTCTCTCCAGAAATTCAGTTATAAACATTGACTTGCAACAGTTTTCAAGTGATCTTATGGGTTAGATCAACATAAAGTGTTGTATAAATGTAGAGTTAAAAGAAAACGAGATTTTGCTCTTAAAATATTCTAGAAAAAAAATCTGAGAAAATCTGTCATTCCCCTGTTCTGCCCTGCTTGAGTTCACAACTAGTTGGATCGCTGCCAGTTTTCGGGTTCTGTCTCAGGCTTCTTGCAGAATTAAATATTATCCAATTCTTCTTTGTAGCTCAGGTTTCACTCAGTCAGTCAGAGAGAGTCTGTGAACATCAAATTTTAAGTTTTTCCACAGATTTTCAGTTGAATTTAGGTCTGGACTTTGACTGGAACATTCTTCTACATTAATATGTTTTGAAACCACAACAGTATAGCTGATGTGGCTCTACATCCACAGTCATTGTGATTTAAGGTGAATTTTGACCGCTGTCTCAATCCTAATAATAAAAAAAAAATTCAACAAAGTTTGGTAATTTGACTAAAGGTTCAAGGTGCCTGAATAATTTTGCAGGGTGGAATAATCTTGAAAAATAAGCAGAACAGAAGTTTTTCTTATTTCTTCAGACAAAAGGTAAAATATCAATAAGTTCAATTCTCATAGTTATGTTTTTTCATGAGAGTTTTTACCTGTTGCCTTTCACGCACCTCAAACTTGATGCATTATATATGTTTAAAATTGTCAGTGTGTGGACTTGGATTGATTTGTCCATCTGTTGAGTTTTGATTGGAATCATGTGATATCCAGTGATGTTTCCTATATAATTGGCACAGACTGTAGGTCAGGTTGGGAAGAATATAAATAGATTTTCTGACTGAGGAAGCTCCAGACCTGAGTCATCTGATGGTCTGAACCAGAAAGCAGGCAGAATGCATGAGGGTAAAAACTCTTCCAGGCTGCTATTAAATCTACACACATGATTTATTCCTCATTTCTGCTTTGGATTCAGTCAAGACGTCTAAGGAGCTTAAAATAAAGCTGATTAAAAAGCCACCTGTCTTTGACTTAGACGTTTATATTTTTAAAGTGAATGACAACAGTGTGATGATGATTTTGTACGTTTAAATGTTTCGATTTCTTTGATTTAAAGCAGGCGTGTTCAGACCTTTTGTTACGTAGCGTAGAATTGTCTTCCAGGTCAAAAAGATGTTGATTTTTTTCCCATAAATAGTTATTTTGTGAGTCGCTTTTTTTCCCCTAATTTGATAATGTTAGTTTTAATTAAATATTTTTTTTAAGTGTTGGAAATAGATAGTAGAGCCAAAACGTAAGATTGGTTTTGCTAATTTGTTCTGTTAAATGAAAAAATATAGTAAATAAAAGAAAGATTTATGTCGCTCTGATTCTGGAACTGGATATATGTCTCTGCTAAAAAATGAAAAGTGGTTAAAGATTAATACTTTATATTTTAAGAAGATTCAAACTGATCTGTAATCGTCAAACGTCAATCCTTTAGGCTGAATTTGTGTTGCGCTTAAATTGCAGTCATTGGGGCCGCACAAAATCAGCCCAGGGCCCACAAATGGGCCCCCGCGTCACACGTTGGACCCCCAACCCCCAATTGTAACGATGCGTTTCTGTTTTCCAGGTGAGACGGGTCTGGGTAAGTCCACTCTGATGGACACGCTGTTCAACACCAAGTTTGAGGGCGAGCCCACCCAGCACAACCAGCCGGGCGTCACGCTGAAGTCCAACACCTACGAGCTGCAGGAGAGCAACGTGCGCCTCAAGCTGACCGTCGTCAACACGGTGGGCTTCGGAGACCAGATCAACAAGGAGGACAGGTGACGAGCCTCACCACGCGGCCATGATTATTCCTGACAGAAAATACAACCAGAGACGAGGCTTCCCCCAGAGCAGCCCGGTGGTTGGACGCTCAGCAGGGATTCATCCAGCGGCCCGTCGTGTTTTTGAGTTAAAAAATGTTTAAAGTTGACAGGAAATTGGAAAATATCACCTCATAATTATGTATTATTGGAAGATTAATCAATCAATCGATCAAATTTTATTTGTATAGCACATTTCAGCAGCAAGGCATTTCAAAGCGCTTTACATAATTAAAATAAAAACAGCATGTGACAGTGAATAACAGTGTGGAACAGAAAGAGATTTTAAAAAAGAAAGAGAATTAAAAAGAAATAGAGATTTTTAAAAGAGTTTTAGTTAAAACGCTGTGTAACAAGGATTCTCAAACCTCTACAGAAAAACAATTTGAAAAGGTAAAAACATGAAAGACATCTAATCTTTATAGCTTTTAGTCAAATCTCTGTTTAACAAGGACTCTAACCTTTATAACTTAAACACTTCTTTAGTCAAACCGCCATTTGACAGGGCCTTAAACGAGAAAGAGATCTTTAAAAAGATTAAAAAAGATAAAACGATAAAAACATTATTAAAAGTAAAAATAAAAACTTTTCAAACTTAAGACATTAAAACACGCAATTTAGCCATAAGCAACCCTAAACAGGTGAGTTTTAATTTGAGACTTAAAGGCACCCAGTGTTTTAGATGTTTTACAGTTTTCTGGAAGTTTGTTCCAAATTTGTGGTGCGTAGGAATTGAATGCCGTTTCTCCTCGTTTGGTTCTGGTTCTGGCAGACCAGAACCAGAAGATATCTGAACACCAACTAGAAAGTCTTAAAAAAATGCCAACATAAAAAGAAAAACTGAAATAAATAAGCAATGCTAAGCCTGGTTGGGGCACAAGTAAAGCCTGGTGGCCCGCCAGGCTCATAATAGGGAAACCCTGAGAGAGATCTAAGCTTTCAGGTTTGATGGTTTCAGATGCTTTTACAAAGAAAAATTAGATGTAGGTGGTTTCCAGGCTGGCATCACAAACGTATCGCATCCCAGGGCTCCGTTTTGTTCGCCTGGAATATTTTATTTCCAAACATTCACGGCTAATAGAGGCTCACATTTCACCCGCAGGGAGGGACGATATGTGACGCTAAATCTGTAGTTTCATCCCATCTCTGCTGTGTTAAAGAAGAAACGGCCTGCAGCGCGTTAAACGAGAACAAACCCTGTTGGAGTCATGTGACCTTTGACCTGCTACAGGCCAGGCGAGATTCCTTTAGTACGACCGCGTAGCAGGTTAATAAATTAGAAATTACTTTTTTTTTCTGTCAATTTTAGGAAGTTTATTTTAATTCTAGTAGATTGAAAACTTTCTAAACTTAGTCAGTCTTAGTTAATTTGGTTGAAATTTACTGAATGACTGTTGGGAGAGTTACTGGAAATGATCAGTAATAACTGGGTCACTACGAGATAATACCATAGTTTTATAACATTAACACCAAAATCACACTGCAGAATCACCAAATCTTACCAAGTACTTTTGATCTAGGTTATAGTGAAAATATCTTGAAATAAATTTGAAATAAAACTAAATTAAAAGCAGCTTTTCCGCAAGATACAGGAGTCGTTAAATGCTTAAAACTGCAGTTTCATTATGAAGTTTAAAATAACATTTAATTTAAAGCCTAAAAAACATAAATTTTATTTTTTTTGAATATTTATCGTTTCCTAAAGCCAATGATTGATCTGTGTAACTGAAGCAAAGGTTGGTTTTTATTTTATACGTTAATTTTTTTGGTTTGTTTGTTTTATGAACTGTTATAAATGTATTTGAGAGACTTTTTGAACATTTTCTGCAGAATTTTATCACAGAATATTATCAGGCATTTTTGTTCAAGCTGCGTCTTTAAAGCGACGTTCAAAATGGCAGGCAGACCAAATAAATAAATAAACATAATTTATGTGGTTAAGAGAAATTATAGTGTTTATTATTATTTCACATAAACACCCTTGAAGGCTTTAAAGCATGCAACATTAATACTTTATTATACAACAGTGAATTTATTGCTTTATCACCAAAATGTGTTCAAGTACTTGAATAATTTTCAATGAAGGTGTTTTTGGGGCGACAGCTAAAGGGCTAATCAAAGCTGCTTGTAGTTGTTTGTTGGAGTGACTCGGACCTGCTGGGTCAGACGGAGCGGGCCGCCTGCTGATAACCAGCTTTCTTAACAAAAGGAGGAAATGCTGAACGGCTTCCCCATCCTTCTCATTGTCCAGCTACAAATCCATTGTGGAGTTCATCGACGCCCAGTTCGAAGCGTATCTCCAGGAGGAGCTGAAGATCAAGCGCACGCTGCACAGCTACCACGACACCCGCATCCACGCCTGCTTGTACTTTATCGCTCCGACGGGACACTCGCTGAAATCCCTGGACCTGGTGACGATGAAGAAGCTCGACAGCAAGGTGAGCTCTGACGGCGGCACACGAGGAGTCACTGTAGCGCAGAGCATGTCTGGTGTTTGTGTGACCCTCCTCCTCCTCCTCCTGCTCTGAGATATTCATCCTACATGATGGAGCGACCTGTTTTTGTTCCCATGACCCAGAGCGCTGGTCGCTCTTAGCTACAAGCGGCTCACGTGTCGTTCAAAAGGCAGAAAAATGTGGCGTGGGAGGAAGATTCTCGTTTTGCAACAGAAAACGGACCCTGCCTGATCGTCTCCTGCCGCCTGCAGGATCTGTTTGCATAACTAGCAAAGATTGAACATCTAAACTCAATGTTTTCTCTTTTTATTTGGTTGTGAAGCTAGCATGCACAAGCTGCACGTTAAGGCCCGTTTCCTGGTTTCATAGAACTTCACTGACTTTTTTGAAGCCTTTTCAGCAGATTCAGGTTTATTTTTAAGTAGAAAAAGTATTTTT
The DNA here is from genome assembly GCA_033032245.1 of Poecilia picta. NCBI lineage: Eukaryota > Metazoa > Chordata > Actinopteri > Cyprinodontiformes > Poeciliidae > Poecilia > Poecilia picta. The sequence continues at coordinate 9,481,354 of CM065362.1, forward strand.
TTATTAATCGGTTCCACTAGAAACTAAGTGAAGATGCAGCTAATGATTATTTTAGTCATTGATTATTCTGACGATTAATCAAATGACAAAAATTCTGATGCATTTTCATTTAACCATTAAATGTTATTTTATATAATGTTAAAAATTCATTAAAAGATGCAATTAAACAAGTGAGTTAAATTTTTAAATAAGAAAATAAACATTTTATTGTCTATAGTACCGTAGTTGAGCGTTTCTTTAGAGAAGGAAGAATCTGCACCTTAAACAATGAGAAACGCTCAGGTCTTTATGTTTAACATCTTTACAGTGTATTTTTGAATTAACCGATTAATAAATGGGTCAAAAATAAAATGTTTGGCGTTGACATTTTAACAAACTGCCTTCAGCATTTCTTATTGCACTGTTATTGTTCAAAAATTTTAACAAACCTCATCTTAACTCTGTTTTTAGATCAGAATCGGATCCAGACGCAGGTTAAAGGTCGAGATGATGAAACGGGACATTTGAAGCTACTGTATTAAATCTAGAGCTTCTGTTAGCTGAAGTTGGCGCAGAATCGTTTTACTTCTTTGCTAATTTGATCAATCTTTTTTTTCCTTATCCAAAATATTCAGGCTGGAAACGTCCGATAGTCTCTCTGCCGCGGCGACCGGCAGGATCAGCCTCTGTAGGAAATGTAGTCTTCTTTTAGACTTTGTTCTTCCTCTGGTTTCTTTCTGATCATCTCATTGGTTCTGAACATGACTGACTTTGAGTCTAATGCGTCAACTTCCACACTGAAGAGCGGGAGTGCTCCACTAAATCAGCCCTGGTCCCTGTCAGAAGTTATCAGTTTTAGCTGCAGATGCATTTCTTTGCTACTATTGATCAAGTGTTTACTAAAGGAATGCTTTTTAGGTAATAATTTGTTTGTTTACTTACTAAAAAAATAAATACATTTGTTCTTTTGCAATTTTATGTATTTTGAATATTGTATTAAAAAAGGCCTAAATGAAAAATCAGAAGAATATGCCAATTTATTTGCCTGATTAATTGATAGAAAAATCAATTACTAAACTAATTTTCACATGTTTCCCTCAGAGACGATGATTTCTAAACATTTTTGTAAGCTGGGCTGATTTTAAACGCATTTGTTCCTTTGTGAGCCTTTATCTAAATTTGGACTCCAGAATGGGAGCAGAAGCCCGTTTGATGAGAGTCTGAATTTGGCCAACTAAAGCTTCTTCTCTTCTTCCTCACCTGCAGGTCAACATCGTCCCCATCGTTGCCAAATCGGACGCCATCTCCAAGAGCGAACTGGCCAAGTTCAAGATCAAAATCACCAGCGAACTGGTCAGCAACGGCGTCCAGATCTACCAGTTCCCCACCGACGACGAGTCCGTGGCCGAAATCAACTCCACCATGAACGTAAGGCACTTTAACTTATAAATTATTGATTAAAAAGCTACTGGAGACGATTAAAATAACAATCGCCTTCTACTGATGAGTGAAACTACCAGATTTTAAGTTAAGGAGGATATTTGTTTTTTCTCCAAGTTAAAAAAAAATGTTATGTGATCTGAACCAAATAGAATATAATACTTGATTGATCCCTAAGGGGAAATTTACTGAATTCTAAGTGTTAATTACATATGAATATTACCATAAGTGGCATACAATGTATTTTAAAAATCATTGTGTGATATTGTAAGTAATTTAAATATAAAATGATATCAAAACTGCACATGAAAATACAGCTCCAGTTGATATGATCAGTTTCTCTGATTTTACTCTTTATAGGTAAATGTTTGAGTAAAATGAGCATTTTGCAAACAACAATGTTTTCTGAAATTCAAAACAAATATTTTGTATTTATTTACCAGAAAACGAGAAATTGTCAAAATAATGAAAAGGATGCAGTGCTTATGAACACAAGTTCATATTAATTTAGAAACAACAATACTAATGTTTTAACTCTTAAAAGAGATCAGAAACGAACATTTGGTGGAAAACCAGGAGGTTTTAATGAGGTTCAGTGCAGTTTCCAGATCTGTATATTAATCTACAAATAAGTCCAGAGAAAATTTAGATTTACAGACACTTGTAGTTGGGTATCATTTATTTATCTATTTATCTCTTCGTTTTTGCTCTAGAAACATGATGACAAATAGAATCATCTTGTTTTATGTGATTCTGCCCTTTTTCGTTTTTATTCTTTGAGGTCCCGTTTTGCTCAGTGCTGATCATTTTTAGTTTTGTTCTCAACTAAAATAAGTCGTATGAAAGTCCCAGAAAGGCAGTTTTGACTCCTGGACTTTCTGCTTCCATGCCTTCCTACTTGAAGCTGTAATTAATGACTGTGATGGAAATCTGTCTTTCTGAACAAACAAATATAAAAAGTATTATGTCATGAGTTGAGGGCAGGCATTGTGTTTGTTCTCTGCTCACATGGTCTGGACCGGAGGCCGTCACACGTAGGGAGAAACGTTCGGAAAGCAGCAGCACAATCAGTCGATTCACTGCAGGAAGTCGGCCGCGTGGGAGCAGCTCCGCTAGCTGCTCATTAACCCCGATCTGGACTCGACATTCCTGCAGTGTTTGCTCCGCTGCCGAACCGTTGAAGCGTCTGCAGGTGTGGCGGTACGCTAACAGCGCTGTCTCTGCTGCAGAGCCATCTGCCGTTCGCCGTGGTGGGGAGCACGGAGGAGGTGAAGATCGGGAACAAGATGGTGAAGGCCCGGCAGTATCCCTGGGGGACGGTGCAGGGTAAGCCCGTCTCGCCTCCGGCACAGGAAGTCACAGCGCCTGCAGAGCTACTGAAGCCACTTCCTGTTTCCCCTCGGCTCTCGCAGTTGAACCCGCTGTGTGACCTCATTCCCTCCGGTTTCCTCTCCATCAATGCAGCACTTTTTTTTTTATGCCACTAATGGCTTTATATTGATTTCATATTGATTTCTTGACCGATCTATGATAAAGGGTTTGTAATGTTTTCAGCATCAGGACTTTTAGCTCACAGGGTTAACGGCATACATCGACTCTACAGCCGGTTTTCATGACACTATTTATGAAAAATTAAGTTTTTATTGCAGGACTTGACTTTTTTTGGAGAAAAGTCTTTAAGGATCTGAGTTCCTGAACAGTCTGGAAAAGTCTGGAGTATTAAATATAACATGAAATTTAAATATAACATGAAAAAATACTTGGATTTCCAGATGTTATTACATTTCCAGTTCTGTTGAAGTTGTCTGCATCCATCCATGTATTGTTTGGTTTTCCATCCAACCTATATAATCTTGTCTTCATTGCAGTTTTTACATTTGAAAATTGGCTTCAGTAAAATTCACCAAACTATTGTAGTTATTGTTTAAAAGGTTTGCCTAAAAGTGACTGAGGAACTTTGGTAATTTGATGCTAGAAAAAAGAAGAAAATTGACATTAAAATCTGAACGAACCCCTGAAGTCTGACAAGAACCAACTTTCAGCAGAATCTTAATTAAAGCAAAACTTTAATTCCTAGTTCAGCATCAGGCTGTAGATTTTCCAGGTGAACCAAGTTCACATAGAGGGTAAATGTGAAGCAAATCCGTTGTTTTCTTGTCCATATCCGACTTTTTCTTGGCAGTCTGAACACTGCAGTTCCAATGTTTTCACCCAAAATTAAATTAGATTCGTGTCTCTTTCATATGAGGTCCTAAACCAGATGATTATACTTTCGAAAGCCAATGCAGTCTGAACATTCGTAATTTAAAAAATTAAAGCGTACGTTCTTTAATTTAAAAAAGTAATCAAGTTAAATTCGGTAATCAGAGGTCTTAATGTTGTCGTGGCAGGACTATTTAATCTCGTATGTAGTTTTCAGTCAGACATCTTAAATGTGACTCGAGGCGCTAACCAGCTGCTAACAGCTAGTTAGCTTTTTGTTCTTGGATCTGTCGTGATTTCGGCTGACTCTGCGATGTTCATCTCTACCTCCAGCTCACTTGTTGTGACACAAACTCTAAACTTGTAAGTTTAGTGGACTTTAAGCAGAGTTGAAGCCAAAGCTGCTGCAGGTTTGTCTCAGTCCAAGAGGGAACGAATCCTGGTCTCACTTCGGATCAGTTTGGCTGCCTTCCTACTCACATGCTGTCACATGGCTGCTGCAATAAAATGAACAGAGAAGCCACATGACGGAGTCACTTGTCTGCTTCGGACTGGAACTGTTTGGTTCTGTTTGGTTCTGTCTGGGAGGTCCAAGCTCAGCCTGTGTGTCTTGTTCCTCAGGCCCGTCACGATGGCGTTTTGTCCCAGAGGTGATTAATGAGCAATAAGACAAGAGCTCATTCCCAGAGATCAATAAACTTTAAATTCTGATGAACAATTTCACACTGCAACTGGAAGACATTTTAGATATCGAAGTCAAATTAAACGACAAAGTTAATTATGAAGTCTCTGTAAATAAACTAAATAATTTAGTTGAGACCAAAGCACCAAGCTGAAAACTTTTGGTAGAAAGAGAAAAACAATAAATCATAAAAAAATAGAAATTGTTGATCTTGTCTTAATTTATCTTGTAGTTAATTGATTTATTTCTTATTTCTATTGTTTCGTATCGATTTAGATGCAGTCTTATGCGTTTTCTGTTTGATTTGTTCCCCTCAGTGGAAAACGAAAACCACTGTGATTTTGTGAAACTTCGAGAAATGCTGATCAGAGTGAACATGGAGGATCTGCGAGAACAGACCCACACGCGCCACTACGAGCTGTACCGCCGCTGCAAGCTGGAGGAAATGGGCTTCAAGGACACGGATCCCGACAGCAAGCCCTTCAGGTAGCGGACTTACCTCCAGGTCTGCCCGTTTTCTTTCGCTCTGCTTTCTCCCGGTGCAACAGTTTTTCCCTCTGACCAGTCTGCAGGAGACGTACGAGGCGAAGCGGAACGAGTTCATGGGCGAGCTGCAGAAAAAGGAAGAAGAGATGAGGCAGATGTTTGTCCAGAGAGTTAAAGAGAAGGAGGCCGAGCTCAAGGAGGCAGAGAAGGAGGTAAAAATCGACTCGAAACGCTCCGCTTCGTTTCTGCTCCTTTTTCTGATCCTCACCAACTCCCTGTTTCTGCTCATCGCCGCGCAGCTGCACGAGAAGTTCGACCGCTTGAAGAAGCTGCATCAGGACGAGAAGAAGAAGCTGGAGGAGAAGAAGAAGACCCTGGACGATGAAGTCAACACGTTCAAACAGAAAAAGACTGCGGCAGAGCTCTTGCAGAACCAAGCTCAGCAGGCAGGGGGCTCCACCACGCTCAAAAGGGACAAAGAGAGGAAAAAGTGAGTATCTGATTCTTTACCCACACACTAAAGACGCAGGAGGCCCAGCCTGATTGTTTATGTTTATCTGGCAAAGGTTTCTCACATTTCCACCTTTAGTTTATTAAGGACATCATCTGACTTATTTAAATCCTCTGTTGCTGTGTTTGTTAAAGGCTCTTTCCATAAACTCGAGCATAGAAGCAGCTTGTGCATCCACATGTTTTCAGTCTAGTCTTTCAGGTACAGATGCAGGCAGGTTTACTGACATCCATAGTAAAAAAAGAAAACATGCAAAAAGCTGTAAAATAAATAAATATTTTATTGCAGTATCATGATTTCACTTGGAAAAATTTAGAAATATCAAACCTTTAATTTGAATTTATTTTATGTTAAGAAATGAAAACTCCTCTCCTAAATTCATTGTTAGAAAACTTAGTCAATCCGAAAAGTAATAGTGAAAATATTAGCCTTTTCTGCTAATATGGTCACTATTAGCAGAAAAATTATATTTATTATATTATATTTAATGATATTTCTTCATCAAAAAATGCTTTTTTTGATGGAAATGATCAAGCTCTATGCTCTCATTTTAGGCACTAAAATATCATTCCTCCTATTTTAAACAGGAATTGAATTGTTTAATTTTCATCTTTTAATATATTCATAATATTTCATATAAAATGATTTAGTGGTTAAATGAAAAATCTGCAAAATGTTTCTCCATTTGTCAGAATAATTGATTGCTAAATAATCGTTGCTGTAAAAACACAGGATGAAATGTGTGTTTAATGACCTCCTGGTAATTACTGAGAGGACCTGTGATGCTGCGGGCCAGTTGAACATCACAACACTCTAAAATATTAGGACAATTTAAATAAAAATCCTGTTGATTTCTGCATGTTGGCTCTTTCACCGCTCCAAAACTTACACACAAATCAACCCAATCTTTCTGGACAAAACTTATTGACAAACTATTAATACCAATAAAACCAATGTTTTTTATGAAAATAATAAAAAAACTTAACAAGATTTTTAAAGGTTTAATTTTTTTAGACATTTCAGTGTGAAATCGTTTTACTGCAGTAAAAATTTATTTATTTGAAGGTTTTCTTCGTATGTTTGATCTGCCGTCAGATCGTTCTGTTCGCTTTGAGGACCCAATCGGCTCACCGGGTGGCCGCCAATGTGCCTGTTTAGAAAAGGAAGGAAACACTTGCACTGAAAGTTCTCATAACTTCATTTCTCCCCGTTTATTTTTTATTTCCATCGCAGCCAATTTCTTTTTTTCTTTTAAAATAAATGCAGTTGAGTCCAATCACTTGATGCTCTATCAAAATACCGATGGCACCTGTTTAACCTCCAGCTGAAGTCGCAGGACGCAGTTAGATGCTTGTTGTGCAGATTGTGTGTTTTGTGAGCGCATGCGTCACCTTTACCGCATCGTAATGTTTTCCAGTTAACTCCTCTCACACTCGCTGCATGAGGCACCTTTTCTGGTAAGACCCCCCCCCCCCCCCTCCTTATCGAGTCAAATCAGAATAAAAATTTAGATTCAAAATCTGCGTGAGCTGATCGATTTAGATGTGAAGTAGACTTCCATGCAGAAGTATTTACACCCAATCTTTAATGTTTTCTATTGGGATTTTATATAACAGAGCAGTACAAAGTAGTGTTTAATGTATAAGAACGTTGAATATTTAACATGTTTTTATTCATTATAAAAACCTGAAATATATGATGTCTTTTCATCAAAATGGATGGGGTTAAACATACACATGCAGCTTACAGGCAGATGCAAAAAACAATTAATTAGTTGCATGATGAATTAAATTTCATCCTGATATTTTCTGAAGAGACGACATAATTTATTTAATTTGTGGATTTGGTTGTGTGTCGTTTTATTTCTTGCTTTTGTTTGTTTGTTTTTGAATATTTAAGATATCTTCTAGGTTCAGTGTTAAGTGTTCTTTACAAAATTAAAGAAAGTTTATTTGCGAGGATAAACTTGTATTATTTTCAGTACATTATTTGAAAAAAAAGTCTCAAAACAACAACATTATGTATCACAATAATTACTGTCGTAATAATTATTATTGTCCAGCAAAATGTATTACCGTGTCAGACCTACATGCAGCCGAATGGCTTAAATCAAAGCATATTTATGTACTGGCATGGCCTAGTCAAAGCCCGAGCCTAAGTCACATAAATTCCCAATAAAACACATCAGATTGTGGTTGTGAAGACATCGTATCTTATATTTCAAAGTATTATTCAACCTTAAAAATCGAAAGTTTCTTCAATAATATTTGAAATGAATCGTTAAGTTACAAATATTTACTGTTTTACTTAAACTTGCATCTTTCCAAACTGATAAGTTGGATCGGTTTTGGTCCTGCTGACTGAAATGTTTAACTGAACCAGTTCATTAGATCCCCAAGCACCCGCCGCTCCCATCTTCCTCCCTCAGACCACAAAGCTTTCTTTCTCTGCGGCTCTCTGAAGTCGGGCCGGACCCGGCCGTCGCACAAAGGACCATTCAGGGCCGAACTGAGACCCAGCGGGTCGTTCCAGAGCAGCGAGGAACCTCAGCCCACCTCTCTGTCTGTGGAGAGCTGTTGATCTTGCAGATATTTGGTGACTCGGCCTCTTGGCCTTGGCAGGACTCAAAAGCTAAACACACAGAGAGGAATTTATGGGTTTGATGGTGAAAGTTGGAAACATCTGTTGCTTAGTTGGGTGGAAACTTCTAAAAACAAAATGCTGTCAGACAAGAGGGACAACAAAACCCTCAATCCTTAAAGGGGCTCTGTTATGTTAAATTCACATTTTGCACGTTTTTATGTTTCCATTCGAGTCTCAATTGCTTCTAAAAAATAAAATAGAAAACACTGCTGCTTTTTTTTTTTTTTTGCTGCAGTAGGTTAATATATTTGGTGTATGGAAAACAAGGAATTTAAAAACAAATCACCAGGCACTGCCCGTCACCTAGCAACCTCAGCGAAGTTCCACCCATCACCTAGCAACCCAAACTCAAATTCTCATGCTTGGTCAGCTGGTTTACCTCTATATGTGCTCTACAATGGCTGCTGGAAAAGATAAGTGTTTTGCTGTTGACTTACCATCTAGAAATGAGTTGCTGCATTCTTGTTGGTTGTGCAGGGAGCTCTACTTCTGCTTTTCAAAGATGTATGGTTGTGTAATTGCGCATCTGTTTGCAGCTATTTGAATTTGGGGGGAGGGGCCTTGCCAGCAGCAGCTTGTTTAGATTTAAAGTGACTGAGACCCTAAGGCTGCGTTCATGCTGCAGCCTGAAGTGACCCAATTCCAATCTTCTTTTTGTGTCTTAATGCAACCTCATGATTTTTTTTTTTTTCATGACAGACTAAATAGCACAAGTCGGATTTTTTTTAATGCGACCCAGACCACTTAGGCTGCGTTCACACTGCAGCCTGAAGTGACTCAATTCCAATTTTTTGATGATTCAGATTTTTTTGCCGGTCCGTTCACACTGCCAGTAAATGGACCTGTATGTGATCTGCAGTGTGAACGGGCAAATGACCTGAAAGTGACCCGCATGCGCAGTAGAGGGCGCAATAGCGTCAACGTTCTCAGTGATCTGCCAACCGCCATAAAAAGAAGAAGAAGAGCTCAGTGTTTGTGGAAGTAAACATGGAGGCTAACGGTGGAGCTTAGCTTGAATATTTGAAGTTGTTGTCCAACCGGAGCAACATATTAACAACTTAATCCTCATATAGTCGACATGGTTGTTGTTTTTCTTCTCACTTGTGCGTATCAGGACACAGAATAGTCATGAAAAGATCGGATGCAGATCGCATTACGTCAAAAAAATCAGAATCGAGTCACTTCAGGCTGCAGTGTGAACGCAGCCTTGGACATGTGGTTCTTAAGCCGATAGGTATCCGATCTTTTCAAATATTGACCCAAGTCTGAACGCTCAGGTCGCATTCATTCGACTTGAACGTCACTGATACTCGACAAACGTCACTATTCTGCATCCTGATGCGCGCAGGCAAAAGAAAACAACGACCATGATGGGCTATAATGAGGATTAGGTTGTTACTGGGCTGCGTTGAGGTAACAACTTTAAAATCGTAAGCTAAGCTCCACCGTTAGCCTCCATGTTTACTTCCTCAAACACTGAGCTCCACTTCTTCTTCTTCTTCTTCTTTTTTAGACACTGAGCGACGCCCTCTGTGCGACGCCCTCTGCTGCGCATGCGGGACACTTTCAGATTATTTTCAGTTCACACTGGAGATCATGTACAAGTCATACATATTTTCAAAACAAAATCTGATTAGTGTCACTTGAGGCTGCAGCAGCTCAATCTGAAAGGAGGCAGATCGTAGACTGAAACCTCGTTATCTAAGAATAAAAACTGAAAGGCGTTTTGTTCCGTCCGCAGCGCGACCCTAAACCCCGGGGCCTGATGAAGCACGTTTTCTCCTGACTGCTGTCTAATGTCAATGTGCTGATTTTTGTAACTGTCTGTACAAAAAGCACTAACAGCCCTTCTCTCTCGTTTCCAGCTAAGGACTCCTGTAGAAAAAAATCCTCCCTTGTGGCAATCCTGCTGTGAATGAGCTTCCACCCCCATCATGTTTTCCAGTCCCCCTCCCTCACCTCCGCCTGCACCCAAATCCCATAACTCCACCCTCCTCCACATGTCCCCTCTCCTCTCTGCTGCTTTTGTGGAAGACGCTGGGCATTGCTATCAATTTGACATCACTGTTTTTGGTTTTTTTTTGGTTTTATTTGAATGATGCTTGTTGGTTGTTTTTGGGTTTTTTTTTTTTTTTTGCAAGTGATCATTCGGCTAAAGTCTCCCCTCTTCTTTTTTTTTATGTGGATTTACATTCCGTATTTGTTTCGTATTCAGCGATTCTTTGCATGATGTTAAAATATTAACATACATGACTACTGGTGTGATGGGCAGAAATGTGTTGAGGCTGAAGAAAACATGCATCCGGTTGAAGATTTTAAATAAATTTAGCTGTTATGTAGCAGGAAAAATAATGTGAAAAAAAAAATCCCATGAAATCTTTAATTTCTCTCCAATTATTGCCATTTTTTTAAATTCTGTTGACTATAGCCTGATGCATGGTTAGATGCGAGCCCGATATCTTTTGCCACTTCTCGCATACCTCATTCATTGTCATGTTTTAATTTGCATACTTGTATTAGCTTTCATATTTGCACTTTGTTTTACACTCAAATGTGATGTGATGTGTTTCGAAGTATATTTCAGTGTCATCAGTGCAATTGCAACCTTCTTTTCTTTTGTACTTTTTATATGTAGGCACATCTAAAGTCAAATAATCACGATGTCCGCTGAACTGCAGGGGCAAATGTTTGTATTAATGCTACACTTAAAATAACGTTTTCTAAGGAAAATAAAGGCCAATTTTTCACCAAATGATGCAGCTGTGGCCATGATCATTGTGTTTGACAAACGTACGAGTAAAGTAACAAACGCCTGCTTGGATTTTGTGACGGATTTTAAATGAAAATCAAACTGAGTTGAAGTTTTCTGGTGATATATTGTTTAAATTGGGAGGTTTTAATTTTTTAAGTGACACTCTGGAGCATTACTCATCTGTTTCAGGCTCTGGTGGATTTAATGTACGGAAGCCCATTGCTACCACTGACATGCAGAAAAAGTCATTACTGTATGATACCTTAACTTAATAGTTTATTTTAACTAAATATAAAATTTCCCAACTTAATATTCTACCTTTTCTAATATAGAATATCTCAAAATATTTCAAAAATATTGTAAAATTGAGACGCTTTCATAACTAGTTTGGGATGCACTGATCTGATCATTTGAACCAATATTGATGCCCAATATTAATATTTTTATTATGATCGATAACCGCTATTTACTGACGCAATGTCTATTATAAATTTCCCTACACAACATTATCACACCATTGACACTAGATGTGTTTTTGTTGACCATAGAATTACACAATTTAGCATTTTTTATATAAATTTGCTTAATGAAAATGCACCAAAAAACTTTTTTGCTAAAATGCTTTGGCGCTAGGATGAGGTAGTTTTTCCACCTCAACTAAAATTGGTTTATCTCTCAAAACTGCAATGGAAACACTTTTTTTTTGCATCACATGATCAACAACCAGTTTGTTGCCACTGGCACAAACCGCAAAGAAGACAACAGGAAGTGCTTGAAGAAAGATGGCATTGCATTTTTTTTTATTACTTATTGCGTGAACAAACTTATTCATGTGTGATTTTAGTTGTGTTTCATATTCATCAATCCAGTCGCTCAAGTTTATTTGTATAACACAATTTAGCAGCACGGCAGTTCAAAGTGCTGCTAAAAACACATAAAAACACCGATATAAAGTCAAATGTACTTTTTTCAACATTAGTGGAATATTGACAAAGTTTTGCGTTCATTTGTACTGGAAACACAAATGACAAGAAGACAGAAATAAACAATGATTGTTAATATCGGCCCAGTTTTACTTATTGGACCAGCACAGATATGGTAAAATTGACTAACATTTTGACTAACATCGGCTGATGTATTTTGCCTCCTTAGATACGATCTTACGTAAATGTATGGCTTCGTTATCTGAAAACATTGGTGCTAAATAACTTAATTATGTCACGGCTGCTTTTTGATAATGACTTATTGTGTCATGTTAAAGTTTCAGTTTTGGCAGTAATGGACTTCCATAGACATGACCCAACAGCATGGTTAAATAATGGATAAAGAGACGTTGCATTCGTCCATCTTTCAGCTCACTGGTGTGTGTGGTTTCACTTTCCTTTGCAGCAATCCGTGGCTCTGCACGGAGTAGCTCCTCTGCCCCCCAGCTTTGCTAAGGGACCGGCCTCTGGGGGGCGCTGTGAGCCTCAGGTGTCACCCCAGGCTTTTGCGGACCCCATCTGCTTCAGGGTTTCCAGTCGTTAGCTTTAAACATGGGTTGATGTGACCTGAGTGAAGTTGGGCCCCCCCACCTTCTTCAAATCAGACAAAATTGGTGTCAAACGTTTGTGCAGCAAAAATTTTCGTTTGTGCCGCTATTAATTTAAAGATATAAAGAAATGTTTCTAGAGGTCATCCAAGGTCAACCAACCCCCCACCTTCTTCAAACCAGACAAAATGGGTGTCAATCAACTCGGCTACGTTTGTGCAGCAAAAATTTTTGTTTGTGCTACTTTGCCTTTGAAGATATTAATGAAAGTGTAAATGCCAAAAGGTCAACCAGCCCCTCCAACTTTTATAAAATCCAACTTTCTTTATATCTTTAAATTAATAGCGGCACAAACGAAAATTTTTGATGCACAAACGTAGCCGAGTTGATTGACACCCATTTTGTCTGGTTTGAAGAAGGTGGGGGGTTGGTTGACCTTGGATGACCTCTAGAAACATTTTTTTATATCTTTAAATTAAACGAACATTTTTGCTGCACAAATGTAGCACAAACATTCAACACCAATTTTGTCTGATTTGAAGAAGGTGGGGTGGCCAACTTCACTCAGGTGTTGACGTGTGTCGCTTCACCGCTGCTTTGACCTAAAGTTCAGCTTTCTAACTCTTCTCTGCGCTGTTTGACTCTGCTGTGACTAACGTCTGTCCCTCTGTAGTTACGGAAGGTGTTCAGTTCTCATTTTATAGTTGCATATTTTAAATCTGTAGCGCTAAAACCAGAATCTGCAGAACTTTTATATGTATATATGGTTACAGCTTTTACAGCCCTGGGGAAAGAATTGAGTCCTTTACAGGTTTTTGTTGGTTTTGCTTTAGTCATTGACATCATCAAACACATTTTGATATATAAAAAATAATAATTTGAATAAATACAGAAAGCTGGTTTTCTATTATTTTATTTATTACCAGTAAAAAATATATTTTATGATAGAATATTAGGACAATTGGGGAAAAAAAAACTTTTTCCCTCCAGAATTTTAACATATTCTCAGAATTCTGTTTTTCAAAATTAAAACTTTTTTTTACCTCAATCACAGAATTCAGTTTTTTTTAATTTCATTTTTTTTTAATTTTCTTAATTTGTTTTCTCCAATTTACCAGAATTCTAACATAAATCCCTATTTTAGCTTTTTTCTAATAGGAATTTTGTTTTCCTCCCCAAGATAACAGAATTTATTCCCCAAAAGTATTTCTAACTATTTTTTACTTCAGTCACAGAATTCTGATTTTTTTTTAAATCTCAGTTTTGACATTTTTTGCTCACAATTCAGATTTTTTTTTCTTTGTCAAATTAGAACACAAAATATCACCAAGTACTTCTGTCTAATTTCCAGTGCAAATATCTTAGTACTTGAAATAAGACAAAATAAGCAACTTTCCAGCAAACTATAGGAATGTAAATAATTTTTCAATATGGATGAAAAAGTATTTCACTTGTAATATGGAAAAACCTTCTTGTTTAGTAATCTAGCAGTAGAACTAGAACTTTTTTAAATCAATTTTAAAGAATTATTTACTCAAAACAAGCTCCTACTTCTTGCTGAAAAGTTACTTACAAGTTAGTTTCGTCTTATTTCAAATGTACTGAGATATTTGCACTTGAAACTAGACAGAAATACTTGGTAATATGTTGTGTTTTTGCAGTGTAGATGAGAAAAATGTGCTCAGATTTAAGTAATATTAAACTTTCTCTTGCTCAGGCTCACTTTGACTCTTTTCCTGCAGATGTTTTGCCCTCTACTCTAACCGCCAGCTTTGTTTTCTCTTTGTCTCTTTAGCTTCTTTTAATCTGTCTTGGCCACCTGAAGAGGGGATTGCAGCTTCAGCAAGAACTAAGCACCCTTTACCTCTTCCTGCTTTTCATTTCTCGTTGTGTCAGCCTTTCTATTCTCCGCATCGCATCTTCCTTTTGTTTGATACGGCCTTATGTGGACTCGCATGGTATTTCTGACCACCTAGTGAAGCTCTAAAATCAGGGACAGATTAAAATCTGCTGTTATGTCTTAATGTACATAGAGAAACTCTTGTGGTTAGCAGAAGATTTCAGGAGGGGGTTCACACATTTTCAGGACTCACGGGTAAAATCATGATCTTTTTATTTAAATTCAACATGACCTGCACTATGCACTCATTCAAAATGTAAAACGCATTAAATCAAAGGACAAAATCTTGAATAAATGAGTAGAAATTGTTTCTTTTTTTATTTTCAAAGAAAACAAAAAGAAAAATCCACTTGGAAATAAACTGGTCATAAAAATGCCAAAGCATTGACTGCGTTTCCCATGTTCAGGTATCTTCGTTAAATACCATGGAGGTCACATGCGAGGGGCTTTTACTACACGTCGTGCTTTAACATTAACTGGCCTACTCCATATTTTGCATGCATCTTTTATTTAAGTTTCATAACTGCTGTGATCTTTCTGGTTTTTACTCCCTGAATATCTGAGCTCTGCCATCTGTTCCCTTCATTGATGTTTTTCTTAAAAAGAAAATGATGGTGCGTTTAATCATTGTATATTTGCTCTGTCCCATGATTTCAGCTCCCACTTTGCCAAATGAGTTGAACAGATACCCAGATGAAGAGTATTAAAAATACTCGTGCATTTATATAATTTATAAGGATATATTTTGTGTATTGAAGTGGAGATTTGTTGTTTATTACCTATAATGTTTGGATGTGGTTCTTTGGAGTTTAAAAGTGACATTTTGGTGTCAGCAGTTGCCATACATGTTTTTGTTTTTTTCTCCTACTATCTCTGCCTTCACCTCTTGTTGTTAAAACCTCTATTACACTACAAATGATTCAGTATTCTGCTTTAGTTTGATTCCATTGATGTACATTTTGAATAAAAAAAAAATGAATCCAGCATAGAAATGCTATTGTCTTTTATTTGCCGGGTTTTTGTTGGGTTTTGTCGGATGTATCTGTTAAATAAACTTAAAAAATGGTAAATACTTTGAAGAAATTGTATTTGAACTTGCACTTGCAAAAATTACTTTAATATATATAAATTTCGAAAAAACAAAGTTTTGGCAACTGGAACATAATTTATTGTTGACTTTAGTCTTAAACCTAGGGACGGTCATTTATTGCATCATTTATGGTGACAAATTTCTGATTATGATAAGCATTATAATTGCCACAGTAAATTCCAATTAATGACATTTAAACCCTTACAAAACTGTGCGGTTTGTTAGTTTTACTATTTCTTCTACTGTTTATTTAAGGAGAGTATCAATACGTGTCAATAAATTTGACAATATGATAGTGATTTTGTGCAGTTTAGTGATATAAATCACACTTCTTTATGCAAGTGGCGTCTTATTAAAGCATGTCGTAAATGCTTGTTTTTTAAGAGCAGTATTTGAGTTTTGCAGCTATTATTACTGTGTCATACGGTCATATAGTAACCTTAAAAAGAAGAAAAAAACATTATCGGCACTTTAGCTGTTATCACAATATTTCCACAAAATATTGTGATAAAACTTTTAAGTCTGTATCGCTCAAACTTCCAGCATCTCCACTTCTTCTTCTGAAATCTAAAAAAGGAGATACAAAAAATTTGAAAAGAAAGAAAAACAATAATATACTAAAAGTATAAAAAAATATATAAAGTTGTAAACACATAAAGCAAAAACAAGACAAAACACAGATTTAGTAGTAACTAGTTACATTTACTTAAAAAAACCTTTTGGAAAAAATGTACTTTTGGGAGTATCTTTATGATGCGGTACTTTTTATTTTTACTTTAGTATTTTTATTATCTCTACTCTTACTTCAGTAAAATTTCTGGATTATCTACCCACTGTGAATAACTTCATTAAATGAAGAACAAGCTTGTTCTATCAATCAGTTTTTGTTTGTTTCATATTTTTAAATTAACTTGAATAAATGTTTCTTTTTCCTGATTTTATTTTATAAATCTGTTATTTATATGAATTATTTTTCATTTAAGTTTTTAAAATTCAAAAATGTTCACACAACTTTTAAGTAGTTTCCTGGACGGCTACTTTATATATTTACTTGAGTAAAACATATTTTTAAATATCCTCGCTTGATCAAACAAAAGTAAGCAAAAGTAAGCGCACTTAGTTGTTTACATTTGAATAAGTAAATAACCTGAATCGTGATGCTAGGCAAAACTGATATTCTAATTATTTGGATTCAAACCTCAGAAGTAAAATTTGCTTTGCGGAATTTAGAGTATGTTTACATTATTAAAACGATTAATATACGTCAGGCTGAAGTACGGAAAGCCCGACGGGCCAATGTTCAGACAGGCGCCATGATTTTCCTGAGGCTGCGGCTAGAAAACGGTCGCTTCCTGCTTGAATAAACGGTAGCCGACAGGTGAAAGGCCGCCCGCTGTTTAAAGCTGGCGGTTGAAAACACGTGTTCACTTGATCCAGTAGAGACAAAAAAAATGGATTTATTGATGTAACAAATACTCAGTTTCGCTTTCGAAGCGAAGCGCAGCGGAGTGAGCTAGGTAGCTAATGCTATCAGCGAAGCTAGCTCGGTGAGGCTAGCACAGGCCACTAACCGGTTTTTATCACAAATATTGAACATTTGATTCTGCTTGGTTAAATGACGGAGGTGTTACAGGACCAGAGCTCACACCTTCAGGTAATTTTGCTTCACTAACTGTTCAGGAACGTGTTGTATTTAGGTTGCGTTGTTATTTAGCTAGCTAAACGTGGCAACTTCTGAAATATTCATGAACTGCGTCACTTTGTAAAACCACAATGTTGACATAAAGTTCGGCTGTTTTTTCCCACATGTTAATGTGAAAGCTACCTATTATAAAACGGTGTTTAAGAGCGATAGTTTAATCCATGTTTTAGGCAGCATGCTAACACGGTATGGACAGTCATTCATTCGTGGCGTTCAGACACGTTGAGGTCTCATGTAGGTGTTTGGCTCCAGTAACAGGTATGACCCGGTTCTGATTCGGACAGTCCTGGTGATGGCAGAGGGGACTCACACTGGCGAAATGCCCTCCTTTGACCCAAGTCCTGCTGGTTCTGAAGCTAAAAAGAGACCCATTTCATCAGATGGCAGTGAGTTATCCGAGTTGTGTTGACATTATATTAATTTTTCTCATTATTTTTGCTTTGTGTGTCTAAAACAGATTTTTTTTTACATTTATTTTTATTTTTGGATTGTTTATTTGTACAGACCACTCTGTCTATACACATTAAACACTATACATAATTCAATTAGTCTAAAATATATGTTTAGGCAATAATTACTTATGATGGGGTTCTAATTATAACAAGGGTTTTGTTGCTCTAATGCTAATTAACATTGTGAAGGTTATAGATTATTTTTGACATGCAATTTTTAAAGTAAACATAAATAAAGTGGACAAAAAGAAATGCTCCTCTTATTTTCTACCAAATGCTTTTTTTGAATAAAAAGAATTGGACATCTCAGTATTATAAGGGTATGAATAGTTTTAGGCTTAAACTGAAATTTCCTCCTACATCCCAAAAAATGGCTATTTTATCTACATTTATTTGAAGATCCCTTCATGATGGACACAAACTTTGAATCTGGCGTTCCCTCGCCCGGACGCGGGTCACCGGGGTCCCACTCTGGAGCCAGGCCTGGAGGTGGGGCACGATGGCGAGCGCCTGGTGGCCGGGCTTTTAACCACGGAGCCCGGCCGGGCTCAGCCCGAAGAGGAGACGTGGATTCCCCTTCCAATGGGCTCACCACCTGTCGGAGGGGCCAAAGGGGTCGGGTGCTTGTGTTACGGGCGGCGGCCGAGGGAGGGGACCCTGGCGGTCTGATCCCCGGCTGCAGAAGCTGGCTCTTGGGACGTGGAACGTCACCTCTCTGGTGGGGAAGGAACCGGAGTTAGTGTGCGAGGCTGAAAGGTTTCGGCTAGAAATAGTCGGCCTCACCTCGACGCATGGCTCTGGTTCCGGAACCAGTCTCCTTGAGAGGGGCTGGACGTACTTCCACTCTGGAGTTGCCCACGGCGAGAGGCGCCAGGCAGGAGTGGGCATACTTGTTGCCCCCCATCTTGGCGCCTGCACGTTGGGGTTTACCCCGGTGAATGAGAGGGTAGCCTCCCTCCGCCTACGGGTGGGGGGACGGGTTCTGACTGTTGTCTGTGCTTACGGGCCGAACAACAGTTCAGATTACCCACTCTTCTTGGAGTCCTTAGAGGGGGTACTGGAGAGTGCCCCTCCTGGGGACTCCCTTGTTCTACTGGGGGACTTCAACGCTCACGTGGGCAATGACAGTGAGACCTGGAGGGGCGTGGTTGGGAGGAACGGCCCCCCTGATCTGAACTCGAGTGGTGTTCTGTTGTTGGACTTCTGTGCTCGTCACGGTCTGTCCATCACGAACACCATGTTCAAGCATAAGGGTGTCCATACGTGCACTCGGCACCAGGACACCCTAGGCCGCAGTTGGATGATCGATTTTGTCATTGTTTCATCGGATCTGCGGCCGTATGTCTTGGACACTCGGGTGAAGAGAGGGGCGGAGCTGTCCACTGACCACTACCTGGTGGTGAGTTGGCTCCGGTGGTGGGCCAAGGAACCCCAAGGCGTTCCTTGGGGTTCCCCCGGAGGAGCTGGAAGAAGTGGCTGGGGAGAGAGAGGGAAGTCTGGGCCTCCCTTCTGAAGCTGCTGCCCCCGCGACCCGACCCCGGATAAGCGGAAGAAAATGGATGGATGGATGGATGGATGGATTATTTGCAACAAAAAACACATGTGTAAACTAACATAAAATGCTGTGCTTTCACACCTTAAATAAATAAAAGAATAAGTCATAAGCAAAACACTACTAATGTTTTAATGTGGGAAGTATTTTCACTTCAGCTGATTTTAAAACCATCTTTCTGTTTTTTTTTGTTTTTCTGTTTTCTTTCTGTTTTCTGTTTTCTCTTATATATTTTTTGTTTAATTTATTTACAGTTTAAAATGAACATGGCACATGTTGACATAAACAAATAATATGAAAAGGAATAGTTTGAAGAAAATAATCTTGTATAGTCTCAATAATTTTGGGTTCAATTTTCTATGTATTTATATTATTATTTATACTATTATCGCCCATATGCCTCCAAAGAAAAAAACAATTTTATTGACTTTTGATAAGTGAAAAACAATGATAAATTAAGTAAAATGTTGTGCTTTAATATATTAAACAAGTAAAACAATACTAATGTTTTAACGTGAGAATAGGTATTTTCACTAACTGATCATTTGCAGTTGATGTCAGCATGTGATATGTTCATATTTAAACAAAAATAGTTTGAAGATAAATAATTTCATATAGTTTACCCTTCTCTCAAGTCAGTCACTATACCATAACCACCTAGTCATCAATTAAGCATCTTTAACCGCAAAACGGGATATTTAAAGATAATAATAAAGAAAATTGTATATTTGTAATGATACAACACTACTGAATCAATATAATTCATTATTCAGGGTTTCTCCAGTGCATTATAAGCCTGGGGGGCCTTCAGGCTTTACTTGTGTTATTAATAACACATAATTACCCAGTGATATTTTCAAATTTCCTGCCAACTTTAAACATTTTAAAACATGGAGGGCTCCTGGATTACTGCCCTACAACTGGGCTTCTGGGGGAAATACTGTGATGGAATGTTACATTTTATTATTTTAAAAGTAGAAATTATTCTACTCTTTTTGTTCCACAAGCAGAAACTCAGCGTTCCTTTGGTTTAGTTCTGACTTTTGGGTTTTTGCAGGAGACGAACCCATGAGGAAAATGCCTTTGACCAAGTTTGGACCCCGACCTCGGTTTGAGCCTGTGCACTTCGTTAGCGGCGGGAGCAGCGGAGGAACCGGCACCGATGAGAAGGAGAACGATAAGGAGCGCAGGAAGAGCGAGTCGCACGACGCCAGACCATGGGAGACCCACCACTCCGCCGCCAGCGGATGGGCGCAGGGCTTCTCCTCCCTCAGACCCGCTTTCAACCGAGTGCCGTCGCACTCGGGTGACTTTTGGGGTTCCCACAAGGACCGAGACGGTTCCTCAGGTAGCGCTAGTGGACTGGGTTATGGAGGCCGCGGGTCGTCTTCGAACTACATGGCGAAAACGCAGCAGGACTACACCGCCAAGTACGTAGCGCACTCCTCCTCTCACAGCTTAAACTCGTACTCAAAGCCGCAGAGGTTTAATGGCTACGGTGGCGGCGGCGGCAGCAGAACCAGCAGCTGGGATTCGGGTCGTCAGGGTTTGGGCTACGGCCATCAGGTCCGGCCTTTCAGCAGAGTCTACAGCGGCCCAAGCGCAGCCAGTCCCAAAGCAGCAGAGACCGCGAAGCCTCTTCCGATATCTCACTCCACGCTAGAGGAGAAGCAGAGGCTGATCACCAGTGTTGCCAACGCCTTGTCCGTCGCCTTCAGGAACCCTGTGTTGATGACCGGAAGCGACTCGCCGAACTACAACTTCATGTTGAGCCGCAGCATCCAGGCCTGCAAGACCAACCCGGAGTACATTTACGTCAACCTGAAGGATATCCCGCAGGCGGACCTGCCAAAGAACAGGAAAGTGCCGACGGACGGCTACGCCTGCGAACTGAGATGTCAGGGTGTGTATCTGGCAACCGGATACTCCGGCAGCAAAAACGGCGCAAGAGACCGCGCGTCCGAGCAAGCTGTGAAGCTCTTCCTGAAGCCGGTGGAGGTCCGCGTCGTGCAGCGTCGATACCGACACCTGGTGGTCAGCGACATAGTCGTGTGCCAGACGCACAGCCCGACGCCGGCGTTCCTGCCGGCGCTCCGAAACCCGGAGGACAAGCCGACGCCGGGCTCCAAGGGCCAACACGAGCCCGACCGCAACAAGCACTGGACCGAGTTTGTGGTGATGGACAACGCGTACGACGCCATCTGCATTCTGAACAACTCCAACGCCTTCAACCGCATGAAGATTGACTACAAGTTCGTCCAGCTGCCCAGCAACCTGTGGCAGTGCAGCATCTTCCTGCAGGACGAGCTGATAGCGCAGGCGACGGGGACGAAGAAGAGCTCCAAACATGCCGCCGCCGAGGAGGCCGTGAGGAAGCTGCGCCTCAACCAAGCACAACGGCAGCCCTGGCAGAAACAGTCCTTCAGAAATAATCCGCAGGACACTGGCAACTGCTTCTCGCCACAGTCGGATGGCGATTCTTTTGGGGTCAAGAAGAAGCAACTGAGCGAGCTCGTGATCTTGGAGAATAACGATAACGCCATCTGCATCATCAACGACACGGCTCAGTTTAACAAAGTGACCGCGGATTACAGATTCTCGGTTTTGCCCGATCATCACTGGAAGTGCGAAGTTTACCTGGAAGGTCAGTTCGTCGCAGCGGGAGTCGGACCGAAGAAGTTAGTGAAGCACATTGCGGCGAATGAGGCGTTGTTCACCTTACGACAGACTCAGGCGGTCGTCAAGTCCAACCTGAGGAAGGAGGGACACAACGGCGCCATTTCCCGCTCTCAGATCCTCGCGCGCTCGGGCGAGGAAGCGCTGAGGCAGGAGATCAAGGAGGACAACATCGGAAACCAGCTGCTGCGAAAGATGGGCTGGAAAGGCGGCGGCCTCGGCCGGGACGGTGACGGCATCGCCGAGCCGATCAGAGTCAAGGAGCAGTTCTCCAGGGAGGGTCTGGGCATGGAAATGGTTAAAGCGGGAAACCTGCTCAGCAAGCGGGACATTGAGGACGTCATCCGCAACTACGCCAGCTCGGACAGAACGGACGACCTGCGCTTCTCCAACGAACTCACCGACGACGAGCGCAAGCAGATTCACCAGATCTCCCAAAAATACGGGCTGCGCAGCAAATCCTACGGACAGGGATGGGACCGGTTTCTGGTCGTCAGTCGGAAAGTACACAAAGACCAGCTGATTGGTCAGCTTTTACAGGAAGGACAGGTGGGCCGGTACGAGCTCGTCAAGCCTCAGGCGTCTCATTAAACTGCATGAAAATAAATGGGAAATTTCCTCAGAGTTTTACTTCAAAGCATATCTCAGCAAGGCCCGGTCCGGACATGGCAGCAGCAAATGTCACCATTCATATCTGATGTTAGGGATCATTCAGCTGCTTCACATGCAGCTCTACACAGTTTGCCTCAAATGTTACAATACCATTGATTTAGCTGTTGATAATGTTTCAGGATAAAATAACACAACAAGGAACTTTGGAAAACGAGATTTAGGTGAACAAAGTTTGAATGTATTGTGGATTAATAATTATACATTTTGGCTCAAATTTATACAAACAACCCTTTAGCTTCTGGCTAGTTTACAAAAACACATTGCTTTCCGATTTTTAATTGACGTTTTAGCTTAATTTTACCGGGATAATTGATCGCTCTTGGTAGAATTAGTATAATTCATTAACTTTAGATGACTGTCTGCCACTGACCTGATTTAGTTTTTTAAGCAGAATCCACATATTTCCAAAATGTCTTTCTCCCAACACTGACACTTAAAAACGTTTCACCTCTGATGAAATGTAATGGGTTAGGAGGTTCAGAAACCATGAAAACCACCAAATATGGAAGAAACACAAACACCTTAAGTTCTAAATTAGGTTTTCTGCTCAAAGATTTGAGCTACACTGCAAAAACACAAAATCTTACCAAGTATTTTTGGTGTAGTTTCTAGTATGTGTAAAATCAGACAAAACTAACATACAAGTAACTATTCAGCAAGATATGAGCTTGTTTTAAGTAAATAATTCCTTAATTTTGATTTAAAAAACAACTATTTCCACTGGCAAATTTCTTCACCTACAAGACATTTTTCCCATAAGTAAAATAATCTACCAGAGGAACTAGGAACCTTTTCATCAACATCAATGAATTTTTGACTTAAATCAGACTTGTATATCCTGCTGAAAAGTGGCTTTTAAGTTAGTTTTGTCTCATTTCTATTGATATTTGCAGTAGAAACTAGACCAAAAATGCTTGGTAAGATTTTGTATTTTTGCAGCGTAGATTTGAAGCTGATGCTTTGAGACACACTGGTGGTGGCAACATCATGCTGAGGGAAAGTAGAAGGATCTCAGCCCTATTCAGAACTCATGAACTATGCCTAAAAGGTCAATTTCAAGGTCATTCTAGGTCAAGCCAGGAAATATATTAAAGAAGACGGGTCAAAAGTCCAGCCAGCATCATGTTGCCACAGGAAGTGTGATTTCTCTGCCACTTACTCGGGGACAATTAACCAAATATTTAAGCATGTTTGAATATACTTGAGCCTGAATAATTAAATTAAAACTAGGGTTGGGCAACAAATCAGTTTTATCAATAATTGAATTATCTGGTTTTGAAGATGTAACTTTCACCATTGGGTTTCCATGGTTCAGTGATGTCAGCACGCCCAGGGCGGCCATCTTGTTTGACTAGTTTATTTCATTTACTTTGAATTCAGATCAACTTATAGAAGGAATGACTGAAATAAATAAGTTTTTTTGTTGTTTAAGATATTTTGGTGACGTTATTTGAAGGGGTGTGCATAAGACTGACATGACACTGTCATAAACATAAAGAAGTCTTTATGAATGTTTGACAGTTGTCATGAAGTGTCGTTCGGTAAATAATGACACTTTTAATACAAAGTTGCTCTAAAAGTTGCATTGAAACTCCATTAAAAATGCCAACTTTGCATTAAATTATCATTATTTACAAAATCATACAAAGTTGACACTTTTAATGGACTTTCAATGAACGTTTAGAGCAACTTTACATTAAAAGTGTATTATTTACCGAATGACATTTCATGACAACTGTCAAACATTCATAAAGACTTCTTTATGTTTATGACAGATGTCATGTTTATGACAGTGTCATGTCAGTCTTATGCACACCCTTTCGAATAAAGAGTTACCAATATTTTCTTTCATTTGTATTTTTCATTGTTTGGAAGGGAAAAAAAATCTAATTTTGGTTTTAAAAAATTGGTATTTTTATTTTTAAGCCACACCCTCAGCACTAATTCAAATTTCTTCACCCGAGTCTTGTTCTTAAAGTCATTACAGTAATATTTTATTTCCATCCTATTGGGAAAAAGATTAGAATAAATAAATAAAAGCTCAAAATGAATGTTTATGGAAGCGCGAGAAGGGAAACCAGATGTGATCGGACCAGCCAGGACTAACGCTGATGCCCGTCTGAATCGGGTCCAACTGCAAAAACACAAAATATCACCAAGTGTTTCTGTCTAGTTTCTAGATATTTTAACATATTTGAAATAAGGCAAAAATAAGATTTAATTTTTGGAAAATCTGAGGTTTTAATTTATTTTTCACCGATTTACTCCTTAAGTTTCCATAGTTCAGAGTAGTCAAAATGCCAGCGGCGGCCATTTTGTTTGACAAGAATGTCTTACGACTATTAGGGCCAGGTTATGATTTATTTTAATTATGGTAATAAAGTCATAATATTTGGAGAATTCGTAATTTTACGAGAACTCAAAAAAAAAAAATTGGAAATGGTTTTACAGATAAGTAAGGAGTTAATCTTTTGACATATATATATTTTATATTATTATTAGCAGCATCAAATTGCAATCAGCAGCAGGACTTTGAAACTAAGACGAATCACAGCTGGTCACCGCAGATTTTTTTTCTTCCTAATTTTAAGATGTTTTCTGGTAAAATTGTGTCTATTCTGTTAATATTACAACTATATTCTCAGAATTAAACATTCTTGTAAGCCAGGCCCTAATACTCTGTTGTACAACTCAGAAGAGATGATGAAATAAAAACCAATTTTGAAAATATTTTCTGTTATTTGTAATTTTTTTTTCTTGGAAAACAAGAAAAAATTGATTGAAATCAGATTTAGTATGAAAAGATCTGATTTTATTTTTAATTCATATCACCCAATCATAGAAGTAGCTATTCGGCAGTGTGTAGGAGCACATTTTAAGTAAATAATTCTTTAATATTGATTTAAAAGAAACTACAAAGTCCACCAGCAGATTATTTCACTTCTAACAGAGGAAAACTGTTATAGTGAAATAATCTGCTAGTGGAACTAGCAGTTTTTCATCAATAATAAAGAATTATTTACTTAAAACAAGCTAGTTTGTCTTATTTCAAATGTAGAAACTAGACCAAAAATACCTGGTAACATTTGTTGTTTTTGCAGTGAAAATGTACCTGCCGTTTTATATTTGCGTGGGACAAATTTGCAACACGTTTCAGCAAATCTAAAAAACCGAAATGTTTTTTTGACATTCCTTCACCGTTAGCTGACTGGAGGGTGAGTAGTTTCTGTCTCCAGACCTCATCTTTTCAGTTTTTTTATTGCTGAAAATAACTTGTGCAGTTATATTCAATTTTTAAAAATGGGCTTCTTGAACGTTTGACTGTTTAATGAACCCGGCAGAGTACGCAGCTTTTCTTTGATTGGAAACACTGTAGAGGGTTCACTCATGTAAGACCTGGATTAAAGTGGCATTAAAATCTTAACTGTAGCTAAATTCATACCAGCCTTACTGTGGTAATGTACCTGTATTCAGGAATGTTGTCATTTTTTTTTTAGTTTTTGCTTTCAATTCAGTTACAGGAGATAATTCTGCCAGCTGCATCAGTGATCCCAAAAACAACGTTTAATTAGAATCTGTGGTCTTAATTGTTAGATGGTTGTTTGTATGAGTACACTTAACCTGTCTGCTTGTTTTCACAGCTGTAAGTAATAAATAAATGACAAATAATCAACAAGCTGAATTTAATTCAGATATGTATGCTCGTCTATATAAATTAGAAAGTCAATGAAAAATTTGTTCCATTGCAAAAAGTTAAACTCAGATTTATCACACAGTGATGTTTACTTTTGTTAATTTAGTTAATTTTGGCTTACAGAAAATGAAAACCCAGTTTTCAAAGGAAATTACATCAACTTTAAAGCATTTTAAATACAGAAATGTGCCTTTCCTGAGGCTGTTGCTGCTTATTAAGTCGTTTAAGTCATCTTAAGACTTTGAAAAGCTAATATTTTAGCATTAATAATTTCAGAATCCGAATTTGTGGTTTTCATTAGCTGTAACAATCGTGTCCTAGTTTAAGTATTTAAAACTAACATTTGAGTATTGTAGTTTGATAATCACTTGCGTTCGGGTTGTCCACGCTGCGCATCCTTAAAAAGTCTTAGATATATCTTTAAAATAAGGCCTTAAAATGTTCTAAAATGTCACTTCAATCACAGACCTTAAATTTTGTTGCGTTAAGATTACTTAATCTAATATATAAAAGTTATATTTCTTTTTATATTGGACTTTTCTGTCAGGCAAATGTTTGACCGCCTGAAAAAAATCTGCATTGCGTTCTGCGTCTCGAGGCGGTTTATGAATTCTACCGTTAACTAGATGCTAACGAGCTAGCAAGTTAGCTTTTCTGCGTCGATCATGAGTAAGTGCAAATTTATGGCTTTCGTCACTTGCTCACTTCTGCTTCATACGACGGATTATTAAAATCACACTTAGAAAACACAGTTACATTTGCAGAAAGAAGTCGATATTACTTTACTCTTATTTCAATTTCATTCTAGTAATATGACCTATCAGGCGAGTTTATTCTCGTATTTTTTCTTAGTATAACCTGAGAGTCAGTTTTAAAACTTGCATTCTGTTCCAAAACAAACAAAAAACAACTCAGCTAGGCACTAGGAGGCATTTTATGGAAGCCCATTTCCGCCATGAAAAAAAAGCTAAACAGGAAGTCATAATTCGAGTTCAAGTCATAATTTCGAGTTTCAAAGTCATAATTATGACTTTGAAAGTCGAAATTATGACTTCAAATCTCTTAATTATGACTAAGTCAAAATTATGACATGTCATGATTATGACATGACAGTCATAATTATGACTGTGAAAGTCAAAATTATGACAATGAAAGTCGAAATTATGACTTCCTGTTTAGCTTTTTTTTTCATGGCGGAAATGGGCTTCCATAGCATTTTCTATGCTTGCAATACCGCAGATAAGAAGCATTACATATTTTAACTTGTTGAAACCCTTAGATACCCTTGTGTTTATGTACTGTGATGTATAAAGTCACCATGAAGAGTTTGCATATTTATTTTATTTACAAGAGAATGTACAGTTTGTTACATGGGTTACCAGTGTTGTGTATTCTGAAAAGACACCAATGTTTGCCAAAGTGTAATCAGATTTGATAGTTATAGGATTGTAAAATAGCGTAGAAATGTTTTCACATAGCTCTTAATCCATAAAAAAAGTAATGCACCCTCCAGAATGTGGTAAAAAAAGATGAACCTACATATGCAGGTGAATTGGGTTGAAACTTGTGAAACTGTAAAAAACAGTAAGGATACTAAAATCCTGCTTTTCACAGGAGCAGGAGGTAAGACGTTTATTAATATTTCTCAGGTTCTTTAATCAAAAAAAGGCATGGCTGTACATGAAAAGATAAAAACGGACCCCAAAAGGCATCTGTTGAGTAATAAGAGGGACTCATAGTCATATTGGTTATTTTTTTAATCCCTCCAAGGCTTTCAATGTGCAGACAAAAAAAACAAAGGGGGGAGAGGGATTTTCATGTTGGCCCATTGAAAATGAACTGCTTTATTTTCTGTGAATATAAACTGGCAGTATTTACAAACCAAACCACTTAGCCCTACATACCCGATGTATGAATTACCAAGATGAGGTTTCATTATTGAGTGCTGAAAAAAAAAAAAAAAACCCAGGCGTTTAGGAAGTAACCCAGAGATAACAAGGTACATTAACTTTTAACTCGGCTCCTGTCAAACAACAGCATCCGGCAGCAGTGAATGCCACAGCACTACAGCATACAAACTTAGCAACAGTAAGGGGACAACGTATACCGGAGGATCTTAAAAGGTGCGTTGTCGTATCTGTGTTTCTGATGTCTTCTCGATTGCTGGTTTCTCTCACACTGTTCACGAGCCCCGTCATTAGGTGTCAACAGTCACGCCAACTCTGTTCAACAATAGCAGAAACCCTCTTCTCATACTCCCGCTTGTTTTCCTGGTAAAGCTGGGCTGCTTGGCTGTTGGCTGGACTGTTCGGGTTTGGCTCGTCTAGTAAAGACTGTATATTCAGAGACCATCAGCCGGTTAGTGTTCAAGTCAATACATGGCTTCCACAAGTCTGAACCGGAAGTGATCCGTGTCACTGAGCCGCCATCTTGGTAGGCAAGTGAACCATGGCTTTGAGACCAACAAAAAGAAACTATTTTGACTAGAGATGTGCCGATCAGGTTTTTTTCCTGCTGATACCGATCACCCATGAGGGCCGATCACCGATACTATCATTATTATTTTATTATAAACACTACCGTTACATTATGTGGAAAAGGAAACCATGAATTCACCTTCATTTAGACAAAAACTTGTTTTTAATAACTTTTTCCAAGAAAAAAACTAAACAAAACAGGCATTGTGCAAATTGTACTGCTAGGATTATTTTTTTTAGAGATTATCTGTCTCATGTTAGGACAGAGAAAGTTTTAATACGTATGTAAAATGTATATTTTTAAGTTAGATGCTGCAGCTTTAAACAGGTTCGGTGTGAGTCACTACCAGGTGGAGCAGAAGCGGCTCAGTGTCAAATATTACTAAATATTAAATATTACTACCTGTAGCGGAGCAGCAGTTCAACAGGAGAACCAGCGTCTTACATCGCAGCTCCAAGACGTAAATCATTTAGCGGGTTATTAGTTTATCTCTCTGACCGTCATGCTAATCCGGTGAGTGTTTGTAGCTGTGCTGCTTTACCTGCTGTCTGATCCTCCGTGTCTTTTTACTGCACTGAGCCTCGATGTAGCCAAACGCCGTGGAGTATGGCTACATTGTTTTTATGTC
The DNA here is from genome assembly GCA_033032245.1 of Poecilia picta. NCBI lineage: Eukaryota > Metazoa > Chordata > Actinopteri > Cyprinodontiformes > Poeciliidae > Poecilia > Poecilia picta. The sequence goes on from CM065362.1 coordinate 9,510,424, forward strand.
TATTAGCTTCATTGTGTTGATGCATTCTGACCTGCTTTTATTTTCCACCGCAACATGTAAACTTCCCCATTCACTCAGTGGTTATAGTTACACATCGCTTAGCATTTGTTGCTGAAGCAAAGAGGAGACCAGCTGCACAGGCAGGCTGAGAAATGAGATTTAGGTGATCGGTATCGGCAACAAGAGACATCATGCACTTTTTCACGAAAATCGGCCCGATTATGAGCGGTGACCCGATTATCGATCGGCACACCTCTAATTTTAACACTCTTGACCAATGAGCAAAGGAAAGACATAAACAAAATGGCTGATGTTGGACCTGTATGAGACGGAGAATGAAAATATGTCAGACAAGGTGGACAGGCTGCCTCCGATCTCATACCAAGAAACAGTTCACCATTTGGAGAACATGAAGATTGTGACCACCACGGAGGAGCTTTCCAGCCTGAAATCCATGGACGCACACAATCAATGTTTAAACGGATTTGTAAAGGATGTACAAACTCTTCGCATGAATAACAACGTTCTGGTGGCTGGCAGAGCAAGTCTGTCGTAAGAAACCTGTAGACTACATGTTCGTCTCAGCTTGCAGATAAAAGCTACCTTAACTCGGTTCATGTTTCTAGCTTGGCAGCAAGTACTAAATATCACAGATATTTCTTAGTGGGTAGAGCACTCAAAAATAATCCAGTTATAGTTATAATGCACTTAAATTCATTACAAGTTAGATTGGATGAAAGCTAGTTTTAAGCTTGTGGCTTGTTTGTCATAGCAACTCATGACAGTTACAGATATCAAGAATGCCATCAGCTACAAGGTTCCCGTAAGTAATGTATTTGCGTAGTTCTCATGTGATGTCACACTTCTGGTAACCGTGTAGCTGGCAGCCATCTTGGTAGCTCAGACCGGTTCCGGTTCAGACTTGGAGGTTTTTTACTCGACTATGGTTCTGTAAAGTTGTATTTACCTGTATTGAAGTTAAGATTGAAGAAACATCATAGGTTGGACTCCAGCGATTCTGAAGTATATCCAAGCATATGCTACCGTCTGCATACACTGCAAAGAAGAAAACAAAAACAAAACATCAATAAAAGCATTTCTTACTCTAAGCTCTCAGTTTATCTAGGATTTAAGAAAATAAGATATGTTGACATACCATTGGGATGGAACATTTTGGAGACAAATCTCACTGTTGGAGGTTTATTAGGATATTCTTCTGTGAATTCAATGGTAAGTTTGAAGGTTCCTGAAAGCAAAAAAAATGTAAATTATGAGCTGGAATTAAGGATTTATTAAAATTCTCCAAACCAACTTAATCTGTGTGTGTAATATTTACAACAATTTAAAGACTTATTTTTGAGCAAAGGGAGTATTTTTTCCTATGTTTTAAGAAGATGAATAAGTGGAAAACACATACCATCTTCAAAAGGTGTTCCCTCTGGTCTACAAAAACAAGAAACCAGATATGTTATATATCATTTTATAAATGTCTTGCAAATTCCAGTTATCAGCAGTAAAAGTTTGTTTTCCTCTGACATTAAATGGACAACCGTTGTTAGACCATATAACTGTTATATAAAAGAGTGTTGCATAAAAACGTAACTGCAGAGTGAAAGAAACAAAGTTCAATGGCAAGGTTAATAGAGACTGGCGAAAGTCCTGAAGGTTTCCAGTTGTGACTTCAGCTGGTTTGGAAATCACCTTAATTAACATCTGCAGTTGAAAATCAGCAACAAAAGCTTCTCTGACATTTTAACTGGAACTTTCTTTCCTTCTTCACATTCTGTTAAACATTTTATTGCTCCAGACGAGCAAAAATACCTTTAGAAAGACTCAACCAAAATTCATCTGGAATCAATGCAGAGTTTTTCCACACACTGCTTCTGTTTTTTAGCAGTCACTTGTTCTTAGCATTATCAAGTCTTAACACCAAGTATAAACATCAGGATTTTAATTTCATATTTTCATATCAATGGCAGCCTCAAACAATTACTACTTATTATCATTATTAGCGATGCACAATCGTTTTTCTTTTCTTTTTATTTAAACCAAAAAGCGTAAATACATGTGATTAACACTGTATAATTACATGTATGCAAAACAAATGCCTGTCAAAGCCATGTTTAAGAAACAAAGCCATTTGTTTCAAATAAAATAAATGATGTTACATTTTGCATAAAATTTTGTGGTAATTGCTAGGCCTGTTGCAATAAGCGATAAATTCATTAATTGCATGATAATTTAAAACAAGCTCAATAATTTCCACTTGCATGATTTGTAATTTTTCTCTTTCAATCAAAAACTGAATGATAAAAGTCTTCAGTCTGGTGCTTTGGTTTCAACCATTCCTCTTTTTGAAGGATAATTCAAAAAGAATTATCCTTACCAAGTCTTTGTTTTCAAAGACTTAATAATTTATCTTATTTGTATCTGTTCTTTTATTTACTTTGGATATTTTGGATACATCTTGTAGTTTCAGTGTTAAATGCATTACTATCCCATTTCCATTGCATTGCCTGAAAAGGGAGACAAAACAATGAAGTCATTGTTGCGTTTTTCAGAAAGGAAATACAAGATTTTTCAACACGGTCTGATGAAGACCGATTAGGATCATTGAAGGACAGGTACATCTGATCACCTGGACTGGATCTGATTCACTTACCCAAAAATGATTGCATTCCAAACCATGATGTTGTTTTCTGACGGGGCTCCGCTGACTCCAGCTGGAGGATCCTCCTGCAGCCTGAGTACAAACATCAGAACATGTTCATAGAGAAATGAAATCAGTCGCTTCTGTGTTACGTTTCCTTGGTATGAATAATGACATTTCTGATGGAGCTTATAATAGGTATAAAATATTAAGTGGCATTTTTGTTTTTAACCTTAAAACAACCTTGTGACACTTCAGTGTGACGCTACTGGTCAAAACTAATTGCACTCAAAACATGTTTTGAGATAATACTGTGTGCTTTTGTTGAGATAGACATAAATGTGATGTACTGACCAGCACTAATAGGAAAAAATAGAATAAAAAGGACTAATAATTAACTGTGACCTCTGAATAATAATATTTTAACCATCTCTTCCATCAACCATAATAGATCATATCATTTACTTCAATGTTTCTCTTTAACGATACAGCTAGACAAACTGAAAAAGAAGTGGCAAAAGTAAATGAGATGGGTCAGCAGAGCTTGCCTACAAGACATGTTACTGTAGAATATGGTCACTAGCTGCATTTCCACTGGACACATTTGCACAATTTGACATTTTGAAAATAAATTTTCTTAATGGAAACATTAAAGACTTTTTTCATAAAAGGTTTTGGTGATAAGATGTTTATTTTTATTTTGTGGCTCTATACAAGTTGGTTTATTTCACAAAACTGCTATGGAAGCAGTTTTTCCGCACTATGCGAGTCACATGATTAACAACAGATGTTGCCACTAGCAAACCCTGAAGACGATGACAACAGAAAGTAGTTGGACGATGGCGCAGCATGTTTTAGAATATCTTATCCTAGGAACAGATGTATTCACATTTGATTTTAATTGTGTTTCGTATTCAACGTAAGTGCCGTAATTGTGAAATATTGACAAAGTTTTGTGCACATTTGTAATTGAAATTCAGTGTCTTCAGTCAGAGGCCTCTTCAGAATTCAAGACTGACTGCTACTGGGAATCCTTTGAAGATAAATGAAAGTAAGTATTTTTATTGAATACGGATAACATTAATGAGACGTCATCCAACTATATCCAATTGGAACTTGTGCATAACACTTAATATTCCTCAAGGTAAACAGACCCCAATTAAGCCTGTAACAGTGGACTTCTACTGTGGAGCCAAACTGGATCCGATCATCAAGTCCGTGGTCGTCAGTGGAGTCTAACTGGAACATATGTAGGTTAACTACGTTCCTCAGGTAGCTGTGCTTCCTGAGTGCAGGTGTTCAGTCTCTACATGGCAGATGGTCGCTGATCCCCAACCTTAAGCGACGATGATCCATCACGGCCCGGGTTGGGGCAGAGGCAACCTTTCCTCTAGCCGAACGACCATATGGCCACTGACTTCAACTACATCTGTTCAAGTCTCCGGGAAACATATACACTTTTTTTTTTAAAACGAAACAAAACAAAAGCTCACTGGTCCTGAATTACACAACGTGGACGTTACAACCACAATCCGGTTTGCTTACGCCGGTAGACGAGGACCTACCTGTTGGTTAACGTTACGACCAGTTTCCCATTAAACCGAACTGTAATTACAAACGGGTAACACTAACAATAAGGTACATTTAGTTGACATTTACAGATCCGTTTGACTATTTTGTGGTTTATGTCACTTGATCTAACAAAAACCTGGCTTCGGGATGCTAATGTTAGCTACTTCTGCTAACTATAACTTACCGTTTAAAGTCTCTCATTAAACGTCGTCGTGCTGGAGTTGACATCGTGCTAATCTGAAGAACTGAGGCCTCAACAAACAAACGAGAGAGCTCAAAAGACAGCGAGATGTTCCGTAAGGTGTTATATTTCCTCGGGTGATAGCTGAGCAGCCAACGTTTGCTATTAGTTTCACAAATACTTGGGCTGCTTTTCGTCTGTGACGTTACCATTTACACCACGGAGGGGAGGTTGTTTTTGATTAAATTTGAATATTACATGGCAACAAAGTCACAACAACGTAGTACACATAAATTACACTATGTAGAATTATAGTGTTTTTTTTCCTGAAGCTGGATTAAACTCCATATTGTTTTAACTAGAGCGTTTTTAAATCAGTCGAGGAATCCCATCTTTTCAGTTGGAATGCTCCAGATGAATTACGTCATATGTTTGCTACCGTGTTTCGTTTTGTTGGGGAAGCAAAAAGTATTCAGCGACCCACTATAGCTTCACAGTGTATCTTGTCCTCGTTTGCATTAGTTAATATTTTATCTTTGTCAACTTAAACAATTTGTGCTCAGTCTAATCAACTGTCTTAGCAGGAAAGTGTCCCTAGTTTTTGTATGCAGTACCGGTGAAAGACCACAAGATGGCGCTGGGATCCATGTATCCATGTATTGTAGTTGCCCACTAAGCGGTACGTCAGCACATTCGCCATGTTGTGAGTGGCTTACAAAGTACTTTTTTGTAATAAAAGGCATAAAGTTTACGTTTAACGAGTCTTAAAGGTTTTAAAATGCATTGAAGAATATTTTTCAACTATTAATATTAGTGATGAGACAAAATGAACAATATCTGAACTTTAAACTAGAACAGGACAATCAGAATGAAATACAGCGTGGTTATAAGGAACATAAACATACCTTAATTTATTTCTAAAACTATATAGGAAACACATTGAATGCTTAAATCAATCAGAATAATTAAGCTTTATTTATTCAAACTATTCTGATTTTGTTACAAAATATTTTAGGGTTAGAGGCATGACTTATTCTTGTTTTAAAAATATTTTTAAAACGTGGTAAAAATTTGCTCATTCTCTTCTATAAAGTTCGTTTACACTATTTATAACAGACCCTCCTGAATAGTTCAAAATCACAACTGTAATCTTCCAAAAGCCTAACTGTCGTCTGCTGTGTGTAAGTCCCATATGGTCTAGCGGTTAGGATTCCTGGTTTTCACCCAGGCGGCCCGGGTTCGACTCCCGGTATGGGAACATTCCTTTTCATTCTTAAATAACTCTTTATTTTTTAAAAATCTTATCCATGACGTAGCGTAGCAGCAGTCGGATGATGTTCAAACATCACCCGTTAATGTTTTCCGAGGGAAAAAAAAAAATGTCCCCGGACCCCGCCCGTTCAGGAATTATCGCGTATTCCCCTCATCCCACATTGGACATTCATTCCCGGAAGATGCACATTACCAGTTGTTTCTCTCTGTGTCAATTCTTATCAGTCCGCGGAGAACAGGCGAGCAAAGCAAACGGCACTTTCGTCTGCAAAATTACGCGTTTGAGCCTACCAGTTTTCAAATGAACACCTGCGAGTGAGTAACGTTTTATAAAACGCATTTACTCTTGTCCAGCCTGTTTGATATCAACCTCCCGTCAATGACATAAAATTCCTCCTTTTTGTTTCGTTCTTTTAAAGAAGCGGGATATGATGTAAAACGAAAAAAGTTACTTTATTTCAACGCTGAACCTGTCCTGCCCCCTCGGTGCTGACAGGCGAACTTGCAGGGCTTTTGCCAAACTTTGTTGTCGGGCCAATTATTTCCCAGGAAAATGTGACTGCTAGGAATTCCCCACGCATCAAGCAGCCTCTGTCGGAGAAAAACCGCGACCTTGTGTCAGGAAGCACACGAAAGCAGCAACGGGAGGGTAAAATCTGACGGCTGCCAGAGCGATGATGTAGCTTTAGCTCGGTTACAGCCTGCCGAGTCGCACTAAAAGGAGTCATTATGTATTTGGACGTTTTATGATGTGAAGTACCTGTAGAAAGCCCCGGATTGCCCTTCAGCGATGACATCTTCTTCCAAGGTAAGTAAATACAATCTTCCATGTTGGTGTGACTGCTGGGAAGTTCATCTGGATTAGTATATTTTTTATTATCTAGTGGGAAATATGTGAAGTCTCAAGGTTGATATGGATATCATGACTTACTTCTGAATGCTACAAGTATGCGGTTAATTTCATGTGGGTGAAATCTAGGGCTGTAGTGATACAATAATCTCACGATACGATGCACGATATTCTGCCCACGATACGATATATATTGCGATATTCCGCAAATGATACAATTCAATACACTTTTGCGATTTTCTGAAAGATTTTAGAGGGACAGAGTGATTTTGGTGACATTTTGTGACTGTTATAAAGTTGGATTGAATTAATTTAACTGAAAACTGATTAAAAGCACCAACTACACAATACCTGGCTCTGTTTGGACACAGACTTAAAGTGGACAGCTGGACGAAATGAATCAAAGAAGTGGTGAGAAAACATGTTTCTTTTAATTGAAACAGTCCAAACTGTAGCTGACATGCATTAGTAAAGTAAATAAAGTGAACCAAGTACCTGAATAGTTCGATACCTTTTAAACCTGAACATCTGAAGAAATCACTCTCCTGGCAAAGCAAGCAATGAGTGAGCAAGGCGACAGTTGGATGTTGCAATACTTGCAGATGAATATCGACTTTTTTCTAGGAAAGAAAATATCAATATATATCGCGATATCGATGTTATTACACAGCCCTACTGAAATCAAAAGATGTTATTAATAACCAGCAGGAGTACACCACCCTGAAGGTCTATCCCCACACTACTCCATAGATTACAGTGACTCCCCTTTGTGTCAGTCAGCTGGCATGTGACCACACTGAGACCACGCTGAAAAGTCTGGGCACTTCTTATAGCAGTCACAAGTCACAGAAGAATACAGCAATTGTTTTGCCTCTCAGTTGCTCATTATTTGAAGGGAGTGTTTTGTTATGAGCAGCATACAGTTGCGTTGACCTGGTCAGAGGCAGCGCCTTGCAAGAGTCTTCACTCCCCTTCAACTTTTCATCATTATTGGTACAATGTTTGGCATTTTTGTGGGATGTTGGGTGTAAATTAAGGAGTTTCTGAAAGTGTTGGATCATTAAAACAAAGTTATGTCCCTTAACATTATTCAGCTAAACGAAAACTGAATTTTTGGACCTCAAGAGTCAGCAGACACCTTCTGCTGTTAGCTAGAAACTAGTAATCAGACCAGAAAGTCAGTCAAAGTCAAAGTCAGTCTTCTATCACCTGAAGAACATTTCCACGGATGAAAAACGAATGTTTCCGATTGCAGTTTTCTGGCCTATCGCCGACTACCGATCTTTAATAAGCCTAACCTGCCGATTTTGACTTTGGCTAGTACTGACGTTTTTTGTCTGAAATGTTGCCAAATATATTAAGAAGGCCACTGATTTGTAAACAGCTACTATCATAAACTGCAAACATACAAACAAGCCGTGTTGCAGAGTCAAAGGACAGAGTGGTTGAATTTTAGGCCTTTGCCAGTGTAGATACGATCTGTGGCTAAGATTGACACAAATGTAAGTGTTGGCCGATCACCGATATCCCAAAATCAAGGCAGTTGGGGCCGATTATCGGTGCACTCCTACCAATGTCCCAACAAGATCTTGATCTGGTGAACTCTGGACCCCCAGAATCAGGACCAAACATGGAGAAGCAGCATTCAGTTTTTATGTTTCTCTCATCTGAAACAAACTACCAGAAAACTGCAAAACAGCCGAAATCATGAGTTAATTTAAATCATCAATTTGCCTTACTTTAATCACAACTGAATCATGATTAGTTTTAGTCTTTATTCAAAATTTTAATTACTTTCCTTTATTACACCACTATAATATGTTTGTTTTTTATATTTTAATCATGTTAAGCACTTTGGAGTACTTTGTTGCTCAAATAAACTCGCCCTGCCTTAGCAATTACAGTCGGATTCAAGCTGTGACACTGTAGTGTGTAATTGTGTCCTAATTTATAACAATTTTAAGATATAAAGTCCTCCGTATTCAGCCCTGTTTACTCTAATTCCCATAAAAAGTATTTGTTGATTTTGTTGAAAATAAGTGGGCCAAATCAGGATCCACTTGGCATTAATCAAAGAAGTCAGAGAGAATCTTAAGTTGTCTAGAAATCATATGGACTGTGCATCGCCCTAAGCTCACCATCCCTCGTCATAAAACATGGTAGAGGCTGAATCATGCTGTGGGAATGTTTTTGTTTTCAGGAAAAACAGGGCATCTGCTTTTTGTTGACGGAAATGGTGTAAAACCTTTTAGAGTTTGCAAGAGATTTGAGTCGCCTTCAGTTAGGACAAAATCACATTTATGTTTCTGGTTGTAACATGAAAAAATATGGAAAAGTTAAAGTTTCCATTACTATATAAAGTATAATGTTGACCGTCCAGCTTTATTTAGCTTAAAAGCAAGAAATAAAAACCTGCTGGTGACGCAGAGTGTGTCACTCTTTCCTTTAGACCATTCCAGGCTGAACATATTGACGAAAACTCAGAGACGTGATTAGATCGCGTCTCTGAGTAAATGCTATGTGTTTTCTACAAATGCATGTCTGCGATACTTTTTTCATACTGTTCATCCACCCTAATCTGTGGGGAGTCAAAATGTTTGCCAGATGTTTACATTTTTGGGCTGAGATGCTTGTATCCTGGGACAGACAAACAGTGTTTCATTGGCTGGCCAGGGTTGCTCACTTCAGAGCAGGCAGTCGTGACGCAGAGGGAAGGGAGGAGAGTTACGAAATGTTAGTTTTACCGTCCCACTAGAGAGAGGACCAGCAGTCCGACCCGCCGGCCCTCCACCGACCCCTCCCTTCCGTCCGCCCCTCCGAAGTCTTCCCATGGTGGGAACGCTGGCAGAGCCCGGTGGATAATTGGAAACTTCAGTCCCCTGAAAACAGCTATCAAGGCTTTCCAAATATACTCCGCCATGAAGTCATCCTGTTTGTTTCAATCGTTTGCCCTTGCTGTAGGAACGCCTTGCCACACGGCTGCCCACACAGCAGCCCTCCTTCGCCCCATTCCGTTCTGCTTTGATAGCTTTCAGTTTGCAGGAAAAACAGCCTCGGACCAGTGGAGTGTGTGTGTGTGTGTGTGTGTGTGTGTGTGGGCCAGAGCAGTTCCCGGTATCCTCCTTATCCTGGCACCGTTTTGTCTTTGGCAGCAGGCTGGGCTGCTCAGGCTCGTTCTGATGACCAAGGACAGCAGCAGCAGCGAAGAGCTGCCGTTCTCCTCTTTTTCATGGCAAAGGGCTCCTCAGACATCAGACACCTACCTCTTCTTGCTGAAGATGTACCCACCCGCCTTAATGGGCCTTGATATTGATTCAACTCCACAAAAAGAAGAACTGGGCTTTTATCCCATGTAGAAAGCAGCACTCCAGTTCCACAAAGGCTTTCAGGGAAGCCTTGTAAGAGATGGGGAAGACTACAGCTGTTTCTTTTGCAAGTTGCTAGGGGTGGTAATGTTTGAAATAGAGGTGCAGAAAAAAAATTGATTCTATAGAGAATCACTATTCCTAGTCCTTGGCAGGCCTTTTGCAATAAATCAATTAATCACATGGTAAATTAAAACAAACTCAATAATTTCCATTTGTATGACTATTTTTTCTTTTCTACTAAAAACTAGATGACAAAAGTCTTCAGTCTGGTGTTTTGGTCTCAGCTAGCCCTTATTTTCCCCAAGGATAATTCAGTTTACACAGACTTCATGATTCATTTTACTTATTTCTGTTGCTTTATGTATTTTGAATATTTAAAATGTCTTCCAGTTCTTGTGTTAAATGTTCAGTAGAATTTATAGGTTATTGATACAGTACTTGCATTATTATGAAATTCTGCTATATTACTTGAAAATGGTCTCAAAATAATAATCGTTTATCGCAATATTTTATTATTACAATATATTTTAATTTATCGGCCAGCAAAATTTGTTATCGTAACAGACCTCATCCTGGGAATTCTGTATCAATTTAAAATGCTTCATTTATTTTGTAAAATTATATTTTGAATAATTCTTTGATATTTTTAAAAGTAAAAATCAGACAGCTAAGCTAACCTAATACGGGTAATTTAAGTTACAGAATTTTATGCATGAACCTATTTTTGCTTAAATGTAAACTGATGTAATTTGTCACAGATTGGAAACTTGTAGAATACATAGCTCTCATGTGACGTCACACTTCCGGAAACCTTGTAGCTGACAGCCATCTTGGTAGGAATCTGTAACTAACTGGAGTTGCTGTGACGACAATAAACCAGCCACAAGCTTAGAACTAGCGCTATCTAATTTACAAACAGCATAAGTACATTACAAACAATACTCAATTATAGTCTTTGGGTACTTTGTTTGTCTCGAAGCCATGATTTATCTATACTTTGTACTCCTCCTGGTATGGTAGCGTGAATCACTTCTGTAAAACATGTATTGTTTTAAATAAATGTTCTATTTGAGTAAACAGTTTCAGAATTGAAAATAGTTCCTGAATTGAATCATCACCCTAAAAAATCAGAACCGAATCAAATTGCTAGACTCTCATACTTTATTTGTGATTTTATTTACTTTGGTTAATTAATTGTAAATGTGAAACGTGTATCGCTGAAACAATTAATTAGATGACTCGTGATGAATGGGTTATTGAAATATTAATCACATAATTTAGTCATCGATTAATCATTAACTGGATCCGACAGACTCTCCTCTAATTAAGTCAAACATGTACAAAAATTTACATTTTACATTAAAGATTTAAAAAACCGTTTCAGTATATAAATATGTTGAACTCAAGTGGCAGTTTTAGTTTAACCCAGTTCAAATTCTGTAAAAAAATCTCTTATTAAACACCTTCTGCTATAGTTATTGATAAAAAAGTAATTAACTGATCAGCTGAGCTTTTTACATGTTGAAAATGATCAAGTGCTATATTGTTGCATTTTAGGCAGTAGAATGGTTATTGTATTTTAAATTTTTTTTAATTGTTTCTAACTTTATAACGTGTTGATCCTTTTCCATGCCATATATTTGAATCTGTATTTTCCATGTCAGAAATGTGGAAATAAATGTCATTTGGCATCTTAAGAATAACCACAAGATGGCAATGTTCATATGCTATGACTAAACAAACAAGTCATGAGATGGCTGAAGCCTCACACCACCCGCGGAAAGGCAGGAACCGGCTTGTGAAAAGAGAAATAAAACTATTGAACTTCCGCTTTTCACGTGTAAAAAAAAAACAAAACAACAACAACCCTTTGCTGGGCTTGTTTCTGTTAGCAGAAGGGAGGGAAAAACGTTTGCAAAGTTCCCTAATCGTAAGCAGCTGCTCAACGAACCCCAGCTTCTCTCTTTCTCTATTTCACACCTGACGATCACCTTGTCGGACATGTTTGATTGCAGCGGCAGCAGCGCGCGCTCTCTGACCGAATATGACGTCAGAGAGAAAGGAGCGAGCGAGAGCGATGGGGAAATTCCACCTGCAGCCTCTTCCTGACTCACTAGCATGTGACAGGGACGAGTCATCGAGCCTCGTTTGCTCCACGAATCCCTACCTTGTTGTGATGTAATCATGTGAAAGCGCTCGAGGCTATTTTTAGCTGGAAAAAATGTGGAAAACTTGACTGGTGTTGTAGGAATCGGCTGTTGATAGTAAATAATTTGTTTTGTGAGGTCCTAGTGACTTCCCTTCATGGTGAAATTAGATAAAGTGGTTCTAATAATCTAATAGCACGAAGCAACATCTCACTAAAGGGAGACGACGATATTTGCTCTTCTTGAACTGTTTTGGTTCTCTTAAAAATGGGTCCTGTCTCTTTAAGGATGACCTCTATTCTGATTGGTCACGCAGGCTGTACCTGTTTTCTGCGTTGTAGGCGTGACGTGCCTGTTTTAGATCTCTATAAAGGAGTATGATGGGCTGTCAGTAGGTCAGTGTAACTTTAGCTCTGTTTTTTATACTTGTCTTTTGTTTCTGTTCGCTTTTTTAATCTGGTCCAAAAAAAAGAGGCTCATTATATGTCAGAAACATATAACTGAGTATTAGTCACGCTAAGAAAGTTAATAATATAAAATTACAAGAATAAGGTTGTACAGGAATAAATATGTGTTTGTACAAGAATAAAGGTGTAGTATAATAAAGTAATAAATTTAAACTTTATTTTCTTAATAGTGTTACTTAATTCTTGAAATATTATGACTTCAGATTATCATAACTTTTTTCTTGTATTATTTCAACTTTATTCTAGTATGACTTTTTTTCTTGAAATATTATGACCTTATTCTCAAAGGAATTATTACTTTATTTTTTAATATTATGACTTTTCATCATTTCATTATCATGGATTTTTTTCTCATATTATTTAAACTTTTCGTATGATTTTACTCTCATATGATCTATTCTCTAAATATTATGACTTTATTCTTTAAATATTACAACTTTATACCTGAAATATTATGACTTTGCTTTCATGTCAGTAGAACAATAGAACGTTGCCAACTCATTCAATCTGGTACCAAGGTCTTGCTAATAAAGTGGCCTGTCAGAATATGCTAACAACTGGGTGGGAAGGGAACATGTGCAGATTGTTCTGGTACATCTGGCACCTGAACACGAGTTAAAACATTTCCTGGCCCTCTGGGAATGTTATGTGGAGTTTTAGGAGATTAAATTTGCAACCCAGAGATTGCAATGCCAGCAGACACTGTGCAGCTTAGAGGCTGGGAAAGCACCTCAGACGTTTTGGCAAGTTCTTTGAAGCATTCCTAAGGAGTGTTTTAAAGGGACAGCGTCATGTAAAATCAATCTTTTTTTAGTTTTGCATCATGGTATAATATTATTCCCTCATCAAAAACATACCTGGAGTGTTGCTTTCATTCTTTAATATGTTTGAGAAATCCTTTAATCTCCATGGCAACCATTCAGCTGATGCCCCCTTTGAGTTGTGGCTCCTGGTCAGAGCTGCAGCAGAGCTTCCACGTAACAGAGCCTCCCCTATGTCTCCCCTACTCGGCTCCTTCAGACTAGCCAGCAGCAATTAGCAAACACCTGGTGGAGCTGCTTATCAGTTGAGCTCATTATACGAGCTACTTCTCAGTGCAACGTTGTTAAAGAGTTAATAGCCTATCAATGTTGTGTTGACGATGTCTGCAATTGTCTATTGCTAATTATTGTTTTTTTTTGTTTTAAATATATGAAATATTGTGAAACTGGTGACTTGACCTCTACTGGTACTGGTTTATCCACAGTTTTCACTCCACACCATTTTTTTAAAGCAGTTATGAGGCACTGTTACAAAACGGTTAAATGCTGCTGTGCGAGTTACTCAACATATTGTTGCTAGGTAACCAAAGAATGAGTGAGTTGCTAGGTAACCAAAGAGCGAGCGAGTTAGTTGATTCCACCAACCTTGTTTAGGAACTGAAGCCTTTTCCTCTCCCTACATCTCCCAGAATGCTGTGCGGTTCTGGATTGGAGCTCAGTGAATATTCTGTATATTGTATTTTCAATAGGCTGCACAGTGGCGCAGTTGGTAGAGCTGTTGACCAGCTCTACCAAGGTTCTGGGTTCGAGCCCCGGTCTTTCTGCATGGAGTTTGCATGTTCTCCCTGTGCATGGTGGGTTCTCTCCGGGTACTCCAGTTTCCTCCCACAGTCCAAAAAACATGACTGTTAGGTTAATTGGTCTCTCCAAATTGTCCCTAGGTGTGCATGGTTGTTTGTCCTGTGTGTCTCTGTGTTGCCCTGCGACAGACTGGCGACCTGCCCAGGGTGACCCCGCCTCTCGCCCGGAACGTTAGCTGGAGAGGAACCAGCAACCCTCCCGACCCCACCAAGGGAACAAGGGTGTCAAGAAAATGGATGGATGGATGTATTTTCAATATTTTATGAGATGTACTATTTATTGATATTGATCATGTGCCTATCACAATACATATTGCTGCTGAGAACAAGGATTGTTTGTCATGAACACACACGGAGCCGTGCCTCATTGTGTGACTTTGTTTGCAGGGAGGATGCTGTTGGCCCTCTCAGCATGCTGACATCATGAGATCAGCTAACCGCATTACTGCAATATATTTATGTTGCTCGCTGTGGTCCTAGCAGGTCCGCCAGCATACTGAGCTGTATCTCTGATGTTCATGTAATCCCATTAAGGAGTGGCTGAGTTTGTAATGTTCTAGCTCGCTGCCGTTTCAAGGCACAAAATAGTTCCTCGCAAAACTAGAAGCTGTCTTTGTCTGCAGCTTCAGCACATAATGACATTTCAGCCTGTTATTCTTCGTGTCTGCTCGGAGGTAATGAGGCAGTTGTGAGTGGATCATGAAGGCTTCTCCTGAGTCAGCTCAGTGCGGATTTACACTGAGCTTTGTCTGAAGATGCCACACGATCTGTCTGCTTTGCACTCCCAAATAATGTGACAAACTTCAAGCAAAGACAGCTGGTAGAGTGGATAATGAGCTTTAGATTATTTATTTTTTTGTATCTGGTGAATGCTTTCCCCCCCCTTTTTTAGGACGAGATATTCTCAGGCTTGGTTAATTATTTAAGTACACAGAAGCTACACTGCAAAAACACAATCTTACCATGTAGTTTTGGTCTAGATTTTAGTGCAAATATTTTAGTACACTTGAAATAAGACAAAACTAACTTACAAATAACTTTTCAGCAAGACACAGGAGCCTGTTTAAGGTCAAGAATTCCTTATTATTAATGAAAAGTACTTATTCCATTGGAAAAGTGAACTAATGGTTGGTTTTATTTCAAGCTTAATAAGGTACTAGCACTGGAAACTAGACTAAAAAGACTTGATAAGATTCTGTGTTTTTGCAGTGCAGGATATTATAATCAAGGCTAATGGTAATAGCATATACTCTAAAGCAGAGGTGTTCAAACTTGTCATATGGACCAAAATTGTTCAGTCAGAAGAACTTAAAATAAAATAAAGAACTAAAATCAGGCAAATAAAGTCTTTTTTGTGTAGGACACGGATGGTAACCCAGAGATTAGAACATGACTGTGTATGTTTACTGTATTTAAAGATATGGATCAAGTTTTCACATTTATTTATTTATTTTTGGCTTGACTGAACAAATGTATTCTCAGTTATAAGAACAGGATTTGGGTCCTTTTAGGACTGGACAATAAATCAATAGCAATATATTGCGACAGACATGTGATCAACATCAATAGATAATACACATGATAGTTTCTATTCTCAATGTTGAATATTTTAACTGTACAGCATTCTGGGAGATGTAGGCAGAGGAAAAGGCTTTAGCTGCTAAACAAGGTTGGCAGAATCAAGTAACGTGCGAATGTTCCACCACTGTGCCCAAGAATAATAAAAAATAATAATGACTTGGAGGGAAAAACTGTGGATAAAGCAGAAATGGTCACCTCACCAGTTAGGCAGAATTTCAGATAATTAAAACAAAAATATTGACAATCATCAATAACAACTTTTTCAAGTTTTTCAGCCATATTGTCCAGCCTTACTTTCTTTTAAAGCTTTTGCTGTATTCAGTTGAGTTTAATTTAATTAAATAACGGCTCATTTCGTTGCAGCAAAGTCAGATTTTGAGTAAAAGTTTCTGGATAAATGAGGTTAAACTTATAAAAGCTTGGTTATAAAAAGACAAATACTTTGAGTTGTATTTAACATTATGTTGCTATATTACTCTACAGATGTCATGGCGCTTGAGGAATAATGAGCCGAAACTACGGCAATGCAGTGGTCTGTGTTTGTTTTTTTTTTGGGTAATCATCAAAAAAAAAACACAGCCTGTTGGAAATAGTCTTTGTTTATTACACCTGCATGAGAAGCAGCTTGATGTGGTGAATGACGTAACGCGGCGATTCGTCTGACTGACGGCAGCTCGAATGGCCCTCAGAGGTGAGACGTGGATTCTTGGCCTGCTCCTTGTCTTTAATTATTAATGTGATGCTGTCTGCATGTGTGTGAATGTGGAATGAGCAGCAGTAAACCCAATGCTATCTTATTTCTGTTTACAAAAACTACAGGATGGTGGGTTTTTTAAACATATTTACAGCTTTCAAGTTTATTGATACAACAAACTGGAGCGTACAATGGAAACTGTTGAAATTACACTTATATTTTATGTATTCAGACCTCTTAAACTTCTACATTTTGCCTTGCTACAACCACAAACCTTCAGGTATTTTATTGGGACCATATGTGAAAGGTCATCACAAAGTAGTGCACAATTGTTGAAGTGGACAGGAAATGCCAGATGTTCTTTTGTCTTTTGTTTTGTAATTATTTCGTCAATTTATTTTTTGCAATCACACTCATTGATTTTGTGGTGGTACTTTAGAATATTTCTTAAATATTTGGAAGCTTTCAATATTTTTCCCTATTACAAAATCTTCTATTTGTAGATTTTGGAATATTTTTCCCTATTCCAAAATCTACAAATAGAACCCTAAGTATACAGCTAGAGCTAAAATGGAATGGTTTAGACCAAAGCATAGTTTTAGAATGGCCTAATCAAAGTTCCAAACAAGTAAGATGGAGAAACTTTAGTGACACTTGAAAATTTATGTCCACAATTCAATTGAACTTGAGCTAATTTAGCAAATATTGGAAATTGTCCGTTTTTGGACGTTAAAACTTTGTGGATAGATAGCAAGAAAGCATTCTGCTGTAATGGCAGTGAAAGAGGATTTCTACAAATGCTGAATACAAATCCATAACACACTTTTCAGATTTAAAAAATAAACCACTGCAAAAATATAAAATGTCTCCAAGTAATTTAGATCTAGTTTCTAGTGCAAATATCTGAGTAAACTTGAAACAAAACAAAACTGACTTACAAGTACTGTATCCTTTTCATGAAGCTATAGGAGCTCAAAAATTTATCAATATTGATGGAAAAAATACTAGGTTCACTGGAAAATTGTTCAGTTATAACAAGATATTTTTTCCCATGTTTTTAGTGAAATAATCTCCCCCTGGAATTAAAACTGGGTTGCTAGGTGACAGGCTAGACTTGGCTGGTGTTGCTAGGTAACACAGCCAGTGGAACTAGCATGGACATCAGTTTTAACATGGAAAAATGTCTTGAAATAATCTGTCTGTGGAACTAATACTTTTTTGTTTTTAATCAATATTAAAGATTATTTACTTTTATATCTTTCTGAATAGTTACTTGCAAATGATTTTGTCTTATTTCAAGTGTACTGAGACATATGCAGTAGAATTAAACTAAAATACTTGGTCATATTTTGCATTTAAAAAAAAAAAAAAATTCAAAAACCATTTGCTCTATTCTTCCACTGTCTAATGTCGCAGCTCTGACATAAAATCCCACTAAATTGCAAAATGTTTTATTTAACATGTGAAAATGTTTCTATATCTTGTAGAATTGATTTGCATGTTTGTGCATTATTCATATCACATACTACTGTGAGCATCATCAGGTAAGCCGAACGCTGCCGCAGGCATGAGATCTTTGCATCGCTCTCTGCTCAGAGGTGATAATGAATGATTCACACTCTGCTACATGCTGAATGTTGTCTTTTTTCCAGCGGTTCCCACACACACAGCTCCTTGTTGGGTCTCTCTATCTGCAGTCCTGTTCCATCAGCACACTGAATCATCTCAGCTCAGGACTAAACGAAGCACAGTCACTGTCCGAGAATGATAAACCACATCACACCACAAGCTGCCGGATTGCTGAACCAACTAGATTGTTGTGACAAAAAGTGTGACCCCAACCAGCTGGCATGCTGCGTAGCTGCTTGACCTTCAATTTTCTACAATAATCTGGATTCAAAGTGTTTTCTCGCGCAATCATTTTTACCCCATCAGCTAGGTGAAGTGAAATATCTCACTGCTGTCTGGGTTTTGACCTCATTCGAGGTCTCCTGTATGGTCAACCTCTGTCCCGCTGGCAGACATCTAACTGCCTCTGTAAAAATATTTACAGCTCTGATTTGAGCATTGTATGACCTCTGAGCTGTACAAATATATGAATGTCCTCTAAGGGCCCCCATATCTCTGACTGAAGAATCTTCTCCTGATATCTGAAAGCTTGTTGAGAGCCGTAGCGTTTACCATAACTCTCTGCTTGGGAATTAAATTTATGTTTCTTCTGAGCTTGTAGCTGAGAAGTTTGTCTGAAACAGAGCCAAGTCTCAGGAAGAGGAAGCATTGAATTTTAGGCTTATTTCAGGGATGCTTTTAAGAATAAACAACAGTAATCTTTAGTGGGCATTTATTGTATCGTTCATCATTTATCGTGATTATCGTTGCTATGATATATTCTAATTGATGTTTGAAACTCTCTTAAATCCGGCCTCTTAATTTATGCATTACTTTACCTTGAACTGTCACTTAAAATTCCCAAAACTTATGTTGAAGTTTGTGGTTGATTTGGAAGAAAAGCCATTGGAGAATAAACAACTATGCCCAAGTTCTTAATTAAAAACTAATTTTAATAATCTTTTCATCTGAATTTGGCACCCAGAATCTGTTTTGATAAAAGTATGCTGTTTTTTTCCTGTTTTGTTTTCTGTTTGCTGATGGCCTCTGCTATTCACAGCCAGAGTAACATGTGAGCTGGTTTTCTTTCTTTTGCACTAAAGCAGAGGTGTGTCCTCTCAGGTAGTCTGCACATTCGCACGTCTCTGCGCTGATCGCACATCAAGGCTCGCTCTTTGTCTGCTCTGGTGGTACGCTCTCGTAGAGAGAACAAAGTAGAACAAAAATGCAGCGTGTGATACAGGGTTTTTTGTGATTTCACACAGAGGTTGAGTTTCATTTTATCCCACTGACATGTCTCCAGGCAAAAGCAATTTGAACATCTTCACTTTTATTGCCTTTCTCACCCCCAACATTCAGCAGAGATGGGATTTGCTGTGCTAATGGGGGGAATTACAAAGGATAACTTGGAAGGGTTGTAAATTGGTGGCAGATAAAGACTTGTTTTCCTGTTGTTTTTTTTAAAAGTAACACTCAATTCTTATGGATTTCATAAAATGTGGGAGTTGACTCCAGATTTGGTTTGGTGGGTGTGCAAACAACTGACCCTGAGGATATTAAATATTAATAATGTTCTGCTGCGTTTGCATAGTTTCCAAAAATATTCTTGATATCTAGGGTTTTTAGTTCCACTTGGCAGATTATTTCACTCATAACACGAGTGGTTATATTAGTGAAATGATCTGCCAGTGGAACTAAGGCTTCTTCTTTAATCAATATTAGGGAATTATTGACTTATAACAAGTTCTTAAATCTTGCCAAAAAGTTACTTGAAAGTTAGTTTTGTCTTATTTCAAGTGTACTAAGATATTTAAACTAAAACTTAGACCATCATACTTGGTAAGATTTTATGTTTTTTACTGTGAATGTTTTAAATATTGGCTTGTTTCTAATTTTTCACCTGATTCTGGTATAACTGGTAGATCGGAATAACATACCATAAACATACCAAAACATTCATTAATGTAGCAAATGAGTTACTTATGACAATTGTTCCAATTATAATTACTGCTGCATGAAAACAAAGTTCCCCAATTGGTTCTGAGGACATTTTATAGAAAACAGTGTTTGGGGTTTAAACATGGAAATGGATGGATGAATGAATGGACAGATATATGGATGAACAGATGGACCAATAATCCCTTGGAAAATTTTATTATAATGTAAAATGAAAAGTAATCGGACTCCATACTTTTCAAACTGCTTAAAACTGATATGCCTGTAACTATCTAAATGGCTTTTAAAAACAATCAGGACCTGACATTTTGCTTCACAGATTTGTCTGTATTTATTAAATATGATGATGCTATTGACTGAAAGAACAAGACACTCAGATCAGAGCTGCAATCAAGCCAAAGCCGGACAAAAAATAAACATTTTGTATTTCCGATTAAAAAAAGAAAAAAGTTTTTCTGTACATATGTTCTACTTCTAACTCCTCAAGTGGCTTTTAGCATCACATGGTTCAAATTATATAAAAAATAAAATAAAATCTCCTACTGATTGCCTTTTTCTATGTAATTATTAATCGGTTAATCCAAAAAATAATCAAGACATTACC
Source organism: Poecilia picta (assembly GCA_033032245.1). Lineage (NCBI taxonomy): Eukaryota > Metazoa > Chordata > Actinopteri > Cyprinodontiformes > Poeciliidae > Poecilia > Poecilia picta. The sequence continues at coordinate 9,530,995 of CM065362.1, forward strand.
TACACTGATGTCAAGTCAAGCAGAATATCAACATGGGAGCTATTCACATGAAGTATGTTTTTTGTTACAAAATGATCAAGCGTTCACTAAAGTAAGGCAATAAAAAAAGGAATTATGCTTTAATATATTTCTCACTTTGTTTAAAAAATGCTTAAATAAAAAATTACAAAATGTGCCAATGTTTTTATCCGATTAATTGTCAGAACAATCAATAACTAAAATCATTGTTGGCTGCAGTGAGAGCTGAGGCGTTAAATATGCTAGTTTCTCTTTAAAAGTCGAGCCATCTGTTCTTTCTTCACTTTACCAAATTAGGCCTAATGCCGTTATCTAAATGCTTCACTTCTGGCTCTGTTAAATATAGTTTGTTCTTGCCGTGTGAAGACGCAGAGAGTGCTCAACACACTGACCACAAGACCACCACTTCCTGTTTGCTTAAGTTCACTTCTGATGAAAGATTATTTTCATTATCTGCTACTATGTTCACTTTAACACAATTTTATACAAGCAGTTTTCATTTTTCTTTCTGATCACGTCTGTGACAGACTCTAAATGTTTTAGAGATCAAATATGCAACATTTTTTTGGTAAACGTGAGGAAGAGACAGTTTGCTCTCACTCTGTCTGTCAAATGTTTCAGTTCTTTATATATTTTCACAGTTTGTTTGATGTTATTGGATGAAAGCAAAATGCTCTAAACTATCAGGAAAATATGTAAAATATAAGAGTTTTCAGTAGATATAAAATATGAGGTTCAGCTGCAGGTTAATACCAATTAATCAGCCAATCACGTGGCGGCAACTCAAGTATTCTGGTATAAAGATATTCGAATCGAACATAAGAATAATGGAGAAAAAGGATTTAAGTGACATTAAAAAGTGAGATGATTGTTGTTTCCTGTCAGGCTGGTCAGAAAGTACAAATCTACTGGGATTTCTATTTATTCACAATCATCTCTCTGGCTTACAGAAGATGAAAAGTCCAGTAAATGTGTGGAAATAAAGCCTTGTTGGTGTCAGAGGAGGACAGGCAGTTGGTTAAGACGAGGAGCTCAAACAACGAGTATTTGCTTGTAACTTATCTGGAAAACCATCTCTGAATGCACAACATGAAGCAGATGGGCTACATCAGCAGATCACCTCACTGAGCAGCCTGGAAATCAGCTTGAACAGGTTCAGCTGAGGTTACGGGATCAGTAGAAATTCACAAAAACAAATTGTCCAAATGTTGCCCTATGTCTGAGTCTCAGTTTCAGCTGAAATATTCAGACAGTAAAGAGAGAATTTGGTGTATATGACATAAAACATGATCTTCATTCTAGTTTTTTTGTTTTGTTTTACCCCTAACCTTGTCTGGAATATTTTTGTGTATCCTCATAATCCATATTTAGCGCCACCTACATGCCTGGAGGAATAAAAACAGCATTCTAGGACACTTTAATGTTTCTGTGTGAATAAAAACAGGATTATAATAGTTTTGGGTAAATCGGTTAGTTTTAATTAGTATGTTTTCTAGATTTTATTACTTTTTTTATTTTTGTTAAATTTCTATTAGATGTAGTAGTAGTAGTAGTTTTAGTTTTTTCATACTTTGGTTTAGGGCTGAAACGATTCCTCGAATGATTCGAGTACCTTGATTATTAAAATTTCAAGAGGAAAATTTACCCATAGACATAATATAAGGATAGACGCCTCATGGACCGCTTTTCGCCCATTGTTGCTGACGAGTGAGTCAGCAACAATGGCGATGTATGTGTGTGTATACACACACACATACGCGTGTGTGTGTGTGTGTGTGTGTTATATATATATATATACATATGTATTTACATACATACATACATACATATAAACATGTATCCGATATACAGTATATTAGATAGATTCATCCGTGCTGCAGTGAATCTGTCTCTCTTTATAGATTCTCCCTCTTCTTCCTCACATTGTGTCTTTATGAAACTTTTAAAACAAAAACGGAAGATTTGGGATGAATCTTACTAGTGAAAGAATTGCATAATAATAGTCTTTACCATCTGTGTAAACTTTGCTGGTCAATGTTATAATGCATAATATAAGTTTTATAATAATTGTTTCATTTCTAATATAGGGTCTTGTGTCAGATAATCTAAGTCAATGTTGGAGAATAATAATTTTTTTAGATTTACAGAATCTCAGTTAGCCTTCATATCATGGCTGAACCCATATTACACCAAGCACTGTAGCTAATATTAGCTGGTCTCTTGTGGGTGGACATAAATACAGTAAAGTAATATTCTACTCACAATATATACGTAATATATATATACGTCCATCTTACTTGTGAAATAGTCTGTGGAGTCTCACATCAATAATCCATCGATCCGAACAACAATATCCCTCAGTGCTGAGGCATCTTCTGTTGTTTTGATTTAGCAAAGTAGGAGGGACTACCGCTCCAAGATGGCCGCCGTATTTCCTGCGCCGGCGCAGCCAATGCGGGGTCTACTCTTATATTATGTCTATGGAATTTACCTGCCTGGAAGCTTCGTTAATTTAAGTTTTATTATTCAGCGCACCGTGTTCCGGCCGGAACATTATTTGCGTTGCACGGAGCTCTCACTTCCGCCTATTAGTTGTTGACAAATGCTAACGTCCAATTTTCAAGGTCAGCCCGTGGGGCTGACCTATATATTGATTTGATATTAATGTCGTGGGTTTCCATCGTTTTGCGGGACCAATAGGCATCTTTAAAAATGCCTGGCTACGGCAGCCTTTCTCCTCCGGGACCTGCTGGTTCGGAGCGGACGGCAGGAAGATCCATGCAGGACTATTTATACAGGTGAGCAGATGGACTGATGGTTACAGTATAAGTGTAGCTTTACGGACGGAGCGCACAATAAATTTGATATCATTGCGGTCTGAACATGAACATGAGTCTCTTTGAAATCCTGTATTGTTGGTCCCCTGGTCTATGTCCTCCCCCCACCACAGAGGACACTTCCTGTATTCTCAAACCCAAAGCTGGACAGGTATGGGGCAAGGTGAGAGTTCATCTATTAAACTGACTGAAGATGAAGAACACATAAACTAAAAGCTGGATTTTAGACATTTTTTTTAAGTGTTTTTGTGAGTCTACCTCTTTGTTATTAAATTGAATATAATTTCAGATCTTTGTATAACTAACTTTTCTTCAGGTTAACTTAGAAAGTGAGCTATTATTGTTACAGATTAATTTTATAAACTACAGAAAAGTAACTTTTGGGGATGCTCAAATATGAAAAATTGGACTGATATTGATATTCAATAGTAACACTGGTGTTGTGACAGATTTACCAATATTTTATTTGATAATTTTTTTTATCCGATTACTAGATTAATCATAAGCATAATCGATAGATTACTCAATTACTAAAATATTCATTTACAACACTCTGAAGATCAGGGATGTAAAACATCAGGACAAGCCAGGAGTCCTTTTGTTTTACATGTCGCACTATCTGGCCCAGTATGGCATCTACACAGACTGTAAGCTGTACACAGGGTTGTCAGTACCTGATTTAGGAGCAACCCTGGAATCAGCACCAGAAGTAATGTTTGCTGTCGAGCTGAAGATAGAGAGCCATCAAGCTGAAGATAGAGAGCCATCAGGTCTTTTTGGTCTGTGGGACCCTGGAAGCAGCTGGTGGGTACTGGCAGTCCAAACGACACGCAGCTTAAACTGTATAAACCTATATATTATAAACCTACCTGTCCTTTAGGAATAGATCTGCTCTGCTAGTGAAATGCTCAGAGTGACAGAGACGCTTGTAATCCAGTGTAACATTTTTTTAAAATTTATTTTGAAAATTATTTTTCTAATAATAATTAGAACGTTTAGCCAGGCAGGGGGCTAGTAAAGCAAGGCGGGCTGCCAGGCTTATAATTCACTGGGGGAAACTCTGCAGTTAAAGCTGCAATAAGCAACTCTGAGAGAATTTTTTTACATATTTGTTAAAACTGTCACCATTTCCTAACATTATAACATGAGACAGATAATGTGTGAAAAGCTTGATCTCCTCTAACTACTTACTCATTGAGCTACTCAACGCTACCGTTCAAAAACAACCAATCAGAGCCTCGAGGAGGGTCTTAGCGCTGTCAATCATGCTCATGTACTTGCTGTTAAATGTGCTGATGGTGGAGAAACAAATTACCGTTATAGGAAATCTGTTGATCTGCCATCATCTGTGGCCATGCTAAATAGCCTTAGCATTCAAAACATGCCATGCTAGCTGTAATGTAGCAAAAAGGAAGTGGGGTGATGGAAAGAGGAGATGAGCAGCATCACATTAGATTGTGATTGACAGCGCTAAGACCCGCCTCCTCGCTCTGATTGGTTGTTTCTAGCACTGGGAGATCAGTTTTTTCACACATTATCTCTCATACCAAACTGTCATGACATAGAAAGAGTTTCAACAAATATGTACAAAAATATATTGTCATAAACTCTACACACGGCAGCTTTGATAAAAAATATTTTCAGTTTTTGTTATTTCATTAGTTTTAGTTAACTTTAATAACCTTGGCAATAAGCTGCCCCCATGATCATAGAAAATATATTTTGGAAAATGGGCGCGTGATAAAACTACATCACCAAACTGATTAATTTAAATACCTTTTTAATATTTTAAAGGGAGAGAGCATGCATCTCTCTCATGCCGACTTTAATCACCTGCTTTGGCCCTTATTGTTTGGTCAAAGTCTAAAGTGAAGGCATACCTGTCCGATTGTTTACTTACACCTCCAGCACTCCTCTGCCTCTGCTGGAGAAACCCGTCGATCGTCTTTCAGCCCCTTCTAGGTGTGGCCTCCCTGTTGGTGGTTTCTGCTCTTCCCTCCCTCCCTCCCCCCTCAGCCCTCATCCAATCCCCGCCGCCAAGCACAACTCACCTGAAACCATTTGCATGCTCCTCGCTGATTGGCCAGGTGAAGGCCCTGCGCCTCGGGCCGTCTCTACCAATGGCGACCGCGCTGCGTGACTCATAGGGAGAGGACAAGTTGCTTCACTACACTTCTGCTTTTTTTCCTGTTTCAAACAGCAGCCATTGCATGGTCGTGTTTTTCCCCCCTCCTGTGCAATTTTTTTTGTTTTGTCAGTGAGAGGAAGAGGTGTGGGTCTGGCCATTTCAGGCACCTTTCCCCCCATCTGAATACGTCTTGGATTATTCCCAGTTTCACCTTCTTGTTGTCTCTCTTTTTTTTTTCCAATGGTCGGTGCGATCGACTCTTGTTCGATCGCTATAATGGATCCTGTCATCCGAATCCAGTGTCTTTGAGGTCAGTTGTGAACAACTCTCATGTAAACTTCTCGCTTAGTTTGATAGTTGAAGCCGTTTTGGTCGTGGTGTTTGAAGCCAATCTTCAAAAATTGATCAACATTTTTATAAATTTAACCTTTGATTGCCATATTTGGGTTTAAATTGGGTGTACATTTGGTAACAGTCCCATTAAAAACAGACAAGAAGTTAATTTGACACCTGACTTTATGGCATTTTTCAGTTACACACCTTGTCCTGTCAAAGGTCTCAGGAGCTTTAACAAGTTATTCCAGTTCAGCTGGAGAACCTCTCATTTTTTCCACGCTTACTTCTGCTTCACATCTTCATCATGAAAAAAGTGAAACAAATTTCACTGTTTTATGATCAGTGTGGTTTACATTAAGCCTAAGCTGCTTTATAGAAACTGTGTTTTTGAACTTTATCTTATAAAAAGGGTTTCAAACTTGATTTTTTTTTAACTGATGTGCTTGTCTCTTGTATTTCTTTTACAAATTGTTGCCTTATAAGGGGTGTTGAAGCTAGGGCGGGAACAGAGTTTTGCAAGCCCCTGGACCAAACCCACATCTATTTTTCATGGTGCGTTAATCAGTAATTACTGACCAAATTGATTTTAATCTGTCGCTGGCGTCCGCTGTCCTCTAGGTGAACGTCAGAAATGCGGGTTTGTGTGGCGGTTTTCGCCTCCAGCGGTTCTTTCTGTATAAAGTCAGTCATGCTCTGCTTCATGCATCAAATCTTAAGTTCACCAGAACAGAATGTCGCTCTTCTTGTAACGTGGAAGGATGTCTTTTTGTGCTCACTGGAAAGTTTGAGCTTTAGGCGCTTGCTTCCTCTTTTCTGCATGTAAAGATGGCCTCCTCCTAATCTGTGTTTTTTTAATATTTACCCTCCTTTCAACCAAATGATTCTGCTGAACGTTTTTGAGAAGCTGTTTCTAAAAGTTGCTCCGAGCAGCAGAGATAAAAGCTTGCTTCCTGTTTCACCAGAAACCCAGTCTGCACTTTGGGGACCACAAAAGTGTGCATGTTGGAGTACTGCAGCATAAACGCGCTTTGCAGCCTGAGATGCGTTCACACCCAGTTCAGTTGGAAATGAAGCTGCTCAACTTTGGTTGAACGTATTGGAAAAAAAACTGAATTACAGGAAGGATTTTATTATTATTCATTATCATTTTCATGAAAATGTTAGCTGAAATACAGCTGTGGAAAAATATGAGACAACTTAAAATTATGAGTTTCTCTGATTTACTTTTTATAGGTTTATGTTTGAGTAAATGAACTTTGTTCTTTTATCCTATGAACTACTGACAACATGTCTCTGAAATTCAAAGCAAAAATGTTGTATTTATTTGCAGAAAATGAAAAATGGCCAAAATAACAAAAAAGAAAACAAGTTAATGTTCCTTAAGAAACAGCGATACTAATATTTTAACTCGGGAAGAGTTCAGAAATCAGTATTTGGTGGAATAACCAGGAGGTTTTCAGTGAAGTGGTCTCTTAATTTTTTCCAGAGCTGCATTTCTTTATCTGCAGATCAGGGCTTTTTCAACTGGGAAAGAGAGAAAGTAATTTTTTCTGCACATTTATTCTCACACCCTTTAGCATTTGTGTGTGAATGACTCTGTTGTTGACCTGGTCTGACTTTGCATTTGTCCTAAATTTCTCCTCTTTTCCCACCCTGATTTGTATTGTAAATGAGGCCTTCGTGCCTCACAGTGTGACCTCAGACTAGCTGCTGTTTTGAGACACTTTGTGAATCTCATTTGGGGGCTGATAAAGAAGTGGGGCAGGGGACAGGTTGGCAGTTTTAGGTTCGCTCTTCTTTATATACCAAGTCAACAAGTTTTAGGCTGTAGTCAGATCATCAGGGCTTGGGCAAGAGGACCGGGACGTTGCAGTAGGAGGTCCGTCATGAGAATGAGTTACTACAGTTTCAGAGTTTTGAGATGTATAAAAATGGAGGGATTGTTGTGTTTCATGTTCCAGGCAGAAACTCTGAAAAGAATAAACAGTGTTTGTGTTCAGGTAGCGATAAATGCATGCAAACTATACACCCAACCTGTAAGAAACGTGTAAACAAGGCTTAGTTGCATGTGCTTTTAAACTGAGGTTCTGTTAGAAGCTTGTAAGCAGTCAGTATCTCACCTGTAGTAGATAAAGAGTTTTTTCATTTAGTATAAATAAATGTTGGTTGGACTTTCAAAACTTCTACTCCTACATTATAAATGCTATTTTCAGAACATTTTAACACATCATAATTTTTCCATTTAGACATTATTTATATGGAAACCAGCTTTTTTTTTTTACATAAAAATTAAAGTATTGGGTTGTGCAGCACCTATGGACCTTACCACAGGGACTGCGTTTCATTGGCTAATGTCCATCTTATGTCACAGTGCAGCTACCACTTGCTTGACGTCTCACAAACACAAGCTACTGTAGTAAATATGCTGATGTACATTGTGGACTAGCAGACCGGCGGAAAGTTTTTGCGTCAGAACTCAACAAACAATGGTTCTCCATCAGTGGGGAATCTGTACAGGCGATGTCAGGTATCCTGATCGTATTTGTGGAACTAAAATTCACAGATTTCCAAAATCTGAAACGGAAAGTCTTGCTTGGATCAAAGCTTGATCACGACGCATTTGCAGCTCAACCGTCATAGGATCAATAAGAACAAAGGATTGTCTGCTGGTGTAAGTATTATTGCTTTGCTTTCTTTGTGTTTAGTGAATGAAAAAAAGAAAGTCAATAATAAACACATCCATTATGAAAACCTTTTAGCCAAGTACAGCATAATGGCAGCACCGATACAACTTCTACACCTTGAAGCCTGTCTGTTACAGCCTTACGTTAGCTGAACAGATCAATATGCAATGTGTACCGTATCTGACATACATTAAAGATTTTATTTCACCTGAGAAGGCTTTTTACTAAACTTTAATCGTGTTAGCCACGCTAATCGTGTTAGCCACCGAGTGCTGTGTATCAGGCCTAGGCACATTCGAACATTTGCCAACAGAAATCACCCTCTAAACCATGAATGTCCGACTTACCCAGCATTGCAAGAACAATAGGCGTCAGTGATCTTGTCCACAGCTATATTTATGCTGAGGGTCTGAGGATCTGCTGTTTTCCTCATCGACTGCTAGCATTTCGCTGTGATGCGCACAATGTTGGAGGCATCGCGTGGCTCAAACACCTTGATGTCGTCCAAAAAAGACGACATGAACTTGTTGGTTCCCCTGTCCATTGTTGTGGCTGATATTTTTTGAAAATCCGGCAGAAATGCTACACTAATCGACTAAGAAATAGTCTGCAGAGAGTCAGTTGAAATGAAAGCCCTGCGAGGCTTTGTTTGTGAGACATGCAGTCACGTGAGACTTTCAAGGGCTTTTCTGGGCGGAGCTTGGTAAGGTCCATGAGCATCCTCTATGAAACATGCAGGTGCCTTGAGAACCAGGGTTGGGAAACACTGTTTTAGAGTAACTATCTACAATTAAAGTAAGGTAATGTAAAAATGATTGATTTAAGTGTTCTTGACTTTTCCACTTCCTTACTTTTTTATTAGATAATCTTACAGGAAGACCATTGGTCGCACACAGACTCCAACCTCTGTTTCCTATGTAATTAATCACTGGCTTCTGTGTAAAAATATAAATAAATGTCTCAATCCTGTAGCAGCGACTGTGTGAAGGTGTAAAGCTGTTTTAAGACCGTAGAAGTTCACCTGCTTGGACAAGCTATTAGGTTCTGGCATCAGATAGTCTGGATTTACACTAAATGAAGGTAATTATCTACTGCAGGTAACCACTTAGATTTTAACAGGAACTCATTGTCCCTCACAATCCCTTTAAGGCATGAAATAAATCTGGGATGACATTATTTCTGCGACATCAGAAATAATGCCATGAGGAGATTTTAGGTTACTAGTTTGGACCTCAAGCTCTCCAGATATTTCTATAGTAGATTTTCTGGGTAGAATAACCTATAATTTATGTGAATACTACTATTATACAACACATACATGAATATGTTTTTGTTTTTTTTGCATTTTATACACAAACTGAATAAACATCTGAATTTAGAGGTTGATAGTTAAATATTGCGTAGAATGTAATATTTTCTTTATAAAGAAACGAGCTGATATATTAATAACTAGTCATCTAAAAGTGTTGCCTTTGTTCATTCAGTTGACTGGTTGTGTGCAGCAACGTGTGGGGGAGGGGCTCCTAAACTTATCAGATCTGTAGAAACTTTTTCAGAGAACATTAGGTTATTTTATTTTGAGTTTCAAATAATGGTAGCTGATGATGCTCTTTTAAAACTACATCTTGAACTGTGAAGTTATCTGAATTTATTGAAAGTGAGTAGGTGTGTGCAGCAACAGGTAGGGGAGGGGCAGCTTTGCTTTTATTCTGGGTAGTCTACAGATTCGTAGAAAATCAGGTAACTTTTACTGAGAACTTGTTAAAAGGAATAGGAACAATCTGTCGGAGTATTTTCCCAAAACGTCTAGAAACCGCTGATGATATTAGCCGCCACCCAACACAATATCTGTTGCCATGTAGGGCTTTTTCTCGGTTCTATCTAAATGGTAGGTTTGTGTTAAGTGTCGTTCTAACATCCATTAATTTAGAATATTGAGTTGGAGGCGAGAAGTTTTCATGCCTTTGGTTACATTTGTCTTAGGTGGATCAGCTAAATAAAACTACCACAATAAATCATTTCCACTGAGGTCTGTACGGCCATAGTAGGTTGTTTATGGCCAGTTTAACAAGTTTTGAAAATCTCTCGCTTGCTGTCAGGTGACCTGTAGTTCCAGGACATCTGCCCCGTAATTGAGGCAGCTCCAGGAAACCATCAGACTCATAGTGAAACCTCGTTTTATTTCCCTAGAGTACCTTATTTTTGGTCAGCGTAGATGGAAAATATTAACATGAGAAAGTGTAACTCTGTTTTGCATGTCTCTTTTGAAGCTATAATCTCTGCCTGAAATGGATTTTGGCTTAACGGTCGGAGAACGTGTAATGGGAAGTTTAATTCCTGTCAAAAAAAAGAGAAGAAATCTGGGTGGGGAAAGTTAATGTTTAACTTTCTCTTCTGCTTTAGCAGCTACTGTGCCTCTGAGCAAGGCACATTCTGTGTCCAGTTGTGCATTTTAACAGTAGGTGCAGACAGAAGCCCTCCCTTGATAAATAAAATTAAACTGATTGAGCAATGGTGTCCTCGTGTTGCAACCCTCTCATACTTGGAGCATGCTGGGACTTGCTGGCCTTTTCTCAGTAATACACAGCTGTGATCATCAAATCTGAAGAATGTTTTTACGAAGACAGACCTGAGATATGCAGAGTATTTAGATTTTAATCCCCGATTCACCTCTTAGATTTTTCACTTCAGAATTTAATGGCCGTTATTTATTAGTCTATTTTTTCCCGTTCATCTTTGATAAATCTGAACTGAATAGGGCTGGAAGGCTAAGATTTATCCTGTCACAGATTTTCCATATTCTTAACTGAGTTAGAGGTCAATAAATCGCTGACATTTTTACTAGGAAATTTATTGTGGAATTTATACCTTCAGTTACAATGATAGATTAACATAAAAATACCATAACCATGGTTTTGTATCTGTTTTAACATTAGGCTTCAAAGCTGTTAAACCAATAAAGTTAGTGCTAAAATGGAGGGGTGTGTGGAGTAAAGCAAGCTAACAACTTTTTAGCTAGCTCCCGCCTGACTAAAGCGATTGTTTACTTATCTATTCACAAAACCTAACTGTGTTATTGATAAAAGGTCTGACAAAAACCTCAGTCTAATTTGATTGAAATTCCAATTGTCAAAAAAAGAAGGACAATGTATGATGACGATGCTTGTGACCAGTTTTAAAAGCGTTTAGCGATTAGCATAGCTAGCGCGGTTAGCGTTGCTAGCTGTTATAACAGCCTCTATGTTGAACTTTTAGGTTGTAAGTGCCCCATATCTTATGTGAGGAACTTCGTACAGGCTGCTGGCACTTCCAAATCATGTGTGCTTCTTGACAGATGGAGGTTAAAAGTAAAAAAAATTATAAAATAATCACGTTTTTGTGTTTTAGCTGTTGCTTTTTTACTTCTCTGTTGAATTCTTGGAGTTATTGTGACAACAACTTGCAGTTCTTCTAAAAAATTTTTCCCAAAACACATCAAGATTTATTATTATGTCATTTTTAACTCTAAAATATTGCTAAGCAGTAGAGTACTATCTGTACTAAACAGATAGTAGTGACATAGATCTATCCACTCCAAGAATTACCTCATTATCAAGTGTGATATTTATACTAGATCATGGGCCACATCTCTATTTGTAGGGTAATAAAAGCAGACTCCTTTCTTTACTCCTAGAGTGTACTGACTTTATTCTCGTACAGATCATTAACTTCTTTCATTATCTGTCTGATTTTCACTTTTGCTATGGTGAAGATGTTTAGATAAAGCTTAAGACATTAATACTGTATAAAGACATCAATAACTAAAAATTAAGCTTGTTTGCTCAACTTCTTTTTTTATCAGCCAGGGAAAAGTTTTGTGATTTTAGATGAAAAGAGGGTCAAAATGCCCATAAATGAGATATATGGAGCATTGTGACACACCTTTTTATGACGTGTTGTGGTTATGTAATGCTTCTGTGAGAGCAAAGTCTTTCAACATGGTTGCAGTCCTAACCCTGATAGTAATCTAAGGTATTTAGGTACAGTTATGTGAAACGTTACAATAGGTATTGTATAATCTTAGTCTTAATCAAAGGACTTTACTCTGAATAATGTTTCAGCCAAGTGAAGGATCCTGTCAGACGCTAGGTTAAAAAATAAAAACTGTTTTCTTCTTCGTTGAGGTGCGAACCAGACAGTAAAAACCACAAAACAGTTTTAATTTTATACCTTATGTCATCAACTTGGAGGTCGTTTATGTTTATCTACTATGATTTGTTTGGAGCGTTTGCGTGGGTGAAGGCAGCTTTGAGACGCAGGCTTATTTCATCCCAGATAAAATCAACATGCAGAGCATCATACAAATTTCCATTGCAGATCTCTGTTCAACTCCGTCTTCAAGTGAGTCATTTGCAACTGCACTGGTTGTAGAAATATGATTTGTTTACGCCTTTATGCTTGCTTTTCTGAAGTGGCCTGAAAACACATCCATGGTGCCTCGTTGTTCTTTCCAATTATGTGGTTCCACCCTGCATGAGGTAACGTCATGCAGAAATCCACTCCCCTGTGCGAGATGTGTGTGAACATAAAACTGACTTATTAGGACTGAAATAGGCTTTATCTTGTGCTGATTTAAACAATGTGTGGTACAGAACGATCTGTTTTGATCTAAGCACAGAGGGAAATTGATTTCCCACATGTTTTCCAGACATTCTTGCCCCAGACATCCAGCTGCAGTGATGTCTGTCTGCGAGCATCAGCAGCAGATTCTCGTATGGAAAACCAAACTGTGCATTTATCAATTAAACGTTTATCTTTACGCTCAACTTTAACGACACATTTTTTAATAAGACTTGCTTCTAAAACTATAACGATGTGGGTGACTTGTAAATGTTTTATTTAGTTTGAATTTCTCTGTAGTAATATTTAAAGAGGACAGTTCTTCTTTTTGATGTGAATACATGAACACCTTGGCTTTAAATAACTCCTGCATGAGTATTTGTCTATAAACTTTCATGGTGTCAGAGCTTTTACGCTGCATTTTAAGTAAGTCCCCTTTGCATGCAGTCATATCTTCAGTAAACTGCACATAAAAACAATGCGACATATAAAGTGTACATGCTGCAAACTGTCCTGCATTTTGTTTCCAGTTACATTCTGCAGAACTGATAATGTTTTCTTTCACATTTTTCTGAGAAAGGATAAGTTGTGTTGTTGTAAAGTAGAATAGCTTTCTCTTTTTTTAGCTTCTGACTTGTTATGGGGCAGTAGAAATAAAGTTTCATGCTATTAACAATTTACTTATTTTTGTAAAGTTTCTAAACTAACAATTTTATAGTTGGGGCCTGCCCATAGCAATGCATAGGGAGAGCAGTGACTGACTTGTTATCATTGTTGTTATGCAGGCTTTCACACATGGTCTAAATAAAAAAATGTTGATGAACCAAATTTGGTAGAAGCATTTAAAAAAAAAGCATTTAAAATGTCACGCTATAAAAAGTGCTTTTTATAGCGTGTCGGTCCTGGAGGGTCGGCATCCTGCATGTTTTAGTTCTCTCCCTGGTGGTAGTAACAACCTTTTCAGCATGTCAGTGTTCTCCTTAGGTCTTCTAATGACCCATCATTTGATCCAGGTGAGCTAAAGCAGGGAGAGAACTAAAACATGCAGGATGCCGTCCCTCCAGGACCGACTTTGGGGACCACTGGCTTAAACGCTGTGTGGCTTTTAAACAGCATTATCTTTTCTTTCCAAGCGATGACTGTCAATGTTTTCCATGACCAACTATATTACAAAATGACAAACTTGTCTTTTTATTATTTGAAAGTAAAGCTGGACAAGAAATCAATAGCCGTATATACTGTGATAGACACATGATCAATATAAATAAATACTACATCTGATAGAATATTCAATATATACAATATTGACTGAACTCTGATTCAGAACCGCACAGCATTCTGGGAGATGTGGAAGAAAGGCTTTATCTGCTCACAGCTAGCTAATCACAGTTGGTGGAATTAACTAACTCACTCACTCTGTGGTTACCTAGCAACTCACTCACTCTGTGGTTACCTAGCAACTCACTCACTCTGTAGTTACCTAGCAACACCATGTGAAGTAACTTCCACACCAGAAGTTTAAGGTTTTCTTCTGTTTAAAAATAAAAATGCAACATTGCGTAGTGAAAAATGTTGATAAAACAGAAAAGATCACGCCACCAGTTTGATAGTATTTCAGATATTTAAAACAAAAACAAATCAATACTTACTTATACTGACAGATTTGAAACACTTCCATTGTAAGTTTTTCAGCCTTATCGTCCAGCCCTGTTTGAAAAAAGTCTTGTTTTCTTTCTGCAGCAACAAAAGGGGAGAAAACGGCAATCATTCCTACGCTTTCTCTGGCACCTCATAGAAAGGACTTTAATTTGTAGAGCAGAAAAATTTAGCGGGTCACCTTGACACCGCCGATTGACCCACACTTGCCTGAAAATGTTACTAATAAGTTTTTGTGACTCCTGTACTGGCAGAAGCAGTTTGAGGCCCACCTGCTCTTGCTTTGCCATACTGCAGGACCTGCTTTACAACCCTCTCCCTCTGTGTGTTCCCAAGCAACAGCCACTCCTTGTTTACTTTTGAGTTTTTGCATTGTGATTCTCATCAGGATAACACAACCCCGGCCCCTCTGGAGGCCGACTGTCAGGCCGCTTTATTCAAAGTAGCACCAGAGGATAAACTGATTCCTTTCTTGCGTCCGTCTTCCTGAAAAACGCCACGTTTGGTTGAACTCATGTTCTTATCTTTTGCCTCTGCTTCTCGTGTAATTATTGTACATCCTTAATATGGTGGAACAATACCGCAGTGTAAATATGTTGCTATATGAACCCCACTCAGCACTTCTGCGTCTAAACAGGTAGTTTATTGTCCTCATCTCCTGCACCCACGCTGCACCTTCCTCATCGGCTGACGATCATAAACAAGTATATTTCATAAAGCTCTCTCAAATATTGACCTACCCAGGCAGACTGTCCTTCTGCTTCCTGCTCTGTCTCAAACACTTCTCCATATAAGTAATATAAACCATTGTTTGGTGTGTGCAGGATTAAATTTGTTGGCATACAGACCAAGTTGTAGAAAACTTTTAAAGCTACAATATGTAACGTTTACAATGGATGCTGTGACAGTTTGTTAGGAAACAGATAATCTGTGAAAAACTCAATCTCCTCCATTTCTTCTCTGAGTTTCTACTGCTGTGTGAAGAAATGCAACACTCCCAACCAAAAACAACCAATCAGAGCCCGGAGGAGGGGCTTAGTGCTATCAATCAGTCTCATGAACTTGCTGCTCAATGTGCTAGTGGTGGAGAAACAACTTACAGTTACAGAAAAAGAGTTTATCTGCTGTCAGGTGGCCATGTTGGCTAGCCTAGCATTCACAACATGCTTTACTGGCTGCAGCACCACATGAGACTGTGATTGACAGCACTAAGACCCGCCTCCTGGCTCTGATTGGTTGATTCTTGTTACTGCTGGGAGAAGGCAAAGGAGCTTGATTTTTCAGATCATTTGTCTCATACCAAACTGTCTCGATGTAGCGGCAGTTTCAACAAATATGTAAAATAATATTTTTTGCTAAAGTTACCTTCTGTTTTAATGTTTCAACAACATCTAGTGGGACATTTTATCTCAAGTTTGAATTGTTTTTAAATTAGCAGTGCTGGAAAACTGTTTATCCACTGTCATTTTCGGCCGTGCTAACTAGCCTAGCATTGACAACAGGCTATGCTAGCTGCAGCGCCACTCCAGATTGTGATTGAGAGCGCCAAGACCCATCTCTGGGCTCTGATTGGTTGTTTCTAGTTAGCACTGGGAGAAGGCAGAGGATATAATGTTTTAACAAAAACTGTGATAGTTTTATCAAATATGTAAAAAATGCAGTTTCATAAAAGTTACAACTGCAGCTTTAGATCAGGCTTGAGTGCTTGAATTAGAAGCAACATCGTAATACATGAAGAATTCAACCCTCACGGTCATTAGTTTGAGTCACATTGCTGTGCAAGTTTTTCCTCTGCTAGTGTTTAAAATATGCACCTGGTATCTCAAAATGCAGTGACTCCGCACCTCTGTGCTCAGATCCTGGAACCGGCCACATTTACTGGCTTCAAGATTAGATAGAAATGTTGGAGAGTGACACCTTACACCACTCTGACCCAGTATCCAATTGTGTGAAATCAGATCAGACTCAAGTCTTGGAGGGGAGCTGGGCTGTCTCAGAGCGAGTGGACCTATCTAAAGCTTCACCAGTGATCAGACGGGAAGAGATGATTAAGTTATTATAATTTCTTAAACATGGGCTGCAGAAGTTTTATGCACAGCTCTGAAGGAGGTGTAAACTGCTGTGTCTAACTTTTCAACTAGTCCTGGCCAGAGTGAGATACTCAGTGTATAACATTCAGTAAAAATGCATATTACAGTGTTAATGCAAGAAAAGTTAAACAAAAATGATAATGTTATATGGCTATATAGATAAAATATATATATTATTTTGCTGTTTTATGTCCATTGTTATTGTGATACATACATGCAGACATGCAACTGTCAATATATTTTAAAAAAGCCTTCTTCCAACAATCAGTGTGCAGCAGCAGGTGGGAGAGGGGTAATATTACTTTATAATCCATATAACAAGAAATATTCTCATTCACTCTGGCACTTTTATTAAAAGACAGAACATATTAGTGATATTGAAACAACAAGATTTTATAACCGTTGTGTACTGTTTATTTTGCTAACAGGTCTCTTCTTAAACATTATTTAATGGTTGTAAATACTTACAGCATTCTAAATTTCTAATGTCTCTTACTACCATTAGCATGAGAGTTAGCTTGGTTTTAGCATGAATATTACTAAATACATAAAAACATAGCATTTTACTTGCTTTGAGGAGAATTGTGAGCAAGTAATTTTAATCTTTCTTAAGACATTTAACTTTTTATTTACTTTCTTTTTGCCCTTTTTGTTTGCTCATGCTAGCTAGCTAGCTTGTTTTTTAAAGCCTACTTACAAAAAACAAAATACCTCTTTTGTATTTTAAAGAAGTATTTTTAAGACACAGTTTTAGTCTACATTTTGTAAATCTTGGAATTGATAACTGTCAGTTTTATAGTTTAATACTATTATTCATGCTAATGCTTTGTTAGCTTCGTTTTAGCATATGGTATTTGCTAGTAAAAAAAACTCTTTAAATCAAATTTTCTTTCATATTAAGAATGCCAGTTTTGTACTGAGCTACTTTTTTATGTAAGGATCCACATTTGGAGAAAATGTAATCTGTGCTAGTTTAGTTTTAACATGGGATGTGATCTCAGAGTAAAAGATGAGATGAATATTTTCCTCTTGGTGACATGTATATCATAATTTGTGTCATATTTGCAAGAGAAATAAGTGGCCATTTTAGTTTATTTCGCTTGTTTTGTTAATTTATGTGTTAATTGGCAGATTTAGAAAACATTTAACACAACTTTGAAGTAGAAAACTTAAAACAATAATTTCCACTTGGAAAATCAAAGGGTTTCTCACCAACATTTCATTTAAAAACATGCCTGAGAAAGTAGCTGAAATAAATGCAACATGTACTTCTGCACTACTTCTACTCTTTGAATTCTGAGATACATTGTTGTTGCCTTGTATTACCAATACTTTGCTCATTAATTGTCAAATCTCTCAGGTTTTTACAACTTGCAACCCAAATGTGATTTGACTTCCAGATATATAAATGCTGTTGCAGCCCAATATCCCTCCTTGCTGCCTGTGGGGAAGAACAGCAAACAGTCGTTTCCAGAATGCCAGGCTGCTATTGTCGGAAAAGCTTGACGCATAACACAGAAATCATTATTGTTTCCCTGCCTGCTCCATCCCAAGGTGTGTTCCCTGTTAGACATTTCTGCATACCTGACGGTGGGAGGACGCATGCGCCTGCGTGTGTCCAGACCTGTTTGGTATGTGCAGCCGGGTTCCCCATCCAGCCTCGACTCCGACTTGGAGCACTGAGACTCCTGCGCTCTATCTGAGCACATACCTCAAAGTGTACCGAAAACACATCATCGTATGGAAATTATTATGGCAAAGTTCAAGCTGTAGACAAATTGATTTCTGTCCCTTGAAGGTAACAAGCTGTTCACATTTTGAAGGAAAAGAGGGGTGTCGCCTTTTTCACCTCTTATGTTCAGGTTTGGCGCGTTCTGCAGGTATTTTTCTGGGTATTGTGTCCTCTCTTCCCAGGACTGGGCCCTGTGCAGTAACATGTTGGTATGAATGTAAACACTTCGAGCTCCACCGATCTAATCTAATGTGGAAAAAAAACAACTCATGCTTTAGTCTGTTTTTATCTTTAATTAGATATTTGGCCAAGTTTTCTAAGGGAAAATGAGAATTTCCTGACAGCTAAACACCAGCAGAGGGAAGAGAGTCTAAGCTGGGCAGCAAGAAGCAACCAGCGTTCATGTACTGACTTGCATGTTTTTTATTCACTTGTAAAAATGGAGCGACTAGCAATGTAGATGATATCAAAGGTGATACATTTGAGATGAATAACGCAATAAAGAAAAGATTGAGCTGAAGCAAAGCTGCCATGTTTGGAGTAACACTTTTTAAATTCTGGTTGTTTCAAATTTTCTGATACAAAACTAAGCCTTTTATTTTCTTTTTTCTACTGATTGGCTTGGATGGATTTTGTTTCTACATCTTCTGTAATGACATGTCGATTCCCAGTAGTCATTTTAACCAGCTAAAGGTCACTTCAAGTCATTTTGGTTTGAGTTATAATCCTTCATATTTCCGAGAGTGAAGTGGTTCAGATGTGGGATTAGATCAAAAACATTCAGGAATGGCATGTAATGCAAAGTTTTTGTTTGATATTACACAGCTGAATTTTGGTTACAAATAAGTTTTGATAATTTTTGTGGATTATTAATGTCCAATTCATGGAAATAATAAAACATAAGACAAATAAGCAGCACCTAACCTGAGCAATAGGGTTATTTTTTGTGGGGATTGTGTTTGAAATTCATTTTGCTCCTTTTGCCATTTTGTATCTTTGCAATGTGTTGTACCCAACATTTTCAGGCACAATGTGGCGCCAGCCAGAGGATGTTTCTCTCAGACTGTATCGAGATGAACCCGGCGAAGGGAACATTTCGTACCTGCTTTTATAGACAACTTGAAATGCAACTGTAATATTGCACATTATTGATACTATAGTTTGCCTTTTTTTCCACAGTGAAGCCTGTGATAACCAGAAGTTGCTTTTAGCCAATCAAATAGTGAACAAGCCATGTTGCATAACCAACCTGCAGTGGCTTGTTTTTTTGTATTTCATGTTGCATCACTCGAACCAGATCACTTCAGCTTTAAGGATGTACCATCACCTCTGCTGATGTTTCCTTACATGTTAATCAGAAAACGGAGAGGTCTATCTGCGCTAACTCATGCAGATAATCCTCACTCCAATCCTCAAATAAAAACATCCAGATCCTGTGATAAAGGTGCAGCAGCCGTGTGGACATCAGAAGCAGCAGTAGCTGCTGCAGCAGCAGCTGCGCATCACGCTGTGATGTTTTAACACCGCAGTTTCTTTTCTGAGACTTTTCTGCAATTTCCTGTCCCGTTTTCACAACTCTTCGCGGTTCTTCCTATCAGTGACATGTGGCCTGTTGCCACATTACAGAAATAGGTTGGTGGGAGCAGTTTTGACTCTGATGTTTTCCACAGCATGGACATATTGACGGCTAAATTCAATGACACTTGTTGGGTTTTAACTGAAGGATTGGTTGGGCTTTTACACATTTCAAAACCACAATTTAAGTTTTATTTATAGAGTTTTTGAAGGACTCGGAAGTGCTTCAGCAGTTGCACACACACTGTGTTTGTGTGTTGGTTTACCTATGTCGCATTTTGACATACGAGAAAGCCCTGATGACAGGAACTTGATAGTTGGTTCTCAGAATTCGCATGAAACTGACTCAGAGCCAAGTTAGGGATGTGAGCATGTACAAATGGTTTGGGGTTTAGCTGTGCTGTTAGTTTCTGCCTATAGTGTCATCCATGTGGGCAGATGTTCATCTTTTAGTTAAAAACGTTGAGGTCTTTTTGAATACGTCGCTGTCAAAAGGTTAAAATCCAACATTTCTTGCTAATCAGATCAAAGTTTTGCTATTTTACACCCAAATGCAGTGACTTTTAGCGAAACACCCTTTGATTTATTTTTAAGAAAGCGCCACCATTTGCATGTTCTACGTCACCACTGCAGATAAATCTAGCAGCTATATGATTCATGTAGGAAATGCTATATGTTTGGTAGGCTTGAACCTATCAGAGTCGTGGTTTGTTGTTTGAGAAGGAAGGAGGGGGAGTTGAGAACTTTCCGTTGTTACACAGAGAAAGAAATTTTGTTCTGACTGTGGTTTAACAGACAGGAAGCAGCAGAAACCCACAGTTCAGTGATGCTGTTCCTGTGAAGGCAAGATTCACAGGTCAGTTTGTGAGTCTGCTCGGTTTTAAGCTTTGTCACTGCTTTTCATGGCCACCGTCTCTCCTAAGCCAAATAAAAAGGAAAGTCTGGTCAAGTTGAACGTGGGAGAAGGATTTGTAATGTAACGTCAGAGAGAAACTAACAAAAAATGCAACCAAAGGAGAAGTGGAATGTGGTCATTGAAGACATTTCTAAACTGCCGTCTCTGGAGACATAACTAAGTTCTGCTTTGTCTGATATCTTAGATCCCATAAAAAGCTTCATTTTTGTACCAAAATAGTTCATCAGGCCGTATAAACAAGCGCCGTTCATTTAGAGTCGGAGTGGAAAAGTACAACGCTCTCAGGAGGAGAGATTAAATTCCTTTCTCGTCTTTGCAGCCTCTCTGCTCGAGGTGACGTTTTCTCTCAGGCTCTGTTTGGATCTGGCATGGCACAGATGTTCACAACCAGACATTCTTCCAGGTCAAAGTCGAATATCAAATCCTGCTTCACTCTCTAATGACTGAAATTATCTCTCCATGGTTTGCATTCAACTTAAAGGATGGGCATTGTATGATTTGTTGCAAAGTCAAGTAAGCATGTCACCTGCAGTTGTTAAGAAAATGCTGCAGACATAAAAAATAACTTAAAATAACTTTGACTTCACATCATAGTTGTTTCTGGCGCCTTGAAATTGGTCTCTGTCTCTTTAAGAAGCTCCTAGCGTTTCTGACGGGACCCCTTCAGCGCGTCATAACAACAATGCTTCAACATTTATAGCCACTTTTAGGAGTGTTGTAGTTCCTGCGATGAGTTCAGCAGGCATCAGTTCATTTGAATTCAAAGGACTAAGTAAAATTTAAGCGTGTTTTCACACCTGAAAGTCCGGTAGACTCTCATCAATTTGGGATTAAAAATTGCAACATTTGTTGTGTTTTCAGCTGGTGTGGTTCATTTTCATACTTAAGTGTCTCAAACCAACTGAAGTCTTTAGAAAACCTATAACCCCTCCCCACCTCTGGGGGCACTGTACCAAGAGCTACTGAAGGAAATGACACAGAAACCTCTTAAGATGACACTGAGTACAACTTCTGTAAACAAAAGTGGAGTTGCATCAGATTTTAGCAGTTTTCTTTTGTGCCTTTACTTAAAAGACAAGGAGTCATTTCTCCCGCTAATGTTAGCATCGCGTGTTTGTTTTGGTTGTACTTACCCACAATGCCCTGCATTGTAGTCTACTTCCTGCTTTTGGAGCAGCCTCCAGTCTGCTTTGCGTTCACATGCATTCAAGCTGCACCAGAGTTCACTTCAACCGAACCAGGACTTATTATTTTTAGGTGGACCAGAGATTTTCTCGTTCTGCATCTGAGCTCGATTAGCATTCGCACTTCAAACCCGAACAAACCAAACTTTCTAGACAAACAAACAGTTTTATTACAACAGATTAAACTGGACTGGTCTGAATGCATCCCAAGCCGAGTCTGAAGTTTCAGTACAATTGAAGCCGGTGTTGATTAAAGAATCACTCAGCTGCAGCTTCTAATGCTAGTTGTAAGCTAGTGTCTCTGTCTCTTCCCATTTCTGCAATTTTGAGTTGCTGCACTCATGGCTGCAGCAAATATGCGTTCCTCTTACTCAGCTGAAAGGCTTTGAGTTTAAATGTGCTGAGACTTAACGTACTGTGCAAAACCAGGCGGGAAGAAAAATGTAGAACATACAAAAAAATACTGTGTACAAAACAGTTTTTGTGAGCTGCTGACAGAGCTGCAGCAACCAGGGAAACCACATAGTCTGTTTTTTTGACTGGCATTTATGCAACTCCCTAATTGAGTTGGCAACTAGTAATAACTTTAATTATATGTATATATTTTTTTAGTTCTGGCACAAAATGTGGAGCAAATACCTTACTGAGTGATGGTTTTCCAAAATCCTGGTGTTTGGGCGACACTTTTTTCTTTCTTGGCATAGAAAGCTCTATTGTAACACATTTATGGGCAAGTTCATTTACTTTTCTTAAACAAAAGGAAACTTCTGTCCAGAAATGAGGATCAGGATCCCCTGATGCACATGTGGGCTATCGCAGGGCTCCAGGAATGAGCTCGAGACTCGTATCACTGAGTCATTTCCTTTACAGGAACCCAGAGGATACTGCAACAACAGCATGCTGACAAACTCGGTGAGGTCAGGCCTGTGGACGCATCGCCCGCTAAGCTTTAGCATAAAGCAGAATGTTTTTACAGCTCTTCTGCGCTAAACATAGCTCACGTCTACATGGATAAAAGCTTCTGTTTTGGTCAGTTTTATTCAAAGCTGGATGAGTTTTATGACTACACTGCAAAAGCACGAAATCTTACCTGGTAATTTTGGTCTAGTTTCTAGTGTAAATTAACATGGCATATTTCAAGACATAGTTTTTGAGCAAACACTGTGAAACCTTACAATCTCACACCAGTACATTCTTAATATTAATTCTTGAAAGTTGAATCAATTAAATTATTATTCTTACTTAATTTTGACAATAAAAATACTCATAATACAGATTCAATTCTTCAAAATCTCCTTTTTGCACACAGCAGCAATATATAACTGCAAAAACACCAAATCCTACCAAGTATTTTGGTCTAGTTTCTAGTGCAAATGGCTTAGCTTTGTCTTATTTCAAGTGTATTAACTTACAAGTAACTTTTCAGCAAGACATAAGAATTTGTTTTAACTCAATAAATACTTAATATTGATGAAAACGTACTGACATTGGCTGACTGTCACTTATAACAAGACAGTTTTCCCCCATGTTTTAAGTGAATAATCTGGCAGTTGAACTGGAACTGGGTTGCTAGGTGACGGGCTGAGCTTGGCTGGCGTTGCTAGGCAACGGCACCAGTGGACCCCGAACTCTTTCATGAATATTAAGGAATTATTTACCTAAAACAGTAAATTTTAAGTCAATAAAACTGACTTAAAACAATAAGTTAATCTACAAGTTTTATCTCATTCCAAATGTACTAAGATATTTGCGATAGAAACTAGGCCTAAAATACTTGGTAAGGTTTGGTGTTTTTGCAGTGTACCTGTGTACAGAATCAGTTTTATATAAGTCAATCAAATTTATTTTTACATTTCAGAAACAAGGCAGACAAAAATAAAGTCATAAAAACATCATCCAGTCACCAGTTGAAAAACCAGTAATAAATGTTACTTTTTTGCTGACATGCTGATAAATGTTTCATTTATTATGATTCAAAAGCAACTGGTGAGTTTTTAGTCTAGATTTAAAGTGTTTCACCTGTTTTTCAGTTTTCTGTACATTTCTGCCAGGAATATTGAATCTGACATCAATGCTCCACCTGAGTACATTTTTATTTATTTATTTATTTGTAACCTGAGCTGAGGATGACTTACAAATAAACATTGATTGGTCCCTTTTTTCTTGCAGCTCTCAGTGTTTGCTCTCCTCACATGCAGAGTGAGTCATTACATAGACATTCAATTGGCTTAAATTACCTCCTTTCATGGTCAACAATGAGCTCAGCTGAGGAGACCAAAGCGGGGAAGTTGGGCCTTCTGGGAATTCACCATTTGTTCACGAATCCTTCGTCTAATTGGCTGTTATTGCGATTGGCAGTCACCATGTTGTATCGGTGAAGCAGCTCAGCGTTGGCTTCCTCCTCTTCCTCAGTCTGCTTCACCCCAGGATGGCTGGACAAATACTGGACGGCACTAGATGGACAGAAAACTGTGGGAAAATAACATATAAGCTGCTAAAATATTAGCATTATGTGACTATACTGTAGTAAAACGGCAAATCTCATATGTGTGCCTATCATAAACTGCAAAAACAATAAATCTTAGTAGTTATTTTTGACAAGTTTCTGCCTTAAATATCTCAGTACTCTTGAAATAAGATATAATTTGTTATATTTGGTGTATATTTGGTGTTTGAACTATTAAAAACCCTTTTTTGCAAGATGTAAGAGCTTGTTTTTAGTAAATAAATTTTGAATAAAGATATAAATTACTAGTTCCACTAGCAGATCATTTCACGTATAACAAGATATTTTGTCAGTGTTTTAAGTAAAATAATCTGCCACTTGAACTGGCATGTATTTAAAATAAATATTAAGGAATTATTTCTTTAAAACAAGCTGCTATATCTTGTGGAAAAGTCACTTGTACTTAAAATGTTCAAATCTGTTTTCATAAAAACTGGAAAAAAATACTTGGTAAGATTTTGAGTTTTTGAAGTGTATTTATATAATCTTTATTTGAGTTGTTTTTATTGTCAATATTAAATAAATATAATCCGTTTTCAACCATTTTTATTAAGAATATTGCCATGTGAGATTCTTAGTGTTTAATACTATGATTTCAAGGTATTTGCTTAAAAAGTACCAAAAAAAACTAATTCATAATAAGATAACATTTTAATTATTACAGTTAAAACTGTGTTATTTATGGCCTTTATTTACAGTTACCTTGTTTCTGATACACAAACGTTAGCTAAAATATGGAGCAAACGTTCAGTAAATGGTTCTACTAGGCAGATAATGTTTCTGACTTGTTGCTCCTCTAGATAAAGTGAAGCAAACGCAGCAAAGCCATATTTAGGAAGGTGTGAACTGGAGGCCAGTTTGGTGCCAAACTGACTCAAGTTTCAGAGCCATAGCCTCGTAAACTAATCAGCTTCAAGGATTTTCAGTGTTTTCTGCATGAAAATGGGCTGGATATTTGCCAAGATGGCACATTAATTCATATTAAGGTTTATTTGATGTTTTAACTGTTAAAATAGAAAGTTATCAGTATTTTTATAGGTGATCTGAAGTATGTGCGGGTTGTTAAGGTCCCAAACCTCCAGAAATCCTGAGAGATCCTCAGTAAAAGTTGTTAGATTGTCTGTTGCTATGGACACCGGCAGCACACAGCAACAGGTGGAGGAGGGGCAGCGCTACATTAGCAGAAACTTTTTAAAACCTTGATGCTGGTTATTGTTGCCAAGATGAACCAGTTTTACACTATTGTTGACCCTTTTAGCCAATAATATAATCATAATTGATGGTTTGGTTTACAAGTCAAATAAAATCATATATTTAAATTGTATTATTATTTTTTGTTTAATAGCAATCTCATTTATCAGGAAGAATGCCAGTGAGTCACCTCTTTTCCTTTTTCCCAGGCCTGCGATCTGCTCAAATATTGAAAACTCGGCTTTATTTTCTATTTATTGAGTTTTTACGGCTCAGATGTCCGTCTTCTTTGGCTTTTAAACGTACAAACCAACATAACGCACCTTGATACACTTTTTCAGGTCAGTCAGAAACAGATAAAGATTAGTGATAATCCTGTGTGTCTTTCAATTTCAACTGAAGACTACCAAACTTCTACTTTTTCCACTTCCGATACCGATATCTGATATCGGATGTTTAGCATCGGCTGATACCGATCCGATACAGAAAAGCATTCCTGAGTCGACTTGAAATGTTTCTTTTTCTTTAAACGCAATTATACAGAATTATACATTTATTTGCCAACTCTGCAAAAGCACAGCATTTAAATACATCAATACCTTCACATGTTTGGTCAAATTTGTAAAATCAGTTTTAATTTGTTCAGTCAGTACATTTAGGAATAGTTCAGCCAATGTAGTCCAATTAGAAATTTTAAATATTATGTAAAATAAATAATAAACCATGACGTCACTCACAGCACAAAGCATAGAATTAGACTGAATAGATCAGACACATTGTCACCAATACCTGATCAATCTATCAGAACCAATACAGATATTTATAATACTGCTAGTTAGGAACTTGCAGTATTTTTTTTTTATTCTGTTTGATGCTAAGAGAGAAAAAATGGCTTTGGCTCAACATTGAAGTCCAGAAAACTGAATATCTGTGTTGGTCAGTAAGAACCTGAACATTATTTACATATTTTTGGATAAAATTTTGAAGATTCACTTTTTTCAAGTCATCAGCAGCTCAGATTTGCATTTTTTTTAACCTCAGAATGAAGCTGTATTGTTTCAGTCCCACAGCTGCAGCCTGCAGCTGCTTTTGGCAAAACAATCACCGACTTCACCGGGAGCTTCACCGGGAGCATCACCGCTCACGCTTCTTCATTTAGCACAAAAAGAAGCAAAATGTTACTTATTTCCATTTCTTGAACCAAAGCTGAGCTCAAGCTGAGCAGATAAATTAATAGAAGAAAAAACACACAAGCTTTTGTCTGGTTCTGTTTCGTCACAGGACTCTGCAGGCTCCACCGCGACACCCCTCCTTGTTAACCACACTAAAATACTCAAGTCTGTCAAAACAGGGCCCCACCCAGAGCCAGTCTATTTGCTCTGCGCACTATTATGCATTGACTAACATCTCTGTAGGATCCCTCCCTCCTCTGTTCTGCCGCTCCACTCCTCGTGACGTAGCCGGTCCAGTTACAACCCGGCCTCTGTGCCGGGACAAGGCAGCTGTTGTCATTGCGCTCAGGGACAACGTGCAGGCTGGCGAATGGCCGCCTCTCTCTCTTGTGTCCGCTCCCTGCCAACTGGGATCAACGAAGCCCTCTCTGATCAATTCAGCTGTAGAGGCATGAAGATAATCGGATAAGGAGAGGAAAACCTCTTGATTTGATTAAACTCCTGCTGCGTTCTTGTCATCTGATAAGGAGTTAATGTGTCGCTATGCAAGGCATCTGATGCAAATGTGTCTAATTTAGCAAGGCGGACACATGTCCACTAGGGCTGGAGTGATACAATAATCTCACGATACGATGCACAATATTCTGCCCACGATACGATATATATTGTGATATTCAGCAAACGATACAATTCAATACACTTTTGTGATTTTCTGAAAGATTTTAGAGGGACAGAGTGATTTTTGGTGACATTTTGTGACTGTTATAAAGTTGGACTGAATTAATTTAACTGAAAACTGATTAAAAGCACCAACTACACAATACCTGGCTCTGGTTGGACACAGACTTAAAGTCGACAGCTGGACAAAATGAATCAAAGAAGTGGTGAGAAAACATGTTTCTTTTAGTTGAAACAGTCCAAACTGTAGCTGACATGCATTAGTAAAGTAAATAAAATGCACCAAGTACCTGAATAGTTTGATACCTTTTAAACCTTAACATCTGAAGGAATCACTCTAAGCCTGATGACCTGGTGAAGCCAGCAGTGAGTGAACAAGGTGACAGTTGGATGTTACGATACTTGCAGATGAATATCAATTTTTTTTCTACGAAAGAAAATATCAATATATATATCGCGATATCGATATTATTATACAGCCCTAATGTCCACCCACTTTTTTTGATTATTTTTCCTTTGTTTTTCCTTTTGTTTTTGACATTATTTACAGCTGCAGTGTTGCGTCTTGTGTTGGCAGTCTGGCCTCTGAGCTCCACATGTGCAGCTGCAGAAAGCTGCAGCTCTGGCGGCTGTGGGCAACGCTCCGCCTGGCAGAGTGAAACACAAACCCTCAGATTCAGTTTCCATGTCTCTGTTCTCCTTTCTGCACACAGTAACCACACATCTCTGTTTGCTCTCAGTGTTCAGTGAAACTAAAAACATACAGAAATTTGTTTTCTCCTGCATCAGAAGTTCTCCTGTTATAATGCGTTTGGTATGCAGTGTTGACTATTACACAGGCATTTCAAAGGAAATAAGCTCCACCCTGCAGCAGTAGGAGAAGCAGGGATACCGACTGACTGGGAGGGACCGGGGGGGGGGGGCGACCGACTCGGCTCGGCCCTGACGTCTCAGCCGCCGCCTCTGCCTTGGCTGCAGGGCAGCGACGGGGCGGGGGCTGCTTAGCCGTTTGTTCTGCTGTCGTCTGTTCCCAAACCTGGCTGTGGCTGTCGGGTTGCTGGGACACACAGTTAGAGCTGGGTACCAAATACTTAAGAAACCTTTTGCTTTTGGGAAAGAATTAACTGTTAGCAGGATTTTAAACCTAATTCTTAAACCCAGGGCCGGCCCAAGTCTTTTTGAGGCCTTGGGCATATTTTCATTTAAGGCCCCTTGTTGTTGACATGTAGCATACCAGCTATCTTTAGCAGCATTTGTAATTAGCCTACATATTTCTGCGTAGCAAACCAAAAAAATAATAATTTGGATTTTTGAAAGTGTGCCATATTATTTTAACTATTTGAAAGCAACATCAGTAAAAAAAACAAAAACGACAACACTGAATTTACAGTAAACAATTTAAGAAGCTTAATATCTTATATTTCCCCAACATAGCCAGTATCCAACAGCCGGAAGATTTTTATTTGTCTACCAACTAAAAAAACATAGAACTAATTTTGTCATTATGTAATAATACCATTTTATTACTCAATGTTGTTAAAGATAGTGGTTATATCAGCTTGGTGCTCTTGGGTGCCACTTAGTGGTGTGGGGGAGCTAAGCAGCCGCTTGACTCGTATATGCCCTGGGCCGGCTCTGCTTAAGCCTGTTACAATAAGCAATCAATTAAATGCATGAGAAATTAAAATAAGTGCAATAATTTTTATTCTAAGGGTAATTTTGTCTAACTTCCATTATGTGTAGTTTTATTTCCATTTTTAAAATTGTTTTTGGTATTGATCTTTGACTTATCATCAATATATTATTTTATCTTATTGTTTCAGGTCTAATTGTACTTTTTACTTTTACTTGAGTCATTTTATTATGAAGTATCGCTTCTCTTACTGCAGTAATGTTTGTGTATACAGTATCTACTGTTGGTTATCACAAAATATTATGATAAAGTTCATAAAGCCCACAACTATCCCCACTTCATGGTGACGTTTCACCTGACCCCGTTTCCTTTTAAATTTAAAAAACCCAACAAAGAGAAAAGAAAGAAAAAAATAAGATAGAGAAAGATAATATATTAAATATATACAAATAGTATAAGTGTATAAGTGTACTTAGTAACTTGAGATAAACTTCTTTGAAAAAATTACTTTTGAAATATTTTTATTATTCTGTACTTTTTACTTTTACTTGAGTAATTTTATTATTTATGTAGTATCTCTACTCTTACTTGAGTAAAATTTCTATTTTCTTTTACCCGCTGTATGAAAACCAAACATGTTTTAACCAGAAATCCACCAGATAAAGACACACACCTGCAGTTTGTGTCAAAGTTTAATATTCAAAGAAACTGATTTAGTTTATTTTGCCTGATTTTGTAACAAAAATATAAAATTATATTTTCGTATAAATACAAACATTTCCACTTATATTTACATTTTGGTCCGTCTGAAGATGTAATTTTTAATATTAAATGATTGATCACTTATTCGGTAGTTAGGTAGACTTTTCTCCAAATACGTTTTCACTCCTGAATCATTTCTTTGATGGCTAATTTTTACTTTTTCTTGAGTAAAAATGTGTTGAGGTGTAATGTTTCCCTCCCAGTCTGGGCCGTTCCCTCAGGGTCGGCTCTGATGGCACCGATCGGTCCAGGTGAGGCTTCCCCGGACCGATCGGCGCCCCTCTCATGTGGTCGGACTACCAGAACCTTACGATCCAGAGCACCTCGGCGTCAGACTCAACATAATCATGAAATAAAAGTCAACTGTGTTTAAATCGAAGCTCCCACGTCTGTTGATGCTGAGATTGAAATATATTAAGGGCAGAGTAAGTTGGGATCATAATCAAACGAGGGCTTTTTTTTTTTGTAAAATGAAAAGGACATAATTCAAAATTAACATTTTGTATGATTTTGTACTTACTCAAAACATCTCAACTGCTTCTAAAAACACAGCTACTGCTTTAAAAAAGAACACTTACCCGTTTTTTGATGCCCCGTTACCTAGCAACCCCAGCCAGTTACCTAGCAACCCAAGTTGAGTTCCAGAACATTTGGTCAGCTGGATTTACCGCTGTATGCGTTTCAAAACACAAACATTTTGTTGTTGACTTATGATCCAGAAACAACTTGCTGTGTATCCTTGTTGGCTGTGCAGGAGGCTCCACTTCTGCTTTTTAAATACGTACGGTTGTATAATTGTTCATCTGTTTGCAGTTATTTTCATGTGCGAATGTGAACCTGGGGTCGTGTCCAGCAGCAGCTCATTAGGATTTTAAGTGACAAGACACCCCAAAATGGGCAGAACTGACCAGACTAAAATATTATCATCTAAGAATGGTTTTGTGCAAAATTTAATTTTAGCCCATAAACCCATCCTAACCTGTTCAGAGAAGCATAATAATTCACCTTTGAGCTCTCTGTAGCAACCTATATTAGCAGTTAACCCAGGTAGCATCACTAGCATTAATAAAAAAGTTGTTTTTAGACAGATCTTTACATTTATTCAGAGATTTAACAGAGGTTTAGAGCTCAAACGGCTAAACCAGAGCAGCTGTTCATCCTTCCTGTTACTTCTGTACAGCAGCACATTGAGCTGAAAAGCTCCATAATGTTTTCTGACTGTCACTTTAAATGACTCAGTTTACTACACTGCAAAAACACCAGTAACTTCTGGTTTACTTAATAGTGCAAATATCTTAGTACACTTGAATTAAGACAAAACAAAACTACAAGTAACTTTAAGGAAGATATAGGAGCTTGTTTTAAGTCGATAATTACTTAATATTGATGAAACGTTCTACTTCGATTGGCAGATTATTTCACTTATATCGAGACATTTTCCCATGTTAGTTTCTACATCTTTCTAAAAAATTAGTTTGGTCTTACTTCAAATGAACTGAGATATTTGCACAATAAACTAAACCAAAATTACTCTGTTAGATATTGTATTTACAGTCTTTGCTGCTTCCATAAAGTTATATTTGGATTCAGGTGACAGTTTTAGTGAAACATCTGTTTTCATGAGGAGGCGTGAAGCTTTTTGGTGAAGATCTTTCGCTCTATCTGCGTATTTTAAGCATGTTATCATGCAGGAATACAGGAATCAGAGTGATTTTATTTTTTTTCCTGTGAAGGATGTGGCTTTGCAGCGATTAAAAAAATAAGACATAACCCAGATAAGTTTGTCCCTCCTGACCCCGTCCTTAACGCTAAGCTTGTACCGGCCTCTTGTTTCTTGGTCATATCCGACTGATCTGCCATGTTTGCTGACCTTTGCCCTCCCGTGTTTTGTGTGTGTGCAGGTGTAGATGCGCCAGGCGCAGCGGGGTCTGGCCTCTGTGTCAGAGAGGGACGAGGCTCTCCAGTGAAACCTCGACTCTCTCTCACATTCAGCTCGAGCCGCGCCGCATCAGAAAGCAGGAAGACACAGAGGCCATTTACTGAGGTGAAGCAGCAGCAGAAGGAGGAGGAGCAGGAGGAGGAGCGATCGTCATCACAGTGGGGACATTTTAGCCTGGTCCCCGCCCTCTGGACTCCTCTGCCATGACGACTGCAGTACAGCCCGGCGAACTGGTGTTTGAATTTTCCAACGGGATAGATGAGATGAATCAGGTATTTTCCATGAATGACTCGGCACTTTAAGCTTTTTGAAGAGTTGTTTGGAGTACAAACTTGATCATTCATCTGTTTCACCCAAAATATTTAGCTTTTTTCCACAACTTCAGTGTATTTCACTGAGATTCTGGGTGACGGATCAACAGAAAGTTAGCCAGTCGGGCAGTAAAAGGAAAAAATGCTAGTTTCAGTTATTTGCACTTTTTACCAGTGGAAAAGTTGCTGAAATAAATAAAAAATACAGAAGTTTTGCGCACTTTTTTGTAAAATAGTTGATAGTGTATCAACTTTGAATTCACAGATTCTGATTTGGATTTGGGTCGAGATTTTTAACACCTGGATATGTGAATGAAATCAGTTTATTCCTGCCAGAACGTGAATCTTTTTAACAGCTGTTCCTTTTTTTTAAAACTCAATCCATTGTTTATTCCTTCTAGAAACAATAAAAATTAAGAAATGTTTATTTCATAATCGTTTCAGCATCATGCAGCTGACAAACAGCTGCATGTATTGTAAACAAATAAAGACTAGTTGAGACCAATCAGACCGAAAACTAGTCATCCAGTTTTTGACAGAACGAGAGAAAACAAGTTTTTTCTTGTAAGTTTGTGAGTAATTAGGCAGAAAGTTGTTCCTCCCTGCCACTTTTTTTTACAGTATCCTTACTGCTTGCTTTAAATTTGCCTGTGACTAGCCACTTCCGTTTTTAAATATTTTAAAATAATTTAAAAGGGCATAAATTATTTAGTTGCAGCTGTAATTTTAGTTCTTTCATACCAAAACTACTACCGCAACCTAAATATGTTAATTTTTAGGTTTAACCAAAAATTAAACCTAAAAAATGTTTGGTTTAACTAAAAAGTTTTAACTCTGCTCTTAATGTTTAGGTGCAGAATTTAAAAAGTTCAGTCTTTTGTTGTGATGACGTTACATTGATCGGGTAATGAATGCTCAGCCGCTGATTCAGTTTTCAGTTGTTTTACAACCAGCTGAGTCTGGCGTTTTCTCCCGGCTTTTCCTGTCGCCATCTTGCAGACCAGCATAAGTAGCTCCTTATTTTGGAGATACCTGATGATACCTGATGCTCGTCTCCATCAGTTCGAAAGGCTAAGAAACAGACTCATAAACACAAAGGATATCTACAGTATAATTTCAGTGTGTTTTACATGGTTAGTTCCAGTTTTCCCCCATTAATTACCGTCTCTATTTATTGTTTTCGTTAGCTTTAGTGGACTGTAGCAGCCTTGCTCTGGAGGGCGGCGGAGGCTGCTGGGAGCAGAAATGGAGAAACCTGCAGCGGAGTTGGGTTGCGTTGAGCGTGGGCGGCAGCCGGGGTGGGGCGTCAACCTAACATGGGTTGCAGCAGCACAAAGGTTGCCGTTGCATTTACCTGACACACATCTTAGCACCTGTGTGTGTGTGTTGTCATTGGAGCGATGAGCTGCCTCGGTTATCTCCTCCCCTCAGCAGACGCCGGATCCTGTGGAGCCGGCTTGTTTGTTAGCGAAATGAGTGTTTATGCGCGCCAGTACCTGTGTATGTTCATCCAGAGTGACAAGTTGTTACTGGATCCCTGAATAGCGCCGCGACAGGCCCAACCTGATGGACCAGTTGTGTCGCTGCTTGGAAGAGACGCAATAATTCACCTAAAAGGTCCCACATTGTTCCACTGTGACAGTTCTGTTGTTGGTGGCACCCACTCGGCCTGTTGTGCAAGCGCCGTAGCTCTTTTTCAGCAAGTCATGGTAAAGCGTTGAAATCCACCTCTTCCAGGTGGGCTTTGGCTTTGGATGACAGTTTTAAAACCACAATAAACTCATTACAGCTGAGTGAAATCGCAGCTTCTGCAATGATTAGCTCTGCTATATTGGACGTGGAAGTCAATGAATAGCCTCTCCAGACTCGGCATGTGACGAATTTTAGCTTCTGTCATCTTCAACGGTTTTCATCTCGTTTTTCTTGATGTTCAAAGAGATTTTCTGTTAAGTAGGGATGTAGCAAGATTTAGTAAATATTAAAATATCGCAATATTTGTGACTGAAGTAAAGTCAAAGTGTTAGTTTTGCGTCTGGTAAAGTTGGTTAAAGTTAGTGTGTTAATATGAAGGTGTGTGCTTTAGTAGGGGTAAAAGTTTTAAATATGCCCATATTTTCCATCTGAAGTCCTAAATTAATCCATTGCTGATTTTTTAAAATAGTTTTTCCCTCCCTCTTGTCTTTAAAAGCACCGCAGCAGCGTTTGTTTTGTTGTTTTCCGTTTTAGTTTTGGTGGAGGAATTGTTTTTTGACTTAGGCAAATTTACCAAACGTGATCCAGTTAGCGGTCCTGTCAGCAATTTAATGTTTCTCCCTCCAACAACTGAAAATACTCTCCTGTTGTGCTTCCTATCATAGACTGTAAATTTTCAAACAGTGTTTCTGTTTAAAAAAGGAATTTCAGTGGTTTTCTGATTACTATGCTATAAAATATCAGTTCAAGTCACATTTTCTTTAACTTGTTTGATAAATAAAACTAAATACCTTATTACTGAAGTAATTTACGTTTGATTCACTTGGAGCTAAAATCTTTATATTAACTTGTTTTGAATCTAATCTTGAAGTAAGAAAGAAACTATTACTTTCCAACTCACTGGGAACAAGGATTGATTTCAGAAGCATTAACTAAGTTTTCGTTATCTGGCAGCATAATGAAAACATCTGACTGATAATTCTCACTGGAGTTACAGATGTTTTATGTGAGCTAAAGAGCTTTTTCACTGTTTCTAAAGACTGTGATCTTTATTTAAGGTGTTTTTGCTGCACAAACTACTGATTTTACACAGTGGGAACGTCTTATCAGGCTTTTCTTCATCAGTTATCACCGGAGCCGGTTTGGTTTTGCCTGAAGTTGGAAGCCTTGGTAGTCCATAGCTGGAAATGATTTGATCCTCCTACTGGTTTATTCTGAGATTTGTGGAGGATTATAGTGCAAGGAGACGGTTTGCCTACACAAATCATAGTATGTATGTTGATATCTCTGCAAACAGATGTTTTAAAACAGAGAGTTGTTTCTAAGAGCCACCCGGAGTGGTGGGTTAAAATAATAAAAGCCTTTAATTCAGAGAAAATTAGCTCACTTTATTCTGATGGTAAGCAATCACTTAACCACTGGAGCTGGTTTTGAAAGAACCATAACATGTCTGACCAAATCCAATATGGCTGCCTATAGTTTAAAGCTTGCTTTTTCTGTATTTTCTCAAAAAGTGAATTTTTGCATTGCAAAGCCTCAGTTTCCCAAAAACGTCTTCTTCTATTTGTGAATAAAAACAAGAACAAAAAATGGTAGATTGTGAGTAAAACCCAAAAATATAGATAAAATTAAATTATTGTCAAACCCATTTTCATGTCTTGTGTGTTGTATGTATTAGGACATCAACTGGCATTTTATTACCATCGCTGGATTTATATGTCTAAATTCAGTCGCTACATCTTTTGTCATATAGGTATTTTAAAACATAATACAAACATTAAAAACCTAATTTTCACATTGTGTTGTTAGGCTCTTTAAACAATTTCTGTAGAATAAGTTACTTAATTAAAAAGGATCAAATGAATAAGAAAATAGCAAGATTTCTAGCTCCATTTTTACTAGCTCGTGTTTAGCGTTGTTGTTGCTAGGCAACAGGACATGCAGCGCCGTAACGGTGGGATTAAATCTGACGACTTGACCTCCCAATGTCACAACTGCTCACTTCACTTCTTCATGGGCTGGAAACACCCAGTGACTGTTTTTCACATTTTCATTGAGAATAGCTCGATGTTAGCTTGTCTTTCAGAGTGAAGCTAACAGCTAGCTTGCCAGAAGTTATAAGCTAAGCAGAATTTTATCAAATTATCAGAATTTTGCTTTTGAGATTTGTAAGTTTTAATTTATTTAAAACTTACAAATCTCAAAAGCATTACAGCAGTTTATGCTAACATTTCCATGTGACCTTCTAAATCAGTGGTTCTTAACCTTTTTTGAGGTACAGAACCCCCCCAGTTTCATATGCGCTTTCACCAAACCCTTCTTATTCCCCCCCCCTCCCCCCCCCTTACACACACACACACACACACAAAATACTTTGCGGTATTCTGATTTAGTAATGTAACTATATTAGTTGTGTTACCACCCCCAGGCCACTAGAGGCAGTAGCAACCCTGAAAAGATGCGACTAAGGAGCCAATTTAGACTACAGAATTTGGTAAAAAACTGTGTTTTGCTGAAATAATTAAAGGCACAAGTTCAAATCCATCCTGAGAGTGGAGCTCCTCCAATCAGGGCTCCTCCGCAGCTCTGATTGGCTAAGCAATGTAACCTGATCCTCTGGTTGGCTAAGCAATGTAACGTGATCCTCTGATTGGCTGAGCAATGTAACGTGATCCTCTGCAGCAAGTGATGGCAAAGCGGGTCGTCATCACGACTTTACACAAGTGTGTCTTTACCTCGGCGGCAGCAGAGGCTCCGCCGAACCCCTGAGACCGACTCACCGAACCCCTGGGGTTCGATCGAACCCAGGTTAAGAACCACTGGTCTAAATCATCATAACACTTCCTTTCATTAGCTCTCAGAAGCTAATGATTCTTTGCACGGGAAAAGTAGCTAGTTAATGTAGTAATCATGTTAAATGCTAATATTTTAGCATTTCAAACTTTTTAAAAAATCACTAAGTTTAAGTAAAAAAAAAAGTAAATTTTTTAAAGACTGTACATGCCCTGTATGATCTCAATCTCTTAACTGCTAAGCTTTAGCCTCCGGGACCAGCTGGAGAGTTTACAAAATGTTCTGTCTTTTGAGAATGGGCGGATCCAGAACTGCTCCAAATTTCACAATGAGGATATTGAAAGCTTCAGGCAGTTGAAATGCATTGTGTCGGGGCAGGTAAAGCAGAAGAGAGAGGGAAACGGCCTGCTCAGACGCTGCTGCTTTCAAAGGCAAAATGGGGAACTCAGAAATGCAAATCAGCCTGATATTTATCACTGCTGTTCCCTCTACTAGAAACAGCATTCAGGCCATTAAAGAGGAAGCAGCAGTTCAAATGTGAATTGTGTTCAGCACAAACCATTTTAGCCGAAACCTTTGTGCTTTCTTCGTGTCTTTTCAAACATGTGAGGTGCAACAGGAAAGGAAAACATTTAGGATCGCAGCAGCTCTACACGCCTTCATGCTACGTCAGCGAAATGTTGTGGGACTTTGACGGGAGGAGGTGGTAGAAGAGCTGCTGTCTCTGGACCAGTTGGCAAAACACGTCTTTATCTCGCTCAAGGACAGAGAACATGAGTTAAGTCAGCCCAGGAAAATGTGGCAGCCTCAACGTCTGGCTATGATGGAGACAAAGATTCCCATTAATGGAAAACATTTCTGACTGACACTGCAGTCAGAGCAAAAACATGCTTGTTTTTTAATCCTCCAAGTTACGGTTGACATCATTATTTTTTTTACAGTAACTATTAAAAGTCATTGGTGAAATACCTGCTAAACATTTGAAACCGCTAACAATGAGCCGGTCTGTTAGCCTCCTGGTTAACCAGTAGAAGAAACGAGTGTACAGGCATGCAGTGGGATGCCACCATTGCCGCCCCCTCCCTCCGCTCAAGGCTGGACACCTGGTCTGCCCCCCGAGGTCCCAGCCAACAATGGACACTTGTGTAGAAAGACACAGTTAGGCCTTTATTCCCACAGCTCCTACAGCACCTTTTTTGTCTGTGTGTGTCTCTCTTAAGCCGACCCATCACTGCAGGAATGTTGCTTTTTATTGATCTTCACTGAGTGGCTGAAAATGTAAAAAAGAAAAATCACATCTACGTAAGCTAGAAGGACAGATGCTACTTCACAGTTCTCTGTGTTTAAAGCGAGAGCTTTCGGTCCAGAGATCTCTTAAAAATCAGTTTGTCCTTGGCCTTGTGGGTGGGATTATCTTATTTTTAATACTTTGTTTCACAGTCGTTTGGACACTGAGTAAAAACAAAGAAGAAGTTGGTATTCAAACTGAAAAAGGGAACAGTTCCAGCTGAGATTTAAAGTGTACTCTGCTGCCATCTGCTGGGCGCTTTTGGATTAGCTTTTCCTTTATATCTACAAAATATGTTTATATTAAAACAATTATATCCCCAGAAACATTAGACGGAAACAATTAAACCAAAACAGACGAACAAAAAGATTAGATAATAAACTAAGAAAACAAATGGAAATAAAACAACAATTCTGACTAAAATAGTTTATACCTTAAACTCAAAAAAATAATAAAATTATTCTATAAAATATTTGCTAAAGTTTGTCAATAAGTTAAAAAAAATGGACACAAATAATAGAGTACCTGTTTAAATCATTGGCAGATAATCTTAAAATAAAGTTTTAAATATGCAACAACAAAATGAACATAAATGATTAAATGAAAAGATAGGTTATAAAATACTTGCTAAAGTTGTCAATAAAGATAAAATAGACATAGATAATAGTTATTACTGAAACCATTAACAGCAAAGTTTAAAATAAAGTTTTAAATAATAATAAGTAATAAGTAAATAACCAAATGCATAGCTACATAAATGTAAATACTCAAATGAAGAAAATATTCTGTTAAGTATGCCTGCTGCAGTAAAACAATTAATTATTGAGATCAATTAAGATTATTTCAATAATGTATATTCTGATAATTAATATTTTTTGAAAGGCAATTATTTTGCCCAGACAGAGACTTTATTTATTCTTTCTGTTATGTGTTGTTTTTACTTTGGTTTTGGTTTCATGTTTTAAGTTGGATGTTTAAAATATGTTCCAGGTCCAGTGTTGAGTTTTATTTAGAAAATTAAACTTTATTAATATTCAAGTGGGCGATTATCAATATATTACTAGAAAATGGTTTTAAAACAACAATATTAGTTTATTGTGATAATTTCAGGGACAATGTATCGTCCAGCAAAATTCATTGCGACAGGGTTAGTTGCGACTAGTAATAATAATAATTCAGTTTATAATATTATCTTTTCGTGCTCTTCAAAGCACATCTTTCACATTTAGAGCAGAACATGACTCCCTTAATTAAAGAATGGAGTTACTTTGCCCTCACCAGTGGTGGAGGAAGTACTCAAAAAAATTACTTAAGAAAAAGTACAAATACATGTACTCAAGTAAAAGTAAAACTACCACATTAACATTTGTACTCAAGTAAAAGTAAAAACGTACTGGCTTTTAAAAATACTGAAGTAATAAAAGTAAAAGTACTTGCTGAATGCAATTACCTAATCGCTAATACAATATCATTGAGTGAACCGATCATATTTAATTTTAATACAACAGTAATGTGCCATTTTAATGAACAATGCCACAGATAAAGCATGTTTTTATTATGTTTACTCTCTGTAACATAGTTTAGACTTGCATATGTGATTCTATGCATCATAATTTCAGGGATGGGCACAGCTTGTCTCCTGAACTAACACAGCATGAACATCATTTTTTTGTCACTAGTGATATTTATTTTTAAAGAAATCCAACAGAAAGTGGATGGAAAGAAGGTGGGTGGGGCAGGACATGGAACCGGCGTAGCAGAGTTGTAGTCAAGACCAACTACCCAAGACACCAAGTCAAGACCAGCACCACGTGCTACGTGACACAAAAAAATTAAGATTTACCTACCAAAATTGCTTCTCAAATTGATCTGAAAGATCCACATTCCCATAAAAACACATAGATATTAAATACTTAGAGCTTAAATAAATGTAATCAGTAAAGATCCGTCCAGAAGAATCGATCGCTCCTGAATGTCATATCAATGCAGACTTTGGTCACAACGTTGTCCCATATATGCGACACCTCAGTCAACACATCCACACAATAATTCAGAGCATGAATGACAATTTTTTATCATCGCAGATGCAACATGTGTCTCTGTACAGCTAGCTTAGCTTAGCTAGCATCACGTCCACAGATCTTACCTTTCTTTAAACTTTCCTTCCAAGTGGCGCTAAAAGTTGGACAAAGTCCCACCGTCTGAAACGAAGCGCTGCTGATTTTACATGTCGCCATATCTTATGATTTATGCAGCTATTATATGACTGACGATTAGACAGACATCTTCTCCCGCTCAGAAGCCACTGCGCATGTCTTGGAGCTTCGCATGCGAGTTAAGGTGGAGGCGATGTGTGACAACAGACACATAAGTCACGTTATTGCTCGGATCTTACAGCGCCACCTTAAGTCCCTGGACGTCGCATTTTAACGGACAAAAAGCGCAACTCGACTTGGATGTAACGAGTAACGTGACATTTTTGTAGAAATGTATTGAAGTAGAAAGTACAGACACTTACTGTAAAATGTAGTGGAGTAAAAGTAGAAAGTACCCATTATTAAATCTACTCAAGTAAAGTACAGATACACGATACTTGTACTTAAGTTACTTCTGTTGGAAGAAAACCTTATTTAACTATTAAAAACAACTTGGCTCGGGCTTTCCTCCTTAGTCCCAGGTTTTTTTCCGTGTCTCGAAGTCGAAGCCGCCTGGATCAAAACAGAGGCGCACGCTACGTGTTGACGTCACAGAAGCTCAGAGTTTAATCCAATCAGTAGAAAGTATAACATAAGACAGAAAATTTAAAGAAACACAGTCACA
This sequence comes from Poecilia picta, assembly GCA_033032245.1. Classification (NCBI taxonomy): domain Eukaryota; kingdom Metazoa; phylum Chordata; class Actinopteri; order Cyprinodontiformes; family Poeciliidae; genus Poecilia; species Poecilia picta. The sequence continues at coordinate 9,571,535 of CM065362.1, forward strand.
CATTAGTCACCTGAGAGAATAAGAGAGATAAAACATCAAAGACATGTCCTCTGAGCAAGAACAACCAAGATCAGCTATTATTCCAAAACAGATGCAAACTATCACCAGAAAAGCTCAAACATGAGAAACCTCAGAGCACAAACACCTAAATTAACCTGAGAAGAGGAAAAGACAAAAGATGGAAATGACAAACAGAAAGCAAGAACGTCTTTGGAGAAGTTGCAAAGAGCAAAATCTGATTTGTTACTCTGTGTGGAAAGTTTTATCCTCTTTTCTTTAATTTATTCAAATAGGGTGGAACCTTACTCATCCAACCAGGACCTGTCTCTGACCCTTTCTCTAAAGCCATTTTGTCCCTATTGTCTAAGGAGAACTTCTCCTGATCTCCTACTGGTTTATGGCTTTCACACATACATGTGAAAAGCTGAACCTCCTAATGATTGTCTCCCAAACAGACAAAGGGTAAAGGACAGAGATCTTTATCTTAGATCTTATAAAACTATAATTAGGCTATTTCCATCAAGTCATGTTACATTTTAATACTAGCTGCTCCAGGCGCCCGCCGGAGCAGCTCGTCTCCGCAGATGTAGCTCCACGGTTCGGCCCACCCTCCACCAATTCCCCCGGTCCCTGCGCTCCTCCGCGCATCAGGCCTCGCTAAGCCCGAAATGAGACGGCGAGGTTAGAATTCCCAGAGCGTGATGAAGAAGGTGCTCGCCTGCAATTCATATCTGATTCATTAACATTCGTTTGGGTTTATACAATTTCTGGGCATAAGATTAGGATCTCAGGAGAAGCAGGCCAGATCAGACAGCTGGTTCCCGTCTTCTTCACAACGTCCCAGCGGGCCGCTGCAACACCACAGAAATGAGCTGCGTGCCTCCACATTAGCTCGGGCTGAGTATGAATCCACAACGTCTTGGAAAGAAATAAAAGAGGCCAGATTGGTTTAGAACTAGGGATCCAAACAATTAGTTGAAGATTAATTCCTGATTAATGGTTTATTGTATTAAAATGAGCTCAAATCGATTAAGTTTAGACCTTCTTTAATGGTGTAGTTTGGCCTCCATCCAGCAGGGGACGCCCACTGGTAAGCGGAGCCGTTGGTACTAAAAGCAAGGATGGCGGAGCTACACCAGAACGTTAAAGATAAACGGTCAAAACAGAGTCAGTTCTGGGGTGAAAAATACACTTTATGCGGTTCTGTTCTGAAATATAAACACTGGACGATCTTTAATTTTCACTTTAAAAGCGCTCATATAGGCGAGCTACATTACGGAGCAACGTCAACTTCTTTTTCAGAATATACTTGCTAATTGCTAAAAATGTTGTGCTACGAAAGTGAGCTAACCCAGAAACATGGTTTTAATAAAACCGGTTGATTTTTAGGACTGTCATGGTTCAACGTTTTAATATTCTTTTAAGAGCAACCACAGACATTATTTTATATTAACATCTCTCTAAGGATGAATTAGTGTTTCCAGTATTTTATTTCTTATTTTTTACATTTCTATTCAGCGTCCTAAGAGGTTCCTGTTTTGTTATATTTTATAAATATTTCTAAATATAATTGTGGGGAAAACCACATTTTTTCATTATTCAGTCAGTATTTAATAGAAATGATACAAAAATAATTACATTTTTTAAATTCAATTTAAGAAAAAGTTAGCTCTATGAAGTAATTAATAACTTGCATCCCTAATTAGAACATTAAACTAATGTTTTGTTTCATTAATAATACATAGAGAAGGAATTACTGTACGTTTCTAACCTTTTAATTCACACCCATGTCCAAGAGCCCCAGCAGAATCTCCTGTGTCATAGTCCCTCATGCCTTATGCACACGTGTGTTTTCTCTGCGCAGTTGGACGACCCGTCAGTATTCCCAGCCGTGATCGTGGAGCAGGTGCCCACCACCGACCTGCTGCAGGTCTACTCAGGCCTCGAGTCGGACGAGGTGACCAACGGCATCATGGTGGACACGAGTCTCAGCGTGGTGGAGGGACCGTCCATCCTTTCAGAAGGAGTGGACCTCACAGGTAAAGACACCACACTTTGGAAACGTTTCACATAGACTGATAGATGTCAACGATGTTCTCAGCTATAGTCGGATTTCATAATTTGCAGCTTTTTATTTTGTTGTTTTCCTACTTTATGTTGTAAGTTAGGTTCTACTTGATTGGTCTCTTAAATCTACACGTCTAGCATTTATCAGGCCTGGGTATGATTTGGAAAACTGAAGCCATCTTCTGTGATCAATGACATTTTATTCATAATTTAACAAGGTTGTTTTGGTTTTGGTACCGTATTCCACTTAATACATTTAATCCTCGTTTGAAAATGTTCAATATGATTATCATTAATGAAACACTTAAGTTGGAAAAAACTAGAGAAAATCTGAGACAGGTTGAACTTTTTCACAGCTCTATATAAAAGTGTCTAGATTTTCTGTGTTCCACACTATTACTGGAACTAATCTAACACAATTATTTCTAAGCCTGCTGCTGTTTTAATTTAATTAAAATTAACTCAATCATTTCTATTCTGATGACTAATATATTTATATATTTTAAATTACAATTTTGTTTACAGAGTTTGTAATCCGTCTTTTTTATAGTTTTTTGTTGTCTTGTTTTATTTTGGAAATTTAAAAGATCTTCCATTTCCTGTGTTATATACAAAAATGAAAGTTTATTGTTTATTGAAAGGGAGGACTTGCTTTATTTTGCCATAATTACTTGAAATGAAAAAGGTATTAAAACAACAATATTCTAATTTCTTAAAATAATTGCAGGGGTAATTTATTGTCCAGAAAAAAAATTGTATTTTTACAGACTTATTTATTTCATATGAAGTTTCCAGTTATGTTGCCAAAATGTTATTTTGATGCATTTTTGTCTTTTGATGGACAGAAACGAGAGTTTCCCGAGCCGATGACAGCATGGAGACAAACGAAGCAGCAGCAGCTCTGCTGAACATGGAGTCTCCAAATAATATTTTGGATGAGAAGCGAATGAGTGAGTTGATTTGTGTTTATTTTAGGGCTGTAACGATTCATTGAATGATTCGAGGACCTCAAGCCTTGAAATAAAAGTCATCCAAACTTCGTTAGATTATGTTTTACTGTTTAGCGCCATTTGTTCTGGCCGGATAATTATTTGTGTTGCACAACGCTCTCACTTTTGCCATTGAGCTGTCGATGAATGCCAAGAGCTTTTAGCAGCTATGGAGGAAGTTGCGTAGTCAAGTAAGGGACACCTCACTGCATGTGTTGCAAAACAAAATGGGCGTTTCACAATAGCAATGCTGCAACACTTTAAACATTAGAGTTTAGATCGGTCCTAAAAAAAATCCAAACTGACAAATTAACTGTAAAGGCCCAAGGCTAAAGTAAACCACACAATTATTTAAAAATGTGTTTAAAATACTTCCAAACCAGACTTTGCTCTCTTTTAGGGCTGCCGTAAATGATTATTTAATGAGTATTCCATCCAGAATATTGGTAAATTTTACCATAACAGCAGTGATATTATTGGATGGCAACATCGGGCCAATTGTTCATATTTGCGCATTCCTGCAATTACTTAACCTGTAACGATAATAGCTCCTTTTTTAAGCTAACCTGGACAAAAATTATACAAAAATCTGAAATTATATTCAAATTAATAATAAATCAGTAAGCTCATAAAGGCACTTATAAAAAATGTCTAGAAACCAGTTTTTACTTCATGTATTCATCTTCAGTCACTTTAATAGATGAACTCTTTGCCCAGCCATTTGTAGCTTTTATGTTAGCGATGAGATTTTTCTCCTACATCGTACATTAAAACATAAATGACACCTGGACCGTCACAATGCACTATGTTGCTAGCACTTAGCAGCAACTCAGAGGCAAAGTGAGTGTTGCGCAACATAATCAATCACCCGGCCAGAGCAGGGCTCTCTAAATAACAAAACCTAATTCAATGAAGCTTTGAGGCAGATAATTTTCTCTGAGGAATTTTAACAATATATTCCAATACATTAATCATCAAGAATCGTTTCAGCTCTGCGTAGTATAGCTTTCCCCTGTTTTAGCTCCTGCTTATTATCTTCCAGCTGTTTTGTTGCTTGCTAATCAAGAAGAGTAATGATGTGGAAAAAAATAATAAAAGATAATTAGAAATATCTTTTTAAAAAAATATATTTTTCATTCTTCGAACATCAGACTGAAAGTAATGTTCAGTAAATTATAAAAAAGGAACTTAATTGTTTATTTACTAGCATAGGTTTCTTTTACTATCTTAAGTCGCTACTAGAGAAGACGGTTAATTACTCAATCATCAGTAGATTTCTCGACTACTAAATTAGTCTACAGCAGCCTTAATTTGTTTCTCTGCTTTATGTAAAACAAGGTGTAATTCTTGTACGTTGTTGCTGTTTGCACAGTTCACACCTACAACCACCTACTGGAGTCAGAGATGACGTACGCTCCACTCAGGCCGGACCAAATGGACAACGTTGCCCTTGACATGTCTCTGGACGAAGACACATCATCCATGGATGAGATTTCTCATAAGATTCCCTTAAAACCTCAGAAAAAAACCAAAGGTAACACCTTTTTTTCTAGTTAAGTAATAATTTGTTGCAACAGTTTAGAGTAGAAGTTGATTACATGCTTTTGCTGTGGCCTTTGACCTTCTAACATGCCGCTTCTCACATTGAACCAGTGCGAAAGCCCCGGGTGGCGCGTCCCTGCTCTCCAATCACAACCCCTAACTTGCCACTCAGGAAGAAGAGCAAAGAGGGCAAAGGTAAGCCTCCCCAACTAGTCCACTTTTCTGTAACGAGCCAATAAAAATCAAGGTCTCTCCTCCTCTTGTGTTCGCTCCGATTCCTCCTGTGGAGCCGGCGACCAGCTGCCCTCCGCCCCTGCAGTCCATCTGGGTTGAATCTGAGCGAGTTAATGGATGAGGGGATCGGGTGGTGTTGTGTTTCTCGGGGAAACAGGAGTGATTGCATGCTGGAGGGCACGCTGATGCTTTACTGATAGATGCACTGGCAGCGCCGCTTTGTTTGGGCCGTCCACAACGACACCGAAGGGGGGAAGAGGTTTGGGACGTCTGGTTCAGCCGCACACGAATGCATCACTCTGTCACGTAGTCGGGGATTCAGGTGACTTCTGGGAGTGCTGCTGTTTTTAAACGCCGCCGGCCGCTGACGTCTGGCAAATTAGAGGAATCTACATCCGAGCTTTATATTTAATTCCCTTTCCCAGGCCCACACATGCAGACAAATCCCTGTCACTACAATATCAAGAAGAGAAGATGATAATTTCTCCTGCAATTCTGTGGTTTCTATATACAAACCAGATAAATTAGGGCTGAAGCAATTAATCGGTTTGGTCGTGAAATAATCATGAACTGCTCTGCAGAAACACAAAGTATTTTTGGTTTAGTTCAGATATCTTAGTACACTTAAAAAAAGACTAAGCTAATTTATTAGTAACTTTTAAGAAAGACGCAAGAGATTGTATTAAGTCAGTAATTACATAATGATGAAAAAATCACTATTTCCATGGTACATAAGTGAAATAAACTTAATACTTTTTCATCAATATTAAGAAATTATTGATTTAAACATGTTTCTTACTGAAAAGTTACTTGTAAGTCAGTTTTCTCTTATTTCAAGGTATTAAGACATTTGCACTAGAAATACTTGATGAGATTTTGTTTTTGCAGTGCAAAGATCAGTAATCAGTAATTACCAATCGCAGTGATACTTGAAGAAATAATGAACAGATCAACCCTTTAGTGTATTGATAAGTCAAACAGAAAGGAAATATTTTTTAGCTGCAGATTCGTCCTTTAAAATAATAATAATCAAGCAAGCACTGAAGAAATGCTGTTATTGTATTTATACAACAAAATGCTTATTTTCTCACTTAAAAAATGAATTTGAGTGTTTATTTGCATATTTTGATATGTTTGCAGTATATATGTTCTCTTTTTTTGTTTATTCTTATACAGTCATATTGACATGTAAACAGGCTTATGATATATATTTCACACACAATGCACAATTTTTTAAAGACAAAAAACAAATTTGATCACAAAAAAGCAAACAATCTGCAGAATGTTTTTATTTGATTGTCTAAATGACATGTATCAAACTCGAGGCCAAATCTGGCCGCTGTAGCTTTTTATGTGGCTCTCTTGACTCCAGATTACATCAAAAAGTCCCTCCAGTTTTTCACAAATATGCAAAATTCACACAAAATCAACAATTTTACCGCAACTTTTTCCTCAAAATTGGTCAAAAACATTGAGTTTAAGTGACTTTTTACTTGATGTCAAGTTATACTCTGTGATCGATAAGGCGATTAATTAAAAGTCACATTTAACGTTATAAATTATCTCAAATATTGTAAAAATTCCTTGCAATTATTTCTAAATTAGCACCACAAAATCTGTGATTCTGATTGCAAAAGAACACAAAACCCTGGAGGGACTGATCAGTGTGGAAAGATGTTCAGTATTATTGAATTTTAAGAATCACCTATTGAATGGTGAAGCAGCTATTTATTGATATTTTATCAGTTTATCAATGCATTCTGGCACAACCGGCCCTTTAAGAACATTCAGGTTTCATATCTCCAAAATGAAAATGAGTTTGACGCCCCTGATCTAAATAAAGGACAGAATAAACACCGATACTGATTGAAATCTGTGCCTGCATGTTGTAACCATGGACTGAAATTAGCCTCCTTAATTTGCAGGCAACACCATCTACCTGTGGGAATTCCTCCTGGCTTTGCTGCAGGATAAAAACACCTGTCCCAAATACATCAAGTGGACGCAGCGTGAAAAAGGCATCTTTAAGCTGGTGGACTCCAAGGCTGTTTCAAAGCTTTGGGGCAAGCACAAGAACAAGCCCGACATGAACTATGAGACCATGGGGAGGGCTCTCAGGTGAGCGCAGAATACCAATGAGCCACGTCTGCCAATGTGACATTATCATGCACACCAGCTCTCATCCAGCATTTAACCTTGAAGACACCATTTCTACTGATATGTTCATATTAACACTCTGGAAACGGCGGCTTAAATTTTTATGAGCGTCGTTAAACTTTAATGTCAATAATTGGTGGAACGGACTCTCGCCTACTTCCTCCCCCAGGTACTACTATCAGAGAGGCATCCTGGCCAAAGTGGAGGGGCAGCGGCTGGTCTACCAGTTCAAAGAGATGCCCTCCGACCTGGTGGTGATCGACGACGAGGAGGCGGGGCCTGACGCCAACGCCGGCTACGAGAGCCAGAGGGCCTCCAACGGGCGGGGCGTGGTCCGCGGGGGTCCAAAGGCCACGGCAGGGCGCAGCACGTGTCGCTGAAGCCGCTGAAGAAAGAGCCCAGAGACGAATGTCTGTACCGGGAGGCGGACGGAGGACAGGCGGAGCAGCTGCTCCACGTTTTACAGGAGAGCCAAGCGCACGGCGTTCAGGACGCGGCGCACGGCGGCGTCAGGTAGGAGAGCCGCGCACTGACCGGACACACAGGCCCGGGTCAATAATCAATAAATCAGTTGATCACTGGATGGATTAAAACGAGCTCAGTCGTTTCCATTGGCGTCATTTATCGTTTTTCTCTTTCTACCAAAAAACTAGGCGATAAAAATCTTCAGTCTGGTGTTTTGGTCGCAACGAAACCTTTATTTTGAAGGACAGTTTAGCTTTCAGAGGATTTATAATTAATTTTATTTGTTGTTTAGTTCATTTATTTTTAAATTGCTTAAACCAAAGTGGAAGAAGGGAACTTTGGACGAAGCAATTAAAATTTATTCCAAATAAAAACTCTTGCTGAATTCACGTGTTTTAATTATTTTAATACTCAGTTAGTCGTAGTTTTGTACTTCCTGTTTCAAGCGGCTTTGGCTTCTCTCTGTAGTTTTAGCGTTGGGTTTGTTTTGTGTTGGTTTGTTTGGACTCCACTGCCTGCATCATGAATGCTTCATCTTTCCTGTGATATTTTGCAGGCTGGAAAACTCAGCAGTTAGGAAACTGAGAACAGAATAATAATTCATACAGTTTAGATGTCTGTGTTGTTAGTTACAGTGGTGATGAGGACAGGACTTCCTGTGATGCACTGGCTGTATTTCTCAGTAGGGTTTAATAAATAGGGTAAATATAGATATCCAAGCTGAATATTCATCTTGGTGATTCATCAGGCTTTATACTTTAATTTTAAAAGTGGATAAAAGGCTCAGAATAAGTAGATGACAGATGATTTAAAATGTCTCATTTCAGGGGCGCAGCTTCAGTTTTAGCTTCACCTGGTTCAAATTCTGTCAAATTTACTATCCGGTTGTTTAATCTCAAAACTAAAGAACAGATAAACTTTTCACTGTTTTGATTATTCAGGTATTTTATAGCTGCATTCTTTGCTGCCAGATTTCAAAGGTTGTCCTGATATTTTTCATGGCTGTAGAGGGAAAAACCCAGATTAAAAACTTGAGTTTTAATCGTTTTGTCTCCTCAGGACCATCAGCAGCCCCGTGTCGTTACCGATGGTTCTGACCTCCTCCGGCTCCCTCCAGCCGGTCCCCCTCACCGTTCTGGCTAACGGCGACTCCAGCCACTCCTCGCCTCCGCGGGTCGTCCTCCACACCGTTCCCTCCGCCGCCGCGGGGGGCAAAGACGTCCTCACCATCCAGACGGCGTCTCTAGCCGGCGGCGGCGGCGGCGGCCTGCCGGACGGCCTCCCGCAGCAGCTCCTGCTCACCAATCTGGGCTCCTCCGCCATTTCCTCCTCCTCGCTCTCCTCCTGCTCCTCCCCTCCGGGAGTCATCAGCTCTTCCGGCTCGGGCCTCAACGGCCTGCCCCGCCTCGTCACCATCAACACCAGCGGCGGGCACGCCATGGTGGCGCAGCAGCCGGGCACCGTCATCGCCACGGTGCTGAAGTCCAGCGATCTGTCGGCGCTGCAGGTCAAAGAGGAGATGCTGGACTCCAGCTACTTCCAGTCGATGGTGAACGGCGACCCGTCGCTGGCGGCGCATGCGTTCGACAAGGAGGAGATGGAGGCCGGCGAGGCGGAGCTGCAGTACAGGACTGTGATCATCGATACCAGTCAAAGCCAAGCCCAGGCGCCGGCGAGCGAACCTTTAATGAACGGACGTTACTCCCAGAGCAGCAGCCCCGGCGAGGGCTTGACCCCGGTGGAGGAGCTGGAGGTGCGCGGGGAAATGTCTCTGCAGCCGGAGCCGGGCAGCAAAGCCCTGCAGGAGCTGCCGCTCTCCGTCCAGCTGCCTGCAAACTTTATCCAGATAAAAAGTGAGCCTGCAGAGGCTTAGGGCCGCGGGACTCTTTCCAAACACACAAAGAAATCGAAATTATTTTGACCACAGACTCCATATTTTTCCTTTTCCTACCACAACGGTCTGATTCCAACGTCGGAAGTGAGGGAACTAGCAGCATGTTGCTCCTAAAAAAGTCGGTCAGTTCAGCCTCAGGATTTATTGTTTACTCACATGTTATGTGACCATGTGCCTAATTTCAAAAAAAATCTAGGGAGCGATTAGCGTTTTGTTGTTTTTTTTAAGAAGTTAGCTTTCACAACAAGGATTATTCCATGTAGATAAAAAAAAATCTCACAAATCCAAATGTGGGATCAGTGTCTACGATGAAAAATGTGCCAGTCAACGTTTTGTTTTAATTTTCCAACCTTTGCATCTCATCGGACTAACGGTGTGGGAGGACAACAAACCAAAAACCAGGACTGAATGCCAAACGGTGCAACAAGAAGGGACGCAGTTTAAGTAAAGAGTGCCTTATGAGATGTTTGCAGAAAGAATTACTGTTTATTTCACAGACAAGGAAGTTAATATCCATTTATTTGGAAACGGACAGAGTAGGTGTGCATCTGCTCTCTGTCAGCCCTGAATTAAAACACTGTTAACATGTAAAAGGGCATTTTTCTGTGTGGAGCTGCAGACCGGAGGGCACAGCAAGAAAAGCAGGATAAAAGTGATTTATTTCCATTTCTCCCTCTGATGCTCCACGGTTCAAGTCCTGTTTATGTAAAACAATATATATATGAATTTATAAATAAATATATATACTGTATGTAGACCTATAATATGCAATTGAGATTCAATTTTAAGGCCACAACAAATTTATTTATTTTATTAATTCCTAAATTCTGTAAAGAAAAGGCACATTCGTTTGATTTTTACGTGTAACCCTGAGGGAAGATGAAAAAAAGATACTGGAAGTTAAATGGCTTTTTTTTTTGTATAGCTTTCGATATAATCAGCTTTGTTTAGTTTTTTTTTATAATTTCTGGTCTTAAATGCTCAGCGCGGCATCATTATTCTGCTGCTGTGAATATCTGTTAGACATTTAGTGAATGAGCTTTTTGTTCCCTCTTCAGCGGATATACCTCTCTCCTTTTTCCAACAGTCGAGGCTGTGCTTTCTGAACTATTGGATTTTATATTACACAGAGTATCAAGTGTATCAGTCAATGCTGATTTTCTGCTTAGAATCTAAAGTTTCTACATTTGTTAGGAACAAAAAAAACCCCCCCGACTTTTTTCTCCCTTTTTTTTGTCTCTGGTCAAAACAAGAAGAAGTTTGTGCCTTCTTCTTGTTTTTCTGTTAAAAACTCCCTTGTTTCTGTTGGGGATGAAGCCATATTGATCCCGAGTCGCATCGCGGCCCAATCGGCTGTTTTTTCCGGGCCGGGCCTCCGAGCGAGGAAAACTCGGACTACCTAACCTCCGTCGTCTGCTTTACAAACTCACCAGAGCCAAAGAGGTCCACATCCTGCAGGCACTCTGAATGTAAAACACGCTGGCACAAAAATGTTTCGACAATCAACAAATACACTGGGTTATATTTGCATTAAAATCTGACTTTCTGTTAGGATTGTCTTCATATCTATTCTTATATCCTGTCTTGTATTTTTTTTCCTAAAGCACTGTTGTCTGTGAATTGTTGAGGTATGTCCACTGCATTTTGTTTTGTTGCTTCTGTTGTCTTGGGTTGTCAATGGCCTCCTTTTATGCTGAACTTAGACTAGATTTTTAAGAAAAAGTCAATATGCTAATTAAAAAAAATCTCCTCTATATTATTTCCTGCTGTTTTATTTTCTGCAAGAGAAGTATTTTTAAAAATGATTGAAATTTGAGAAATGTCACTAAAACAGGATGTAACTTTAATAAAAACTATATTTTATATTTATTTACGAAACTAGCTGCATTTCCAACAAACGTATAATTGCAAAATGTGACATTGAAAATAAATTTGCTTAATGAAAATGTCATTTGCATAAAAAAAAACTTGTAATTTTCATGTTTTGGCTTTAAGGTCTTAATAGTTTTTTATAGCGAAATATTGACGTTTTGTGAGAATTTGCAATAGAAATGCAGCTACTGTCTACGGAAGAGGATTAGGGCCAACAACAAAAAAAAAGAATTCTGACTTTTTGACTTTAAAGTCAAAATTAAAGTCAAAAAGTCAGATTTCTGAGATTAAACTCAGAATTCTGACTTTCAAGTTAGAAAGTCAGAATTCTGACATTAAATCAGAATGACATTAAAGTCAGAATGACATTAAAGTCAGAATGACATTATTTCTAACTTGAAAGTCATTAAAGTCAGAGCTCTGACTTTAATGTCATTCTGACTTTAATGTCAGACTTCTCAGTTTAAAGTCAGAATTCTGTGATTGAAGTCAGATTATTTTTTCCCGGTGGCCCCAATCCTCTTCCATAACTGTCACATGGATGACAGTCAGAAAAAAAATGGAGCTCCTCAACCTCTCAGTGCTAAATAGAAACAACCAATCAGAGGCAAGGGCTGCATTAACATTATTAATCAAAATCTCATGTGTGCAGCAGCTAGCACAGCATGTTGTGAATGCTAAAGCTAGTTAGCATGACAGCAGATAAACGTTTTCTCGAGGAGAAACCAGGGTAAGTTGTTTCTCCCCCATTAGCTCATTTAGCGGCGATTACGTGAGTTTAACAGCGAAAAGACCTGCTTCCTGGCTCTGATTGGCTGGTTTTGAGCGGGAGCGGCGCATCTTCCTGGCTCTGATGGCTGGTTCTGACGGGAGCGCGCTCTTCCTGCTCTGATTGCTGGTTTGAGCGGGAGCTGCGCATCTTCCTGGCTCTGATTGGCTGGTTTTGACGGAGCTGCGCATCTTCTGCTTGATTGGCTGTTTGACGGAGCGGGGCATCTTCCTGCTCTGATTGGCTGTTTGAACGGAGCGCGCATCTTCCTGCCTGATTGGCTGGTTTTGAACGGAGCGGCGCATCTTCCTGGGCTGATGGCTGGTTTGAACGGAGCGCGCTCTTCCTGGCTCTGATTGGCTGGTTTTGAACGGGAGCGGCGCATCTTCCTGGCTCTGATGCTGGTTTGACGGAGGCGCATCTCCTGGCTCTGATGGCTGTTTTGAACGGGAGCGGCGCATCTTCCTGGCTCTGATTGGCTGGTTTTGAACGGGAGCTGCGCATCTTCCTGGCTCTGATTGGCTGGTTTTGAACGGGAGCGGCGCATCTTCCTGGCTCTGATTGGCTGGTTTTGAACGGGAGCGGCGCATCTTCTGCTCTGATTGCTGTTTGAACGGAGCGCGCATTTCCTAAGACAGTAGCAGCAGCAGTAGCTCAGTTTTCACACTCTCATAACAAAGTGCAACGACACGGTGACATTTTCAATAAAAGCCCTGTTGTTTATAAAAGTTTAACACCGTTAATTAAACTCGGACACAACTCGGTTTCCACTGTCGACATAATGAAACCGTTTCTGCCATGGAAACTCGGTGGTCCTGTCGGGCCGCTGCGGCTTCGGGGGACATTTGATCGCATGGCATTTAAAAGAGAAAGTAAAAGAAACTGTATTGGAGCCATTAGCAGTCCGGAGACTGATTGGACTGTACTTAAGAGCTGCTGCTTCTCCAGTTGCTGTGGGTGGTTGAATACATTAGCATGTGACAAGCCTGCAGCTGAAGACAGCCGCGTCTGTCAGCACAGCTTGCATAGTGAAATGAGAGGGAGGGAGTGTGTGTGTGTGTGTGTGTGTGTGTGTGTGTGTGTGTGTACTAAGTCTCTGGTGAAAGAAAAGGTTACACAGATTCTTTTTCAGCATGTTAATGTGTTTATGTGTGTGAAAGTGTCCATGGCTCGACCTGCCTGGGTCTGTTGTGGTTGATTTTCCCTTTAAGAGGTTTAGCCTAAGAATAGACAAATAATACAAATAAGGCTGCGTTCACACTGCAGCCTGAAGTGACCCAATTCCGATGTTTTTGACGTAATGCGACCTGTATCCGATCTCTTTATGGCAGTGTGAACAGCTCAGGTCCGATTCTTTTTAGGGTGTGACCCATATCCGATACGTATCCGATTCATCCGAACTGAACGTCACTGATTCTCAAAAATCTCACTATTCTGAGTCCTGATACGTGGAAGTGGGAAGAAAAACAACAACCATGTCGACTATATGAGGATTAAGTTGTTAATATGTTGCGCCGGTTGGACAACAACTTCAAATATGTAGCTAAGCTCCACCGTTAGCCTCCATGTTTACTTCCTCAAACACTGAGCTCTTCTTCTTCTTTTTATGGCGGTTGGCAGATCACTGAGAACGTTGACGCTATAGCGCCCTCTACTGCGCATGCGGGACACTTTCAGGTCGTTTGCCCGTTCACACTGCAGATCACATACAGGTCGCATTTACTGGCAGTGTGAACGGACCGGCAAAAAAATCTGAATTACCAAAAAATCGGAATTGGGTCACTTCAGGCTGCAGTGTGAACGCAGCCTAAGAAACACACATTTGAAACGCTTTTATTTTTTTTTCAAATTTATTTATGCTTAACTTGATTAATTGCTTAAAGTCAGCTCACCATAACATTGCGAAAATTGAAATTACAAACATTTATTCACTTAATCGAAACAATCCAATTTCGAAAATAAACAACGTTTTTGCTAGGGTGAGGTGGGTTTTGGCTGGATATATTTACCAAACTTCAATGGAAAAAATAAAATTCAGTCAGTATGAGTCACGTGGCCAACAGGCGAAAACGAAGAAGAGGACAAGAAACAGTGGGAGGACTTTATTTATTTTATTTTTTCGGACAATGTGCTGCCAACTCCATCACACCGTTCATAGAAAGTCATTGAAAAGTGTTGAATCCACAGGCCCTAAATGTGGTTCCGGTTCTAACCCCATGTCACATTTTCTTGAATGTGACCTGAATCTGAACACCTGGTCGCGTTCACGGAACCTGAACGTCATTGAGACTCGACAAACGTCACTACTATGCGTCCAGCTCCGCGCAAGCGTGGAGAAAAACAACAACTATGGCGGATTATGCTGAGGATTAAGTTGTTATGCTGAAGCTAAGCTCCACCATTAGCGTCCATGTTTACTTCCGCAAACAGTGAGCGCTTCTTTTTCTTGTTTTTTATGGCTGTTGGCAAAACACTGAGCACGACCGCTACGTGTGACGTCACTGCGCCCTCTACTGCGCATGCGGGACACTTTTATTCGTTTGTGGTTGACACTGGAGGTCAAATAGAATCCCGTATGTTTGAAATGTTTACTACGGCGTCAAAAACTTCAGATTTCACACACACACACACACAAAATGGTCGCAGTTGAACATTAAAGCCTGCAGTGAACGCAGCCATATATATTGTCATGACATGGTGGCGATTTGAACAAATATGTAAAAAGAAAAAAAAATACTGCAGATTTACTTATTTGATCTACATGATTTCAATTTGCACGCACAGTAAAAGTGCTGGGTTAAAAATATCCCAATTCGTAACCCAGCGCTGGGTCATATATGGACCGACCCAACGCTGGGTTGTTTTAGCACATTGGGTCATGGCAACTAACCAAACGTTGGTTAAATTGACCCAAAACTGGGTTGAAACTCATAAATGGTAAAAGGATTTAACTTTTATAGGCTTTATCCAATCATTTTGACCACTCAAAGTGCTTTACACTGGAGTCACATTCACCCATTCGCTCACACATTTGTACACTCATACGCAGCTCAGTAGGCAATTTGGGGTCAAGGGTCTTGCCCAGGGGCACATCAACATGTGGCAGGAGGAAGCTGGAATTGAACCTACAACCTTCCGATCTCAAGACCACTGCTCTAAATATCAAACGTGTTCGAAATACATTCTATTCATTTATAAAATCCTGTTCACGTTGAAACTTTATCTTCTTTTTACTTATGTCTTATTTCAAAGTAGAGGAGAAGCCTGATATGCAGCCATGTTGAAAATGGAGGCTTGTGAAGAGGGGCGTGGCTTGTGAAGAGGGGCGTGGCTTGTGAAGAGGGGCGTGGCTTCTTCCAGGTTTCATCTTTAACCCAACCGATTGGTTAAATCTACCCGACCTCTGACCCAACAGAATGTTCAAGCTGTAGACTTCCTGTAAATTTCTGACCCGACTCTTCAGTTATGAATTTTGACCCAATATTTGGTCAAACTAACCCAACCTATGGCCCAACAGCGTCAACCCAGAAATTGGGTTATGAAAATAACCCAGCATTTTTTTACTGTGCTGTTTTATTGTTAACGGAAACTTTGGCACATTTCAGCAACAGAGTGCTTTACGTCGTAAAAACACCAAACATACAGAGCAACGGTACTCACAGCCAACGACTGAAGCATTATACACAGTCCAGTCACATTAATGTGACCACCACGTACTTTCCACTTCAGAGTTAAATAACCAATCTCAGAAGGCAGGTGGCAGCACAGTGCAGTTGAGCGTATATAAAGGGTGTGTGTGGCTTCGGAAAACATTTCAATCGTTGGCGTAATGCAGAAACGAAGCGATTTATCCGACGTCCAAAAGGGCATGATCATTGGCTTTCGGGCCAAGGGTGGAAGCATTTCCGAAACGGCTGAGTTTGTGAACTGTTCGCGTGCCGCCGTGGTAAAAGTGTACCGTGCATGGCAAAATGGGACTGTCCAAAATCAACGACGTGGCAAATGTGGTGCACCACGGGCCATAGATGACAGAGGCGAACGACGGTTGCGGAGATGCGTTCGGGCAGATAGACGGGCTACCGTTGAGCAACTGACCACTAAAATGAACCAAGGGGCTACCACAAGTGTCTCCCAAACCACTATTCAGCGAACATTGCTGCGTCTGGGCCTCCGAAGCAGACGCCTGGTTCGTGCACCTATGCTGACTGGTGTTCATCGACGACGAAGGCTAGAATTTGCACGCCAGTACAGCAGCTGGACGTCCACTGAGTGGCGACAGGTAGCGTTTTCAGATGAATCGCGTTTTATGCTCCATCGGACAGATGGACGTTGGCGTATAAGGCGTGAAACCTCTGAAAGGAACCACCCTGCAACCATTGCAGGAACGGTCCAAGCTGGAGGCGGGAGCATTATGGTCTGGGGAATGTTTTCCTGGCATTCTCTGGGTTCACTGATTATTGTGGAAGGCACGATGGATCAATACAAGTACGCATCTGTCCTTGCGGACCATGTCCACCCCTACATGCGCATTGTTTTTCCTCAGGATGATGGCATCTTCCAGCAGGACAATGCGAGGTGCCATACAGCTGCCAGTGTACGTGCGTGGTTCGAAGAGCACCAGGATGAGTTTACCGTCCTCCCCTGGCCAGCAAACTCACCTGACTTAAACCCAATCGAGCATCTGTGGGACCATCTCGATCGAGTTGTTCGCGCCATGGATCCTCAACCGCGTAATCTAGCGCAGCTGGCCACGGCATTAGAGTCGGCATGGCTCAACATCCCAGAGAAGACCTTCAGGGACCTAAGTGACTCTCTTCCTGCACGTCTCGTAGCAGTTCGGTCTGCGAAAGGTGGTTATTCTGGCTTTTGACAGATGGTCACATTAATGTGACTGGACTGTGTATTTGGTTTCACCTGCTCACCATTAGATATGATTACAAAGAGCTTTGAGTTTAGTCAGCTTCAATAAAACCCTCTTTAGTCCAGCAAACATCTTCCTGAGCATTTCCACAGACGAGGCATTGATTTTGCTCATCGTCTCATTGCCCCCCTTTTGTTCTGGAGGATTACTGCAACAATGAAACAACCAGCCAGCAGCCGCTGCGTCTGTGAGTCAGAGACCCTGAAGACGAAGCAGGAGAGCCGGGTCCTGGAAGAGGAGGACTATTTCTGTGTCGCCTGCAGCCACTGACACAGCGCGAGTGTTTACTGCTGTGCCAGGCTGCCTCTCACAGTGGGAGTGGCTGAAGGATGACGACTGACATTATTGTGCCTCCAGCCTGAAGCAGGAATGGCACATGGAGACCATCAGGTCACCAGACCGAAAGGCTCCGTGAGTTAACTCGGTTCAGGTTATTCAGAGGAATTTAGGTTTGTCTCACAGAAACGAGGACAAATTTAATTTAAAGGTGGTACAGAAGGAAGACAGAGCAGTAAAAATAGAGAAATACATCCTTCTTTTATATATATATATATATATATATATATATTAGAGCAGTTTAACTTCCCGTCCACAAGATGGCAGTAGTGATACACGTGTTGGTTCCTTCAGGTCACTAATCTAAATACAGAAACTCCTCATACATTCGGATTTTCACCAGCAACTCGCCCATCCAAACAAACGAGGGATTATTTGAAATGAAAATAAGCAGCTGGAAGTGAAGTCTCTCCTGCATTTCTGATAAATAACAAAAAGCTTCAGAGAAAGTGTCCAATCCTCTGGCCAGGTACAGAGAAGAAAGGACACTTTGAACTGTGATAACCTGGTAAATGCTTGGTATTTGTGTTTATCCTGCTGAGCAGTGTCTCTTTTCCCCTCCCTCATCAAAGCAGCGATAAACAAATGCTGCAGGGGGTTTTCCTATACGACATGCGCCAGGAAAACAGAGCAGGACTTCATTAGGAATGACATGTTCTTTAATTTTCCTCTGTGAGGGAGGAGTTCGCCTCATGTCTGATGCTGACAGTGTTCAGGCACTTTGTACGGCGCCAGAATGCAAACGAACAAACTTCCATTTTGAGATATAAAAAAAGCTTTAGCGAAAACAAGATGTTTGAATTCCAGACAGATTTTTTTATTCAGAAATGAACTCGAAGTGTTTGCTCTTGTTATGTGGAAAAAGCTTGTTGCATGTCAGTTCAGCCACCTCACATTTTGTATCTTATTGACTTTTTTTTTTATTTATTTATAGTGGATGATGCTTAATGAGCCAATGGAGATTTATTTATCAGGTTGCAGCGGCTTTTACAGAAACTGGGTCAGATTCCCAATTTCTGCCTGAATTATTGAGCAACTCTAAGGGTAAGAACTGGTAGACGCAAACGTTTCTCCATCAGCTTTTTCCTTGGAGGGATCTCTTCAGAAAAATGAGTAGAAAACAAAAACGTGTGGATCAGGGCAGTTAGAAGTTGGTAATTTAGGTGTGTGTGAATTTCACAAAAAAAAAAAATCATCCAAATGGAGTAAATGTACCAAAAATCACAGATGTGTACAACGGCACATAATGGGAATTGTAGATTAAAAAGGAATATATTTCCTTTTCAAAACTCAGAGATTGTAAGTTTGATTCTAGAAAATGTCAAAGCAAGAACATTTCTGAGCTCCAAAAGTCAGATTTTGCTTGAAAAAACCCAGGAATAAAATTTTTTTAGACTTTTGAAAATCAGAAATGTTGCACAATATCTGAAATTAAGCTCATAATTTTTTTTTTTTTGCAAAATTTTTGACTTTTGCAGTTCAGAAATGTTCTTGTTTCTTGTATAAAGTTTCTGAGATTAATCTAAAAAAATCCTAATTTTTTTGGCAGAAATTGGGTGTTTTTCTAACTTGAAAATTTCTGAGTAAAAAAAGTAAAATAAGTTCAACATTTCAGACTGAAATGTCCAAATCTCTGCCAGGAAATTTCTGAGATCAATCTAAAGATGTCGAGTTTTTCAATCAAGTTTTTTGACTTTTCAAACTCGGACAGGTTTTTTTTCCTAGAAAATGTCTGAGATTTACCTCAAAATTTCTTCTTGCAAATTTTGACTTTTGGAGCTCAGAAATGCTCTTGTTTTTCTAGAAAATGTCTGAAATTAATCTAAAAATTTCTGAATTATTTTAAAAGAAAATATTTGCCTTTTCAAACTTTGACATTTCGAAGCTTCTGAGATGAATCTAAGACGTTCTGAGTTTTTTAATCACAAATTTCAGACTTTTGGAGCTCAGAAATGTTGTTTCAGAGATTAAGCTGAAAATGTCCGATTTTTTCAGCCTTTCAAACTCAGGATTTTTTCATTTTTTTTGTAGAAAACTTCTGAGATCTAAAACGTTTTTTGTCTTAGATTTACTCCTCATCTGTTTTTCAATCTCCATCAGTATCTGAATCTTTTTAATCGTCTGTGAAGTTTGGCCTTCCTGGTCGGCTGCGGGTTCTGGACCAGCCTCTCCCAATCGGATCTGCTCTCATCTTCACAGAAAGAGTTTGAGAAACCGTCGCTGCTGGCTGATCGACAACCAACAGAACCAATAAAAGTAACATTTAACGTATTCTTTTAACTCTGATTTTATGAACTTTTTAGAAACGCCTCGGAGGCTTTTGCAGTTCACTTGTCAGCGTTTTGAAATATGTTTGCAATTACTGACTTTGTTAACCCACAGCAGCTTTTTTTTTACTTGACACGTTGCTCTGGGCTATTGACATTATCGATTTAAAAATAACAATCTGGTTACCGTCTGAACTATGAACATGCTCACAAGTCATTTGCATACATTTACATGATGTTTGCAATAACTTTCTCCTCCACCAAAAGCAACGTCACTGCCAATTATTTTTGATTTCATTGACATTATTATCATATCAAACCCACGTGAGTCAACAGGCATATTTACATCGTAGGCGAGAGAGATGCTTTTATTTCCTCGTAAAAAGATGAATTATTAGTCATCAGATGCACAGAAGTTGTACAAAACGAAACAAAAAGCGGATATATATCTGTTTTATCTCACCAAGCTAATGAGGAAAGGGATTAATGGAGAGGAGAGACGGATTTGACTCTTCTATGGATCCAAACTATCAATTCTCACACAAACACCCCTGGGTATCAAGAGTCTTTCAAGGAAATTATACCATTTCACACAATACAACCAGTGAGATTATTCATACAATGAAATTTTAATTGGAAAACAGCATAGAGAAGACTTCAAACAGCAAATCGTCACAAGTCGACTTTTCGTTTCCACTGTTCCCCTCTCGTAGCTCTGATTCTCCCGGGTCGTTCGCGCACCTTGTTATTGTGACGACAGAACATCAATTACAAATGCATATCTCTCCTGCTTATCTGTTATTTACAGATGAGGGTTTTTCAAGCTTTTCAAGCAGAACCGATTAGAACCGTCTCAGCAAAGCAGGAAACTATTTTAAGCATTTTACGTTTTTTTTTTGCAGACTGCAGCAGTGGAAACAAAGGAGGACAGATCAGAAAGTACAACACAAAGACAGCAGAGACTCCTGAGACTTTAATTACACAAGCAAAGTTTAGCTTTATGCCAAAAACAAAACAAAAAAAGTCACTTTGCAACATAAAGTCATCATTGTTTGGTTTCATTTACAATTTTCAACATCTTGCAACTTTTCCCTTGATATCGTTTTTAGAAATAAATGTAATTTTTACACCAAAAATGCCTTTCAATGTTTTTTCTTCACCTTTTTTTGTTGTTGATGCGGGTCTTGTTTTAGGAGCATGCTTCTCTTCCTGTTGATTCTTTCACACGTTCTTGTTTTGCCCTTGGAGGGCTGTCGTTGGTTTTGCAAAAAACTTTTATCTGCAGGTTATGTAAGCGGGGAAAAAGACAGAGATATAAGCCGAAAACTTTACTGGGAATACCTCTGCAATCTCATGCAACCTTATAAAACATCACTGTCATGAGTTCGGCTTCTAAATGTTTTAGTAGAAACTCTGAGAGAAGTGATCATTTCTTCTTTTTTATTCAGAAAGCAATGTTAAGATGTTCCAGACTGGAGAAATTCAATATATGAAAATGAATGCATGTCATTGGATAAAAAATACAGGGATTCTTTTCAGATATGCGGAGAGCAATAAATCAAAATCAAAACTGTTTAAGCTTTACAGTTTTATTTCTGGATTGCGCTGCTGATCTTTGATCGATTTTTTTTAAAAATGAAATTACGTGAACGACGTGTCAATAGGCCTCTGAAATAAAGCGGCGCTGAGTTCAATGTTCGGATGAAGAGTGGCCTTTCACAGCTTCTGAATGGAGCAGAAAACCATAACTCTGATTCTTTTTCAAACGTAGACACGCTTTAAAAAAAGCTCATCTGCATTGTTTTTAGTGTAGATTCACTAAAGCAGTAGAGAGTAGCAGTAGTTTCCTTACCAGTGGTTGAGATATTATTGCAAAGTTTAGCAATTTTAAACAGAAAATGTTCCTTTTCGTAGGATTCACAGCTAAATTAGTGGAACGTAACATTTTTACTTCTGGAAAACACTGTTAAGTTTGTAATTTTGTCATTGTGTGTCACCTGGCTAAACTCTCACTGCTGAGAGAGTTCCTGTCAGGACTTTGGTTGTGCAACATCCATCCATCCATCCATTTTCTTGCACC
This sequence comes from Poecilia picta, assembly GCA_033032245.1. NCBI lineage: Eukaryota > Metazoa > Chordata > Actinopteri > Cyprinodontiformes > Poeciliidae > Poecilia > Poecilia picta. The sequence goes on from CM065362.1 coordinate 9,593,128, forward strand.
CTTGTCCCTTGGTGGGGTCGGGAGGGTTGCTGGTTCATCTCCAGCTGGCGTTCTGGGCGGGAGGCGGGGTCACCCTGGACAGGTCGCCAGTCTGTCGCAGGGCAACACAGAGACACACAGGACAAACAACCATGCACACCTAGGGACAATTTGGAGAGACCAATTAACCTAACAGTCATGTTTTTGGACTGTGGGAGGAAACCGGAGTACCTGGAGAAAACCCATGCATGCACAGGGAGAACATGCAAACTTCATGCAGAAAGACCGGGGCCGGGAATTGAACCCAGAACCTTTTTGCTGCAGGGCAACAGCTCTACCAACTGCGCCACAACAGACGATAAATTGTTTTGGGAAATTATCTGAGCAAACTAAAACTCAGCAGATTGTTGCATCCAGCGAATGTTGTCACTTTGTTTATTTGTTAAAAATAGCAGAAACATAGCAAAGCATTGGTGCAGTAAGAGGACATTGCTCAGATGAGAAAACAGTGAGAAAATAAATAACAGTCTTGTGAAAATGTAGATTAACTGATATGGAAAACAATGGCAAAACCAAACATTTGCTTCTTGTGACACAAAGTCAGCTAACGCTAATGTAGCATTGTATGAAAAGATTCAACTGGTGGTTAAGCTGCTGACATTTTCGGTTAGCAGTTTACAACAATGGGCTACTGGGCTTACAGTTGGGCTACAACTATGTAACAGCATAGTGGACATCAATATACTGAGAAATTAACAACAAAACAAAAATCTATAACTAGAAACAGTTTTTAGTTAAAGTGTAGTCAGCTAATGCAAATATAGCATTGATAACATCAGCTAAAACTCAGGCATCCATCCAACTACCCAGTTAGTTCGCTAGCTAGCTACTTCACTAGCTTATTCGCTAGCTAGTTATTTCACCAGCTTATTCGCTAGTGAAGAAGCTAGCTTGGTAGAAACTAGCTATTTACCTAGCTAGCTATGGCGGTAAGCTAGGATACTAGCTGTTTGGAAATTTTCTGTCAGTAAAACAAAATTTACAATTATTTTATGCAAAAACAATTTGCTTCTTTTGCATTAGCTTTGAGGACTTATTAGAAATAAAAAGATGATGTTTTTATGTGCAGCATTTTCAAATCTGAAATTTCCTCCTCCTCATATTAGAAAGTGAGAAGCTGAGAACCAAAACAGATTCATCACAAAATTTGTAAAATTTGCTTTATATATCATTGATTTCCATAAATATTTACAGATTTTTTTTTAAATTAAAAATTCCCCCAAAATGTTGCTTAATTGTTGTTCTACCTTTTTAGACATTCAGAATAAATAATAACAACTTTATTGACCTTTAGGAATCATTTATTTGTCAGTAAAAACAACAACAGAGAACATGGTGGCAAAAAAACACTTCTTTTTCAAAAGGAAGATTTTTAATGAAATTCTGGAACAAAGTTGAAGTCAAATTTAAAAATATAAAGAGTGTCCAAGCAAACAAACAAACCCAATCAACACTTTCAACATGGTTATCATAGTTTTTAATCAAGTTTTTTTTAAAAAAGCACCTGAATTACAAAAACGTTAAATAACAGATTTAACTTTCAATGACTAAAATGAATAAATTGTGAACAACTGTAATTCTGAGTGTGTGTAGTTTATATTATGAATCTACAACTTTAGCTAACAATAACAAATAAGGAGGTAAAAGCTCAGGAAATACATCGACTGGCACAAAATCAGCAGCCGCAGAATCACTTACAGTAATAAAGCTTTGTTAAGATTAATTTAGTTTTCACTGCAACACAACACCTGTCCACTAAATGAAAGGAAACTGTTAGTGAGTACGGCTCAAAAAAATCCAAGCTACTCATGATACAGAAAATGTGCTTCACAAGCTGAAAGTGTTTTATTATGACATGCTGTGGTTGATATGAGAATTTGGTTAAATCTTTATTATAGCACCAATCAGAAACGTTTGCATGTGTATTTAAAGGGGCAGTATCACGTAAAATCAACTTTTTTTTTTTTAGCCTCGCATCATGTTATAATGTTATTCCTTCATCAAAAACATATCTGGAGACATATCTAGAAATCCTTTCATCTCCATGGCAACCATTCAGCTGTGCAAAACGCCTGGTTGGACCTAGCCCCGCCTTCGAGACGCAGCTCCTCCTCAGAGCTGCAGTTTCCAAGCTTCTGCTTCACAGAGCAGCTCCTTCAGACTAGCCAGCAGCAATTAGCAAACATCTGGTGGAGCTGCACATCTGCTGAGGTCGTTAAAGGAGCTACTCCTCAGTTCAATGCTGGTAAAAACGTTGTTAAAGGGTTCTTAAAGAGACAGAGGCCCAATTTCAACGTGTTAAATCAGGAAGTAACATTTCTTTTAAGTGATATTTAATACAACATTTTTATAATGACTGACAGTAACATTTTTACTGCATTATGCTGTTTTATGCCTGGAAAACACATAATGCTGCCCCTTTAAAGCACTGTACATGTGCAAACAGATTTAGTAGAACATAAAGTAAAAGTGAAAGCTTTAAAATAAAAGAAAAAAGGAGGACCTACATTGATTTCATTCGCTAGTGCACAACACGAGGCAGTTAATGACGCCTTTATATATAATCAATGAATACGAAATGCTCTTTTTCGACAAATGACGTCTGGAATATTTCTCAGAATATCTGGAATATTTCTCAGAATATCTGGAATATTTCTCAGAATATCTGGAATATTTCTCAGAATATCTGGAATATTTCTCAGAGCGCACGTTCAGATCCAGAGACGGTTAACATTCAGCCTCAGACCCTCCCCAGCATGCGAGCGACCCACCAGTCGCACGGCATCACGACCTGGCAGACGACCCGGCCTCCTTGGTAGTAGTACGGCCACGGGTTGAAGCCGCCCAGGGGCTCGAAGTAGCGGCGGCAGAAGCGGTAGCCGCGGCGGCAGTACTGGCAGCAGTAGCCGCGCTCGTCCAGACGGTTATCCAGCTCGATGCCGAACTCCCTCTGCAGAGGACACAGCAGGGCCGCCATCACACACACACATGACAAACGCCAGTCCTCCAGAGGCAAGGGCAGGAGGAAGAGGAGGAGGAGGAGGAGGAGCAGGAGGAGCAGGAGGAGCAGGAGGAGCAGGAGTGACTGATGGGAATTGATGAGGTTGCTTTTGGTTCTAGGTCAGGAAAATGTACGCGAAAGCCAAACAAGAGTCAAAAGATCAGAGCTACTGTGTGTGAAAAGGCAGAGTTGTGTCGCGTCTGACGGCCGAGACGAAGAGATCAGGAGAGCGCAGGTTTGAGTGAAGCTTCAGGAGCTTCAGTACGGTAATACCCTTGACCTTTTCTATTATAACTGAGGCAAAGCGACTGACACTGGCGCAGCGAAGCCACCCTTCATGACCTCCCAACCAGCGCTGTTTCCTGTCAAAGGGACTCTTAGTTGCTAGTTACTAACATAATTGCACTATTGCTTTCATCTTTGACCTCTTGACTCCCTCGGATGGAGCGCAGACGGCTCTAAAATGGCCGCCCCTCCTCCAGCAGATCATTCAAATTAGAGATCCTCACTTCTCGCTGCCCTCCCCGTGACCTTGGCTTTAAGTGCATGGCACATTCCTAAAGCAATTAGCAGAGTAATGATCGCCTAAGAAGGATTCTTTCATTTGCTCTTGCTGGCTGCCTCTGAATTTATAGAGGGGCCAAATGAAACCCAAACGAAAGGTAAATTGGGTAGAATTAATGGCCCTTGGATTTTTCCATTGTGCTGCTTGGTTCATGCCCCCATTGACTCTTTGGGCTGAGTGCCATGCCTCCGATCAAGAACCTCCGGATGGGGGTTTGGAGAAGTGCCACTTAAATGGCAACACGCGGGTCGAGGTAGCGAAATGCCCTCGGTTTTCATTTGACCACATTTCAATCTCTTTTAGTAAATGAATCCTCAGAGACAATCCGGCGCTGCTTAATCTCCTGGGATCCGGAGAGTTGGCCTCAACCCGGACACACGCAATGACTCGGCTACATGCAACCATGCAGAGCAAAACGCATCCAGAAAATGTGTGGGAAACGCTTCACCCTGAGGGAAACGGACCCGTCCGGCTCCTTCCACCTCAGAAATAAAGGGATTTCTTCATCCTCTCTGCAAGTCACACAGCAGTTTGTTTTTGTTTATGACTTTGCTTGCTACAGCGCCTTGCTATTGTTCTTATATCCCCTGAAATTTCCCAGTTTTTGTCACATTACAACCCTGACGGTCAATACGTTTTATTGGGATTTTAAGAGGTAGATCAGCACAAAGTGGGGCATAATTGTGAAGTGGTGAAGCGAAAACACTCCAGCAGCAATTGGAATATTAGAACCAGCTTCGTTAGCAGACCAGTGTGTCCTGGTTTCTGGTTTTCATGAGGCGTTTTGCTAAAACCAAACAGTTTGTGTTGAAATAAAAAAGTTTAATACAAAAAAAAAACATTCACATGGCTCGATCAAACCAGGTGGAAAGCTGAAACATGTGGTATGTTATGAAACAAGATAAAAATGCTCCGCTCCCGGTCAAAAACAACCAATCAGAGCCAGGAGGCGGGTCTTAGCGCTGTCAATCAATCTAGTGTATGCTGCTCAATGTGCGAATAGTGGAAAAACAATCCATCGTTACAGGAAAACTGTTTAACTAGCATTAGCATTCATGGCAGGCTATGTTGTACCAGTTGAAGCTTATGAGCAATTGAGAGTGATTGACAGCGCTAAGATCCGCCTCCTGGCTCTGATTGGTTGTTTCTGACTGAGTGGATCAGAGAAACTGATCATTTTAGGTGGTCTCTTAATGTTTTTAGAGCTGTATAATACCGGTAAATATCGGTTATCGGCCATAGCAATAGTATTAAAATATCAACATACGTTCATGTCGTTGCATCCCTAAAAATTCAGTTACAAGTTTTACAAAAGATGTTTTATGGAAAAAATGTTTTGTTCCACTGGCTGATTACTTCAGCTTTAACTAGCACTTTTTGTTCAATGTTAAAGAGTCAAGCTGCTATTTCTTGCCGAAAGTTACTTCAAGTTAATTTTGTCTTATTTCAAGGGAACTGATGTATTTGCACCAGAAACTAAACCAAAAGTACTTTAAGATTGTTTGTTTTTACAGTGTAAAGACGTTTCCTTCACTCGGTTTTGATGGTCTGCCACGTAAAATCCCAATAATACGTATTGACGCTTTAACAAGGGGAGACGCTGTGAGCGGTTCTGTGAATCTCTGCAGCTCCCGCTAAAAGCAGTGAGGAAGTCTGTCATGCGTCTGATTGGAGCGCTGATAAGGCGAGACACATTCAAAACACACAGAAACAGATAAACATCGAGCATAGCTGCGTTTGATTTACGACTATGACAGGCTCAGGTAGGCTTTTAATGATTTATTGTTCCAGTCGGGTTCCAGGTCATCAGCTTCCAGGCAACAATCTGTTATGGAAACAACACGAAGGCTGTCAATGGACCGACGATAATCTTATCTGCCGCTCGCAGCCCGAACTGGGATGTAACCAAGTCTGGCGCTCCGGCTCAGAAGAAATGAAGGAAATATTTTATTCAAATGACGTTTATCAACACAAACAGCCAATGGGCAGCATTGTGGCTTAAAGAGAATTAATCAGAGCCATCCTTTAAAACGCAGCCTCCATATTAATCGCCTTCGCTCTGAGTTGCCGTCTCTCGTGGGAAGCTGAGGTGATAAGAATAGTTCACCTTGGGAAATCTGAGACAGTCACTCACAAACAAGCCGCATTAATGAAGAGTAAAAGCCATTACCCCCTCGCTGCCTCTGATTTCATCACACCCGTCCTCACACACACACACACACACACACACACACACACACACACACACACACACACACACACACACACACACACACACACACACACACACACACACACACACACACACACACACACACACACACACACACACACACGCCTCCATGCATAATATCAGACACTGGATGTGAATGAGTCGGCAGTGTAGAAAACTGTGTCAGTCATTCAATAAGATGTAACGAATCAAAGCATGACTCCTCTAATCTCCACACTTGTTGGTATTATTTCACACACCCTGATCGCCGCTCTTCATGAAGCACATCCCTGGGTGTGTTATTAAATCTCATCACATTCATTGTGTGATCAAAACGGCGGCGATAACGCTTCGCGCCCTGCTTTGTATTCCATAAGCCCCGCGTCTCCTTCACTTCAGGTAGGAGCAACATTTGAAACGTGTTGCTGTGAGACCTGGCCTCAGATTTCCATCTCTGCGTTACAGTGAGGAGGAATGACAGCGAAAACCGATGTACTGTAATTCAATAGTGCAGTCATGTTTTTCTGTAAAAACATGACGATAAGGAGCTTTAGGTTCAGAGTGAAGATTTCTCTGCCGCCTTTACATTCCTGCAGCTTTTTACCGCTGGTATGCATTTCTCTGAAACCTCACGAAAGCACTTATGTCTCCATATTTTGATACATTTTCAACAAAGACATCCATTTGTGAGGTTTTTATTTGATAGACACAAAGTAGAGCATGAGTGTAAAGTGGAAAGATCCAGTTTTCAAACATTTTTTATAAATAAAAATCAGGTTAGTAATTAACCCTGACAGCTATTATTTGTTTTTTACTCCATAAAATCAGCCACTGCAGACATGTGGACCAGCCAGGTAACACCAAAACGTCACTGCATACCTTTGGAAACCTGCAATGCTAGAAATACATAGCAAGACAGTTGTCTTTACATATTAAAGGTGATCTATTATGCTTTCTTTAACAGATTAGGATGTGGGACTTACAAAAAATTATGTTCATTACACTTTTTGCACAAAATCAATCTCATATAATGAGATTTCATTCTGCTCAGTTCTGCACATTTCCTCCCAGAATGAGCTGTTTCAGGGCTCTGTCACTTTAAATCCAAATGAGCTGCTGCTGGCCACGCCCTCCATTAAAAAACGATTACACTCACTCATGGTTGCAAGCAGATAGATGTGCATTCAAATGTACGTCTTTGAAAAGCAGAAGTGGAGCCTCCTGCACAACCAACCAGAAAGCACCAAGTGGTTTCTGAGTGGTAAGTTATCAATAAAGCACATGCCTTTTCCAGCAGCCATTGTAAAGCACATGTAACAGTAAAACCAGCTGACCAAACATGCTGGAGCTTAACTTGGGTTGCTATGCAACAGTGCATTGACTTAACATTCTGGAGGTTTTTGAAATGGCTCATTTTTGTCTTAAAAACATGAACTTACTGCCAAAAGTGCTTTGGCTGTTTTGAGAAGCAGGAGAAACCCAAATGGAAGTAGAAAAATGTGAAAAAAGTCAATTTTTCATAATAGGGCTCCTTTAAAACATCCGGTTACTTTGCATCAAAAGCTCTATTTTGCTATTTGGGTCAAGCACAGCGGTGCCATCTCTCTACAGGGGAGGCAGTTATTTAGTCTGAGATGTTCAGGGCCAGCTTGGAGGCAACCTGCGCTCCAACAGGGCAGCCGTGGCAAAGTTCAGCAGCATATATCTGCCACAAGGACTCAGCCGATTATCCCGCTTTGTGAGCGCGCTCTGCGGGCCGGAGTGGCACCGGATCCCAGCTCTGTGAAATGCAGATGAGCTGAGCGAATGTTTTCTATGTGTGTCAGAAGAAAGGAACCAGTGTCTGTGTGTGTGTGTGTGTGTGTGTGCACATCTACATGAGCGCAGGAGGAAGAATAATAACAAATAAAAATAAATGCGGCTCACACATGTGGCGTCCCACCGACATGAGCGAGAGCTCAGACTCCCAATTACAGAATCCTGCCTGGCCTCCGCTCGGCCACAAAGGCCTTTGTTATCAGCAGACCCACAAACAGCGACTGGAATGGATTGCAATGGTGCGCATTGCTCGGCTGATAGCGGCAGAACATTTCAAAAGGAGCGCAGAGTTTTTCATCCCCTGGTCTGTTTTAATTGCACGGACAGTTGGGGAGAAGACAGAAGCCGAGGTGTTTCTGGGACGGGTCTGATAAACGTCAACGCTGCGGGACGACGTCTCGTTTCTACGTTTCTCATCGCTGTGAGGAGGAGAGCGAGCCTGACTCATTGTCCTTGAAGTTACCTGAAGTGGCAGCTGAAGCGTTGAGCATAAAGCTGTATAGTCCTTGAAAATACTTGAATTTCAATTAGGTGTTTTCAAGGTCTGCAAAGTCCTTAATTTCTGTATGGACTCCTTGCAGCGTGACGACATGCGCGTAAGATCCCGCCCCCATCTTCCTGCTGGAGGGCTAAAAGCTGCTAGCTAACGATGACTAGCATTGCTTTCAGCTGTTAAGCTATCAATATAATGTGATAAATCTTAAATATATGCCTGATATATAAAAGAAAAAAGTGATGCAGTGCTTTGGTACTAATTGTCAACACAACAACATCTAGATAACAAGGTCAGAAAAAAGATTTAATTAAAAAATTATGAGGGAGAGGGAAGGAGTTCGGTTATGCTAGCTTGACTTTGACAAACGTAACCTGGAGATGTGCCGCAGAATCTGGTGAGTATTGGTTCAGTTAAAAAATGGCAACTTACACACTAACTCTGACAGACCTTCTGTAGAGCAGGAATTTAAATTAGCTAATAAACCACCGCAGTGTTAGCTTAGCTAAGCTAACAGCAGTAGCTAATCTACCTACCTGTCTTCCAGTTCCAGTGTTAAATGTTCAATAGAATTTAAAGTTTATTGATATTTGCGAAAACATGTTTGTACGTTATGGTGCCATTAGCGTTGCATTTCTTGAAAATGATCTCAAAACAATTTATCACAATAAATCACAATAACTTCTGGTGCAATTTATAGTCCAGCAAAATTTGCCCAACATTTGATTAAAATCATTAACTATAATGTACAGCTGAAACCAGACATTTTCATACAAACGAATAAGAGTTTTTCTCTCTGAGGTTAAATGAGAGTGTGAGGGACATTTCAAACATAAAGATTTGTTTTATTTTAGTTTACAAGACTATTACTAACCTTAATAAATTATATTGTGAACTGAAACTGTTCTTTGTTTTGTTTGTTTTTATCTCCAAAGTTTCTGGAGTTTCAAAACCTGCCTTGAAAACTGCTTGAATTTCCTTGAGGGAAAAGAGTGTGAACTGCAGTTTGCGTCTGTCGCTGTAATTTACGGCGCAGCCTGATTTTCCCTCAGAGTCGGAGATAATTAATCACGCTGCATTGAGAGGTCTGGATGCAAAACCCCAACACTTGGCCTCTGCATGCGTTTTATGTGCTTTGACAATTAAAGCGTTATTAATAAGTGCAACTTATCTGTGCAGCAGCGAGTGACCTTGGGAGTGATGCTTTGTGAAGAGATGTCCGCTGACTGAGGAGGGGGAGAAAAAGCTCCAACGGGCTGCAAGGCACAAGTTGCTGCCTTTGAAAGGCTGGATATTCCTCTCAATTAATGGGGAGACATTAAGGGAGTCTTCAATGAACTAGCCTTGCTTAAACAGATATATAGAGCAATTGCTGTGCCCTCTGGTGCACAAAGTCAGTTTTAACATCAATTAGTGAGCAATTTATATGCAGAAAGAGTGGAGGCAGAGCGGCCTGATTGAAGCAGCTCACTGTATCTCGTGGTGTGGTCTCTGGCAGAGAGGAAGAGGAGAGGAAGACGAAGAGCTGGGCCTCCACTCACGTAATCGTTCACTGGAGAGTGGTCCAGGACGTCCCGGGCGAAACGCTGACCTGTGACCTCTGCGTCAGGCGTGTCCACATCCTGAGCCTCGCCGTCTGCAGGAGGGAAGGAGATAAGCGCCGTGAGTTTCTGCTGTTTGAAAAGGAAATGAGGAAGATTAAAATTTCACCCTGTTCTCCCTGTGGCTTTTTGTAATTAACAAGTGAAATGTGCTCAGATTCAACCCAGACTCGTTTTTTTTTTTTTTTTTTGTTCGGTTAAACAATGCTGTTCTTGTTGTACTAACATGAATTTTAATTTGCGAAACATCACGTTTTACAGCATGTTGGGAGGAATCCCAGTCTCACCATAACCAGACAGAAACACACTGGAGGTGGTTTTACACTGCAAAAACGCAAAACCTGACCAAGCATTTTAGTTTATCGTCCAAATAACTGACTAGAAATAAGTAGGACAAAACTAACTTATATACAGGAGCTTGTTCAAAGATAATAATTCATTAATACTGATGAAAAATACGAGTTGCATTGGCAATTGTCTGTTTTTTCAACTGAATTATGACTATTTTGCACTGCTGAATCTAAAAATAAAATTATTTTTAAAAATCAGGTTGGGGTTTTATTCTAATTCGATTAAGAGAAATCAGATCTTCTGACTGAATTGATTACATTTTTGTGACATTTTCAGTTCATTTCCGTTAACATCTCTCGTCCAAAAAAGGTTTTAGGAGAGAGAAAAAAGGGTTTCTAACAGAAAGTATAAGTTAAATATTACCAACCTGGATTTCTGTAAATAATAAACACTGATAAGGGTAAATTAAACATTACGTCTTCATCTCTCATTGATCCAGATTCTCTGGAAACCAATCCAGATGTTGGAACAAGTCGTGCATTTTGGTGCTCATGTTGCTCCGTAGTTCAGAAATCTGACCTGATTGAGCAAAACCAACGTGATTTTTGGATTCAGCTCATCAAAATGACCCTGAAACAGTTGAAAACCCCCAGAAACTTTTAGGCTGTTGACCCAGGAAAAATGTTTTGTTACAAGTGAAATAATCCACCAGTGGAACTAGAACTATGAACCAGTGGAACATAAAGTGTTTATGAAAAAAAGTTTTTAAAGAGACTGCCGTGTCTCAGGATGGAAAACAATGAAAATTTAAATTTCTTCGTAAAATATTTAATCTGTCTTCAAGAGTCAGATAAATATTCACATCAACTCTGAAGTTAATGTGCCAAACATGTTGGTAAACACGCTGCTTCACACTCCCTGCAGCCCTAAATTAGAAAGACTCACAAAGACAAATGTCTCATCATCAGGTGAATATTCATGTTTTTTAAATCATTATTAATTTTTTGAGTGTTTATCAAAACAGCAATCTGCACAGCGGTTAAAGTCTGTGTTTTGTGGAGCTGCTGGTGAAGCCGTGTCTATCTGCTGCTTCATGCTGACTGCAGAATCTTAATGTTTTTAGATATTAAATCAGCTGCAGGAGCTGAAACTCTGCCTGTTCATCTCTAAAAGATCTAGTTTAATGTTTTCACATTGTTTTTTTTAAATGAGGTAAACCTGTAATCCAGCCAATCACTGGCTGAACAAACAAACTTTCACTAAACGGCAAAAAACCTAAAATGTTAACTTATAATTCCAGCTTTTAGCTTTATGCCAATATCGTAAATCTATGCTTTGAATTTCACAGGTTGGATTGATCTCATATTAAATGTTATGTTCCTAATGTTATGTTGAGTTTGTGTAACTATTTTTGTAATAAATGTTTTATTTTTATGATGTGGACCCCAGGAAACGCAGCCATTGTTACAGTAAATAAATAAACACATAATGTTTATTTTTTTACGTTTCCCCAGTGTTCAACAGGAAGCAGTGTGTTTGAGGTGTTGCTTTAAAATTCCTACAGAAGTAGGGCTGTATAATAATATCGATATCACGATATATATCGATATTTTTTTTCCTAGAAAAAAATCGCTATTCATCAGCAAGTATCGTAAAATCCAACTGTCACCTTGTTCACTCACTGTTTGCTTCGCCAGGCGAGTGATTCGGTCATCAGGCTTAGAGTGATTCCTTCAGATGTTCAGGTTAAAAAGGTATCAAACTATTCAGAGCAGGAACTTGGTTCACTTTATTTACTTTACTAATGCATGTCAGCTACAGTTTGGACTGTTTCAACTAAAAGAAACATGTTTTCTCTCCACTTCTTTGATTCATTTTGTCCAGCTGTCCACTTTAAGTCTGTGTCCAACCAGAGCCAGGTATTGTGTAGTTGGTGCTTTTAATCAGTTTTCAGTTAAATTAATTCAGTCCAACTTTGTAACAGTCACACAATCTTACCAAAATCACTCTGTCCCTCTAAAATCTTTCAGAAAATCGCAAAAGTGTATCGTTTGCTGAATATCGCAATATATATATCGTATCGTGGTCAGAATATTGTGTATCATATCGTGAGATTATTGTATCACTACAGCCCTACACAGAAGTGCCTCCATTTGACTCAAATTTCAAGTTCAGTGGTGTTTTTCCTCTGATTTCTCCCTCCACCACAGCCCTTCAGTCTCTAAACTCTCCTGACACACAAGGAGCAGCTTGAACAAGCGGCTCATGCAGTTGGTAAATCATGCCGCCTCCCCGGACCTCGCATGGCCTGTGGGGAAGCCCTGCAGCTACAGTCTTAATAGTCTGCATTTAGAGGCAGATATGCCCCCTGCTCTCACCAGTCATGGAGGAGGGATGGATCCAGTGGATGGGCATCTGCTGGCAAATCTCCCAGATCTTGGAGTCGAGCAGGAAGTCTGGGTTAACGACGGGCTCCTCGGCAGGAACCCACACTCGGGAGTCCTCCACCTGCACATCCTCGGCCTCGTCGACCTGCCGGACGACAGCGCACACAACACAACACTCGCGGCTGCACGTTTGTTACACAAACACGTTGAAAAGCATGTCGGCTCCCGCTAAAAACACCTCGCTGTCCTGCATTTGCACTCTTCTCCCTGGAGCTGTTCCAGCCTTGTAGCTCCATCTATCACCTCTGTGTCTTCGGAGAGGAGAGCAACCTCCTGACTCCTGACACCCGCTGCCCTGCCTCGGCTCTCACCCGCCTCTAGCCCCTGGCATGCTCCTTTCTAATATACATCATTGAAATTCACAGACGCCCATGATTTGACTTTTAAATGACTTTAGAAGTGGTCTTCATTACTCCGAGAGTGGTTGCAATGTCGCGAAATGTGACAGACACAATAAAGTCTTGCCTTCTCCCTCCACCCTCCGTACTTTACTTGGCACCCAACGCCATCAGACGGCTTAATTTGTTGATACTGTAGTTCATGAGCTGTAAAGTAAACTATTATTGCTTAATGATAGGGACTGCATGTCAGTGTTGTCTAATAGAGACATATGACGGGGATTTGGTAATGCTCTCCCATAACAGTGCAGATATTTATTTTCTTCATGTATATGTAAATACACACACAAACAAACCCCTCTCCTCCCGTTCCCTTGTTAATTAGCCGCCCAGAACAGAGAAACAGTTCACTTGACAAATGTTTTTACAAGGTGATTTTCTTCCAGTCTGCAGCTTAATTGCACATTAGTTAAGCTTGATGATGTAGAATCCTGGGGCAATAGCAGGAGTGGGAATCATTTATAGCGGGTCCTGCCCCCCTCCCTCATCTCAGCCCCTGTCACTCTCACTTGAGTTACAATTTCACCCCATTTGCTGCTTTTTGTTTATCAGTAGTGGCAACTGCCCCCAGAAATCTCAGTTTAAAGGAGACGCATTTCACAAGATTCACATTTTGCCTGTTTTTGTACTTGCATTTGGATTTCTACTGCTTCTAAAAACAAAACAAGCACTTAACAAAAAGAAGAAGAAGAACAAAAACACACCAGGCACTAAAAACGTATGTTTTTTAGTGTCTGGAAAAAGACCTGTTTCTAAAACCTTCTGAATGTAACAAATCAGCAGGCACTGCCAGCCCGTCTCCTAGCAACCCCGGGGAATTCCAGCCCGTCACCTAGCAACCCCGGGGAATTCCAGCCCGTTACCTAGCAACCCCGGGGAATTCCAGCCGTTTCCTAGCAACCCAAGCTGAGTTCTACTTGACAAAGCTTGAATCCTTCCACCAGCTAATTTGAGCATTTGCTCATAGAGATACTTCAAGGGAAGATCTTTTTTTAAATTTATTTTTACATTTCGTATGTCATTGTAATTGTAAAAAAAACAACAAAAAAAACCCCGCATGATTTCAAGAGAATAAAAAGAAATAAAGGTAAAAATGGTTTAAAAACACTATTTTGGACCGCTACTGAAAAACATCAATCAAACGTAATAAATTAGTGTTTCACATAAACATGTTACATAGCCTATAATCAACTAACACCTTTAGTTAAAGTCATAAAAATTCGATAATTGTAAGAATAAAGGGTCGATGATGAGGCCACCAGAGGGTGTAATGACAGTATCTTACAGTCCGATGGGACCAATACAGTTATAATTTATGGATTATATAAACGCAATTGTTATTCTTGAAACGTTGTTTTGACCTCTCACAAGGAGTATTTTAATTAACATAAATAAACATGCTACACTTTATTGAGGTACATTTTAAACATAACCCAGAAGTATTTCTTCAGTCTGAACCTAAACGAGCCAACGGTACGTACACTTCGTCGTTCAGTGACATGACTTAGCTTGTGAACAAGTTGAGAGACGTATTAATTGGATTTAAAGAGACAGAATTGAACACAACTCATTCTTAAAGGAGCAATAGGCAGAACTGATTTAAGAATGACTTTGAACAGGTTTTGTATAGGCCATTGATCCATCCTAACCTGTTCAGGGAATCATAATAAGTCACCTTTAAGCCAATTCTGCTCTGTCAGAGGTCATGTTGGGTGCAGGAGGTAATCACCCTTTTCTTACACACTCTCCTTCACTTTTAATCACCAACCAGAACAGTAATAACTGGGAGGACTGGCGTGTGCCGCAGGGTGATGGTGGCACGACAGCAGAGGTGGTGCTCCGGCGCTGTGCTGCAGAAATTAAAATCAAACACAAACAGCACTCTCTAATTGGACCTCTTAACCACTGGAGCCAAGTGAGTCTTCACTGGGAAGTAAATGGAGGTCAGGACACGGGGCTCACAAGACTTTGACTTCACAGTTGAGAAACGACTCCAATAACTTGGAGGAGGGAGAGAGAAAGAGAGAGAGCACCCGGGGGGAAGTGGTAAAGGTCAGTATTTTAGCATGGGGCATGGATTTCTAAATGCCAGTTGACAAGCACAAAGACAACATGATTACACACGGCCAGTTTGTACACACTTTCTGAAAGGCTTTTCCATTTTCTATTGACAAATGATATATTATTAAGACACAAGCAACTTTTTATCATGTATTGGACCTTGGAAATGATGGTAATTTGTTTTGCAGCAGCCTGCTCCTGGAGCATGTATGGCCTTCGCCTACAGTGCACAACTTAATTATAAACCAGTTGTGCTGTAGTTAACAAATTTACCCTCTCCTGCCACCGTGTCCCAAGGGGGGAAAAGCCTGTCGACATGACACATTGTTTAAGCGCCGCTGTTTGCCAGAGATCAACAAAGATTTTCTCACCATACCCAAGAGCTTTCACATGCCAAACGCAGCACAGCGGAGGTTTTTTATCTGGTTAACTGGTGGTGAGTGAATTTCCCAGACAAATTCGACTAGGAAAGTGATACATGTGAAACATCTGATAGCTGTTTTTCATCGTCTGATCCACACACTGTAAAACTTTTGAGCCGCATTTAGTTGTGTCTACTGTCTTCTACTCTGTAAGACAAATACATTTAGCCAGTTGAGTTTGTGAAAGATAAACTTGTGTAAGTTGTGTTAACATTTTACAATGTTTGTCAAGAGTTGAATAAATTTGAGTTTTTAGCTTAACACCTTAAAAAACTGAAAGAAGACAAAGACTGGATTGGGAGCTATTTCCCAGAATGCTTAGCGGCATGTGAGATTGAAGTGCGTTATGTTGATCTGACTCTTGTGTTTTATTAGGGCAAATGTTTATTTTAATATGCTATAAATGTTTCTGAGCTGAATTCATTGTGATGTTTAATAAAATTATCAGATCAGAAATTTTGTTCATGCAGTTAGAAACAAGGATTTAAATTATTCTAAATAATTATTTTAACTTCTTATTGTGAGTGAAACTAATAGAGAAATGTGAGGGCAGTTTTTTCTACCATATTATGAAATAATTATTTGGTTTAAAGTACAGAATTAAGTTAAAACTCAATTCAAGATTAATGAACTTACAAACAATGATTAGACGACATGTCTCTTGTTGTTAAATTGCCTTCAAGAACTTTAAAAAAAACAAAAAAAAATGTCTTTTTGACTTAAATTGGATTTTCAAGGCAGCAGGTGGACTTTCATTTTCAAGTTAAACCAACTCAAATGTTTTACATCCATCCATCCATTTTCTTACACCCTTGTCCCTCAGTGGGATCAGGAGGTGATGGTGCCTCTCCAGCTAATGTTCCTGGTGAGAGGTGGGGTCAGGGGTCACCCTGGACAGGTCGCCAGTCTGTCAGGGCAACACAGAGACACACAACCATGCACACACACACTCATACCTAGGGACAATTTGGAGAGGTCAATTAACCTGACAGTCATGTTTTTGGACTGTGGGAGGAAACCGGAGTACCTGGAGAAAACCCACCATGCACAGGGAGAACCTGCAAACTCCATGAAGAAAGACCGGGAATCAAACCCAGAACCTTCTTGCTGCAAGGCAACAGCTCTACCAACAGGTTATTACCTATTTGCATTTTTTTTGTGCGATTACACTTTTCTTTAAAAGATGTTATTTGATACATATCTGTTAACATCTGGATGAAAAATGTTTCCCCAATTCCTTTGTTTCCATTACAAACATGCACAAATCTTTGTTGATATCCTGCTGGAAACCATTTTGCAACGGTGTTGTTTCCATTAAATAAGGAATAAAATAAGGCATCCGATATCAGCAGCTACGGATGTAAACTGTTAGATAAAATATATTCAGAATTCAGCCATGGTGCTAACGCTCAGACTCTGCTGTCTCTGTTAAGCAAATTCATTTTCATAATTTCAATATGTGACATTTTATGGTCAATGAAGTCACAGATAATGTTATACAAGCATCAAAATTGGATTCAGAATATAAAACAAAGTTTTTAAAGACTGTTTTATTAACAAGACACTGGATTTTAATACCAGCCAAAAGTGATTAAAGTGATTGAATATGAATGTTGGTTAAAATAAATTAAAATTACATTTACACCTTTTCATGGACTTTAAATAGCACATTTCAATAAAACAGCAGTTCAAAGTGTCTTATACCTTAAAAACATAAAACAGTAGCCAATTATAAACACTATATTTAGTCAAATACCATAATCAAAATCATTAAGCAAATATACACCAGATATATTTATCAAACTTCCAGTTATTAAGAATGAAAGGCAACTTTGACTTTTAATATTTTATAGTGGAGTCGCTTGGTTGCAACTTCAAATTCATGTTGTGAAGTAAGTATCTCTGTGATTAGTGGTAGTGGTAACCTGTCCGGCCATTTTATCTGGACTCCAAAGTGGGAAAACTAAAAACAAAAACCAGCCAGGGCCAGAGAAAAGTTTGGAGAAAAACTATTTTGCGTCTCCCTTGAAGCTCACCTCAAGCCTGCCTCTCTTTTTCCAACCACTTCACTTTTTTAGCCTGTTTCTCTGATCTGCAGCTTCAGAAACAGATTGCAGTAGTTTTAAACGTACCGTGTTCAGTGTGAGACAAATTACGCTGGTTTTTGAAAATCAGGCATTTTATCTACTGGTTGTAATGTAGAGAAAAAAGCCATAAGTTTGAGACTCTTTTTTCTAACCGTGTGCAGCAAACCTAATTTAAATGAGCCTGATGCAGAGAGAAGCCATATGCTTGGCGGCAAAGCATAAGGTACCAGTCTGTGTTTATGAGGGCTTTGTAACTCACATTGACAAAATCTCTTGTCTGTTATTGTTTTGCGGGACACAAGCTACAGGATCTTTGAGTGCAGAGATCCCCAAACGGCAGATCACGATCTCAATCTGGAGCCAAGTGATTAGTAATAACAGCTAATCTCTACAGATTTACTAGACTTCATAATACTTCAGCAGCAGCCGGTGGGTTTTGTGTTTCTGGAGTCAGACGGCGGAGAAGAAGAGACCTGGAGAACCAGTGTGGGTTAGAGGAGAAACGCTGCCTGGCTGCCTCCAAGCAGAAGACCCCAGAGGTGACAGGAATGTTTTTTTAGGCTGGGCAGACCCACAGCTGCTCTCTCCTCCTTTAGAGAGTTAAAAACCTTTGCTTCATATTTTCAGAGATTGCAAAGAGGATTACATTTTGCATTGGGTAGTGTTAATATAAAGTTAAACACAAATTACTTGAGGAATAATTACACCCTGTACCTGCAGAGAGTAAAAGTAGATTTCTATGGTGAAGTTATTTACCATAGAAATACTAGTAAATACTTTATTGATGACTATTATAAATGGGATGTGTGTAACTTTTATTAAAAAACACTTATTTTTACACATGTTTTAAAACTGTTGCTATGCTGTGACATAATCTGTGAAGAAAATCTCTGTTTTCTCCTAGTGCAACTAGACACAACTAATCAGAGCCAGGAGGAGGGGCTTAGTGCTGTCAATCACAGTCTTGTGTGGCGCTGCTCATTCTCCCTCTCCATCTTCCTCTTGGTCCTCTTGGCATAGGCTATTATGAATGCTGGGCTAGTTAGCATGGCACGATGGCAGCTAAATGGTTTTCCTGTAACGATAAATAGTTTCATCCTCCTTAGCACATTTAGCAGCAAGTACATGAGATTGATTGACAGCGGTAAGACCCGCCTTCAGGCTCTGATTTTTGCTTGTTTTCACTACATTTCTTTAAACGGTCATAGCAGCTCAGAGGTGGAGGAGATCAATCTTTTTTCAGATTATCTATAACAAACTGTCACAACATGGTGACAATTTTAACAAATATGTAAAGAAAAAATAATTACAACAACCTCAGCTGACCAAAGTACTTCACAACAATCACAACATCACAGGTTGATAAATAATTAAACAAAAAATAAATGAATTCAATTAAATTAAGTTTACTAAAAATAATAAAAAAAGACAAATCTAAAATAGGTAGAAAATACCAAAGAAATAACACTTAATTTCAGTTGCAGCAACTTCTCAAAAACTCTAATCAATTAAGTTTTCTACAGTTTCCTCCTCGACCCTTTAAAAAACAGTTAAGGCGAATGAGGTAATTTTCAGTCATTCTTTTCTCAAAATTGTAAAATATAGTACATATAGTACATAAACTCTTTTAAGATGGTATGACTTGACCAATAAAATGTTGTATTTCCACACACTTCTCAAAACAAAATTATAGCACAATCATTGCAAATAAATCTCAACCAAATGAAGATTAAAACTGAATCTAGATTAAATTTTGCTGTCCAGTTTTACGTTTTCTGTGATTTTGCAGCAGAAACGTCTGATTGTGCCCCAGCCGTCTCAGTCCATTCACCGACTTCATGTAGAATATTCTGAGACCATTCACACAGCGCACCGCAGGACTGTGATGTGTTTACATCCTCTGCAGTGTTTTTGTTTCTTTGCACACCGTTTTCTCTATTTGCAGCTGTTGTCTGAGTGGGAGGTTTGGGGTCGCTGGGTGAGCGCTGGCCATCCATATTAAGAAGCTGCTTAATGGACCAAGCAACATCTACTGACAACGTTAAAGACTGTGAGGGAGGGAGCTGCTGATTTCTGACTCACACTGGGGGGAACTGGGATGAAGCTCAGGGATTACTCCCTCAGACATTTCATTGAGAAGGAAAATTGAAAAGCGGAGAAGAAAAAAACCTGGCGAACAATTCGTATTTGTCACCTGGTTCCCCCTCCACATGGGCTGTATTTCCTTATCAGCGACTTGCAGTTTTTCCTACAGTTTTCTCTTTTGTTTTTCCCATCAGCTCCTAAGCCTGCTGCTGTTCCTCTGAGCCCCCTTTTTTCTTGAAAGCCTGTGGTGGGGTTAAGCTGAGAACCATTACTGCTTAGGTTTAACCCCTGTGTGCTTCAGCACTTGAGGAGGAACTTGTCGTGTTGATCCTTTACAGGGTCACATGTGGGTGGATGCTCATGGAGGACAGATTAGAGGGGGGCGCTGTGAGTGCGAGGACAGATTTGGGTCACCGTTTATTACCTAAACATGTCCTATCCCCAATACTGACTTGGTTTCAGTGCTGTAACAAAGTATTGCAGCCTTTAAATCAAAACTTTCTGGTGTTTTGAAGGAATTGATATCTGATTTTGATACAGTAAATAGTAAATATTAACAATGGGAAGTGAGAGGTAATGGTAAAAGCATATAAAGTTATCATAAATATGTGCATAAACGCTAATCATAATAAAAGGAGTAAACAGTTGAACAAGTAGCATTTGACCCGTTGCTTAGCAACGGCAATGACTCAAGGGGGCGGAGCTTTTAGCGCAGCGTCTCCTGCCGTTAATGGACCTTACCAGGGGCAGCGTTTCATTGGCTAATGCCCATTTTACGTCACAGCGCACAAACACAAGCTACAGTAGCAAACACATGCTGATGTACATTGTGGACTAGCAGACCGGCAGAAAGTTTTTGCGTCAGAACTCAAAAAAGAATGGTTCTCCGCCATCAGTGTGGAATCTGTACAGGCGATGTCAGGTATCCTGATCGTATTTGTGGAAACTAAAATTCACAGATTTTCAAAATCTGAAACGGAAACTCTTGCTTGGATCAAAGTTTGTGCACGACCGCGTTTGCAGCTCAACCGTCGTAGGATCAATAAGAACAAAGGATTGTCTGCTGGTGTAAGTATTATTGCTTTGCTTTCTTTGTGTTTAGTGAATGAAAAAAAGAAAGTAAATAATAAACACATCCATTATGAAAACCTTTTGAAGTTGGCATAATGTCTTAAGCTAGCTGAACAAATCAATATGCAGTGTGTACCGTTTCTGACATACATTACTTACTTTTCAAGTAAGATTTTATCTTACTTGAAAAGGCTTTTTACTAAACTGTAATAGTGTTAGCCACGCAAATTATGTTAGCCACCGTGTATCAGGCCTAGGCACATTCGAACATTTGCCAACAGAAATCACCCTCTAAACCATGAATGTCCGACTTACCCAGCCTTGTAAGAACAATAGGCGTCAGTGATCTTGTCCACAGCTATATTTATGCTGAGGGTCTGAGGATCTGCTGTTTTCCTCATCGACCGCTGGCATTTGGCTGTGACGTGCACAATGTTGGAGGCATCGTGGCTCAAACACCTTGATGTCGTCCAAAGAAGATGACACGAACTTGTTGGTTCCCCTGTCCATTGCTGTGGCTGATATTTTTTGAAAATCCGGCTGAAATGAATCCTTGTATGATGTCGAGGTTTGAGATGTTTTAAAATGTTTTTACTTTTAATTTTTACTTTTAATAATGTTTCTATCTTTTTCTAATCTTTTTCAAAATCTCTGTCTAATTCTGTTTTCATTGTTATTTTAAATTGTGTAAAGCACTTTGAAATGCCCTGCTGCTGAAATGTGCTATACAAATAAAATTTGATTGATCGATTGATACACTAATTGACTCACAAATAGTCTGCAGAGAGTCAGGCGAAATGAAATTACGAATAGAAACTAAGCACCGCGAGGTTTTGTTTGTGAGACATGTAGTCACGTGGGACATTTGAGGGGCGTTTCTGGGCGGAGCTTAGTAAGGTCCATCTCCTCCACATCCTGGTTATTGTATTGATGCTAGCGCTATCCTATCTATTCATAATCTCCATCTCACATTGACATTTATAGTCATTTTCAGTAAATTAACATATATTTTCCAACGAGTTTAATACATTAAAAGCACAAAAGCTGTTGATATAAATAACATTTCATGATAAAATGTTCGTTTGACAGAGGGATTCTTATTGTCTAAGCAAGTTTTTATTTAGTTTGAATCGAGTGCAACAACATAGTGAATATTTTGAATATAAGAGTTTATTTCCTCACTCAATGAGAATCAATACGGAGTCAAATTGATAAGTCAGATCAGTAATGGGATCAGTATTGACGACTTCTTATCAATTGACATAAACCATGAAGAGGAAGACAGGAAGTAGTTGGAATGTATTTTGAACGGCTTATCGCATGAGCAAACTTATTCACGTATGAATTTAATTGTGCTTTTCTATTTATTTAACCAAAATTGCAAAATTGTGATTTTTCGACAAAGTTTTGTCAACCTCAACAACCCCATGCGTCACTGCATTTGACTTCCAGTCAAAACCCACAAAAGAAATCCCCAAACAGGTGTGCATGTTAGCACAGAGTGGTGTCAAGTAGTTTCTCAAAGGCACCGCAGCACATCTGGTAGACTAACAAGCATCTTGCAGACGGGGCGCGATAAACGCTGGAAACACCATGTGGCTGGAAAGCGACACAAATGTCTCTTGTGGAATCGGTGGAGTAGGTTCAGGACTGCAATTAGATGCTACAGAAACCAAAAACAACCTGGAAATGTGACACTGCTTTCATTTAAGTTCCATTTGATACAAATCTCTTGTGCATCAGGGTTTTATAATTCTGACGTTACATTCCTCAAAATTGTTGATTTCAACTTTGCAAAAATGTGGAATATGTAAATAAAAAGAAGGTAGTTTGGATAGCATTTTATTTCAATGGATGTGCATAAAGATGACATAATGCCTGTCATAAACATGAAGGGGTCTTTGTAAATGTTCATAAATGTTGTCATGAAGTGTCATTTGGTAAATAATGACACTTTTAAAGCAAAGTTCACTTTTTTATTGCAAGTTTTAATGTAACTTTGCTTCAAACGTGCCATTATTTATAGAAAAATACAAAGTTGACTCTTTTAATTAAACTTTTAATGCAACGAGGCTTTAAAACTGTGATTATTTACTAAAGATACTTCATGAACTCCTTCATGTTTATGACGGTTTCTATGTCAGTCTTTAGCACACCCCTTCAAATAAAGCGTTACCATTGTGTATGGTTAGATTGTTCCTGAAATATAATAGATACATCTGTAATAAAAAAGTCAAGATTCGTAAGAGTTAAGGCAACCCTTGACGACATAATCAGGAATCCCTCTTGGCTCTTTGCTTTTTAAAGGAAAGGTTGCACCAGTGAGAGCAAATTACAGTAAAACGTGACTTAAATTGCCCTTTGAACCATTATTTTTATTAAACGTAAGCGTGTCCGTCAATACTGGTATGAGCCCAAGTCACTTTGCTGTCCTTTCATGCTTCACTCTGGAGCTGCGAATTGAGCCAATTAGGCTTTCCGGTACACAAAAGAAGACAGAGATGGCACGGACATATGGTGCTGCCTGGGCAATTAGTATCTGTAAACGTAGATCAGACAATTTGAAGATGAGAGGAACAAAAAACTCTGCTTTTTGGTGTAACAGCTTGTGTTCTTAAAGTTTAAAAACTAAAGCTGGACTGACAATTGGCTTTTTTTTTTAAAGATAAAGCGGTGAGTGGGGAGCGTCAGATATTTGCCAGCCACTTCTTAGCTGAAATCTGAAATGTAAATGAGAGCATGCTTGGAGTTGAGACGTTTGAGGAAAGGATTTTCTCTTTCAACGCACGGCCCACTCGCCGAATTTCACTGTGACACTGAAAAATGGGAATTTTGATTGACTGAATTTTTTCCCACTCCTTGTTCTGAAGTTCACATTCGACTTTAAGAAGCCCGATAACTAAAATGAATCACCCTAAACTTGGAGAAGGGGAGCCTTGTGAATTTTACAAAGAAAGGCATTGCTTAAAAATACAATTTTAATGGTTTACCTCTCGCACAGGCCTCTGCAGCAACCCTTCCCCCTTTAGGCTATTTGGGTAAAGCCTTTGGAGGAGATGATTAAAAATTAATGTTGGCTCGAGATTGACAGCAAGCACCATTTGATGTGAGCCACAAAGAGGCAGAGGGTTTGTGGTTAGCTTTCTGGCAGTTTCACAGACACCACAAACCCCTGCTTATTCCTCAGTGAGAGGGGAGACAGGATGAGATGGACAGAGCTCCGGTTATCTTCTGACAATATGCATGGCCGCCGCCTGCAGAACGGCGTATAGGAAGAGCGTGAAGGCGTACTGTACCGTCCTTTCCCCGTCGTCAGCCTCTGCCTCGGCCACTGTGGGTAGTTTCTTCGTTTGGGTCTTGATGTAGCACCTCTGATGTTCGGCAAACCGTATCCCAGTGATCCCCTTTTTGAAAAGGAAAGAGAAATGAAGAGGCACTCAGAAATTCAGATATATGTATCATTCATCGGGCCGTCTGTGATGTGGCTGTGCCGTAAGAAGTGGGGCGTTCGTTTTAATACACTGCTTTTTACTGACAGCCAAAGTTGTTAAAGTTAAACCTAATGAGTGAGAAGAGGTGTGTTTTGAACTCCTTCTGCTAATATAAAATTGATGGCTGCTTGGACCTTCACAACGTTCCGCTCGCTTCAAAGCTGGGATGAAGCCGAAGAAAAAAGGCGGGGGACGTTCCGGCGGGGCTGCATAATGCTCCGTGGCAGGATGCGTCGCACAGGAGAGCCAAGTGACATTGTTGAGAACGAAGTGTTTTCTACAGAGAGCGCTCCCATTGAATTAGCCAGTCATAGGTCCCTGTCACTCTCTTAATCTGCGCAGTGGAGTGTGGTGATGCTCTCTTCAGCTCTAGTGATGATCCTGCACTGCGCGGACCGCGGCGCCGTTCAGTCTGACACACACAAGGCCTCAAAAGGCTGAGAAGATCTGTTGATTTTTCCCCTCACAGCTATTCTGTGTTAATCTGAGATATTCAGCCAGACTAAGGCTTGAGAGCCTTTCTGGAGCTCATTTTAATTTTCCTCCTCTTCTCTCTCTTTCTTTCTTTTCACACAGCTTCCTGTATTAGAATAGACGGCTCGATCTACATCTGAGACTGAAGCTTTAAAATTGCATGAAGTGAAATTTGCATGAACCAGAGCACAATAATGGACGTGGTTCAATCTAAATTTAATTACAGTAACACGTAACGCTGTTTATGGCGTCTCTTATGAATCTGTTAACTTGACCATGTGGTTATAATTTCACTTTTTTGTAAATTTCTGCAGCACCGTCACTCTGGAAACTAGATAGAAGAGACGCAGAACAAAGTGATGGCTGCCATAATCTAGTGCAAGAGATTTTTATCTCTGCGGGAAAAGGGATGGGCAATAATGGTCTGGAGCAGGAGAGCATGATGTTTATGCCGGGCTTCATTGTGATGAGTCTTTGTTTAATTTGGGTCGGCTGTGTTGGTGAGAAGGAAAGAGGGCAACGCCGCGATGAGATACAATGATTACCGGGCCTGGTCAAGCAGAAAATGAAGAAAGACACATTAACACAGGGAATAGGAATGGAAAAGTGATTTCATTTTAATAGACGCTGCTGAAATATTTGCATGTCCAGGCTCCAAGTCTCTGATAACATGCTGCTGCCTGTCAAGACATCCGGCTCAGTCGCAGCTAAAGTTGTGTGAGTTTCCTGGAAAGACATCCAAACTCTAAAAGCTCTAAACTAAATTAATTTAAAAAAAATGCAGAACTCTAAAATCCAACTTGAGTAAATTTATTCAGGAGTGTAAAAATTCCTCAGTTAAGAAATGACTGTTCTAATCAAAATCACCAATTGGGTTTCCTAGAAATATTTTTATTATTCATACTTTACTTTTTCCAAGATGAGAAAACTTTGATTAATCAGTAATCCATTGTTTTTTCTTTCCTTTGGGTATTGATACAACTAAATGCAAAGTTCAGTTTCCTTTAGCCTCTGGCCGTTTGGCTGGACGAGCAGCCATTTTGTTTCTATTGCCTTTGACACACATGATGAAGAATCTACAGGACTCGTTGTTGTAGAACCAGAACAGAAAACAACAAAGTTACAATCTCCAAAACAAAAATCAGACGCCGTGTCCAAACCTTTTGTTTAATAAAAAAAAAGAAGCTTTTATTGGGTCTACCTCGGTACATGTCAATCTGTATAAATTAACATTTAACACATCAGTCAAAAGTGCATCATAAAGAGGAAAAATACGCACATAAGTGACACCAGACTGTAAGTCACAGAAAAACCCAAACTAATATGAAAAACGTTAAACTTATAGTCTGAAAAATATATTGTTTCTTGACATGGGAATCCCAAAAATTAAATGTATTCAGATAAAGGTTGAATTTTTCAGTTTGAAAACTGAAAATAAAGACAAATTTAAACAAATTCTTAACATTCGTATCTGCAATGTAAATATCCATTCTCACACTGCAAAAACACAAAATCTTACCAAGTATTTTTGTCTAATTCCTGATGTATAATATCTTATTACCATTGAAACAAGACAAATTTAACTATAAATAACTTTTCAGCAAGATACAGGAGTTTGTTTTATGTAATTTATTTGCTCACTACTTTAGACCAACATTTAACTTTATACTTTTAATATCTGAGCAAGACGTAGAGAAACTCCTGTTAGTTTACAAATCTAGAACAAACTTAAAATGTACCATCTAGTTAACAATACAGAACAAGAATCAAACATGGAGAACCAACATTTAGCAACCCGGAACCATTAGAACCAACATTTAGCAACCCAGAACCATTAGCACCAACATTTAGCAACCAAGAACCATTAGAGTCCAACATTTAGCAACCCAGAACCATTAGAACCAACATCTAGCAACCCAGAACCATTAGAATCCAACATTTAGAAACCCAGAACCATTAGAACCAACATTTAGAAACCCAGAACCATTAGAACCAACATTTAGCAACCCAGAACCATTAGAACCAACTTTTAGAAACCCAGAACCATTAGAACCAACATTTAGCAACCCAGAACCATTAGAACCAACATTTAGCAACCCAAAACCATTAGAACCAACATTTAGCAACCCAGAACCATTAGAACCAACATTTAGAAACCCAGAACCATTAGAACCAACATTTAGCAACCCAGAACCATTAGAACCAACATTTAGCAACCAAGAACCATTAGAATCCAACATTTAGAAACCCAGAACCATTAGAACCAACATTTAGAAACCCAGAACCATTAGAACCAACATTTAGAAACCCAGAACCATTAGAACCAACAAGTAGGACCTGTCTGGTATTGAACGTTATGAATGTCTAATAATAAAAAATTGGTCCTGAGTTCTATATATAGCATCTGCACTAGTCATTGTTTCACTCACGGCTTTGGTGTTGTGAAATTGTGCCCAACTGCTTTCTGGTTAGCACAGACCAACCGACACGCTGCCGCCGCAGCCTCTGTCTCTCTTCCACGACCCCACGGCTTTAAATGTATAGGTGCTGGTCCCTTGGTAACTCTAGCCGAAGCTCCCCGGATAAATGTCTAAAGCTACTTTGTTGACATAAAGAATGTCAACAAAACAGTCCGATTCCGGTCGTGAGGAGAACCTGGAGAGCGACTGGAATGGGGCGTCTGGACGATGGTCACCCTTCTCCGTTCGCGCACAGCATGTTGGTGGAGAACGTGATGCTAGATGACCTGCAGACGACCTGATTATTAGGTGGGTAGGTAGATACATAGACATGTCTATGGGTAGATCGGTCAGTCAAACTTTATTAACAAACCAGTTTTTTGACAACTATCCCAGCATGCACCACGCGCTTCTTCTACGGGTAAAATGAAGTCGGCAGCTGCTTACCGTAGTTGCTAGACCTGTTGTGGCTCAATATTGGTCCACATATTAGGCACACCGGGTTATAAGGCGCACTGTCGGCTTTTGAGGAAATTTAAGGTTTTTAGGTGCGCCTTATGGTGCGGAAAATACGGTAAACCAAATTACCTGATAAGATTTCATGTGTTTTCGGTGATATTTTACATCTAAAGTAATGAAACATATTTTCCAGGTTTCTCCACTGTTCGGGGGTTGCACTCAGCCATGGACATCCAGGGAGGATGTTGAGTTTCTGTAGGCTATCCTCCTCACCATCACCATCATCATCAGTACAGTTCCTGGCAGTCATGAATTTATTTTAAAAAATGCTCCAAAGAAATTTCAGATGGATGAATGCTGGAGGCAAGTTTTGATGGTTCCGTTTCATTTGCAGCGAGAAGAGGAGGCAGCAGAGCACAGGGCAAAAGAAAAGAGGTTAGATTTCTTTTAAATTCCCCTTTGACCAACATATTCCCACCGCTAACGGCTATCTGAGAGAAGATAAATGCATAAAGCCTACATAACCACCCTTTAGATGCAGCTTCTGCTGCACCATTTGCAAACAACGAGAGCTTTAATTTTCTGTGTTTTACAGATGAATGAAAGCTTAACCCCCCAAAAAAGAAAACAAACTAAGTCAATTACCAATAATTTTTCTTATTAAGAGTGTCCGAGCTCACCCGCTGTTTCCCGTAGCATCTGTGTTGATTTATTGCAGCTGGCTACCTCACACTTCAGGCTAGATGCCATTTGAAGGTAGGAAGCCAAAACTGATTACTGACAGCTTCTGGAGCACGAAAGGAGCCAAATATCCCCATATCTTTGCAGAGAGGTGGCAGCACTCATGTCTGAGGGTTATGTTTGATCGAAACCTGGCAGGTGGCAAATGAAAGAAAAACACGGCTCACTCTTGTTTAACATGCGCTACTGTAGTATTACCTCTGAAGAAAGAAGCTCTGCTTCACATGTACGTTTGTCCAAATGTAACTCTACTAATTCACATAATTATCTCCAAATATTGTATTCATAAGTAAAATACCCTCTGACTGTGTTTCAGCTGTTGTGTAAGTTTTAAAGCATTGGCTTCAGACCTGCTCTATTTAATATTTCAGGCCGGCGTGGTAAGTGTAACAGCATGAAAACATTTTTAGCAGCAGGTTCTCAAAACTGGTCCATCAGAGCAATCTGTTTACAGACTTTACACATTATTTGGTATTCCTCTTCGATCGCTCTGCAATGCCTCTTCGGTGCAGTTTGGTGCGATATTTTACAGTCTGGTGTATGCAGGAGAACATTTCCAACATACCAGTGCGATGATAAACTTCACACACTGGTATGTCTTGTGTTTGCTTCAAGCAGTAATGTTTTACTGTTTCAATGTGTTGTTTGACGCCATTAGCTCCGCCCTAACTCTACTGTACCGTTGTGGAATGGACCCGTTCCTGCGGGAGGGCTACAAAGTTGCTTGCTAACAATGACTAGCATTGGTTTTAGTGTGATAAATCTTAAATATACGCCTGATATGTAAAAGAAAAAGAGACATAGTTTGTCAACACTGTGACAGCTAGATAACCAGGTCAGGAAAAAGGTTTAATTAAGAAGAAAAATAGGGAGGGAGAGGGAAGTTGTCCAGTTACGCTAGCTTGACTTTGACAATCACAACATGTAGGTGTGCTGTGGAATCCGATTTGATTCGGTTCAGTTAAAAAATAATAACAGAGACCTAAACACCAATCTGACAGACTCTATAGCAGCTATTTAAATTAACTAATCAACCACCGCAGTGCTAGCTTAGCTAATAGCAGCAGTAGCTAATCTACCACAGTGAAGATAACGCAAAAATAAACATCAAGCCTAAAAACATAAAACTGTAATGGAGTGAATGTTCAGTTCTTTGTGTGGGAAATGTCTGAGTGTCTTTTGGTGCTGAATCCTGAAACATAAAGTGGTGTTGTTGTCAGTTGCTATGTTCTGCCGTAAAGGCCACATTTACAATGGAGACAACGTGACGTGCCGAACCACACCCACCAAGGACGTAGTGGAAAACAGACATAACTGCCCTGGGTTGCAGGGGAGGCTTATTGTTTGGGAATTACTATCTGCAGCTAAACTGGGAAACCTGTTTAAATTTTAAACACCTATGGGTTCCACTTGTTGCTGAAATTGTCTTGGTACTTGTGTGGCCACAGGTACAAAATCTTGTAATTTTTGTCAAAATTTGGCCACAAACACAAATATTTAACCCTAAATAACATAATAAATGTATCAGCATAAAAGGTTGATTTGGGGACTATTTACACTTTAAAGTCTTTTTAAAGGATATATCTTTGGGGAATTTGTGCTTTTGGAGCACTTTCTTCATTCTTTGTTTCCTGCTTTGTTTGATTAATGATTAATCTTAGGTGCTTTGCTTTTTTACAACAAGCACAATATTTCCTGTGATCTTTACGCCTTGAAGAAGAGAAGGACATGGTAAGCACTTCACCATGCACCTCTTCAAGCGGGGCAAACCGAGGCTAACTGTCTGTCACAAACATATTCTCTTTGTTCCAAGTTTGAATTTGAAAGCCTCTCCTATGTTTTTGCTTTAAGGAGAGAGGAAAGCCGTTCTATTTCAAGGTCAAATTTCCCAGTAGAAATACCAAAACATCTTTTAAATCATCCAGCAGGTCTCTGGCAGTCCAGGAGAGAGTTTGATTTTCCTCTCTGGCAGTCCTACAAGATGTTTTGATTTATTGGTCTACCACTTTAAAACCATTATTCATGCTGACTTCCACTGCTTAATTACATTACAAACTGAGGAAACGACCCCTGAAAACACTTTGCTGTCCTCTTACAGGCTTCTCCTGCTTTGTAAGCTTAGAGGACTTTAATTTTCATAATGCCAGGCTGCTGCTTTAAGCTGCTGATTGCTGTAACGAGGTTTGAGGAATCAGATATTAATAAAGCTTTAAATTGTCGTCACCTAACGAAGGCTAAATAACTGACCCACCTAACAAGCTAATCAAGATCCAATCTAAAAGTTATTTGGGAGCTTAAAGGTGTACAAAGTTTTCCTGGATCTTTGTTAATGAATCTACATTTTTAACTTTATATCCTTTAGGAAATATCTTGTTCTCTACTCAGTAGTTCCAGATATTTAAGGCAGCAGTGCTCAAATAAAATAGTTTTGATTTAAAGTCAATATGTGAGGGAAAAACATTACAGCTTCAGCATAAAAGGAGTTTCCCACATGACAAGGTCAAACTGGGATCACTGGTAAAGCCTAAAGGAGTAATGTTTAGTGAAAATAAAGCTACTGCCGACGTCTGGAGTGAAGTAAAGTATTAGCACACTAAATAGAGTTTGGTTGAGGGCAGAAGGTCTCTTACTCAAAAAGAAATACCAAATACAACATTTTGAGCCTTGTCAATAACCTTAAAGTGTCTTTTTTATACCTTTTTCACCATCTGCTGTAATTCTGCATTGAAGAGAAGCTTAATGGATCTAACAAACATATAGGCTACATGTATGGGCTTCGTTTCCCTGGACATGTCCACCTTTCAGGTTCTGTCCAGAGCGTCTGGAGGACTGTCAGTGGGTGACAACAGGTTTCCACTGAATACTTAAAGTGATACGTTATGTGTTTTCTGGGCACATGGTGCCATTTTATAGCACAGTCCAGTATCTCCAGCTATAGAAAATGCTATAAGTGCATAAAAGAAATTTTGTTTTCTGATTTAATGCCTTGAAATTGGGCCTCTGTCTTTCTGAATCTGCGCCTTCAGGAAGTCACCACAACATGGCTGCTCTATTGACCCTTCGCACTGAGAAGTAGCTCCCATAATGAGCTCAGCAGACGTGCACATAGGTGTTTGCTAATTGATGCTGGCTAGTCTGAAGGAGCTGAGTAGAGCTGCTTTGTGAGGCAAAAGCTTGGAAACTGAAACTCTGAGGAGGAGCTTCGTCCTCGGAGGCGGAGCTAGGTCCACCCAGGCGTTTTGCACCGCTTAATGGTTGCCATGGAGACTAAAGGATTCATCAAACAAACATGAAAGAGTCAAAAGAGTCAAGGCAACACTGTAGGTGTGTTTTTGAAGAGGGATTACCATTATAGCATGAAGTAAAACTCAAAAAAGTTGATTTTACATACAGTAATACTGTCCCTTTAATAATAAAGATACAGGATGGAGTGAAATGAGAAAATTGGCTCAACAGCTCTAGAAAGGAAAGTTCATGCTGTGGTTTGGCAGTCCTTCCTTCAATAATTATTAATAAGACTGATCTATTCTTTGAGCTGCTTCACTCCTGTTCCTAATCCTGTTTATTCCTTATTTATGTTGTTTTTCCTCGGTTGTAATTTGTGAATTTCCAGGCCTATAAACTGTTTCCTTCTTTTTGTCCGCCCTTCCTGCTGCAATTAAGTCACACAATAAAAAAAAAAAAACACTAACATGATGGTAGAAACGTCATAAAGGATTATCATTAGGTGCTTCTGATATATTTCTAACACCATAAAAAATGTTGAGGTAAATGCAGACAGATGAACCATTTCACAGATTAAAAAAACTTCGTATTGATTGCAGCCATACATTGTGTCAGGTTGTCTTCTTTCCCCAGCTAGGGCAAACATAATGCTCTACAGCCCCAAGAGGAATAACAGTTTCATTTTCAACTTTTCTCAACAGCTCCCAGGTTTGATTGAGTTCATGTTTGAAGGTGCTTTATAACAACCAAGGATATTCACCTTTTCTTATCCTAAAAAAAAAATCAATTCTAACATAATTGCTCAAGCACAAACTACTTGCAAACTATTGTGGGTTTTGTTAGTTCCTCTCTTCCAATGAGGCCTGAATCATTGTGTTCAGTCAGTTGTTGCTTTTATTCTTTCACGGCGGCGCGCCGGATCAAACAAACCTCTTCAGGGACGTGCTTCACCCACAGGAAGCGGGACAACAGCGAGCAGATGTGTTTATGCATGTTTCCGATTTATTCGCACAGACGTACATTCACTGCTCTTATTGGTGTGGAAGAATGAGACTTCAGAGGTTAACGCCGTCCTTCGCTGTGCTGGTTTCCATCATCGATTCATTTTCCACTCACAAAGACCATTGTAACAGAAACAATACCCGCTCAGTGTGGGGGTTTTTTTGCTCGGGATGAAGTGCAACCTGTAACTTTCAGCCTTGCAACCCCAACATTTCACAGTAAATAATGGAGTGAGAGTAAGAGCATTCATTACCCAGTCAAGCTGCGCGCTCCTTTCTCCCAGATGCAGAATGTGTAACATCCTGCACACTCGAGCAGGATTTGAGAATGAAAGGTAAGTTAATGAGCTTTACTGCAGACAAAATAGCAGCTCCAGAAAGTGTGAGAAATGCATAAAGAAAGGCTGCTTAATGGTGTTTGTTTTTGCACTGTAAAGAAGCTGCTGTATAGAATTAGTGGGAAGAAGGCACTTCTTGGTTTTTTTTTTAGCAAGACTGATTGTTTTTTTCTAGGTTGCTGAATGCACATAAATCTCAACATCTGCTGCTGCTTTAGCATCATTTACTGATGTGTGTGAACATTATTTACAAAGGCTCATTAAAGCTGCAGAATGTATAAAACATATACATAAAAAATACGTTTTTTACATGTTTGTTAAAACTGTCACCATGTTTGTTAGGAGATGAAAAGATCGATCTTCATCTCCTTCCTGAAATACATCTGAAGAACTGAACCTCTGCCGACCAAAATCAGCCAATCAGAGCCAGGAGGAGGGTCTTAGCGCTGTTAATCATCCTCATGTACTCGCTGTTTAATGTGCTAATGTCGGAGACATAACTTGACAGGAACCGTTTCCCTTGTCTGTCTGTTTAGTTTACAACTTTAATAAACTGTGGAGTACTTAATACTTTAGACCAAAATTTAGCTTTATACTTTTAATATCAGCACAAGACCTGAAGAAACTCCTTTTAGTTTACAAATATCGAACAAACTTATAAAGTACCATCTACTTAACAAACCAGGACAATAATCAAACATCTAGTTTTATCAGAACGAGAATCCAGTGAAAACCTACTCGTTTATATGGACTACTTATTCTTATTAAACACGGGGAACCTAAATTTTAGTTTTGTACTTTTCCCTATTTGTGTTTCTCTTGGTCATACAAAGCACTTTGAATTGCCTTGTTGCTGAAAATGTGCTATATGAATAAAATTACCTTACCTTTATCAGCAGTGGCCATGCTATATGTATATATGTAAGTTACATACTGCAGCTTTAATTTTCTTTTCCACTTTCTATTTCTGTTCTTTGTCAAACATTTTTTTCCCACTGAAAGGATCAAAATCTGAGACATGACTGGAGGGAAATGAGAGGAGCCGTATTTCAGCTCTGAGCCGATCGCCGTGTGAACAGCACGACCGTTTTTCTCTTCTGAAGAGAAGATATGATTGTGTTGTCGACTTTGCATCAAAGAAGGGTCAGCTCGATATGGACTTGTTTAACCTTTTTACTTACATTCTTAAAGTCGTGCACCTCCACGACCTCCTTACTGCCGTTCCCCATTCTGAAGATCTCAGTGAGGTCAGCTGGGTCAATCTCCATCACACTGTTCGTCTCTACGCCGTCCACCACGGCTTTGTACTCGTGGTCATACACCTGCAATGATATGAACGACCAGAAAACTCTTACAATAGCTCAGATCGTTAAAGAGATGGTGAAATTCAGCGTGTTTAAGGGATGCAGCTACAATGTCAGTCAAAAATGCTTTGGGCTTTAGCAGCACAGCGCCTCAGATCTTTAATTCAAACAGATTTTACCGGCAGCTGTTCTCCAAATGGAAAAAATATCTTAATGAGCATTAAATAATATTCTATGCCAAAAAAAAGGCAGGGACAGAAAAATTGTGAACTAGCATCATCACATCTACAGAAAAGCAAAGGATAACAGCTGGAATGTGATAAATATAACATTTACTCATATTAAATAGAGAAGCTGGTCAAAAATTATTAAACTCATTTTTATTTTGAGCAAATATTAAGATATATGTAAATATTCTTAAGAGGCGCTTGTGCCAGAATATATCGATAAAACCCTTAAACTATTAAATTAACTTCTTACAATAAGTGCTTTTTATAATTAAATAATATTGAACATTTCTTCACTTTGGTTAATCAAATCATAGATTTCGTGGTGCTAAATTATTTTGACTATTTGTGCTAATGTATAATGAAGAATGTGACTTTTTGTTACTAGCCTCATCAGTCACAAACTATAACTTAATACAAAGTAAGACTGAGACAGCAGAGCTGTAAAAGTAAGAAATGCTGCTAACTACAGGTGGAGTTGACCAATTTAGCAAAAACCCCCCCCAGAAAATTGCAATAAACTCCCACGTAAATATGCACTAGTGCAAAGAAAATGCATGGATCTGTTGGTTTTGAGTGAATATCTGCTAAAACTGGAGGAACTGATTGATGTAATTTGGCGTCTAGAGTCTAAAGGGACTCATAAAAAGCCATGGCGTACCATATTTGGCCCCCGGGCCCTGAGTTTGACACACATGGTGCAAACAGTTGCTAAGTCGTTGTTGAGAAGCTATTTAGATGTTGAAATAAAGCAGTTTTAATCACTTTGCTGATGAATGGGTCCAAAGCAACGCCTCTTCTGGTTTCCATCTACTTCAGTGTTTAACAAACTTGTTCTCTGACCGCCTCACCTGAAACCGCTCCTGCAATAACATCTTAACATATACAACCAGAAACTAAAGTATCATTGTCTTAACTCATCGACTTTGTTCCTCCGAATGTGAAGGGTGGCGTTCTTTTATAAATGTGACTGGCCACAATAAAACCATGAACAAGCCAACTGGGGTGAATTGAGTCATTTACAGATTCTGGAAGAATGGATTCTAATTTCTCCAAAGACAGAAAATACATGAAAATCAAAAATGTTCTTCACTATAAGACTTGCATGAATTAGTGACGTTTTAGAGCTGTCTGTACTGTAGAAACACAATAAAAGAAAAATAGACTTGCGTCGTGCTGGAATAAACAAATATTTTCTTTCAGCCAATAGATAGGCCAACATTAATTTTATTTTAGGTGTTAAGATGCAGTTAGTCAGCGCGGGGCGCAGCTCTGCTCACCACCTCCAGCTCAGAGTGCGACGTTACTGTTAGCTTACCAACAGATTGTGTTTAAAATAATGACAATGGATAAATGGCTTAAGAACGAACGTTTAAATGCGGTACCTGGCAGACCACTAGGGGCCGGCCGCGGACCACCAGTGGCTCGGGAACCATAGTTTGAGAAAGACTGCTCTACTTGATAAAAAATAAAAATAATTGTGAGCAGTTTTAACTATTAGAGCTTGGTGATTTCTTTTAAAGCCTCACAATGTTATCTGAAATACAGCAGCAGGAGGGTGACAAAAAAATATCCCGATAAAATAATATTGATGCAGAGGAGGAGTTTAAATTGCTTTTAAAAGGTAAAACTATATGGATAACATTGACTTGTTGAAGTAAAATATTTGCGTTTGCAAACTAAAAGGTCAAATATGAAGATGCACTTCTGGAACTTTGCCTCCAGAAATCAAAATAAAGACGTTTTAAATCGCCGGTACAGTTGAGGTTTTCTCTCCAGTGTGTTGCCTTTAAGCAATGTTGTTTATCACAACTGCTCGCTTATGTACTGTTCTCGGACACGCATGGACAGCACTTAAAATTCCCTGTCTGAAAAAATGATTCATGCCCACCAGCTGAAAATATGCTATTAATATTTATGTGAGGGTTGTGTTATGATGAGAAATATATTGCTGGGTTCATCTTCATCTGTCTCAGTGGCAAATCAGAGCCTCGCCAATGAGACACATGATTAATGGACACACTCGTACGGGGAGTCCATCAGGATTTATATCCCCCATCAGAACCATCTCAATGTCCTCTAACGCTCTAATGCAAAATTAGCTTTCAGTCTTCACTCCTCCTCTTGTTCCGTATTTAGCGTGTTTTGTGTTGGCTAGCTTGTACACGGCTATAGGACATGTAGATGTTCCACATTACAGACAATGATCACTTCTCTCTCTTCTGTGGGGGAGAAAGCAGTGATTCCTAATGTTATTAGCCAATAAATTTCTGTTAAAACGGGTCGCAGAGCTCTGAAAGTAACCTAAAATTATCAGGAGAAGGGAAATTAAGATGGGCTTGAAATTTAAGTGTCAATTGAGTAGTGATAGATAAAATTGGGGCTATTAAACCTCCTGGCTGTGTGGTGCATTAAAGTCCTATTTGGGAATTTCTTTTGTATTAACATAAAGGTCGGAGAGAGGGAATAGATTTTGGAGGCTTATTGATTTATACTAAAACGGTGAATTACATTTTCAGCAGGCTATCTCGTCTGATGAAAATCCAGCAGTGAGAATCTCCCCACCACATCGGGCTGAAATAGATAATAATGTATTACAACAGTTTGACTTAAACTGGTTCAATAGCTAAAGCTGCTGCTGTGCACAGTAATTGGCATTCTGAAAATAGAAATGAATAGCCTTTGAAAGGCCTCTTTTAATACTTATACTCAAGTACATAGAAGAACCTTCAGTGCAATTTATGCCACAATGCATAGAAAGAAGCCTTTTCAGCACAATGTAGTCCTTTACCTTTGTGTACTGAGGATGATCTGTTTGGGCAGTTTATGAATAGCTTTTTGTGCACGTTTCAATATCTTTGTCAACAAATCTCGATTTAGAGGAGAAAATATTGATAAGATTCAAAGAAACTCAGTCTCAGTTTATTACCTTCACATAATAAAAACATTCAAACATCCGACATCTGTCTACATTTCCTCTAAAGTTTGTGTATTTTTACTTGATGTCTGCGAGCCCTTGAAACTATTCTTATTCTGGTAATTACATTTACGTTCCCCCTTGAATCTAAATTAGCTGCTGCTGCTAACTTAACATTTACACTCACTCGTGAAAATGGCTGCCAACAGATGCGCAATTATACAACTGGACAGCAGAAGTGGCGCCTCCTGCACAACCAACAAGAATAGAGCAAGTCGTTTCTGGATGGTGAGTCAATGACAAAACACTTATCTTTTCAGCAGCCATTATACAGCGCATAAAACCAGCTGAACAAACATGCTAGAGTTCATCTTTGGTTGCTAGGTGATGGGGAGAATTCTGCTGGGGTTGCTAGGTAACGGTGCAGAGCACAGCAGATTGTGATTTAACAATTTGGAGGACTTTGAAACGGCTCATTTCCAGACATCAAAATATAAACTTCTTGCCAAAGAAATGGCTGGGTGTTTTTTTTTTTTAAACTTTTCGTAGAAGCAGTTGAAACCCAAATGGAAGCATAAAAGTGTGAAGATGTGAACTTAGCACCAAAAAATCCCCTTTAAAGCACATATCAAATATATATTACTATCGTAGTGAAGCTGTAAAGGCAACTGATTGCTCACCTGAAACTGAAGAAGAATGGGGAAACAACTTTATCACTCTAACCGAGAGCAAGAAACAGACTTAGAGCGCACACATCCCCAAATTGCACATTTGCAGAGAATCAAGAAGCTGATTCATCAGGTTATATTTTTAAATTAAAAGTGAATTTACAAAATTCTAAAAGTCCAGCCCTGCCACCATCCTCTATGATGAAGAGAGGGGATAGTCTGTAAAAACATTTTAGTGTGATTATAATAGTACTGAACAGCCAGAACTGACAGCAGTATGAACAGTGAGAGGTGATGGTGGCGCAGCACCAAACATGTCTGGCATCAACAAATCAGCAGAGAAATGCTGAGAATCTCATTCTACACCTGATTGAATATGATTGCATATTACTTTCTGCTAGTCAGCTGTGAATGAGACAGTGATTGTGACAAATGAATAGACCAGATGATGCAAATAAATTAATGCAGATGCTACTGCTGTGCCCCGCTCAAATTAGCGCTTTGCTCCACTTTCCTGAATCGGCCACATTTCACAGGTTTCCTCACCTTGGCGGCAGCAGAAACTAACGTCTTTAGATATGCTCTGGAAAACACGCAGATTTAGATGAAATAGAACCTGTTGAAGAGCCCAAGCTTGAGGTAGAATCTATAAAACAGATCTACATACACAGGAGCAGCGATTTATCAAGTTGTTTCAGATTTCTGACACTTAAATCACAACATTTTGTTTTTATATGTTGCAGTATTTGATTTCTTTTTAGTTTCCATCAATGTTTTAAGTAAAGTTCACTTATTGTGCAGATTTGGTCACAGAGGGAGAAGCGGAGTGGCCATCGAGGTGGCCTGACTTCAGCTCTGGTGGTGACTGTAAAGGTCTGTGGCAGCAGGATAAACCCAATAACTGATAATTATTTTAATGAACTGGATGTCTTTGCCCATGAGGAGTGTGCAGAGATTCCTCAGGAACGCTGCCAAACGCTGCCGCCTGGCTATGAATCACTTTAGCAGCAGGTCAGGGCAGCAAAAGGCGCTCTACTAAGGAGTAAAGATGCTTATCATAATGTGGAGTCATTAAAAAGAACATTTTACATTCAATTTAAAGAAACCTGTGTGATATTAGTGACTGTTTTATTTGTTTACTGGAAGCAGTAACACATACTAACCTGCAGTAGAGTTGAAT
Organism: Poecilia picta; assembly: GCA_033032245.1. Classification (NCBI taxonomy): domain Eukaryota; kingdom Metazoa; phylum Chordata; class Actinopteri; order Cyprinodontiformes; family Poeciliidae; genus Poecilia; species Poecilia picta. The sequence continues at coordinate 9,632,203 of CM065362.1, forward strand.
AAGTTTAAGTGCATAAATAACCTTAATGGATGATAGAGTGACAGATCTGCATGTATCAGGAGGTTTGTTTAAAGATCACAATGTGCCACAAAGGTCGGCATTTGTATCGTTTATCAATTATCGTGATAAATTACTTATCATCCTAAGAGTTTTTGATTAATCAGTGTCACAATTAATTACAGGTAAGGATGTTTCAAAAACCCCCAGGTTGATAATTTTACAACTTTTTCTCCAGTTTGTTCAATGAAAGCATCAATAAATACCAATAAATCTGAAAATACAATTTTCATGATAATAAAATCACTTTTTTATGCGACTGGATTCCTAAAAAGCATATTACCACCAGGAATGTTTTTCAAAAGCATTACTTATACTTATTTGGCACCCGGTCACAGTCATATAGTTATCTAAAAAAGATGCAATGAATAATTCTCATCATCGCCTTTATTGTTATCATAATAGTATCGCAAAATGTTGTGATAAAAATTTAATGTTCAGTAATGTATAATATCAACAAATGTAAAAAAGCTCAGTTCAGTGATGACATATTTAATCACTATGAAGATATTCCGGCACATATGATGGTGTGTATGTCTCCATTCGTAGCCATTAAACATGTTTTTTCTGAGCTTGTAGCTATAAAGCAGGAAATAAATGCCTGGAACGCAGTTCCTGAAGAGTTGCAGTCCTCCCTCTACATAAATATTATTTTCTATCATTAAAAGCTTCCAGTAAAAATTTCATTCTCAGAGAGCATCTTCTCCTCCCTCCCAGCCTCACTTTCTGTAAGTCATGTTGAGAATAAACTGCCTTCTTTGATACATCTGACCATTCTTTGAAACGTTCGCAGCCCACCGAAAATCACAGCCTGCGATTTCTGGAATTTGACATTTGCGAATTCAAACGAGTTTCCTTTTTACATGTGAAGTTTCTCACTGCCGCTGTAAGCAACAGCCTCTCATCTCAAGTTCAGTGTCAACTCCCAAACGTCTCTCCAGCTTTGCAACTTCTAAGAGCATGCTGAAGTGCAAAAACAAATCTCAGGGATGGTTTATAAGAAACACCGGGAAGACAACAATGCAGCGGTGTGCTTGGACGGACAAAACTGAGAGATGTACTTGAACACTTCAAAGTTACTGCGCTAAAGTGGAAGAAACAATAGATGCAAAAGGATTATTTCTAATAAAACTACACATGATTCATTTAAAAACCTTCCTGTAAGGGTTTCTGATAGCCCTGAAGAACCGCTTGCATCATAAGACACCTCCGACTTTTTCAGAGTGCAAGATAAAGAATTCAGATCTACACCAGAAAGAAAAAAAAAACATTCAGGCTCTGGAGCAAGAAGCCTTCGCAGACAATGCCTTGTTTATTTCCTCCGCTCAAGGTTTCCATCTGAAGTGGTTCTTAACAACCCCCACCTAGAAGGTTTCAAGCTTAGCCTCTCAGGGAAAGGGAGCGAATGAGTAGCGGCAGGCGCAGCCGGTCCTGCAGGCTGTTTGTGCGAATGGGTTGTGGTGTGGCACCTGAGGACATTCAGCAAAGGTCACGTAGATGTTGTTACAGGTGAGTGGCTCGCAGTAGGCTGTGTGTGTGTGTGTGTGTGTGTGTGTGTGTGTGTGTGTGTGTGGAGGAGGCAGTCGTGGGAATGGGAGAGATGAGCTGATGACAATATGTCCTCTTAGTTGTCCTTGAGGGTTGGAAGAAAAAGGCTCCAGTCAGGCGCAACCGGATGCCTGTCACTCATGGCGGGGTGGTAATGGCCGTGGAGGCTGTCGAGGGGCTGGAAGGGTGAGGATGAGGGGGTGAGAGACGGCGTGGGGGCTGCACATGGCCTCCCGGGAGCCATCGGCAGCGCCGTGATAGATCGAGGCGGGCAGCGGCTATGGCAGTATAACCACGCAACTTTGTGTCCTTTTGGTTTTAGTGCTTCCCAAGTCTCCGCTGGTTTGAAATTAGCAGCACATGCAGAACCCTAAAGGTATTATTCTATGTTTTCCAGCCACACAGTGCCATTTTATAGCATAATAAACTAAGTTCAGTTGTTATAAAAATGCTATTTATTAGAGCTGTAGTGATACAATAATCTCACGATACGATACACGACATTCTGCGATATATATCGCGATATTCAGCAAACGATACAATTCAATACACTTTTGCGATTTTCTGAAAGATTTTAGAGGGACAGAGTGATTTTGGTGACATTTTGTGACTGTTATAAAGTTGGGTTGAATTAATTTAACTGAAAACTGATTAAAAGCTCCAACTACACAATACCTGGTTCTGGTTGGACACAGACTTAAAGTGGACAGCTGGACAAAATGAATCAAAGAAGTGCAGAGAAAACATGTTTCTTTTAATTGAAACAGTACAAACTGTAGCTGACATGCATTAGTAAAGTAAATAAAATGCACCAAGTTCCTGCTCTGAATAGTTTGATACCTTTTTAACATCTGAAGGAATCACTTAGCCTGATGACCTAATCACTCTCCCGACAAACAAGCAGTGAGTGATCAAGGTGACAGTTGGATGTTACGATACTTGCAGATGAATATCGATTTTTTTCTAGGAAAGAAAATATCGATATATATTGCGATATCGATATTATTATACAGCCCTACTATTTATATCAAATATGGCTCAAAAGAAATTTTACTTTGAAATTTGATGGCTTAAAATTGAGCTTTTGTCTCTTTAAATACTCCTGCTTTTTCTGAAACTACCAAAGACTCCACTGTTAACCCTTTAACAAAGTTATTTTTTTTAAACGGCGTTGCACTGAGAACTTGGATAATGAGCTCAGCACATCTGCAGTTCCACCAGGCATTTGCTAATTGCTGCTGCCGCTAGTCTGAAGGAGCTGAGCGGCGCGAGTCTCATGAAAAGGCTCCTCTGTGTGGCAGAAGCCCAAAGTTTGAAAACTGCAGCTCAAAGGAAGAGCTGTGTCCTTGAAGGCGGAGCTAGGTCCAACCACGTGTTTCGCACAGCTGAATGGTTGCCATGGAGATTAAAGGATTTCTCAAGTATGCATGAAAGAGTCAAAGCAACAATCCAGGTTTTTTACTGACGAGGGAATAACATCATAAGATGATATAAAGATAAAAAAACAAACTGATTTTACATAATAATCCCTTTAACGACTGACAGAAAATTAGAAAGTCAGGTCAATATTCAGAAAACAATGCAGTTTAATTTAAAATATAATATTGATAGGGCCAGATAATAAATCAATAACAACATATATTGTGATAAACTCATGATCACTCGCACCAATATATATCTGTATCTATATCTATATACATAGATATAGATATATATATGTAGAAACAGTGAACTCAAGATTTGATTTATGCTTGAACTCAATAAAATAAACAGATTATCAAGTCTTAATTTAATCTGATATGTCATCTATGTAAATCTGATATTTTTTAAGGCGTTTATAAAGAAAGTTTTAATGCAACAGAAATTTTCTTTCACTCTCCTTGTCCTCATAAGTGACTTTCCTGAACGCCTTTCTTTGAAGTGTTTCAGACTTTCTCTCTTTTTTTAGATAAGGTCAGAGAGCAAATATCTTCTTTGAAACTCTTAAGCCATTAATGGTCTCTTTAACCTTGTCTAAGATGTGCTTTTACAGTTTATTTCTGATTCAGACAAAACTATATGTTCAGCACTTTTTCTCTCTAATGCTAATAGACAGCTCAGCCAAATAAGAACTAAGGATGTTTCACTTGGTGTGAAGAGCAACCTGGAAGCTATTTCAACATCTCTTTAGTATTTTTTCTCAAGGTTTGAAGAATCAGAGAAATGATCACCTCTAAATGTCAGTCAGGTATTTTTAACCTCCCTTAAAAGTCCTAATGAGTCAATTAAAGCCCAGAAACCAGCAGAGCCATGACACTTTCTGTGTTTCACTATTTTGGAGTTCATTAAAAAGCAACACCCCATTAACATTAAAAAAAAGGCCAAATTTTTAATGTGTGTTTACTTCTCGAGCTGTAATACCTCATTTTATTTCAAATAGCACAAACAGTTTCTTTAATAAGGCTAACCTTTCAAATAAGGATGAAACACACATGTTCCTTCTATCATGTTTACATATATTCTGTGTTGGGAGATAATAAGCTCTTCTGAAGATCAGAAAAGGTACATTAATCCTCTCCTTTGTGCTAAAAAAGAGCTTCATCTTGTTATCAACGACACTAACTCTCCCAGTCGAGCCTTTAAATGAAACACTTATCCAGGTTTGAAGCAGCAGCCATTCTTAAGGAAAGTACTGAATGCCACTCTCAATAAGCTGCAGATAGCCGTGCAGCCTGAGCGCTGAGTCACTCTGACTTCTCTTTGCTGCAGTACAGTCGTTTATGTAACGTCAGCCAGGTGAGTATTTGTTTACTGCACCTTTTGCTGCTTTTATCTGTGTCTGACTGTCCAGAGTTTCCATCTAAGAAGTGATACTGTTGCAATATGTTGCAGGAAAAAAAATCCAGACATGCTGCGGCTCGAGCAATAATCATAAATGATTTAAATTATTTTTCTTACTGCAAAACGTAAAACGTAAGAAGTGGAAAGAGTCTGATGATCACCTCAGCCGAGCAAACTTTATTTCTCTCAAGTTGTAATTTCAGAAACCTCAAACTAGAATGCTTTGAATCTACAGAGCTCATTTCTTACGCAGATACCTATAGAGTGACTATATTACACTGCAAAAACAAAAGTATTTTTGGTGTGGTTTCTAGTGCAATGTTTTGCATGCTTGGAGTAAGACAAAACTAACTTACAGGCAACTTTTCATCAAGTTATTGGAGCTTGGTTAAACTCGATAATTCCTCAATAATGATGAAAAAGTTGTTCCACTGGCAGATTATTTCATTTATCACATGAGAAGAATTTCCTGTAATCAGTGAAATAATCTGCCTGTAGCACTAATACTTTCATCAATATAGGAAACTATTTACCTAAAACAAATTCTTATACAGCGCTGGAAAAGTTTTTTAACCTATAAACTACTGACATCATGTCTCTGAGATTCCAAGTAAGCATTTAGTATTTATTTTCAGAAAATGAGAAATGGTCAAAATAAAAACGATAAGGGAGAAAAAGAAATCAATATTTGATGGAGCCAGGAGTTTTCAATGGGATTCACAGCAGTGGGCTCTTCATTTTTTTCCACAGATGTATCTTGCTGAATAGTTACATTTAAGTTATTTTGTCTTATTTCAAATGTAGTAATATATTTGCACTAGAAACCAGACAAAAATACTTCATAGGATTTGGTGTTTTTGCAGCGAAACACACTACCAACTATTTTGCATTTTCTCACATTACGATTAACTTTTGTTCATGTCATTGGGATTTTATGTGGCAGGCCAGCACAAAAAGCTGCACGGTTAGGAAGAGGATGAAATATGTTGCATAGTTTCTTGTTTTAGTTGTGCACTTAAATATAAAATGTGCAAGAAGAAAACTGGTTTGATGACATGCTAAAGTGTCGGGAAGAGTAGGAGCTTCTTAAAGAGACCAATTTCAAGGCGTCAAATTTCTTTCAAGTCATGTTTGATATATAAAATACAATAAAATAAAATTGTGCTATGTGCCTGGAAAATACATAATACTGCCTGCTAGTTTATTACATTAAAGGCCAATAAAACGTGTTGACATTCATGTTTGTAATGTGACAAATAATTTTTATTTTTTAAAGAATTTCACTTCTTTTCAAGGGTAAAAATGTAACATCATTGTCACATAGTGAAAAAATTCCCTCCAGAATACTAACAAACACACACCAGAGTTTACCCTGGACGGAAAAATATTACAAATATTAAAGCAAATGCAGGAGAATTTGCTGCAGCAGAACACATTTGGCTGTGATAAAAGTGGAGACGGGCTCCAATGGAAATATTACTTGAAAATGAGGATCCACAAAGGACATAATTACAGCTGGCAGAGCGCCCCCACCCAGAAACAGCAGGGCAGATGGCCTTCTCACACGTGAACACAATGCTTCTTGATACCATGTGTTGTGCATATTTATGCATGTGTTTTCCATAGTTAGGTGATTTTTTAAAATCAAATATGAAACAGAGAGAGGAGGGCGCAGACATTTGATTGTTTGTTGTCTTGCGGCCGCAGGGATTTCGCTTGTGGACACTGATTACCAAGCCTGTCAAGTCTCAAGGTCTGGTGAATATGGATAAATGAAGTAGGAATGCTCTGCAGCTGCCGTACGCATGCAGGCTGGTTTTTAGGGATGCCTGCTGAACACGAGCAGCGGCGTCTGGACGGACGCCAGCTCGGGAAAATTCAATTTAGAAAATACTGGTCAGTCACTAATGCGTCATCAACTTAGTCAGAACAGGGTAAAATGAGCCCACTGGCAGAGCATGACATTAATCTCACTGAAGTCAGCCTGACAGAACATTACAGTACGCTGCTACATGTTGCAAACTGAAGTAATGCAATACGAGCTTGTACAGCAGCATTTTATCACCACTCAATCTTGTGTGTGTTTTCCTTTCTGTTTCAGAGTCTCATCAGGATGTTCAGCTGAAACCAGAGATTTTACACACGCTGAATAAAAATAAAATCATTTATTTTTTCACTGTCTGATTTGAATTCAGACTAAACTGTAGTTTGTTTTCAGCAGAGGCCAGTTGGGATTAACAAAGTTGTCTTTATTTATTAAATGCCAGAATAATGAGAACAAGAATTAGAAGTTTGAATTTCCTCTTTATTACCTTTTAAACTATGTAACTTCTTTCATCGTTGGCTACAATTTTGGCCAATTCCTCTGAACAGAACTGGTAAAACAGTTATTTTATTAGTTTGTCTGGCCTTTACACACACCGTTTTTGGACAACTAAATTTGTCCAAAAGTGTAATTTTTTCTCACTAAGTCAATATGTAATTAATGAGAAATTAAAAGATTAATTGTCTAAGTTTTAACATCATTCCTGATGTCTTGAGATGTTGCCTGAGTGCCGTTTAATCACGATGCCATCTACTTCATTAAGTTCCCCTCTCTCTCCTGTGGATTAACCTCCACAGCATGATGCTTCCACCCCCGTACTTCACAGTTGTAATTGCATTCTTACATTTGAAAGCTTCTTTTTTTCCCTCCAAATTGATTGTGATGGCCAAACACTTCAGCTTTAGTTTCATCAGACCACTGGGTGGCTTTAATAAGAGTGAGGTCTTTGAATTGATTTCCAAACTGCAGTCTGTGTTTTTATTTATTTATTGTTGCTTTTGGGGTAATGACTTCTTCCTTACTGAGCCGCCTTTCAGTTTTAGCCCCTTGACTGACTGTGGTTATGACGCTCTGCTACCAGCTTTGGCCAGAATCCTCTTTTTATTCTGGGCTATATTCACACACTTTATACTGAAACAGGTTCATCTCAGTGGCACAGAACCCGTTTCCTCCCTGAACTGCATGAAGCCTTTTATCCTGGAGCAGAAGCAAGTGACACTTTCAGACATCTGGAAATAATACCAAAAGATTAACCAGAATTGTGGCAATCCACAAGTGTTTCCTGATGGCTTGTCTGATTTTCTTTGATTTTCCCATAATGCCTTAGAATAGCTTAGTGTAGAGGACACAGATTGACAAAAGAAGTGGTTTTGAGTTGTTATTTTTCCCTTTGCTGTGGCGCACTGCACTAAATTAATAATACCATTATCTCCAGGTTTTATTTAGATAACCGAGTTTCACAGATGGCATGTAAATGAATCTGTCTTTTTGCCCTCCATGAGTTAATCATAACAAGGGACAAATAAAATATCTACTGAAAAACATGTAGAGCATATGCTTGAAGACACAAAACAAATAGAAACTCTTGGCTTTTTCTATTCATGTAATTATATTTGTTCAGTAGTGTTCCCTGTGACAGTCCTGAGGTGACCAGCTGTGCAGGTGGACTTGTCCAATTAGTGCTGCTGTTTATCACAACCAGAGGAACAAAGTCCCTCATTCTTCAGCTCCATTTGAGCTACACGACACTGACATGGTTGTTTACTCGAAAAAAGTGGAAAACTCAAATAATTATGTAATATTTTGTGGATTTTCTTCAATCAATCAATAAAATCAATAAACCAATGGTTCACCTGCAGGTCTAAAAATCCCCCCTGTTACGGTCAGTGGCCAGGTATCTTTTCTTTTCTGTATATCTGCAGCTTCTAATCAAGTTGACTCCACTTGGAAGTGGATGCAGCCCTGTCTTCCTGTGCGACTCCCTGAGGCCTACAGCAATTGGCTCACCAATTGCCAGCTCTGCCAATCCCTGAAGAGGCCTCCCTTTTAAAATCCCAGACTTCCTGGAGGAAGGCACAGCTGTTTCTTTGTTCAGACAGCTTGCCACTTTGTTGGGTGTTTGTTTTGACTGCTGTAAACTTGCTTTGTTAGCTCTGGTAGCTTTTGTTAGCTTTAGTTAGCTCTGACAGCTTTTGTTAGCTCTGACAGCTTTTGTTAGCTTTGATAGCTTGTGTAACTCGCTTTGCCCCTGTGGGGGATCTTTGTGTCTCTACTAGAGATTTGTAGTTTGTTTTTGTTTATCCTGACTTGAAGTCCATTTTTGTTTGGTTAAGATCTTTGGTTTACAATTCTGTTTTGTGGATTTTGTTTTATTTAGTACATTTTTGTTGTAAGTCCCTACATTTTGATTATTATTAATTTTTACCTTTTTGTTTTTGTCAAAACCAAACAATAAACCTCTAAATTGTTAAACCTTAACATCTAGGTTTTTTAAAGTTACTTCCCTTTCCCCTGGCCGAACCGGGTCGTAACAACCCCTCATTGTAAAAGTGTGTTCTTACTTGACCAATTAGTGATTGTTTGTGGCAGATTATATTTTTGTTTAATTTGTAGTATTGCAGAATTAATTTTCTAATAAGAATTTCTGCCACCATTTTGACTAAGCTCTGACAACCTGGAGTTTGATTATAATCAAGGTTTCCTCCAGGAAACTTGCTAAGCCTGGTGGTTGGGTGTAAAGGCTCATCGTCATGTTTTTGAGTTAAAAAAAGTTTAAAGTTGATAGGAAATTTGAAAATATCACTTGATAATCATGTTATTGAAAGATTAGAAGATTAATACCTGAACACCAACTATAAAGTCTTAAAAAAATCAAACATTTTAAAATTATTTAAATGAATAAACAATGCTCAGCCTGGTGGGAGCACAAGTAAAGTCTGGTGGCCCACCAGGCTTATACAATGGGAGGAATCTTGTACATTTCCATTACGACTGTAAAACATCAAAACTTTTCCACTTAATAAAAGCTGACAGAAAAACTGAAGTATAATATTTATGTTGTAGATTTGAGATTTATGTGCAGCAGGAGAGATGAGAAAGTGAATTTATAAACATATTTTCAATGATTTTCTCTGTAGTTTTTATTTCTGTCAGGTGATTTGATCTGAAATTGCAGTTTCTCTACTACTGTCAGTAAGTATTACTTCAAGAGAAAATATAACAATTTTAAATATAAGCACGGTCTGGACTCAAGGTATCGTTCACAGTTGTTTTTAATGTTTGATCCAATTTCACAGGTGAAACCTCAGCATCCTGTCTCAGAAGATTTCAGTCTGCAGGGTTTTGTTTCTGAGAAATTTCCCGTCTCTTATTATCTTTCTTTATTTCTGATCCAGCGTCAGATCAACATGCAGCCCGCAGCATGACCACGCACCGTTTGTCATCTTCCTCACACCATGTCCTACACCTACGCAGATATTTAAACTAGATGTTATACACAACCATTTTCAAGGTAATAAGTCCTGAGGTCTTTAAAAAAGTGTCTGAGACCTACTTTAACTTTTGCTCTAATGCTTTGTATTTTGTTTAAGTTTTAGTGGGAACAATGGCTTCTGATGAGGTTTACTGATTGTCATTGTGATGGAGTGCTCTTAATAAAAATACAAATGAAGAAGACAATAAGACTGATTCGCTCGCTGTGCTACAAAACTTTTGATAAAGTTTTGACAGGCTAATTTCTCCAAATCAAAAGCAGAACATCTGAGAAACGATACATAATTTTAAGTTAAACTGACACTGAGGTAAGTGCTTCCTGAACTTTTTTTTATTTTAGCTGGGGTTTATTTTGGCTACTGTGCAAAACTCCATGTACATTTTTAAAGCTAAGGGTCTTAAAGCTAAGTGCAGAGCTTTAGCTTATAATATGCTCTGAGCTGGCTTTAACTTCAAGTCACAGTATATTCTCCAAAGCATTAAGACAGGAAACCCATTTCACAATATGTGCCATTTAAGTATACAATGCACCAAAAGACTGCAACATGTTTTCTCTGCTCCAACGGGAACGAACAGAGAAATGTTTTTTCAAACATAATAGCCCAGTGGAAGCTAAGTGTAGAAAATAATAAGCTGTAATTGTTTCACAAATGCCTCTGGCTATTTTCTTGATCTGAAAGCTTTGCTGGTCTGAAAGTTTTAGTTCAGCAGCAGCACACACACCTCCTCTGATCTTTTGCCCGTTTTTTTGTTGCTGCGGTTAGTTAAAGCTACTGTTCAACACCTGCCAGCTTTCCACTTATTAAACAAAATTTAGTTACTTTTGTTTTCAGATGCTTTGATTTTAAAGGGCAACACAGAAACCCAAATGGGACCAGACAGTGTAGTTATCACATGTCGGCACTGCTGCTGGCACTTTTAGTCATATTAAGCCAAAATACTATCGACCAAGTTTAATTTTTACTTTACCTCTAATTAAATAATGATCTAAGTAGTACTAATTAAATTTGTCCCTTATTTATTAGAACATTCTATTGTAAAAGTTTTTAAAGTCTATAAAGTCTTCCTGATGTTTTCTTTAAGAAGAAAACTAATTTTAATGCACAATTCTCTGAGTGTTAGTTGTACTTTAATAAGGACTCTTCAGGGTTTATATAACCTTCAGTTGTGATGAAAATGCTGTATAAATCAAACATAACCTAAACAAAATTGGACCTCGTTCTCTTTAAGAACTTCCTGTTCTTTCCAGCACTCCGTCGTCGCGACAATGTTTTTCCATTACGCCATTTTCAGGGTTTGGATAAAGAAGTATGATTCCAGGTCCACCAGATGTTTGCTAACTGCTGCTGCCGCTAGTCTGGAGGTGCTGAATGGGGAAGCTGGCAGTTGCCAAAGAAGATTCAAGGATTTCTCAACATGGATGAAAGAATCAGCAACACTCAGTGTCTTTTTTTATGAGGGAATAACATTATAACATGACAGAAAGCTCAAAAAGCCGTTTTTACATAATGCAGGTCAGACGCTTCCACATTTAGAACTACTTTAAGATTATATAGATTCAACCAACAGTTGCAAACATTCTTCAGAGATTTTTTTAGATGTGGATATAGAAAATACTAGGAAATACTGTTGAAACCAAGTTAACATGAACAGTAATTTATTGGATGATGCTACAGATGTAAGTTCATACCAATCCTTTGAATGTGTAAATATGCTCTACTGCAGTTTCTTCTTGTTGTTTTGTTTGCTTTTGTTTTTAAATATTTTGTTTGTACATAGCTTTGTTTATTCTTTTATTACACTATATAATTTCCTTAACATTAGTTCATTAAAATAATGTAAAAATGAATCAGTCACCAGTTTAGCTTATATATATATCTTTCAGTAATGGTGTCTTTTTTAAGCTTTTTTGTTTTTACTGAAACCAGCTCACAAAACATCTTTATTCTCTCTTTTTATAAATGTATACTTAGCCTCCAAAATATGCTTAGCATTCAGAAAATCTGAAGAACTGTCATCCTCCAATTTAACACTGAAACCTGTAGTTGGTGCCTTTGTCTGGGAGCAGTAAACATGGCCCCAGGCACTGTATAATGAAAGGACTCAAAATTGGAGTCCTGCTCCAAATATAAACATTTGTAAAGTCCTGGAACATTCCTTCATTGTAATTAGTCTAAGCCTCTGTGTGGTTATGTTGTATGTGGAGGTAAATAGCTGGATGTAAGTAATTAAGAAGCAGTTTGCCTTTTTTATCCCCAGGAAGTTCTATCAATAGTTCCAACAAACACCACAGGGATGTTTAAACAGAAAACTCTCTGAACTACTCACATTTCTGACTCTTTAATGACAGTCAATTTTGATCTCTGTAAATGCTTTGAAGTCGTTACATACCCCAGATTGAAATTGGACGACATACAAAAATCACAGTCGGTTTATATGGTGTATGTAGCATTAAATTGAAGCTAAAACTAGGTTGGCGTAAGGTTAAAGTGCTTCGGGAATTCCACAAGCAATTACTTTAAGCATCAATTTGTTGTTAAAATGTTTTGCAGCTTCTGATGCCAAAGGCCGTTGGAGCAAAATGCTAAGGTCGCTAGCCTTTCAAAGAAGAAGCTGCACCATGTCAAGATGCAAAGGTTTAATGGAGCCATCTTCCTGAAGCGCATTAACCGTTAAAAACAAGCAGCCACTGGCAATGTGCCTCGCATGTACCTCCCTTCTGCTTCCTGTCAGGGGTTGTTTTTGGTTTTGTTTTGTTTCAGCAGACTATTTGCCAACACAAAGCTAGTTGCCACCGTTGGATATTTCAAGCAGAGCTGGAATTTAGTCCAAGAAACATGCATAACCTTCTAAAACAGTAAATCACTCACCCCATGGCAGAGACGGTGACGGCTGCTAACACCGTAAAAAGAAACATGAAAGAGACTTCATTGGAGACAGTTTTAGGTTTCTGGGAAAACATGGTAGTGCTATAGTACTCACTGCAAACTAATAAAAAACAAAGCAATGCTAATTTATAGGAGTAAAGATTAATTTTTCCACAGAAACGACACTCTAGCTTTAACAATCAGACATACATAATCCATTTTGGAGCAGAAGTAACCAACACCAGCCTTTCCTTTTGCTCGGCAGTCCAGGTCTGAAAATGTATCACTCAGTGGGAGGCTTATGAATGTTGAAGCCTCTACCCAGCAGTTAATCTCAAAGTAATATATGTTTGCTATTCCATCAAAATCAGAAGTCTGAGTTTTCTTTCATCTTTTAGTTTTGTCATTAACTGTTGATTCTTTTCAGTGGTTTTACAGCTGAACTATCCATAAATTTATTTAGCTAAATCTAGTTTTTCCCTGGTTTGTTTTAGTTTTTTAGGCTGCACAGTGGCGCAGTTGGTAGAGCTGTTGCCTTGCAGCAAGAAGGTTCTGGGCTTGATTCCCAGCCCCGGTCTTTCTGCATGGAGTTTGCATGTTCTCCCTGTGCATGGTGGGTTTTCTCCAGATACTCCGGTTTCCTCCCACAGTCAAAAACATGACTGTCTGGTTAATTGGCCTCTCTAAATTGTCCCTAGGTGTGTGCATGGTTGCGTTTCTCTGTGTTGCCCTGCAACAGACTGGCAACCTGTCCAGGGTGACCCCACCTCTCACCTGGATCGTTAGCTGGAGAGGCACCAGCAACCCTTCTGACCCCACTAAGGGACAAGGGTGTAAAGAAAATGGATGGATGTTTTAGTTTTTATTTCAAGGTTTCTTCTTAAAACAGAGACTTACCAGCCTCAAAGGTTCTCAGTTGATTTTTGTAAAATAGTTTTTCTATGATTTTAGGATAAGTCAAGCCACCCCAAAGCTTTCTGACAGGTTAAAAAAGTCTAGTTTATGAGTGCTGTGCAAATCAGAAACATCATAAGTGCCATATTTATCCTCTACGGCAGTGGTTATCAAACAGGGTCCCAAGGTTTCGGGACCCGACCATTGACCTTTATTAACAAATCATGACTCAAGTAGGTGAAACTTCCCAGTCAGTGTGTGTCTGAGACTGACAAAATTACAACAGCATTTTTAGCAGACTGTTTCTGTTTTCATGAAAATTACATTAATAAAAATGTTTAACTACAGAGCAGTGTTTTTTTTTTAACACAAATGATGTAGCTTTAGCTTAGACTCTTGTCCCTAAAAGTATAGTAGTTTTTTAAATACAAACGAATGAAAAAGAAAATGCAATTCAAGTTCATAAAATTACGTTTTCTCCAGTGGCAAAATGGTGAAATACAATGGGGTTTAAGAAAACATAAGCGGTTCAGATTGGTTTTAACACCAACAAACTGATGAACAGATGAGACTCCATAAATGATGTATCCATGGTTACTTCTGGGTCGGATTAGATGGATCGTGAATTGCAATGCCACTCAACCAAGTAAAAATGTATTCTTGTCATGCTACACTGTGCACACGCTCTGTCTGTGCTAATGAAGAGTCAAAAACTTTGGTATGCACGATGCTTGAAGTTATAGCTATTTTCAGCTTAACTCAACTGATAATTATCCAAATCATAAAGTGTTTATGGATTATTGAAAGTCAAACAATCGATTCATATGTAAAGAAAACAGAAATATCAGAAAACTTGATATCAGTCATTACTTTTCACTGACATAAAGAGTTTTTTTAATGCGTTAACTTATGTGGCAAGATAAGAAGAATTTTGAAAGCAGCTTATTCCTTTTTGAGCCAAGTTTTGGTGACTAACCTCTTTGTCCCATCACCATTTCATGACTGCTGTTTAATGGTTGTTTCATACCAGCAATGCTTAAATTCAGACCAGCAGTAGGGACGTTTCATACCATCTTTAACAGCTGGACGTTTAAATTAATTTCTTATATTCTGTGCATAGTCGATAGCAAGGAAATGTGGTCAGTAAACTCCTTTAATTAAATCTACAGTAGTAGGTAGTTAGTGGTGGGATCAGTGTTCTTATTTTACCCATAAATAGTCACAAACATATTTTCCAAAGTGTTTAAGAATTCCTTCAAACAAGTTCTGACAAAAATCACAAACAAATCATTTCTTGACTCTGTGGAATTAATAACTCAAAGATTAAGAGGAGCATTTCTTTAGAACTCCTACTCACGCTAAAAGTAGAAGTAAGAAATAAAAAATACAATAAAGTACAAAATCCGACAGAAGAACAGGCAGTAGTTTTGCTCAGGAATAATGGAGCCTGTGGATACCTGAGGAATTGTGGGAGATTTGGGCCATATTTCTGCAGAAACTCAGCAGAGTTCTGTCAGTCTTCTCGGGGTCTCATCCTTCTTTTGTCGTATTTCTCATCCATGGACTTAATACATTGCTGTGAATCTTGAATAGAGCTTATCTCTATCAACCCACTGATACCTGTAAGGAGTGTAATGACCCACTTTCTGCCCTTCTCCCTGTGAGACTCTGACGCTTACCACGTTTGACCACTTTACCGTGGTCGACTACTGTGTGCAGCTGCTGTTAATTTACAGGAGCGCCGCGCACCGCCTTTTCAGCTCTGAAGCATACATGACTAATCACACCAGTCATTTTAAACAACTTGAGCTCTCTGTGGCTATAAATCACCATGATGCGTGCTACTGTGCCCATAATAGAGCTGCATTCAGATGGGAGGAGGGCATGGGGACTTTGGGAACTATTCAGCACTATTGGTCAACAGACTATTGTGAAACAAACTCAGGGGTAAGAACATATTGTTGTTCAATGTGTTGCTTGTTTCTGTGATCTCAATAAAAGTCAAGGTGAACAAAAACAAAGGCTTGTATTTCCTTTGAGATCAATCCTAGAAGTATGATCCTTCTTGCTTTTGTTTTGATTTTTGCACTGAGACGGTGCAGTCTTCCTAATTCTACAGTTTCTAAAGATGGTCTTTAGTCAAATTATCACTCTTTTTCTAAATTTCTGAAGTCGATGTGAGATGAAGAGCCTTGCAAAATGGAGCCACTCAAAGGAGTGCAGCTGTTGTAAAGTAAAAATATTATTTACAAATAAAAATCTAAAAAGTGTGATGAATTTAGCATTTTTATTCAAATGCTAAATTCTTCCGATACTCCTAAATAAAGTCTGAGATCCCCTGAAGTTACTATTGACTGCTTCTCCAAATATTGTAATCAGATTAGTGTTACTTCTGTGCAAGCAGACTATGTTACTGTGTCACAAACTCTACAAAACCAAGTTACTTGGAAATAGAAATTAGTTACTAATTCCTGATTATTTCCCCAACAAAGTAAGATGGAAATTTATACTTATTTTTAACAAAATGGATACTTTAATTATTTCTAAAAAACAACGCACAACTGGAATACACTATAAATTGATTACTTTAAGCCTAATTCTAGTCTTTCTGCATTTTCTTTGCATAAAATTGAAGCAAATGAAACAACAAATGTTTTGCCCTTTTAACTTCATTCACATTGCTTCAAAAAGTAATGTGAATAAAAATTATTCAAATCAAAATTATTGATTTGAATAATTTTGTTGAATATTTAAATCTATTCTCTACATACTCCACTATACATTTTAAGAAAATCAAGTCTCTCTTCTGTTCAGCTGTATTTCTTCCTATCCCACCATATAAAATAAAATTATTTTTCTGTTTGCACTTCATTCGAATGGATATAAAATAAAGCTATTAGACAAAACTATTTAAATCAGTCTCTCCTGAATGTACTCCCAAATAGTAACATTTACATATGTTAGCAGTTGATGAAGTGCAGAGCTATGGAAGCCCATTTCGGCCATGAAAACAAAAAAGCTAAACAGGAAGTCATAATTTCAACTTTCAAAGTCATAATTATGAGATTTAAAGTCATTATTTTGACTTTCAAAGTCATAATGACTTTAAATCTCATAATTATGACTTTTAAAGTCATAATTATTTAAAGTCATAATTTCGACTTTTACAGTCATGATTATGACTGTGAAAGTTGAAATTATGACTTTGAAAGTCGAAAATATGACTTTGAAAGTTGAAATTATGACTTTAAATCTCATAATTATGACTGAAAGTCGAAATTATGACTTTGAAAGTCGAAATTATGACTTCCTGTTTACCTTTTTTTAATGGCGGAAATGGGCTTCCATACAGAGCAGAGTAATAATTAGGTTTTAAAAAAATGATTTTCACCTGTTGAGCGGGAGAGGAGCTGCCGGAGTGATTGGTAGCCTCATCGGTGACGTCTGAGGGTTGGCGGGTTTCCGGTAGTTTCTGCGGCCTGCTAGCTAGGCGCTAGCTCTGATTTAAAATGGCGTCTTCCGCTGGTTATAAGTTCTCCGTTTCACGCTGAGCGAACTGCGAACGCTAATGTTTGTTGGCCTGACTGAAGCTAATGCCGGTACAACCGAGTATTAAAACGCTGAAAGTGTCTCGCTGCACTCTCCCAGACGCCATTTTTGTTTGTTGTAGTTTGTTCTACCCTGCTGCTGCCTGTTACCATGACGACGCACGTTCTTACGTCATTGTCGTGAGACGCTCACATACAAAATCAGGCAAAATAAAATAAATAAAAAAATAAAATAAAAAAATAAAATAAATAAAAAAATAAATAAAATAAATAAAAATAAGATTAAAATAATCAGGCAAAATCACGCTGCTTGTGCGGACGTAACAGTAGTATACTGATTTTTGTTTGCGCTCATGCCTGACAAAAGTAATCAGATTACACTAACACTTTACTTCTAACGTATGTTACCCGTCACTGTCTAGAACTGGAAATGGACTCGCCTGTGTCATTTTATCACATTTAATTTCAACTAAATGTACTAAAGTTTGCTAAAACGTTTGTATTAGAACTGAAATAGTTAAAACACTGCAAATAGACAAAATCTTAGCGAGTATTTTCTTCTTTATAGTTTGTAGTGCAAACATCTTACTACACTTGACATGAGACTAAAACTAAAAAACTAAAACTAGCTTAAAAGTAGCTTTTCTTTACTGTTAGCTGTCTTTTTATTTCACTCTGTTGTTGTTTTCAATATTACATTTGTTAGAACATTTGTTGTCTCATCTTTTGTCAAGTTACAATGCTGAAGATATATGTCAGTAAGAGACAGAAGAATGTAACTGTGGGAATGTGTTTTTGGTAAAAAATAAATAAAAATAAAGTAAAAAAAAAACAAAAGAGTAGCTTTTTAGCAAGAAATAGAAACTTTTTTTCTAATTAAATAATTTTTTTAACAAAGGGAAAATCTCTTATCAGTGAAAGAATTAATGTGCCAGTTGAACTAGTACTTTTTCATCAATATTAATCAGCTGCTGTATTTGTTGAAAAGTTACTCATGAGTTAGTTTTGTGTACTGAAATATTTAGACTAGAAACTGGACTGAAAAAGCTTGGTAGGATTTTGTGTTATTGCAGGGAAGCTACAGAAAAATAGTTTAAAATGAACTGAAACTCAACATCGCAGCGGCCTGGGTTATGACCGAGCCGTGCTGTTTCTTTTTTAGTCTCCATCACTGCTCGCTGTTGCGTTCTTCCTTCATGCCTCTCCCTGCCAAGTAACCACAGTGCCGAACTGAGGAACAATCTCCTTCTTGTCAGGAGCCTTGAATGAATCCTGTAGCCTATTGTTTAGGGTGAACACGTTACCTGAATATGACCAATCTCCTCTAATAAAAGCGCTGTTCCGGTTTATGAAATATTCATCAAAGGCATGCCTCGGAGATGTATTCAGATGCATATCTCAGAAAATCTGCAGCCAACAAAAGATAGCGGGTAGCGGCTGTGTGCCTTTTATCCGTAAGGCTGACAGTCACCGGGGGACTGACCTCTACAGTGGACGTGTCCCCTTGTCGCTCTGCTGGTTTTCAGCAATTCTACCTCCTAATAAATCGACAAGAGCAGACTCTGGAATCCAGCAGCTAAGTGGCATTTAAGAAACAGCTTGTGAGACCTGTAAGGCAATTTGGATCATTTAGACGCCAGGCAGTAATTTGGCCAGATGAACAACATTAACAGCACCCAGAAAGTTTTAAGCCACTTAAGCCCTTAAAGAAAAAGTCGAAAGTAGCTTTTTATTAAGAAAAGTGAAGGTTGAATATGTTGCCATTCAGAAGGACAAAAATGCTCTCTGTTTATTCGGTATTAAGGTGGTGGCACACAGAAAGTCAATGGCAATTTTACAAGCTGATGGATAGTCGGCTCGCTTTTCAATGGTTGTGCATTTAATTTGGCCCATCAAAGCAGTGCAAGGAAAGCAATAAAGGTTTCTGCCACAAATAACGACAACAGTTTTGCTTAGGATGATCAAAGATGGTGTTGTCACCCCCACTTTACTGGTCTTTTAGGATCACAGCACGGCTGCTCTAGCCAGAATCCACACGCCTTAGTGCCCAAAAACAGGCCAGCAAACCCAGCAACAGTAAACTGAGAGATATTCAGGCCTGTAATTGTTCAAACATTGTTTACTCCATGGCTCGGTATTGAAGACACAATAAAAGGGGAAGAGATAATTCCAGGCAGAGACACTGGGGTGTCGCTTTGGGACTGATGAGAAGCTCTGGGTCTGTTGCCATGGTCCCTGTATGCGTTAGCATGTCGGAGCTGGTCTGCCCTTCGTCCTGATAACACTGAGAAGACCTGCTTTAAAGACCCGCAGAAGGAAAACAACACATTGCACTCCCCATGGTGTGCTTCTGCAATTTCACAGCTTAACATCGTCTCCCAACATGAAAAACAGAGAAAATGAAAATACCAAGGAGTATCATCAATTCGTTCAGTTTTCTGCAAAATATATATTTATTTGGAAACAAAATGCAGATGAAGCTCTTTGTAGGAGCAGATCAATAATATTTTGCATATTTTTTCAAACCAGTTGGGAGTAAAAAGCTTGTTTTGCTTGAAGGGAATCAGCCAGTGTGATTTATTTGTCTTTGAACCTAATGAACAGTTTTATACCAAATGTTTCAACACGGTGTTCCTACGGTTTACATTTATTTTAATCACTTGCCATGCACAAGAGTTTTCTTTAGGCAAAGAGTGATTCTGCCCCTCCCACACTTGTTGCTGCAAGCTGCCAGTGAACCTGCAATGTCAGCTAAATTGATCAGAAATCTTCATTCAGTTCTGTTTAATTAACCCCAAAATTATTGATACAAATATTAGAAGTAGATCTGAATTATTTCAATTCAACCAGATTGTTTGTCTATTGCTGCTTTTCCACTGACCATAAAATTCCAATTTGACATTTTAAAAATAAATTTGCTTAATTTATTGCAATGGCAATTTTGACAAAGCATTTATTTCAGTAAAAACATTTGTGCACTTTCTGGGAATGTTGAAATGAAAAATGTAATGGAAACAATTTTTTCGACTCACAAGTGACCTGATCAGGAATCAGACGTTGCCACCGGCACAAACCGTGAAGAAGACGACGACAGGAAGTGGTTGTAAGATGGGGTAGTTTTTTTTAACGACACCAAGAAATCCAGGATGCAACACACTTCCATTGTTTTACTATTAATCTTAGTGAGGAGCCTCAGTTCTCTGAGGATGGAAAGCTTTTCCCCCCCATCACATTAATTTTTAGCTTCCTCCATGGATCCTCATTCAGATTCACGTTGGGACTCTGACCGGACCGACCGCTCCAGAACCTTAATATGACTCCCAGTCAGAAGAAACTTGCTAAGCAAATGGTTACAGTAAATCTAAATCTGCAAGTGGCATGAGTAAGAAAGAAAACTTTATTTATGTGGCGCCTTTGAAAATATAAGCCCACCAAGTGTTTCACAAAAAACAACAATGTATAAAACCAAGAGAAATTTCTAAAATTCATAATTAAAGGATGCTTTTTCAATAGGAATATTTAAAAAAGACCAAAGAGTTCACCAATTTTCAGCCTAAAAGAAGAAAGTTCTAGAGTCTGGAGGCCTTTATTTTACAACTATGCTAAGAAATCCATTTACAATTCACTGCTCAGCAGAATCAATAAAATATATATTTTTTTGTCTTGACTGTAGACTGGTGCAGGCTCTCTGAACGAAATACTGGCATATGTTAAAAAACTAACCTAGCTAGTTTTTGAAACTTTTAAACAAACAAAAAACCGTCTAGTTTGAAGCTTATTGACAGGATCCCAGTTTGTGTGGGCCAACCAGTAGCCAACGTTTGCACCATTAATCAGCGTCTGCATCCAGATCCGGTTAGGTATCGGAAAGTGAAGACCATTCACTTTGATCCTGATTGGATTGTTTTAGCAGAGATTAGAGCTGACGTGTAATTATTCACAAACAGATTTATTGTATTTGTGTAATGAGGCGGCTGTGGCGCCGTCCTTTGATTAGAAGATCCGTGTTTCACATTTCACATCAGCAGCTGAGACTGATTAAGAGTCAGTTTGGAAAAGTTTGAAAACACAAAACTCAGACTGGGAAACGAAGCGGCTTTCTGAAGATGAAATGAAAGCAACATGTGTGATTCATCTGTTTGTTCTCTTGTTTTAAAGTTGTTACATGGTTGGAACAATAATTATCATTTTTTTTAAAAACAGAAAATGTAAAGAGCTGGTTAAATTGTCCCAACTGTTCTTTAAATGTAATGAATTATGAAATGTTGCAACATTTCAGTTCCGTCTAGTTCGATTCAACTCAACTGAAAATTACTTTATCCAAAAGGAAAATTAAATGCCACTGTAACTCATACAATCTAGGAATCATCTGAGTTGTTGTGGACGGTGTTGCTGGTTTTCTGGTAGCAGTCAGTCTTGCAGCTATTCAGAATAAGCCTCTGACTGAAGACTGTTGCTGTATGAGAGTCTCATGACTGTAATCACATGCTAACAACTCAGTTTTCAGGCAATATTCAGCAGAAACATGCCACATCTGTTTTCTTCTCACATTAAAATGTTTACATCCACGTAAAGTATGGATGCTTTAAGAAAACAAAAGACAAGAAATACAGTATATTACATTATTATGCTCATAAAAGAAGAAGTCATTGCACTTTTTCAGGAAGGATGTGGTTGTCTGTCTGAGTGCATAATGTGACCAGAGGTGGGTAAAGTAGCCAAAAACGGCACTTAAAAATAATATTACTCCAGTAAAAATAAATAATAAGTCATTTGTGTTACCTTCGGCATTTAATTTAGTTGTTGTTCACCTTTTTTGTCCAAAAAACAAGAAAAACAATGTTTAACTGTATTGAAACTTGAATTTTTAAGCATTTATTCTGGTTGTAATAATGCCACAGTAATATTTTTAAGACAACATTGTCACAATTTAAGAGAAAAAACACCAAATTCCTAGCGAAGCCGATCAGTGACCTTTGAATTCACCTGCTCTGTCCCTGCAGGTCTAAACGGCAGACCAGACTGTTAGTAATGAATGCTGGTTGCAGGTGGATCTGGAAACCAGGGACTCCAAACACTGAGCTTCACACAAAATGTTTTGAACTAACAAATTCTTTTAAAATCCCATTAACATTTTTGCAGAGCAATTCAATTAAGAGGAGTTGACGATTTGACCCTTGTGTGTTTGGATGCTGTACCCTTTTGTTGATTGACGGCATGAGAATCTGCTTCACAGTGGGGGAAAGTTTGATATTAATATTTAGTGTACAATGGCGATGTTGTTAATTAAACCCTGCAACATTTCACCCAGGCTATTATTTGTTCCTGCCACACAGCTAATGAGCCCCATATTATCTCAGCAAGAGACAAAAGACCAGAGGACACTCTGTTCTTTAAGGGGCCTTGGACCCCCGGTGGAGCCGGCAGCATGTCTGGACTCGCAGTGCAGAGCGAGAAAGATCAAAAACAGGCGAATTACAGCCACTTTAGAGAGAAAAAAAGAATAAAATAAAATTTAAAAAAATAAACACAGAAAGATTAGCCTTAGAAATTTTATTGAAAGAAAAAGGAAATTACTGAGTTTTAAAAGAGGAAAATCTACAAGAAAAAACTCTTTGAGATTAATCTCAGAAATGTTATAGAAAATCTCAGAAATGTTGTAGAAAATTTCAGAAATGTTACAGAAAATGTCAGAAATGTTACAGAAAATGTTGGAAACGTTACAGAAAAAAACGTGGAAATTTCTGAATTTGAAAAGTAGAAAATAGAGCTGTTGCCTTGCAGCAAGAAGGTTCTGGGTTCGATTCCCGGCCCCGGTCTTTCTGCATGGAGTTTGCATGTTCTCCCTGTGCATGGTGGGTTTTCTCCAGGTACTCCGGTTTCCTCCCACAGTCCAAAAACATGACTGTTAGGTTAATTGGTCTCTCCAAATTGTCCCTAGGTGTGTATGGTTGTTTGTCCTGTGTGTCTCTGTGTTGCCCTGCGACAGACTGGCGACCTGCCAGGGTGACCCCACCTCTCGCCCAGAACGTCAGCTGGAGAGGAACCAGCAACCCTCCCGACCCCACCAAGGGAACAAGGGTGTCAAGAAAATGGATGGATGGATGAAAAGTAGAAAATCTGTAAGTAAATACCCTGAAATTTTGAGAATCTGTAAGAAAAAATTTAAAATTTTAGATTAATATTTGAAATTTTCTAGAAAATGGAAAAAATTAGTTGAAAACTTAAAAATTCCAAATGTTTGAAAATGTTCCAAGTTTCAAAGGTCAAAGAATTTCAACTTTTCAATCTCAGAAATGTCCCAAGTTTTTTCTAGAAAATTCCTTAAATTAATCTCAAAATTACAGAATTTTGAGATTAATCTTAGAAATTTTCAAAAAAATTGAAAAAATTTGTTGAAAAGTTGAAAATTCCCAATGTTTGAAAATTTTACGAGTTTCAAAAACCAAAGATTTTCCACTTTTCAAACTGAGAAATATCCAAGTTTTTCTAGAAAATTTCTACGGTCCTCTGGTGGAAATTCACCCATATTTCTTTCCATCAGTGGCCCTCGAAATGTGCAGTCGTAAAAACTGTCCTCCTGCTCAGACAGTGTTTAGCATTTATTAGTCACCTCCAGTTTCATCTGTTCGTGTTGCGGCTGCTGCTGCAGGTCAGCAGGTCGGCGCTGCTGCCACCAGGAAATGAAGCCTGACAAGCGTTATCGCCGCCAGCTGACAGAGCGCGGTGCGTTTTCTGGCCAAATGAGACGCAGCAGCCGAGCCGTCGCAGTCATCCGTCATACTTGTAGTGATGATTGCTGGATAAGTAACCAGCCAGTCGGGATAAAACAAAAATAAATCAAAAACGCACCAGAGGATTAATGCCTCAAAACTGATGTTACATTTTAAGTGGGAAAATCAAACATGGATCACTTCAATCATGAAAACAGAGAAAATCAGGCAGATTTAGATGGTGTTTTTTATTAATTCAAAGAGTTTTTTTTCTCAGTGCGTTCTGCAGTTCACATAAAAAATTCATATTAAACTTTGCCCAAACTGTCAGAGTTGTTTAGCCATAAAAGACGGGGCACACTGACAATGTGCTGACAGTTAACTTGAGAGAGGGACTGGCTTCTTCATCTTCTGGGTTTGACTGACATGTTTGCTTAATGAGCTTCACCAGTTTTGCATTTCTTCACTGTCAAAGATATGCCCAACTTTGTACTTTACATGTAATTTTGGTTTTTTGCTTTAACTTTCTAACATTAAATGCACCCATGCTAACAGCCGGGAACGTCTGTGCAGTTCTGTGGAAATTTGTTTGGCTTGTTGTGGATTTCTTCTGTTTTAATCCTGGATAAATAACATTTTTTCATTTATTAGAGGCAAAAAGCTATCATAATTTTCCACTCTGTCCAGCTCATCCAGATTCAAAATAGTTCTGCAAATGACTAACATTTCTTTTCTTCATTTCTTACATCTAGTGATGTAAAACAGATAAGAACCTAATTTTAGTTTAATGGAGTCATTTGTTTGGTTTGGATTGTTTTCATATTCTGCATTTACTCAGCTCATTTGGTAACAAAACTGTAGAAATAGGTTTGTTACCAAAACTATTTCTACAGTTTTGGTAACAAAAATACCAAAACTGTAGAAAAAAGAAGGTAAATATTTTTTACATAAGCAAAATATAAAATCAAGACAGAATTTGCTCTGAAGCCAGTTTTGCTTGAAATGCAAGTGATCATAATTGCTACAATATGTGCAGTTTAACAAGTAATGTAGGTCAAAGAAGTATTTAATGATTTTTCCAGAAGATTATAAAGAACAAAAGCACATTTTAATTTTCCAGTACTAAAAGAGACATTTTCTAAATCTCCTCTAACGGTACAACGTGGCATTATTGATCTCTACGTTTTAGAGAACCACATAAAAAAGATACGGCGTGCCAGATTTGGTCCACAGGCCCTGAGTTTGACCCCCTGTCGTAAACTGTCATAGAAGATTACTTGATTATCTTGATCTGGAAAGAAAAGGTTTCTGTTCTCCTTCGATCCAGAGGAGTTGCTGCTGACTCGGCATTCGCCCCAGCTGTTCTGAGCGAATCTAAACCACGAGATGCAACAAAGAGACCCGACTCTGCAGGAAAAGCATAGAAGATGGACTGAAATCCTGCAGGAACCATTAGGGCGGACAATAGGAGACCAGTGCAAAGTTATTTTCTCAGCTGAATCCTTTTCCCGTTTCTATGGGACATCTGGAAAATAAATTGTTGGGGAAGAAAAGGTGAGCACAAAAAGTTCTGTGTCATTCCAGCAGTGAAGCATCCAGATATAATCCATGTGTGGGTTGCTTTTCATTCAAGGAACTGGGTTGATTCACATTTTTCCAAGAATATTCACATGAATCAAAATGTAAAAAAAAATAATAATTTCAGCAACTCAGGTGAAGTTTAGTGTCTGGTGGAGAATTGTTTCTAGAAATGTGGAAATTAAGTTCCCTTGTAACAAGGGACTGAGTTACAAAAATCCAACACAGGCGTTTAAATCAGGGGTGTCCAAAGTGTGGCCCAGGGGCCATTTGTGGCCCACTAAGGGACTTTATATGGCCCCTTGTCCTCAATGCGAGCAGGACTGGGTGATGCAGATGGACACGTTTTCATTGATAAGAGCGAAATTAACAATGAATCTGCTTAAAATAATACCTTAAAAAAACAGATTCCCATTTATAGACAACGGTTCAGAATCGTCAACATCAACCTGCTTTTACTCAAACTTAAAACATTCAGCGCAAAAAAGAAAACGTAAAGTTAGTAACTCTGGGCGTGTTTTTGACTCAATCTTTGATCTAAAATCACTTAAAAATTTACTTTAGTTTATTACTGAGCAGATAAACTTTACAAAAGACACAAAATGTTTGTTCTAAAATTCTTCTTGCAACCCAAAGTTCTTTCAACTAAACGATTTTGGCAAAAAAGCACGAACACCACCGGTTTAAATGGAAACAAATTTAGCTTTATACTTTTTAGTTTTTTACTCTTGTAAATTGTGGAATAGTTGTTACTTTTGACCAACATTTAGCTTTTTACTTTTAACATCGGAGTAAGACTTACAGAAACTCCTGTTAGTTAAGTTAACAGCCCAGAACAAGAATCAAACATGGAGAACCAACATTTACCTTTATACTGAACCCAGAACAACTGGAACCAACATTTACTTCTCTAATCCAGAACAAACTTTAGATCCAGAGAAACCCCCAACAGTTTATAAGTTATGGAATATTTATTCCTATTAAACATGGGGAACAAATATGTAGTTTTATATATTTGTTCCCCATGTTTTTGCTTTCTTTCAGTTTGTTGTTTTGTTTGTATTTCCTTCTAATTAATGTAAAACACTTTGATCTGCCTTATTGCTGAAAATGTGCTGCATAAATAAAATTACCTTTATTTACCAAATACACTATAGCATGTTAAAGTTTTCGGGAAAGACTGAAGGATTAAATCATAATCGATGACTGAATGCAGTGACATAACATCAAAATTCACACAGCATAAAAGCTGCTGATCTTTGCTCCTGAATATGTTGATGAAGGACAGACAAACAATATTTGTAGTCTGCTGCTTGTGGCTGTGAATGCATGTTTAGGCTGTGAGCGGCACCGACTTACTGGGGGAACAAAAGTGGATGTGAAAGCTCAATCACAGTGTAAATTGTACAACGGAGCAGAGAGTCTTCTTGGCAGTCGCAGTGGTGAGATGGGGAGGAGGGAGACAGAATCTGGACAGGGAAAGACGAACATTTATGTCTGTTTACCCACCACACTGCACATAAAACATGGCGCATATGAGCTGCTGGTGGATTGGCAAGATGAAGCTCTGGCAATTAGGAGGCGGATTTCCACCACATTTGTATCATTTCAGGGTCTAAAAATAACGTTTGTGCTGAAATCCAAAGTGTCCCGGCACTTTTTGAAGGAAGTGTGTCTCGCAACCTCAGGCACCTTGCTCAAATTTGAGGCCCGTGGGCCAAATCCGGCCCGCCGTAGCTATTTATGTGGCCCTTTAGATTAGTGTACTCACACTACAGCCTGAAGTGACCCAATTCCGATTTTTTTGACGTAATGCGACCTGTATCCGATCTTTTCATTTTCATTCATTCGAACTGAACGTCACTGATTCTCAACAAATCTCACTATTCTGAATCCTGATACGGGAAGAAAAACAACAACCATGACGGACGATATGAAGATTAAGTTGTTAATATGTTGCTCTGGCTGGACAACAACTTCAAATATGTAAGCTAAGCTACACCGTTAGCCTCCATTTTTACTTCCTCAAACACTGAGCTCTTCTTTTTATGGCGGTTGGCAGATCACTGAGAACGCTGATGCTATTGCGCCCTCTACTGCGCATGCGGGACACTTTCAGGTCGTTTGCACACTAGAATTCACCTACAGGTTGTGTTTATTTGACCACGGAAAAAAAAGTCAGACAAAAAAATCAGAATTGGGTCACTTCAGGCTGCAGTGTGAATGCAGCCTGAAGTGTGATTAAATATTATTAGGGCTGTTGTAAACAATTATTTCATTAATCAAGTATTCCATCGATTATTCTGACAATCGAGTAATAAAAATTCTATCAAATAAAATATTCAGTTCCTCCAGTTTCTTGAGAATTACTGTGGAACTTCATGCACAATCAACACATCCCAGCACCTTTTTGCGCTTATGTATAATTGGGAGTTTATTGCAGATTTTTCTCAAAAACTTAATGTGTGCTAAACAGCTTCAGCCTTAATTGATGTCAGATTATAGTCCATGATCTATACAGCGAGTAATAAAGTGTCACATTTACCATCATAAATAAGCGCAAATATTTCCAAATTAGTCCCACAAACACAAAATCCTGGAGGGACTGAAAAGATGTTCAGGAATATGATTTAATTTTAAGGATTCATTGTTATTTTAACAGTTTATGAATCTGTTTATCAGCACATTCTGGCACCGCCGGCCCTTTAACAGCCTTCATGATCTTGATTTGGCCCAAAACAAAAGTTAGTTTGACACCGCTGATATTCTAGAAGAACTCTCTCCTGTTTTTCACAGACTGCGACTCTTCCCACCTCCGAGTCGAAGGCGTAATGCATCATCAGAGGAGGGAGCCTGTTGTGGCCTAATTTAACAGCCAGGGAGAAACACCGGCGGACATCGGCCTGCTAATGAATGAATGAGCCTGACAAGTAAATTCAGAAAAGATTGCAGACTGAGGGCCAAGCCTCCCACAAGGTCCGGCTGTTCAGATAAGGCCTAATATCCTCACTGGAAACCGACACCACAAAATCCAGCCGGATTATTTTGTTTTACTCCCGCAGAAGAGCGAAAACAACAAAAAAAGACTAGCGAAATGACGACATGGCAGGAAGATAGAATCATATCATGATCAGATCTCGTGTCTTCCTCTGCTGTTGACATCTGGACACTGAGGGGGCTGCTGGGTGTACACACGCTCCCAGCAATAAATAAACAGAGGCAGAGCCGGCCTTGGGAAGCCGCACACCTGCGACCGGCAGGAAAGCAGCAGGAGCAGCCGTGTTCATTAAAGCAGCCGCTGCTGACAGTGAGGCCTTTAAGAGGCCATCAGGAGATGCAACTCTGCAGCTACCTTGGGACCGCAGAGGGGAAGGCATCAAGGTGAGTAATGCAATTTCAACTTGAATAATGGAGCACTTTCCTCCAGTTTGACATTCATGAATTTCTCAGGCAGTTCTGCCATACAGAGGAGCAACAGCACCTGCGATCTATTCAAGGTTCCCCAGGAAAACCGGTTTACAAGATCCACAGGTTCACAATTACTCTGCGCACGACTGCTGGCCCGGAGATAATCTCACCGAAAGTGGTTCATGAATTAAAAATAGAGCAGAGTGTATGAAATGTGATGTGATAATATATTTAGAAAACGTAAAATTTGGGGGATGGGAGCTGCATTTATCACCACTGTGTTGACAGTTTTAATAGCATTTTTTCCTGGTATTGTGTGTGTGTGTGTGTTTGTGTGTGTGTGTTCAAAATGCCATGAAGTTTTTATATATTTTTAAATTCATTTATCTCCTTTAACCAGAAATAATGTGAAACAAATTTGATTCAAAAGCCACCTAAAAAGCGGAGCTGCATGGGACCACATGTTGGGAATCCAGAAGAGCAAAGATCTTTGGGATGACGCCACCGACAGGATTCAAACTTCCTCATCTTCTGCTCGTCTTAGTCTGATCCAATTTAAAGTTGTACACAGGATTCATTTCTCTAAATCTAGGCTTTCTCAGATTCACCCGGATGTTGTGGATATACGTGATAAATGCAAAGGCTCCCATGCAATCTTGGCCACATGTTCTTTCTTTGACCCAAATTATATCATTTCTGGTCTAATTAATTATATCTTCTGTTCTGAAAGTAAATTTTCAACCTTGTCCACTTGTTGCTACATTTGGTATCTTCAGCCCCAGTTTAGTGCCAAGTTCTGCTCAAATGGACATGGTTGTTTTTACATCTTCACTGGCTAAACATACTGTACTGTTGCACTGGAAGTCTGGTAAATACCCCTCAATGCCCCTCTGGGTTAAAGACAAGATGTTTCTTTTTAAGCCTGAGGAAATCAAATTCACCCTTTAGGGGCTACACAGAAGTTTTACCAAAACGGCAAAATGTTTTCTTTCCTATTTTTCAGGACGGTTTGCCCATCTGCAGGTGCTTATTGCTGAAATTTTGTTTTGGTTATAAATATGGGTAGTTATACCTGATGAGTGATTTATTTATTTTATTTTAAATCGGGTTGACTCTGAGCTGAGATGGGAAGGTGGGATTGGGTTTGTTTGTCTTTTTTTTAGTTATATTGTTTATTTTTTTTCTTTTCTTTTCTATTGGAAAGGAAAAGGACTGAACCTGCTGGATTGTAATTTTGTAATTTTTCTATTTGCGCAATGTTTCGTCAGTATATTATTGAGTGAATAGATGTGTGCATAGTAAGACGTGTGTTGTATACTTTTTTCCTTCTTTCGGCTCTAATAAAAAAAGCCACCTAATTCATGAATATTCCACCTTTCTAAAAACAATTCAGAAACGGAAAACTGTTGTTTACTGATACTGATCATGATCTAGAATTCAAATTACTTTAAATGTTTTAACATTAGAGTTTCTCAAAGATCCTACACACTTATTTTATTTATTTGAAGCAAACTAAATGATTTGAGTAAGACTGACGTAAATTTGTCATTTTATACACACTCAGTGAATTCAGTAAAAAAAAAAAAACTTAATAAACTAAGTTGATAAACTCAACTGAACTACTTGTTACCAATTGAAGCAACTCAGTTGAGTTGGTTCAACTAATTTCTTTTTACAGTGCATATCTATTCTACTCTCTGTTGGTTTCAGCCGTCAGATTTCATTTCCACAGACTTGCTGATGTGAACTGGTAATAAAAGAGGATTAATTTACAAGCAGGAAGAATCCCCCAGTGAGACTCGAGGCCCACAACAATAATGAGCGCACGGCAAACACAGTTTTACTGTGAGCCAAAAGACGACGCAGAGAATCTAATCTAGACGCTGAACTGTTTCCTCGCTTTTTACAAAAAAGACGCCCGACTCGTCTTTCCCCCCATCTCTCTCACACACGTCCATGCAGGGGGAGAAAATGACAACAAACTTTCATCCTCAGGCCTCTGCAACAGCACATGTTTGCAGGTAATTAAAAGGAGTTCCCAGGCGGTTATCGTGCCATATTGAAAGACAATGCACAGAGCAAATTACCTTTCTGTGGTTATTTATACAAAGCTGGGTGGGCGAGGTCACGATGCTTTGGCGAACTGGATGCAGCTGAGCGTACGCGGCAGTAGATGGGATCAGTCTAATTGCTGCGATACGGTCAAATCCCTGTGTAATATTTGGTATACGTTGCAGGGTGTAGTCCGTGTACATCTCTGAGATTCAGCAGCTTAAAGTTATGTACATTAATCTATTAAATGAGTAAGTGCAGATGAGATTGTGAGCTGCATCTCTGGAGTTGGGAAGTAATTTCTGAAGTGGAGAACAAATTTTGTGATTGCCGTTTTTGGTGAAACAATCTCCACCGTACCATCGGCACTCAAAATAGCTTCGCCTGTTTGTCTTCACTGCACCTGCAAATTCTCCGATTTGTCAGCTTAAATCTGCATCACTGACTTCCAACTCAGAGAACACATTACACTGTAAACCTAGCGCACTGGAAAAGTCTTTAAGCCGCTTTAATCTTGACGTTATTAAACTTTAGACCAGCGGTGTCAAACTCATCATGAATGCTCTTAAAGGGCCAGTATGTATTGATAAAACCTGTTCACAAACTGATAGATTATCAGTGAATTCTTAAACCTAAATAAAATTACTGAACATCTTTTCAGTCCCTCCAGGATTTTGTGTTTGTGGAACTAATTTGGAAATATTTGCGCTTATTTTTGATGGTAAATGCAACTTTTTATTACTTGCTGCATCGATTATGGATTATAATTTGGCATCAATTAAGGCTGAGGCAGATATTTAGTACAAGTAAGAGTTTTCGACAATGTTTGAGAAAAATTTGCAATAAATTCCCAAATATCAG
This sequence comes from Poecilia picta, assembly GCA_033032245.1. Classification (NCBI taxonomy): domain Eukaryota; kingdom Metazoa; phylum Chordata; class Actinopteri; order Cyprinodontiformes; family Poeciliidae; genus Poecilia; species Poecilia picta. Next base: position 9,663,866 of record CM065362.1, read on the forward strand.
TGCAATAAAAAGTGCAAGGATTTGATAATTTGGTGTGAATTTCCACAATAATTCTCAAGAAACTGGAGAAACGGATTGATATAATTTCACAGTAAACTGATAAGAACTGCATAGATTTGACTGATAAGATAACATTAACATAATATTAAAACACACTTAGTGTTTTGTCTAGAATACAGAGGGCCACATAAAAAGCTACGATGGGCCGGATTTGGCCCACGTGCCTCGAGTTTGACACATTTAAGAAATAAGCCCATAATTGTAAAGTGCAAGAAAAAACGTGTATAGTTGTCTTGCTTTTATTTACAAATTTGAAAGGTCTGGTGTGCATTTGAATTCACACCTCTTTACTTTGATACCCCTAAATACGTAAAATCTGAAGCAACCAGTTTCTTTTACATTGTTGTTACTAAACTACTTGTGTTTAATTTGTTCTCAACAGTCAAGTATCCAAATATTAGCAGAATAAAGCATTGAAATTTTTCCCAAACCTGTGTCTAAGGGTAACATTTTTTAATTTCTATTCTAAATTTGAGAACATTTATACTGATTTTGTTCACAAAACTATCCATCTAGGTGGGGAAAAAATTAGAAAAAATTGATTTTCTCATTTCTTGGCTGCTGCATTTCCCTTTTTTAACAACATTCTTTACCAAGACTTTGGTACATGAATTACATCCTATTTTTTTCATATTTTCTCTTCTTTCAGCTCAGTTTTGATCTGCTCCTAAAGGAATCCACATGCTTTTCCTTGGCAGATTGCTCAGGCGGGATGACATTACAGTTGCTGTGTGTGTTGCTTTGCACCAAAAAGGTTAGATCTGATGGCTTCCTCTTGATAAGCTCACTGCAGGTGTCATTGTTTCTCTGCGATGCACTGGTGACCTGTCCAGGACACATCATGTCTTTCAGGAGAGACCTTAAACTCTCCGTTGCTGTACAATAACACAGGAGAAAAGTTTTTATGTGGGCACTGAAGCCACACAATATGAGCTGAACGCATGTCTGCATGTAACTGTGGTTAGTTTCTTCTAAAGTGAGACTTTATATTGCTACAGCAAAACGTTGGAATATGTGTTTTTGTTTAACGATAACATTCATCAGTAAGACAGACAACTATATGTTGATGTAGCTATTATAAAGGGATTATTTGTTTGCAAACACAGCGCAGTTTGACTGCAGAAAGAGCCAGAGAGGCCACTGGTTGCAATGGTTACCCGCATTAATCTGGCCGTTTTAACGTTAGCTAGCATGTTGTCAGTCAGCGTGCTACAACTGTTTATCGCAGCGAGATAAAATAAATTAGTCTGCCAAATGTGACAATAAAATCAGTGAATGAGATGCATCTTAATGACCAATAATCCTTAAATGTAGGTGAATCGATAAATGAGAGAAAATGACAGAAATATCGCATATTGCTAACTATATTAAAGGAATTTGATCACGTTTTTTTATTTTTAAGAGAATTCAGATTTAGCGTGTAAAGAACAAATAAAATTAAATAACTTCCTCCCAGTTTGGTCACAGTTAGAGGGGAAATGTAATAAACTAAGCCTTCAGAAATTAAAACGTGGTGGGTGGAAGGGAAGCGTGGTGAGGTACAGAGACTATGTGCTAAAATAAAACCTCTGATAGCTGCTGCAAAGCTTCGTGCAGCAGTTGCGCCGTGTATAGAGGTGGTTTGCGCTGGCTGTGAGTTGGAAATGATCTTATTGCCTGATTGTAAATAGTTTAAGCAGAATGACGTTTTCTCGCCTGCGTGCTGAAGACGACATGCGCAGTAGAGCTGCTGCTGACGCAACGTGACACCACTGATAATCCCACAGATACTGACAGAAATGGACCTTACCAAACTCTGCCCAGAAACGCCCCGCGAAAGTCTCACGTGGCTGCATGTCTCACAAACAAAGCCTCATGGAGCTTAGTTTCTATGTGTAATTACATTTCGACTGAATCTGCAGAGTATTTCAGAGTCGATTAGTGTAGCATTTCTGCCGGATTTTCAAAAAATATCAGCCACGACAATGGATAGGTGAACCAACAAGTTCATGTCGTCTTTTTTGGACGACATCAAGGTGTTTGAGCCACACGATGCCTCCAACATTGTGCACATCACAGCTAAATGCTAGCGGTCAATGAGGAACACAGCAGATCCTCAGACCCTCAGCATAAATATAGCTGTGGACAAGATCACTGACGCCTATTGTTCTTGCAATGCTGGGTAAGTCGGACATTCATGGTTTAGAGGGTGATTTCTGTTGGCAAATGTTCGAATGTGCCTAGGCTTGATACACGGTACTTGGTGGTGTTGAGGAAATATAATCGTTTCTAGCATTTAGAAAATATAATCATTTTTGTAGTGTTTGAGTTAGCTTTATCTTTTACTTAAAATTAGGAGTTTTGTGGCAGTAAGCTCAGATGCAGGGCCTGGGGTTAGAAGGTCACAGATAAATGCATTTACAAAACCTGGTTGCAGGTTATAAAATAATAAAACCACAGGAGGGAAACGATCTTATCTGTGTGAAAAACTATCTAAAAACAGGGGCACATTCCTGTCTCAGGAAATAAGGGTCTCCAGTGAACATTTGGCACGGCGAACGGGTGACCTATAGACTGCCGAACTTTCAAACTCTGAACTTTTAAACTTTCAGACTGATATCATATAGAATATTTTAATATTGCAGGCTTTAACTGAATATTTTATTTTATTATTGTATTAGTAGAACTAAAACCAGTCAATGATGAATGTAATTGAAAATCTTTTGTTCTGTATTAAGAAAACAGGAACGGGATCTGATTACTTTTTGTAGTTTGTATGAGTTTAATATCAGAGAGACTTTGGGAGGAATAACAGAGCAGAAGCATATTAAGTTTAGAGATAACTCTTATTGAATTAAATATAGGATTTAGGGTAGAAAACCCAGGATTTCACAGAGACTTGTGAAATCCTTGGATGTTCGTGGCTCAGGAAAAAGCCAGATTCTGGAGATCTCCTGACTCTGCCTGAGTCAGGAGATGGCATCAATTGGTGAAATAAAACCTGGATACATCTTTAAGATTTATGGTCGACCCGGATGCATTGACCTGCAGTTCACCCGAAAAGAATTGGTTTAAAAACATACATGTGGTTTGTTATTTATCTGTTTGGATAGGGGAGAGTTTCAGCCACGTCTCCTGAGACATTTGCGAAGTTGTAAAAGTCAGCAGGACTTTAGAGTTCTGGTTAACTTCAAGTAACATCAAAGAGATAATTTCTCTTTGATCGCTTGGACCAAATTGTAGGGAGGAACTAAATTTGAAATCGTCAGGAACAGCCACCGGTTGGTTAGGTTGAGGAACGCCTGTTTTGAATATGCGAAACTCAAGGCCCTCCCCTCACAGATAAAAACTGATGCACCGGAAAAATGGGTCAGAAATTATAGCCGATCTCTAAGCTCTGGTTATATTTCTCCAAGACGTCTTGTTTGTTTGTTTGTGTTTGTCTCCTAAGTATCTCAGGTAACTAAATGTAACTCTGCATGTTTTTTTTCTGTTCTGTCTGCTATCTTGTTTCTGATTGGATTAAATTCTGAGCTTCTGTGACGCCAACACGCTGCGTACGCCTCTTGTGTTCTCGCGTGGGCTCCAAGACAGCAGCTGAGATCCGGGACCACGAAAAAGGAAAAGAACCGAATTGTATTTGTTAAATTTACTTAATTACATCCTTTTTTCAACAGTGGCTAACACGATTAGCATGGCTAACACGATTAAAGTTTAGTAAAAAGCCTTTTCAGGTAAAATAAAATCTTTATCTTGCATATTGATCTGTTCAGCTAACGTAAGGCTGTAACAGACAGGCTTCAAGGTGTAGAAGTTGTATCGGTGCTGCCATTATGCTGTACTTAGCTAAAAGGTTTTCATAATGGATGTGTTTTTTATTGACTTTCTTTTTTTCGTTCACTAACACAAAGAAAGCAAAGCAATAATACTTACACCAGCAGACAATCCTTTGTTCTTATTGATCCTATCACGGTTGAGCTGCAAATGCGTCGTGAACAAGCTTTGATCCAAGCAAGGCATTCGGTTTCAGATTTTGGAAATCTGTGAATTTTAGTTCCACAAATACGATCAGGATACTGTTGAGGAAATATAATCATGGTTTAGTGTTTTGTTGAACTCAATTATAGAACCATTTCTAGTGCTTTAGTTTAGTGAATCTTTTACTAATATAATCATTTTTTAGTGTTTGAGTTAGCTCTATCATTTACTTAAAGTCAGGAGTTTTTGTGTCACAGATAAATGCATTTACACAACCTGGTTATAAAACTACAGGAGGCAAGCAATCTTATCTGTGTAAAACCAGGGACACATTCCTGTCTTAGGAAGTGGGGGTCCACAGCCAACATTTGGGACGGCGTCGAGTGACCTGTGGACTTCTGAACCCTGAAACTGTGAACTTTTGAACTTTCAGACTGATATCACATAGAATACTTTAATAGTGCATGCTTTAACTGAATATTTTATTTTAATTAGAACTAAAACTAGTCAATGATAAAGGTAAATTGAAAATGTTTTGTTTTGTATTAAAAATATAGGATTTAAGGTAGAAAAACTCAGGATTTCACAGAGACTTGTGAAATCTTGGGATGTCTGTGTCTAAGGAAGCTGACAGGAGATCTCCTGACTCTGCCTGAGTCAGGAGATTGCATAATTGGTGAAATAAAACCTGAATTTATGGTCGACTTTGAAGTATTGACCTGCAGTTCATCCGAAGACAATTTGGTTTAAAACATACGTACATGCGGTTTGTTATTTATCTGTTTGGATAGAGCCAAGTCTCCTGAGACATTTGCGAAGTTGTAAAAGTCAGCAGGACTTTAGAGTTCTGGTTAATTTCAAACATCAAGGAGTAAAACTTCTCTTTGATGGCTCACCAAATTGTAGGGAGGTGCCGTTTTCAGGGGTGCTCGGAGGCGGCTTCTAATTGGTCGAGAGGTGTTGCCCCCTATTTGAATAGAATACACCTACTAGCATAAAACCTCTTGCACAAGGAAAATGAGGCAGAAATGGACAATTTTTAGCACCATGGGCTGACTATTTCTCCGAAGACGTCTTCGACGTCTTCGTATTTTCCTCTATCTGTCCTATTTTCTCAGGTGACTAATGTGTGACTGTGTTCCTTTAATTTCTCTGTCTTGTGTTATACTTTCTTCTGATTGGATTAAATTCTGAACTTCTGTGACGCCAACACGCTGCTTACGTCTCTTCTGTGTTCTCGCGAGAGCTCTCAGACCGCGGCCAAGGATTCCGGGACAAGAAGAAAGGAAAAAACCGAAATTGCATAGTTTAAAAGTTTTACAATAAGAATTCCTTTTTCAACAATACCTGACATCACCTGTACAGATTCCCCACTGATGGTGGAGAACCATTTTTTTTCGAGTTCTGACGCAAAAACTTTCTGTCAGTCTGGCAGTCCACAATGTACATCAGCATATTTACTACAGTAGCTTGTGTTTGTGAGACGGTCAGGCACGTGGTAGCTGCACTGTGATGTAAAATGGACATTAGCCAATGAAATGCGGCCCCTGTGGTAAAGTCCATATTCATTATTGTCGGATCTATTATTAATAATATCAACACGCTAAATCACCTTTATTCTATCTTTATCTGGAGTATAGTTTTTAAAGATCTGTGGATGTTTGAGAAATCATTGAGGCTCTTAAAGAGACAGAGACCCAATTTCAAGAGATCTGCTGTGGCTAGTGTGAAGTCAATAACTGAAATTTAAAAATACTTTATTAATCCCAAAGGGAAAAGAAATAAATAGATTGAAGGTAAAATATTTACTTCATTTGGCTAAAAAATGATACAGAATCAAGCCCTATTTGTTATATAGTCACCTTTCAGACTTAGATAAATCTCATATTACCACAGCTATTGTTTTGTGATGAGAGTCAAAATGTTTTAAGGGAATCTTCAGTGGAGGTTCAGCGACTTGGAGCACTCACTATTTTATATATTTGATCTTTATAATGTGAAAACCTAAACTCATCCTAATTTCAGTTGGTTTCCTAGCAGCAAAGAGATGAAGTAGAAAAAAGAAACTACCTCTGGGAGCCATGGCAACAAACAGCATGTCTACATCTCTGCACATGATTGAGAACGCCGATATAAGCTCTTTATTTACCTTTAGTTCAGGTTATCAGCGTCTCTCTGGTTTAAAACACACACCTCCTCCAAGCAGCTTTGAATGACACACTGGCCTAATTCCTTACATGTAAAGATGCAGCTCAGGATTAGCTGCTGAATCAATAAATGCTGTATAGGTGCTGGCTGCCAAAACTGAGCAAGTGAACCATCAATCAGCTGTAGCAATCCATCTGCTAACCTTCAGGAAGGCTGTGTTACGTTCAACATATACTGTAAAATGCTCTGAAAAATGTTTGTTTTCTGTCATGCCAAGGTGTTTTAGATCATTAAACAAGTTTCGGCAGACAGAGCTAACCCGTAGAAAGACTAAAAGAAGTGTTTAGACCAGAGGTTCTTAACCTGGCTTCTATCGAACCCCAGGGGTTCGGCGGAGCCTCTGAGGTAAAGACACACTTGTGTAAAGTCGTGATGACGCCCAGCTTTGCCGTGACTTGATGCAGAGGATCACGTTACATTGCTTAGATAGCCAATTACAGCAGTGACTTCATGCTTACCAATCAGGCTACATTACATTGCTTAGCCAATCAGAGGATCACGTTACATTGCTTAGCCAATCAGAGGCTCACGTTACATTGCTTAGCCAATCAGAGGATCACGTTACATTGCTTAGCCAATCAGAGCTGAGGAGGAGGAGCTCTGATTGGAGGAGCTTCACTCTCAGCATGGATTTGAACATTTGTCTTTAATTACTTCAGCAAAGCTCACAGTTTTTACCAAATTCTATAGTCCAAATCTGCTCCTCAGTCGCATCTTTTCGGGGTTGGTGCTGCCTCCAGTGGCCTGGGGGTGGTAACACAACTAATATAATTACATTACTAAATCAGAATACCGCAAAGTATTTTGTGTGTCGGGTGGAATAAGAAGGGTTCGGTGAATGCACATATGCAACTGAGGGGTTTGGTACCTCAAAAAAGGTTAAGAACCACTGATTTAGATGATGTCACCAACCAGGTGACAAACTCAATCCCTTAACTCTGTGTTAAATTTGACTAACTATGTTTTTTAAATTAGTTTGACAAGCCAAACGTTGCCTGATTACTTATTGGACCTGTAGGCAACAATATGTCAGAAACCAACATGTTATGCAACGTACAAATGTACATTCAAGAACAGATGAGAAACCAATCAGTCTGGAAAGGGTATCAGAAACATTCCTATTGCTTTAGGATCCAATACGCTGTAAAACATTTGAAGGTGGTCTAACTTGAAAATGACAGTATGTTAATGTGCTTCCTTGAAAATGCAATTGAAGGAAAATCAAGAAAATCTTCTTGGTTTTAACTCAGAAAGTTAATAAAAGTTATTAAAGTTTATTAAGTTGATTTAACAACAGGACAAAATGTCTAAACATTGTTTTTTAAGTTTATTAATCTTGAATTGTGTTTTAAATTAATGCTGCAATTTAAACCAAATAATTATTTAACAATACGCAATAAAAAATGATCTCGCCTGGTGAAAGAGCCACATTTCTCTATTATTTTTATTATTTTACTCACATTATCAAATTAAAGTAACTACTTATTTTACTTTAAAATCATTCAAATTCTTGTTACAAATTCAATGAATAAAATTTCTGATCTGATAATAAATGTTATTAAACATCACAATGATTTCAGCTCAAAAACATTTAGTCTGAACAGGACATTAAAATAAATATTTGATTTAATTAAACACAAGAGTCAGATCAACGTAATACACTTCCATCAAAAACATGCCGCTAAGCATTCTGGGAAATAGCTCCCACTCCCGTCTTTTTCTTCTTTCAATTTTTTAAAGTGCAAACCTAAAAACTCTAGTTTGATTAAATTAATAAAAGGTTAACACAGCTTACTAATATAAGTTTATCTTTCACAAACTCACACATTTAGGTTCAAAATCTAAAACTGGATAAATTTATTTGACTTAAAGAGTAGGAGATGTAGACACAACGAAATGCGGCTCAAATGTGTTTGAACAAATGGAGAAAACAAAAACTGCTCAAAATAAAATTGGTAACATTTTCACCAAGCACGGCGCAACCAGTTATTATAAAGTTTTTTAATGTGAGTTTGTATAGCTTTATTCCCTATTTACTGAAATCAAAAACTACATATTTTTAATTTACTAAGGCTATCTTCCATGTTAAAATTAGTTTTGAATCCAAGTGTGACCAAAAAGCACTGGACCTCAGTTTTCCCATGTTTCATGAAGTTTCCATCTGACATACAGGTGATTTTTTTTCATTATTTTGTTGAGTGGATCCATCTTACTCTCTCATGCAGAGACCAGACAATAAGCCTCCCCCTCAAGGCCCCATTAAAGCAAAACCCAGGGTCTGCAGGTTTGATATTCATCGCCCCGGCAACCTCTGCCATCAACACATTGTGAGCCACGTGAGAATGATCACAGCTTTTAAAGTGGAAATAATGACTGCTCTGCCTCCGGCATGAAATATTTAACAAGGACAAAGGAGATGGCTCAAAGGTGATTCATATCTGTGTTGAAAGGAGGGCGCGCGGACAGCGCCGTCCTTACAGGAAGTGCATGTGACCCTTTGCTAACCTGAGCTGAGGCGGCGCTCTCTGCAGCTCAATCTTTTGCCTAACAGACGAATAAGGCGGCGGAGGCTGTTGTGATTTAGTGTTTATTAGCCATAACAATGATAGTGGCATTAAAACAAGACGTTCTGTTTCAGAACGTCAAGGACACGACACGCCCTTCTTCTCATCTCTTGACATTTACTGTGCACACAAAGCAGCCTTATAAATTCAGCTCTAAAATGTCTGTGTCGTTTTTAGCCATAATATCAATTTAATCATTTCTCTTTCTCACCCAGCTCAGAACCTACACAGCATCCAATTCCTGGATGTGAGATTATTGATGTATCCTCCTTCCAACTTGGATAAATTAGCTATTTTGGCCTCTTGGGAAACGTCTGGGGAAAAAGGAGGAGAGCGAAAAATGTTCTCCATCAAGCACGATTGAATTGGATTTCACAAGATGAATTGCCTGGACAAGAGTTTATCCCAATTACATTGCCAAGAGGCTCCAGTCCTTCTGTGGCCACTTTGTTCAACAGCAATTAGGGCCAGCTTTTAGTTACCAGGATCCTCCATTGTGAAAAGATGTTTACAGTCCAAGCAGAAAGTAGATAAATGCATCAGTCCAACATTCTGAAGAAGTTAAAAGTGGTTTGTGGTCTGAGCCAAGAACTCACAAAAATTACAGATCTGACAGCCAAAACACGAGGAGGAAAGCGCAGCTGTTAGCCGAAGCCCACACATCTTTTAATCTGCAGGAGCACAACATGCAGAGACCGCCCCTGGTTGCTTGTGTGGCCGTCCGCTTTCCTCTCTTACTTATTTTGTTGTCTTTGATGAGAGCTGCATGATTTGCAGCTGTGGAAACTCAGGCTGCTTTTCATCCATCATGAAGATCACATTTACCTCAGACCAAGTAGCAATAAGGCTGTGTCATATTCCTCAGTCTTACCTTTCCCAAGCTGGGACCCCAGAGATACATCAGACTGAAGATGCAGACGGCCAGAACCAGAAACACCACGGCCAGCACCAGAGCCACCCAGTGGTAGTTGTGAAATCTGGTCTTCCTCTGTTTTTCTGCCTCCACCTGCAAACAGCAGCAGCTTGTAAATTGTTTACACAATCACAATGTTTCAAAAAAAAAAGTTTATGTATTTAAAGGGGGAACTATTATTCGAAACTCATATTTTTATTTTATACTTCTATTTGGGTCTCAACTGCTCCTAAAAAACAACTCAAGTGCTAAAAAAAAAACATCCGGCCATTTTTGGGTGTCTGGAACTGTGTTGTATAAAGTACTGAAATCTCAGAGTCAAGTAAAAGTTTAGGTTCCTCTCCAAAATATGACTTTGGTAAAAGTCCAGGTCACTGACTGAAATGTTACTTGAGTTAAAGTCTTAAAGTATCTGAATTTTCTTGTACTTAAGTATGGAAATTACTGTAAAAATGTACGTACTCAACGTACTCAAGTAATGTAATGAAAAGTATAAGTAAAAAGTAAAACAAGGCAAATGCAGTTTGAATGACATTTTTTACATTTTGATAAACTTGTCAAATACAGTTAAAGTAATAAACACAACCAAGTGCAGGTAAAATTAAACCTGCTAATAGATAAACCTGCAGGCATCGTTTAGTTAAGAGAATTAGGTTCTTTACCTACAAGGTTATTTAACCTGCTTTACAACTGAACCAGCTTCTGACATGAACCACATAATGTATAAAAACACGAGCGTTTCTCTCTCTCTGGCTTTTTTGTAACGAGTAACTAAACATTGAAAATGTATCGGAGTAAAAGTATGAAATTAAGTCCAGAAATATAGTGAAGTAAAAGTGAAAGTTATCAAAAATTTTGATACTTGAGGAAAGTATGAAGTTCTGCAAAATATACTTAAGTAAAGTAGTGAAGTATTTTTACTTAGTTATTATACAACACTGCTGTTACCTAGCAACGCAAGCAGAGCTACGGGACTTTTAATCAGCTGGTTTTACCCTAGTATGCGCTGTACAATGGCTGCTGGACAAAAAGGTTGTGTTTTGTTCTTGACTTACTATCTTACTTACTAGTAGTGAAGTGTTTTTACTTCGTTACTATACAACACTGGTCTGGAAAACAAGTCAATTCCAACGATTCACTTCCTGCTAAAGCAGTTGAAGAAAGATCAGCAGAAAAGCCGCACCGGGCTATAAGCCGCATGGTTCAAAGCGTGTGAAAAAGTACCGGCTTATAGTCTGAAAAACACGGTAAATAAAACCAGCCAGTCTGTAAATCAGCACCTTGATGCAAGCAGATCCTGTGCTTGAGGGCATGACATTTCACTGTGGGGTCGATGTGCTGAAGCCCCTCTCCCCTCACTCTCTAAACATCTGGAATGCCTCAAAGGCCAGAGAGCTTCGGCTGGTTTGTCTCGTGTGGCTGAAGGACAAGCCTCCAGGACGCAGACTGTCCTTAGCATACTTTACAGTCTGTCTAATCTGAAGGGGAGTTTTTCTCCGGTTGTAATCTTGCGTTACCTTCCTGTCCAGAGCTCTTGTGACTCAGGTAAAAATTCCTGGCTTGATGGGGGATAATAATACTGTTCCTGGTTTACCTTATTGTTACCATTTAGGGTTGCATTTGATTTTAAACACATTATTATTTTTTTATCATGCATGTGCTCCTTATGTGTCCTTTCATGCCTTGCCTTTAACCCAGTTGTGTGTCAGAATTGAATAACTGGCTCTTTCTGCACCTTTATCCCTTGTTTTGTTTTTACTTCCTGTTATTGCGACAAAAGCAACAATAAATTAACTTTTTGTGTATTTGTGGAAGCATTGCCCTCACCAGGCGGCTCCAGCTGAAACCTGAGACCTGAAAATAACCAGAATATTACTCCGACTGCAGTCTGTGAAAACACATAGCAAGATCTTATTTTACACCGACACCTCTGCGTTTCATTGGTAGGTTCTGCATGTGGGTCACTCAAAAAAAAAAGAAATGCAAAGGCTCAGACAGTGAGCCAAAGGAAAAAAAAAGACAAATCTACACGTGTCAAAGAAAGGTTACATTTATTAAACTTCCTTCTGGATTAAAACTCTGCCCGCTGCCAACTATTCCCCAAGCTTAAGGACACAAATTAATAAAGACAGTCTTTTGTTCCAGCGGAGCTCCAGTGGGGAGAAAATGAAAACTTCTCATTCACAGTGGACCCCATCTGAAGGTCTCAGAGGACAACAGAAAAGAAGATATGCAAAAAAAGGTGCTGAGCTCAATTAGCAATTGTGTGCTTATCTTTGTGTCTTTTAAAGTGATGATAAAGCAGCTCTGGGTTTTTTTATTGTGGCTGAGCTTGTTACAGTTGTTAAGCATGTTGTAGATTGGCCGGCACATTTACATACTCATGTTTAAGTATAATGCGGTGCTTTGAAAATTCATGCTGCTTTAGCTTCTCACAGTTTGTCACTTCACCACCACGAACATATTTTATTGGTGTTTGAAGCAGTAGAACCATTTTTCCTCTGAAAATGCCTCTTTAAAGTACTTTGCAGTATGTTACAGCACACAAAAATAAAGATGACAGAAAAGATTGCAAAAGAATTTAAGCTCAGATCAGGTCAAACACTGATCTCTCTACACCAATGTTTGCCTCGTGTTTTCAGGAGGATTTAAGTCTGGGCTTTGACTGGGCCAATCTGGGCTGGCTGGAAGGTGAACACAGTGCTTTACGACTCTATGGGGGACGTATGCTTTCACAATGAGCTGCTTCAGAACCTCTTGTCACTTTAAATCCAAATTAGCCACTGCTGGCCCCACTCAGAATTCACACTCGCATGTAAAAACTGGTGCAAACAGATGCACAATTATCAAAGATACAAACATACATCTTTGAAAAGCAAAAGTAGAGACTCCTGCACAACCAACAAGAAAGCAGCAAGAGGTTTCTGGATAGTAAGTCAAGAACAAAACACAACCTTTTTGTCCAGCAGCCATTGTACAGCGCATACTAGGGTAAAACCAGCTGATTAAAAGTCCCGTAGCTCTGCTTGCGTTGCTAGGTAACAGCAGTGTTGTATAATAACTAAGTAAAAATACTTCACTACTTTACTTAAGTATATTTTGGAGTACTTCATACTTTCCTCAAGTATGAAAATTTTTGATAACTTTCACTTTTACTTCACTATATTTCTGAACTTAATTTCATACTTTTACTCCGATACATTTTCAATGTGTGGTTTAGTTACTAGTTACAAAACAAAGAGAGAGAGAAACGAGAGAAACGCTCATGTTTTGACCCCACCTACTGATTGACTGCAACAAAGTCGGACACTAATGGAGCCCCATACGACATGAACCACATACAAATATGTGGTTCATGTCAGAAGCTGGTTCAGTTGTAAAGCAGGTTAAATAACCTTGTAGGTAAAGAACCTAATTTTCTTAACTAAATGATGCTGCAGGTTTATCTATTAGCAGGTTTAAATTTGCCTGGACTTGGTTGTGTTTATTACTTTAACTGTATTTGACAAGTTTACCAAAATATAAAAAATGTAATTCAAACTGCATTTGCCTTGTTTTATTTTTTACTTATACTTTTCATTACATTACTTGAGTTCATCCATTTTAACAGTAATTTCCAAACTTAAGTACAAGAAAATTCAGATACTTTAAGACTTTAACTCAAGTAACATTTCAGTCAGTGACTTGGACTTTTACCAAAGTCATATTTTGGAGAGGAACCTAAACTTTTACTTGACTCTGAGATTTCAGTACTTTATACAACACTGGGTAACAGGCTGAGCTTCATTGGGGTTGCTAGGTAACAGCTGGGCTTTGCTGCGGTTGCTAGGGGAGGGGCAGCGTCTGCTGATTTGTGGCGTTACATTGGAAACAGCTCATTTTCCAGACACCAAAAAATATTAACTTATTGCCAAAAACCATCAAAGTGGTTTTTTGTTTTCTTCAGTGCTTGGGCTGCTTTTAGAAGCTCAAACAGAAGAACAAAACGTGAAAAATGTCTCAACATGAACAATAAAATATATCAAGCGTTTTGGCTGCAACGTCACAAAATCTGAAAATGTCTAAATGAATGGTTATGTAATTCATAATTTAAAATTCAGGTGCGAGGGGGAATGGCGATTTGCCACATGTGAAGGACAGAGATTACATTATAGAGGGCAGCCTAAAAATGTTAGACTACTGCTTTTCCATTTGATGAAATCAACCTGGACAGTTCCTCATTGGACATATTTAAGACAGCAGCCAGAAATGTGAGGCGCATCAAAGTATAGTTAATCCTGAGGGAATAATAAAAAACAGACGTCGACGGTGGGAGCCAGAAATTCCATACTCTGAATTTCTCAGTGAGCGAAGAGGAAGAACAAAAAAAATAAAATAAAATAAAGCAGTGGATGAAATTCACTCTCATGTGGCAGGTTGCATAAGCAGTGGAAACTTAACTGGAGGACAAACCTCTCGCTGGCTGCTCTTTGAATATCAAATGCTCAGAGGGAAAAAGGTGGGACTGAAAGACAGACGGTTGGTCGGACAGAAATAAAGACAGGGATGGAGCAGTCTGAGTGCACAGCGCCCGCCAACTAGTGTTTAAAGGTTTAGGAGTTCAGAATCAGCCAGGCAATTCTTCCTGAGCTCTGGGAGGAAAAGTGCCCAGAGCCCTCCTGTTGTTATCCAGCCAAGAAAGAGCACTTTCTTAAGAAAACAACAGAAAAAACCCGCTCGCCTACATGGCCAACGAGCTGAGGCTGTGGCTCATTTCCACGTTTAAATTCCTGTGGTAGCTAAAACAGGCCACAGGTGACTTCTTCTTATTTATAACCCTTGGTATTCTTGCATTTCTATTTGCAGTATTGGTGACCTTATCTTATAGCCACAATGAAGCAATTAACGTTTTTATTCACCTACATGTAGGAATAATATTGTGCTGATACCTGTTGCTGTGTTCATAGCAAGAAAGAGAGGAAAAAATCCTCTTTGAGCTTTCATTTCAAGTAGCAAGAACAGCATAAAGACCTTAAAAAGGTTGGGATTAAACAACAAAAGAGTGGAGATGAAGGTAAAAAAAAACCCTGCAGGATTTACCAGAACAACGTATAATTCTGGGGGAAAAAACTCCAGGGATATTTCTAAAAGATATAAAGTCACCCAAAACCAGACTACTGAAATATTTAACCTGAATCTTACACTCCAGTTTCACTATTTTATCCTTTTCTAATTTTCAAAGAACTTCTTCTGCCACCTGCCACTGCTTTAATGAGCTTTAATATTTCAAAGCTCATTAACTAAGATTCAATAAAATATACATATAAAACGTCCTTTTAAGTTCTTCTTGCAGCTGATTAATCGGCTGCAGTCAAACAAATGGAAAATGAGAAAAATGTACTCACATCTTTCCACAGAAGTTGCTGACTGCTGGATTGACTGCTAGCCTCCATGATGCAAGACCACAGGAGGAAACTTTCCGATCCTCTTAGCTGAGGAAAATACCAACGCAATGCACGGCAAAGAGTCCAAGCTTCATTCCTCTGCTGTAATTTGGGAGAGCGCTGAAAAGGGAGGAGAGTTTGGGATGGAGTGGAATAACTGTAGGAGTTGCGATACCCATTAAGGCAAAGCAGATGTCCTTCCTGCCGGCCTGCTCCCCTTTTAAAGGTGGGAAAAACGTTTCAGGCTGAAAAAGTAGCCCTCTGTTGAATAAATTACAAACTATAGCTGGATAATAATACTACAGTGGCTAACCAGCGTCCTGATGTCCAGGAAAACACAATGATTGGGCAGAAAATAACAGTGGTTCTCCAAAGTGTATAATCCTGGTGATGAACCTGACTGGTGTTATGTAGAAAAAGGAGACCATGATAAATAATTTTTCTGTTAATACCACATCTAAGCTAAAAAATAAGTGAATATGTTAGAGGTAAACATTTAAAGAGTGTGACTTGAACCACCTTTTGACTCCCTTTCAATATTCAGTCTCCAATTACTGAATTTCTTATTCACCCATAAACGTGAGCCTTGGAACCACAACTAATTGGACCTTAAATTCAAGGAGGAACACTTTGACAAGTTTTATTGATTATCACAGGGAGCATCTTCTCAAAACAACCAGAGGATTCTCAGTCCTCTTTCAGTGCAGGATGACTTAAATGAGGAAGAATAAGGCTTTACCTGCTTGAGGTGCACTGAAGAACACCAAGTGTCAGACAGGATGGAGAAAAGGTTTTCCATCCTGTCTGACACTTGTCTTGCGTATTGTATCTCGGTCAAAACAAGTGACTAGTGCAAGAGAGAGAGGTCCTGCACCAAAATGATCCAATAAGGAGAGTCCAACATAAAGATTTGGAGAGGGAAGAGGCAGAGGGAAGGTCATAAAATAACTCAGGTTTAACCACAACAACACTGGAAAAGGGTCGGCTGGAAACAGGGAAGGCAAGATAGGTAGACTGAGGGAAGAGATTAATTAACATGAGGGACGCTGAAGGAGACATAAACAATAAAACATGGAGAAGGAAGGCGGAAAGTCCGGTAGATTTGGTTTCAGCTGGTGTATTTTGCTTTCCCAGTGCACAGTGTCAAACAAACCAAACAGTTTCAGCAACCTGCCTGCCCCCGTGCCTGTAGTGATGCTTATATATACGCACCTGCCACTTTTGGTCTGCCTTAAACAAACCTGAATTAGTTTCCCCTGTTGGTCCGGATGGCAGCATGGAATGGCTTAGTCCAGTGTTTAAGAAGAAAACAAGATGGAGAATCTGCGGGATCACCTGAAGAGGACTTTGGACAAGAAAAGTCCTATTATGACAGATTGGAAAAACTTTGCAAGGTACAGATTTACCAAAGTCAGGATATTAAGAATACATTTCTAAGGCATCCAGGTGTTAATAATTCTTCAAGGGGGTATATGTTCATTTCCATGCTTTTATTTTGAAGTGGGTCTTTATTTTGGGGGCGTCTAATGCAGTTTCTCTTTCTTCTTCACTTTCTCCTCCAGATCCGTTATCAGTCACTGACGATGCTAGTGTTAATAGTCATGTGATATTAATGTGTGGATGTTAAGTATCCGCTCTGACTGTGTTGTTTCGCTTCTGGTGTATGTTTGTAGCCTTGAAAATGTCAGTTTTTACACTTAGTGTGATCGTGATTTAGCAATGTAACCTTGATCCTTTGGCCTTGAGTCGTTAACCTTTAGCCGTTAGCCGCTAACCGTTAGCAGTCAACCTTTAGCCGTTAACCTTTGGCTTTGAGCCGTTAACCGTTTAGCCATTAGCCGCTAACAGTTAGCAGTTAACCTTTACTGCTAGCCGCTAACCGTTAGCCTTTAGCCGTTGGCTTATAGCTGTTAGCTAGATTACGTTCAGACATTCTAAATTTTTCAGGTTAAAACAGATATATATAAAAGGGTTTTTTACTGATGTATGTTTCTTTATTAATTTGTGTTTATTTTACCACAGTAGTAAATCAAACTTTATTTATTTTCCGTATTTTCAGAAACTGCTGTGTACTGTGATGGAATGCATCGCTTCATCAGTATATCATTTATAATATTTATTTATTATGTCTTTCTGACTAAAGTCTTACTGTGTTTAATTAGGAAAAACCAAGCAACCAAGGTCAGAATCCTCTACACCATGTTACTGCAGCCTTTCTTAATTTTTACATTCTTTCCACTGACAAGTTTCTTCATTTTTGTGAACGATTTTCCAGATTAAATGTCATATTAAAGGTGGAAACAGTTTCATGATAATTTGTTGTGGTAGCATATTTTTATGTTGCAAAAGCTGGCATTTTAACACTTTTACAGTCCTCTTTTTATTGATGGTTTTAGGTTGATAGTTGCTTTATTGTGTTTTTTCTGAAGTATCTTGGAGAGTTTAAGTAACTTCTCCTGGCTTTTTTCCCCTGTTGAACCAGTCAAGTAAACAAAAGCAAAACACTAGTACAAAGGAGCCAACTATATAGCAACAAAGGAAATTGCACTTGGAATAAGAAATAAGAATGAAAGCATTAATTCGAGGACATAGGATTATAGGTCAGCTTCAGAGAGTTTCTGTGCCACAATAGAGAAATACTAAATCTATTCATCCGTCAGAAAGGGAAAAAAAGAAAACAAAACCCTGTATCTGTAAGAATGTAATGATAAAAAAAGGTTCATTTCAAAAACGTAGCATACGATCCTCATTCTCGGTGAGTGCACACTCACTTTCCCAAATTCCATATTGCAAGTGGGCCTGCGACGGTTCTCCTTGTGATGTGATAAAATTAAACCACTCATGCAAGTCTTAACTCCAGGGCTGCACGTACATCAGGCGCATGAGCTGTAAACTAGTTTTAAAGGATCGCACTGGAGCAGGATGAATAACACATGCAGCAACTGGAGCTAGTCAAACTTTAACAACCTGTGCAGCGCTCAGATACCAATCTGCCGGCCTGGAGTTATTTTCTCTCAAGCTGCAAGTGGAAATATGAGACTTTGTCACGTTATCATTTATTGTTGTTCAGAATTAGACTATTTAGAGAGGATGAACTACAATGCCAGTGGAAAAATGCAGAGTTGGTACTCTTCTAGGACGCATATTTGACAATAATTATTTTACAGATAAACCTAATATATTCCGAGAAATTCCTTAAAACTGTATGTAATTCTGGAAATGATTTAAGTAATGAACGACAACAAAAGACAACATACCTTTTAGTAGTTGGTTGAATCTATATTGGATTTTAATAATCCAGAACAATATTCTTCATCCGTCCGGATCAACGGTTCCCATATAACAGCTGACGGATCAGCCGAGCAGGACGGAGGTTTAACCTGCAGCATTTTATTGTTTCTGTCGTAACTTTCAGTTGAATTCAGATCCAGACTGTTTACTGATCATGTTGGAAGGTTTTCATGCTCTGTCCTTAGGGGGTAAGATGAATTATCATCCTAAAAAATGCAGTCACTAAATGAGAACAGTGCTCTGATATTTTAAGACTGTAGTTTGACTTGAACTTTTAATTTGCAGTATTTTTTGAAAGACAAAGAAATGGAAAACAGTTCTTATATGTTAATGCAGAATATTTGGTTTAAGGACCTCATTAATTTAGGGTCATAGTTTCTGCTAATTTCTCTTAATTAGCTTTGCTTTTAGCTGTTATTAGGTGAAAATATTTTTACAGATACTATAAAAGACAACTCTACATCCACCAGTGATACTTGTGTCAATTTGAAAACCACGATTAGTGTTCAATGATGGTTTATGGTTGACGTTTCTATGCAGAAATATGATTTTCCCACTGAATTATGAAATTTGGCTAAATTGACTTGTGTTTCTGTCCATTTGTCCCCAATTTCTATAGGGCACCAAGTGTCAAATTTTAACATTTAAGTTTAGCATTTAGATATAGATTTAAAATTTAGATTTAATATTTAGATTTACTGAAATTTGGGGAAATGTAAGCATGGTGATGTATATGTAGGATGGCGTATTAGGTCCATTGTAGATAGAAGAAAAACAGAGTAAATTTCATAAGAAAACCCAGAAAATAAAATTTAAAACACATTAAAACAAGAAAAGTTCTGAGTTTCAAAAGTAAAAAAACTGCAAAAAAAACACAAACCTCAAATTGATCTAAATTTTTTTCTAGAAAAAAACATGAACATTTCTGAGTTTCAAAAGATTTCTAACTTTGTTCCTCAAAAATTTAAATTTTTTTCTTCTCTCTACCTACTTATAGGTAGAAAGAAGAATATCAGAACCTTATATGCTGTCGTATATATGACATTTTTTAAACATCTCCATTTCAAATGTGATGAAAGTGCACGAAAGGTGAGAAAACAAAACAAATATAAAAAAACTATCTGCTAAATCTTGCGTTCACATTTTCCACTTGACAGCTGACGTTTTCTCACCGCATGTCAAGAGCTCCGCCTGTTCCTCTGCCAAAACGCACACAATGAACAATTAATTTTATCTGTGCTTATCCTGAGGGAAGGAAAGATCTGAATCAAAGAATAGCTTGTGTAAGGGTTGCCTGTTTGTACAAACCACCTGCCTGCTGACGTAAATGTTATCTGAAATGGCACACAAAGCAAAAGCTCAACTGTTTGATGAAAGCTCTGTGAAGTAATTCCAGCTTATTAAAAACACAATTTCACAACCTAAAGGTTCCACTTCACACTTGATTTGCCCGAGTGAAAACCGGCGGCTCGGTCAATATCAGCTGAGGTGGAGCATTCCAGGTAAAATTGGTCAACCTGCAAGCCTTTAGTGTGGCAGGCAACATTTGAGCACATATTAGGTCTGTCAGATCTGATAGCCGCGGGTCCTCGTCAGCTCTTTCCCATTGATAGAAATCTTCACAATTACTGTGACATTTTGCTTGGGCAAATCAAGTGGCGGGTCTTTCAGGAATAGTTGTTGTGTCAGCAGGCAGTGTGGAAAGCATCCTGGGACCCTCGTTCCCCCGATAGCATTCGGCGGCAGCCGGCGGCTTTCACATCCACAGAATAGAATAAACAGCAATTTAGTCTGGAGTGTATAGCAGATACTCGCAGATTAGAGCAGGGCTTGATAGAAGCCGCCTTAGCAAAGCAGAAAGAATCACAAAATATTTACTCTCTCCTTGTCATGCCTCGGTCCTGATAGCTTCGAAAGGAATTTTTCTCTTTTGTATTTGTCACTTTTGCAAACACAGAGCGCTATGACCAACAGCGGCGAGGCCCATTACAAATCCAACAGACCAAGCTGGAATCTGGGGTTTGTTTTTCCTTTTTTTTTTTTTTAAATAAATAGACTGTTTTCCGGCAGATAACAGTAATTCTGCTCGAAATGACTTGTGGTACTTCAGGCAGGCGCAGCCTCTGGTATATTTCGCTCTGTTTTTCCATGGCCAGCTGTAAAAAAGATGATCCTTGTTTGCTTCTTCTTTTTTTTTTTAAGATATTCCCCAGCCAGCCTCTAAAACCTTGTTGAGCTTCTGTCACTCAGAAAGGGAGAGAATAAGCCGCACATTTCCCACATCCACAATGACATTCATTAACAGCATCTTTTCATGCGAAGGGAGGCCATCACTGGCAAAAATGTGCAAAAACAAAAATCTCCATAAAAGTGCTTCGTTTTTGTTTGTCAACTAAAAAACATTTCTGTGGATTCGGTCCCACTTTTCCACCTAGAAGCTGAATTCATGCAGGTCAAACGTGACATTTAATCCTGATTTTATCTGATTGTCAGCCTCCATCTCCTCTGCAGCTGCGGCTTTTTAGATTGTGTTTCATGGAAAAGGAGAGCCGGGTCGCACTGGGCTCCCGACGAAAAGCCAGGACGGGATCCTGACTGGGTCTGGAGTGGAGAAAGAAGAAAAAGAAACCCTAGCACCTCTATCCATCATCTTTCAGCGTTCTCCTCATGCTTCAGCAGCTGTGGGAAGAAAGTGTACCTCTGCACAGGAAGCTGGTGTTTCCCAGGAGTGGCTTGGATCTTCAGCAGACTGTAGCAAAGGTCTGACACATTGTGCTGATATACTGCTGCAGATTCCTGAGTGCAAAACTCTCAGTAAGGCGCGGCAAAGCAGGAGCAATAAAACTTCACCGACGCTCAGATTACGCTCTTTTCCAAATACATTTCTCAACCCTCCAGTGTGGCATTCGCCGAGTTCATCAAAATTAAACCAGCGGAGAGCTGCCAGTGGTTAATCAATGCAGTGGAAGGTGCATTTTGTTGGATAATTACATTTAGATCCCAAGTGGGAGGAAATCTTCTTTTTTTGTTTATTTTTATAATCTACTGATGCTACAGTGATGCATAACGTTTTACATCATGTTTATGCTGAAGCTGTATTTACTGCAACTGCATAAATTACCCACTAACTCATATCTCAGGTAGACCTGTCATAATAAACAATAAATCAATTAATCGCATGATAAATTAAAAGAAACTCAATCATTTTCATTTGCTTGATTTTTTTTCTTTTTCCTTTTCTTTCTTTTATCAGAAACTGGATGATAAAAGTCTTCAGTCTGGTGTTTTGTTCTCAACTATCCCTTTTTTGAAAGATAATTTGGTTTACAGAGACATCATAATTCATTTTATTTGTTGTTTTGGATATTTCAAATGTCTCCCAGTTCCAGTGTTGAAATTTTTATTAGAATTAAAAGTTTGTTGATTGTTGAGAATGTTTTCTTGCATTATTGTGCCATTATTGCTATTATATTATTTGAAAATGGTCTCAAAACAACAATATTATTGTTTATTGCAAAAACTTCTGGGAGAATTTATCCTCCAGAAACATTTGCTAAATGGCCTAAATTCAGGTTTCAAATTCATTGAATATTTGCCCTGGAACTGTTTTATTTTGTCCTAAATTTTTGTTTTTACAATTTCTGCAAGTGAAATTTAATAATAATAAAAGTTTAATCTTTCAATAAAGACATTTCACACTTTAGGAAGTAACTATAGTGATTATTGGAAAGCTCTTAAAATCTAATAAGTTGTTATTCAGAAAGAAGTTCACATCTGAGGTCTATTCATAGGAAAACATTTTTAGTTTAAAATGTTTTGCCAGAGTTTTGGGGCAGCTTTTAGTTCCAAATTGAGTTTTCTCTCAACTGAAACACTAAATCATATTTTGTTTTTATGCCTCATCTTTTTGCATAAAAACCTAATTGGCAACGGCTCAGTACATTTGGACACAAAAGTCAACATGCATGTTGCTCTTTGCACAGGGAGACGTTTGCAGAGGTTAACTTGCTTCCTCTCTGTCTTAATGTTGGTAATTTTAGCTCATGACATGTTTGCTTTGCAGATCCAATTAGTCTGTGGACAAAACTCAGCGCTAAATAATTTCTCCCAACTCATAAAGTCGGCGTGTTGCTTTGAGCGTAGTAGTGGCTAATGACTTGGGTTGGCCTGAAGCAGAGATGAGCCGACTGAGCCTCACACAGACAAGTGAATCCACACCGTGGACATGGATCCACAACGTGGACATGGATCCCAGATCTGAGCCTCCAGGACATGGATCCACACTGTGGACATGGATCCACATGTGACTGATCCACAGCACGAGCCTACCGGACATGGATCCACACCGTGGACATGGATCCACAGCATCTGAGCCTCACGGACATGGATCCACACCTGGACATGGATCCACACGTGGACATGGATCCACAGCATCTGAGCCTCACGGACATGGATCCACACCGTGGACATGGATCCACACCTAGACATGGATCCACACCGTGGACATGGATCCACGCATCTGAGCCTCACCACGGACATGGATCCACACCGTGGACATGGATCCACAGCATCTGAGCCCTCACCCCGTGGACATGGATCCACACCGTGACATGGATCCACACCGTGGACATGGATCCACAGCATCTGAGCCTCACTGTGGACATGGATCCACACCGTGGACATGGATCCACACCGTAGACATGGATCCACACGTGGACATGGATCCACAGCATCTGAGCCTCACCACGGACATGGATCCACACGTGGACATGGATCCACACTGTGGACATGATCACAGCATAGCCTCACCACGGACATGGATCCACACCGTGGACATGGATCCACAGCATCTGAGCCTCACCTGGACATGGATCCACACCGTGGACATGGATCCACAGCATCTGGCCTACGGACATGGATCCACACGGACATGGATCCACACGTGGACATGGATCCACACCGTGGACATGGATCCACACCGTGACATGGATCCACACACGTGGACATGGATCCACACATCTGAGCCTCACACCGGACATGGATCCACACCGTGGACATGGATCCACAGCATCTGAGCCTCACCACGGACATGGATCCACACCGTGGACATGGATCCACAGCATCTGAGCCTCACCACGGACATGGATCCACACTGTGGACATGGATCCACACCGTGGACATGGATCCACAGCATCTGAACCTCAATGTGGACATGGATCCACACTGAATAAGCCTCACCATGGACATGGATAGTAACTCAACTGTAACTCAACAACAAAACACTTGTCTCTTCTAGCAGCCATTGTACGGCGCATACAACAGTAAAACCAGCTAATCAAAATACTGGAGCTCTGCTTGGGTTGCTAGGTAACAGACTAGGATTGCTAGGTGAGGGGAAGTGCCTGCTTATTTGTGACGTTACAATTCGGATATTTTTGAAAAGGATCTTTTTCCAGACACAATAAAACATACAACGTAATAAACAGCAGTGGAAACCCAAATGGGAGTGTAGAAATGTGCAAAATACATCCACATTAAGTCGTCTATAGCAGGTACGAAATGCTGCTGATCGATTTTTAAATTATGCAGCTAAACGAGAGCACATAAATCTAGTTTTGGTGTCCCATTATTGGTTTCCTGCCCAGTTTTTGATCAATTTTAAAATTATTTTTAGTTTTAGTAACTCCCCCGGCACGCAAGCGGTACATGAACCCCGCACTCTAGCGTCATGGTTATCCCCTACCCCCTCGCACTTCCCCGGACATTAGCAGTATGGTGACCACCATTCGTAACTGAGGCAAACGTGTCCTTGCCCACACAAGGGTTAAATAGTTTCATTTATGTATGTAAATCAAATTTAGCAGCATTGATAATCTCAATAAAATGCTATATTTATACATCTGTGGTCTGTTTTAAAATATCAGCATTTATGGGGCCCCTGAAGGCCTGTGGGCCATTATGGAGCCACTGACTGATTTTGGACTAAACAGAAGTGCAAATAATTGATATTCATTTTAATTGTATTTTTTGATTAGTTGTTTTTTTAGGAATAGTTGTGGATTTAAATAGCATTTCATTTCCCAAAATTATTCTTTACC
Source organism: Poecilia picta (assembly GCA_033032245.1). Classification (NCBI taxonomy): domain Eukaryota; kingdom Metazoa; phylum Chordata; class Actinopteri; order Cyprinodontiformes; family Poeciliidae; genus Poecilia; species Poecilia picta. The sequence continues at coordinate 9,688,380 of CM065362.1, forward strand.
AACCATCAAGCTGAAACCAACATCTCTCCCATAGTTTCTTGGGAACAAACGTGGTTAGGGCCGCCGCCGCTGGAGCAGGAACCGGGAGGCCAATGGGACCCACGAAGCGGCTCCGGAGACTGACAGAACACGCAACAAAACCCTGGAGGTCAGCCGAGAAACCAAAGGGACTGGCCACAAAGCCCTGGAGGTCGGCCGGGAGACGTATAGGACTCGACACGAAGCCCTGGAGGTCAGCTGAGAGAGCAGCGAGCCTTTCTATGAAGCCCTGGAAGCAGGCCGGGAAACCGATAAGACCCACAACAAAGTCCTGGAGGTTGGCTGAGAGAGACCAAAGGGACTCAACACAAAGTCCTTGAGATCAGCCCGGAAACCAGCAAGTCTGATTTTTTGGTGACGAAGGGGTCCTGAGTTCGATGGCGTCAAGTTCCCATAGCACCGCAGTCCTGCGGGCCTCAAGCTCTCCTTCAAACATCTTTCCAGTGATTAACTCTTCCACCGTCAGCCCCCAAGTGTCAAGCTCCGCTGACACCGCAGTCCTGCTGTCCTCAAGCTTTTCTGCCACCGACAATCAAGCATGAAGCTTGGAGCTTTGTGAAACTTCTTTATTTAGAAGTACCAGGCTTGAACCCAATACCTCATAGTGTCTGTTTTATACATCTTCACAAGTGTATTGGTGAAGCCCCTGACCACACGTCTGACCACAGATGGCTGCTCTTGTAGCTGGTCTGTAACCGATTGGCTGTCTTCTGGGTTTCCTCTTCAGATGGCTGCTGGTTCTGCTGCTCCTCTCTGTCCCTCAGCCTACTGTTCACCTGTTCTATTTCAAGCTGCAGTTCGGTCCTTATGCCTTCCAAGGCGGAGTTTTGCTGCTCCAAGGTGGTGTTTTTCTGCTCAAAGGCAAGGCTTCTCTGCTGGAGGACGATGCGATTCACCTTCAAGGCATCGTTTTCCTCCTCTAAGATATTGTTTTCCTGTCCGAGGATGTTATTTTTCTCCTGCAGCTCGTTGGTTTCCTCCAGCAGATTTTCATAATCCTTCTTAAATCCGGTGATATCCTCCAACAGTTTGGTAATTTCCTCCTCCAGGGTGGCGTTGCTCTGCTCCAGGACAGCGTTTCTTTTCTCCAGGGCGACATATCTCTGCTCCAGGGTGGCGTTTCTGTCTCTTTAACTATGGTTTGTTCAAATGATGACATACTGCTCTCACTCATTGTTGAACCTTTTGTTCGTTAGAAATCGGTGACAATCCTTGTACTCGCTCTCAGACATCTGCAATGGTTATGACCGCGCAGCTTTGTGATGTCACTTGATGGCAATTGGAGACAGTTCAACTTGTAATTGTTAAGAAAATAAATTTAAAATATGCTAGTTTTAAAACTTAACATGTCTTGATTAAAATAGCCAAATTATAGTTTTCAGATTAATAACGTATTCTGCCCTGTTGACCCTTATGTTACCTGTAGTTACAGCAGATTGTTTGCTAAGATCTTTTTGAACTGCCCTTTGTCTGTGTGGGAAACAATCAGGAGAAGTTCCAGCTTTCAAACTGATCTGTGAAAAGCCATAAAACTGCAGGAGTCCAGGCCAGTGGAGGAGAAGCTCTGCTTCCACTTTGTTTAGATAATGGTGACAACTGGTGTTTGATCTTGAAAACAAATTGTTTTTAACTTTAAAGAGGGTCAGAGACAGCTCCTGGTTGGATGAGCAAAGATACGCCTTATTTGAATAAATTAAAGACAAGAATACGTCTTTACTATAAAACTTTGTACACAGGAGTAACAAATTAGATTTGCTCTTGCAATTCTCCAAAGACCTCTTAGCAGGTCTTTGCTTTTCTGTCTTTTTTCTTCTTCTTTTCCATTTGTCTCAAGTTGTTCTCCAGTTTCTGTTGTAATTGTATACGTTGTCTTGTATGGACCTTGCCAAGCTCTCCTCAGAAAAGCCCCTCGAAAGTCTCTCGTGACTGCATGTCTCACAAACAAAGCCTCGCGGTTCTTAGTTTCTATGTGTATATTCATTTCAACTGACTCTCTGCAGAGTATTTCTGAGTCGATTAGTGTAGCATATCTGCCGGATTTTCAAAAAATATCAGCCACGACATGGAACCAACAAGTTCATGTCATCTTTTATGGACGACATCAACGTGTTTGACCAGATGTTACTATCAGTCCTGAATCCCTTGTATAAACCCAGAGAAGAAACCTTTACGACGGTCAGGAAGGACCCATTTATTTCAAAAACTTGTTTAAAAACATGTTTTTTCTCTTTGGTTTTTGGCCCAGAGGGAATTATCATCTCTGTGTTATTTTTGTACTCTTTCTTTCTATCTGTGATTGTTTTGAGTTCTGTTTTTTCTACTGTTGTCTTATTGTTTTATTGTTCTTTGTTTTTCTACAGCACTTTGGTAGCGGCTATGTTGTGTTTTATGTGCTTTAGAAATAAAGTGGTATGGCATGAAGCACTTTACAACAAACAGGTGCTTTATGCTCAACGCAATTTTTCAAAAAATACAGCTTTCAGTAAAATAAGAGCAAAATAAAACACTACAAAACTAACAACCTTCTGCTAAAGCAATATGAATATTTCTGCTAGGTGCGGCTCATATTTAAACACTGCGCAGTACCATGGATATTTTATTTGTTCCTAGAAAATGTGACGTTTCATTTCATGTTGGTTCCTAAATGATTCCTAGAAGAGAACTATAAAACAGGAGCTTAATGGGTCGCCATATACTAACCTGTAAGGAGTTTATTTGACATACTGAAGAAAGTGGATGAAAAATAACTGAGATTACCGGGCTCAAAATCTTCTCCAGGTTGATTTATTCAATTCCCAAATCTCACTTTGAGATGAAACCCACTTGCTGGGGGATTTTCTCAATTTCTTGCTTGATGAGACAGGTGTATTTACCTACATAATTGTATTCCTCATGCAATTCATGATGTGATTAAATATTAATACAAATCTTAGTTTGGTGAGAGGCAGATCTGGGAAAATGATCTAGACGGCATTATTGTGAAATTGTTCTTCCTGCTTTGCAACTTTGTCAATCACCCACAAACGGATCAGAGGCAGCGAAAGAGAAAAAATATTCACCGTATTAGAATGCATTGAAAATGGTATTTCAGCAAATAAAACCTTGAGAGTGAGAGATAAAAATAGGCGCAGGTATTTTTCAACGCGGGGATCTTGACTCATCTTGGCTGAGCTTTGTTTAGTGAGTAGCAGAGCTCTCCGGGGGAACATTGAGTGGTGTAGTCAAAGTAAAACTCTCCTGAATGAGCTTTGAGCATCAAGTCCCCAATATCCCAGCATGATCGCTGCAGAGTCAGACAATGGAGCCAAACACAAGTCGTAGCCAAATCGTAATTACCTCTGCACCCTGCAGGAGCAGACCAATTGACTCCTCCAGATGAATGACAACAGGTAAAGGGCAGTGATTAGCTGCAGGGCTCAGAAGCTTTGTTTTCTGCAGAGAGAGAGAAAAATCCTCTATATAGGCCAGAAGATGTGCTTCACTTATTATGCTCTGACTTCATGGACATATTACAGACACAGTTCGGTTTCTCACTCCAGAGCGGCACAAGAGAGACGACAAAACAATAACGCTAAATCTAACCAAGGATTTCTGTTTCCAGAGCAAATATCTTAGTACACTTAATATAAGATGAAACTAACTTATAAGTAACTTTTTAACAAGATATAAGAGCTTGTTTTAGGTCAAATATTCTTTAGTGTTGTTCTAAAATCACCTGTAATAATCAATCAAGTTAATTTGTACAGCACATCTCAGCAGTAAGTGCTTCACATAATAAAAACATCGTGCAGTCAACAGTTAATAAAACATTATATTTTGAGGCGTACCATCACCACAATCATATAAATCAAATATGTTTATGATTTTTGGTACACATCAGAAATGAGACATTTTTCTGCCAGTGGAACTAGAACTTTTTAAATCAATTTTAAGGAACTATTGACTTAAAACAAGCTCCTATTTCCTGCTGAAAAGTTACGTGTAACTTCATGAGTGGTTCTGATTGTTGTGATGAAGAGTCATTCTATAGATAATGACACTGCTGATGCAGTTTTACTAAACGTCTCATTAAAAGCCAAACCAAAAGTGTCATTAAAAGTGTCATTATTTACCAAATGACTCTTCATGACAGTCATAACCAATCATAAAGACTCCTTCATGTTTAGAACTGGTCTTATATCATGTTTATGACAGTATTATGTCAGTCTTATGCACACTCCTTTAAATAGTGTTACCGTTTTGTCTTATTTCAATAGTACTAAGATAACTGAACTAGAAACTAGGCCAAAAATACTTGGTGAGAAATTGTGTTTTTGCAGAGTAAAAATCTCAGAGACTGAAAATAAAAAAAAATATTCTTACAAACCATTAGTTACTTATTTTAACGAGATTTTATGTGACAAACTGATGCAAATTAGACATGTTCAAAAATGTTTGGTAAAACTTTTCCATTTACATTCAAAACCAAAATTAGTGTCCAAATGTTGAACCCAAACTCAAATTCAAAATATTATATTGATTTATTCCAAATTAATTTACAAAATAGTTCTAAAATGATTTTTTAAGGTCTCAGATGTTTACTTGTTGCACAGAGGGTGGATACTTTATAAAAATCATTTTCTATTTTCTTAAGATTCCCACACCGACATGTCCAAACCCGGTCCAGCAGGTATCACTGATGTAAGGGAATCAGAAGATGAAACCAAATAAACCTTTCAGGCTACTTACAAAAAGCTGTGAACATCAACCCAGTTAACAGGCAGAATAATGCCGTGGGGAAGCTTTTTGTGTGAGCAAAATGCTCTGTAATGGTTGTTTTAGTCTAATTATTTCTATTAAAACTTGTTTTCTGCTCACATAGTCACACAGTTTGAGGTGAACTTTTTAAAAACGGTCACTTATGTGTCTTTCGGAACAGCTTAGAAACATTATTCAGGAAGTTATTATTTTTTAACTGGGTAAAAGAAGAGCCTATGCATAATTACACACTGCTGTGTGTTTTCTTATCACACAAAAATAAAAATCACTGACTGTTGCTGTCGTGATGCCACAGAACATGAAAAGTTTCCAGGAGTATGACGAATTTAGATTTTTGATATCAAAATTTATCTTCAGATAATGTACTGAGTCACACTGGTGGCAGGTATACAGCAACAATTATGTTGATTAAATGTTCTGTGCAGTTTAAAATATGAAAAAGATGAATATGCATGATTTATAACAACAGCTACACTGATTTGGTTATTCTACGAGGAGAAACAGGTGCAGAGTCACATTAATCTACAATCTTCATTTAGCTCAACAAACAGCTAATTTGTCTGGAAATAAACCAACTAATTTTGATTAATGGAACCGGGACACAGTGCAAGAACATGAATGAAAGCATTATTATTATTACTACTACTATCATTATTATTATTTTATTAAGTCTGCTAAATAGATTTTCTAAGAAGTTTGTGAATACTTTAAATTTCCTTTTACTCTTGGTAAAAAAAAATATATTTTTTTCTTAAAAATGTCCTCCCTTTTCAGAGCAGGACAAGTGTGTCATCCGTAATCAAATTAGAATAAAATTATGATTTATCCAGCCCAAACCCTGATTTCTTAGAAATGATTCTGATTCAGCAGCATCTTGTTGCATTAAGGAGGGAAAAAACAGAATGACTCCCTTTAGACTCAATCAAATTTAAACTTTCATGGCTCTCTTAAGAAGTTGTTGCATATTACTGTGTTTATGAAATGCGGAGCGCCAAGTGGGCAATCTGGTTAACATTTAAAACATTTAACAATCCGGTAATGCGTTGGACGGCGTTAGTTTGCCTCTTCTTTCGGAAATTCGGAAGCAATAGCAAACCTATTTAAGGGACTTCAAGCACCCATCAAGGAGCCATTGTGTTTAACTCTGTAGTGTTGGGCTGTACTTTTAAGATTTACCAGTTATTCAATCTTTATTTAACTCTGCAGCCTTGCCTGAAACAAACTGATGTTTTTAAGTTCATCTCCCGTATCAGGCCACTCCGTAAAGACCGTGAACTCCAGCTCCTCCTGTCGCCAGCGTGGATGTTATGAAAGCAAAGCCTGACAGAGTGAAGCAGCAGCAGCAGCAGCACATAACCTTTTCCGTCTTGATTTGCAGAGTGCATGCTCCAGTGCATGCTGCAGACCCACTACTGGACACTCCTCTGCAACATAGACGGTATTTTTGTAGAGCACTGAGACGCAGAGAGCCGAGGCAAACCTTAAAGGAGGGGTCGGGGTGTTATGTGAAATGAAAATATTGAGGTTTATATCATGTCGTAATGTTATTCCCTCATCAAAAACACACCTGGAGTCTTGCTTTGATGCTTTAGTGCGTGTTTGAGAAATCCTTGAACCTCCCATAGCAACTATTTGAAGGTGCCTAAACTTATGAATGTCTGTTTTCAAGTTATCTTTGCAGTATATGTTTTTTTTTATAAAAATATACACTACGCTGCCAAAGGTATTCACTCAGCTGCTTTGACTCGCATATGAGTTTAAGTGACATTCCTAATCCACAGGGTTCAACATGCTGTTGGTCCACAGTTTACAGCTAGAGCTTGTAAAAACACAGTTTGTAAAAACACTCTGCATGCCTGAGTGCCTGATTTTATACACCTGTGGCCATGGAAGTGATTGGAAAACCGATCATCTGGATGGATGAGCCAATTCTTTGGCAATATAGTGTATTTGTTGAAACTATCACTGGTAAAGGCAGAGGAGTGTGACATTTATTGACAAAGGATTTTACAAAACAAGGTTCATTTATCCTGACCTGAATCAACATAATTTACAGCAAAGAAAAATTAGTAAAAACCCAGAAAAACTGAGTTAAAAACACGAAGAGGAACATATTGTTCATAAAAGTGTGGCTACAATAAATGGACAGAAGATGAAACCAAGCAAACATCATAAGGTTAATGACTGATAAGTGTGCAGCTAAAAATTTAAAAAGACAGCAGACAAAGTGTAGCTTAACAAAGGTGCAAATTCTGAATAATTCAAAACTAATTTATCTGAGGATACCAGACAATTAAACATGGTCACAAAGGTTGCCAAAAACACCCACTGAGCAGCAAGAAAGTGCAAATAAACTGCAAAAACATGAAGCTACAATGAACCAATTATCCTCCAGTGGCCCTGGATTTCAGAGCTGCAAACTACCTCAGGGTGTGTGGAAGACCAAGGTGTCAAGTGCTCAGAAACACGGCCGGGGTGAAAAAGGACGAAACCCACTCACCACCGCGTGAGCCGTGAAATACCTGAAGACAGAGTTTTTCAGAGGTTTTATGGACAGATAAAAGCAGCGTGACACTTGGTGGGGCAGATGGGCTGACCTGGATCACTAATGGAAACAGGGCAGCACTCGGCGCTGCGCCGCCGCGGCGGCGAGGCACAGGCACTGATATGGGTAGCAGTTTTTACGGTTGAGCTCCACGGACCTTTTGAGACCAAAATAAACACCAAAACGCGTTTGGAGATCATTTGGACTGCAAATATATATATGTATATAAAACCATTGATTATATATATATATATATATATATATATATATATATATATATATATATATATATATATATATATGTATTTAAAGTTATAGCGCTTTGCAAAAGTATTGATACCTCTTGAAGCTTTTCTTGTATTCTGTTGGTTTGTATTAATATAATTTAATCTCATTGGCGTTTTTAACGGTATATGGGAGGAAAATGATAACTGGCAATGTTACATGAGATGCAACCTTTTACCTTTTTGATGCTATTTGTTGGTGAATGTTCTTACTAAACTCCCGAGAGCTCATAAAGGGGCAGTAGTGTTTATACTGAGATTAGGTCACACTGGTGTATTGTACTAAATAGATGATTTCTGAAGGCATTTTTGTAAATTTAATTTGGTAGTATTAAATACCTTCATGTGCCGCACTTTTCAGATGTTTATTAATAAAAACATTTTAATAACCTGCATGATTTTCATCCTGCTTCAACATTACGTTGTACTTTGTTTTGGCGTTTAAACTCCTAATTTCCCAAAGTTTACAGCTGTAATTTAAAAACATTTGAAAAGGTTAAAGGGATGTGAAAACTTTCGCAATGCAATGTTTGTCTGGGATTATACCTGTGGTGATTTACGGTCTAATAAAGAATATTAGACGGTAAATCCTTTTAAATCCGGTTTCGTTCCTTTAAGTCATAGTAAAATGAGACGATACTCCACTTTGAACAGTAGGTGGGAGGAAAGTTGTTCATAAACAGATTAAAACGCCTGACATATGCAAAGCATTCAAGCAACATGATAGTTATCAAAGAGGAGAGTCAATATTTGATTCTCTGGAACAGCCAGCAATCATTTAAATGTCAATTTGTTGTCCTAAAGTGTTCCTCTTATGATAAGAGATTTCTTTTTGTAATTTAGCTTAATGGCTGCACACAATAATTTCCTCTGAGAAATCCAAAAGTCATTTCCCCTTTTAAACAAATAAGAGCTGAAATTCATTAATGGAATGAATTTACTGAGGGCACTAATTGTTCAACAGTTCAAATAAATCCTGAAGAAAAGTTTGCTTCATTATAGAGCATTCAGTGGGGACAGAGAAGTAAACAGTATCCAAGTTATCCACTTTAAATGCCACTTAAGGCATGAGAGCTTAAGATAATAAGACTGTACAACATTTTTTGTCAAAGAGAAGTTTATATTATGAAGCTTGTGACTTTATCTGGTGAAGTTAACCTCTACTGTTTATATGAGACAGTATATAAATACAGTGGAACTATTAGCAGTTGTTTTTCAGACAAACGTGACTCTTTATTAATCACGGTAAACTTGTTTTTTTATGGATTTCTTTTGTAGAAAAATATTCAAAAGAAAATTAACCTTAAGAGCCTAAAATACCCTGGGCCAATGCTTTTTAACATGCCATTGGCTGGCATTTTCAAAGCAGCCAATCAAGGAGCACCACTCATTTTCCTCAGTGCTGATTGGCTGAACCACCAAAAATGGAAATATGGAAAAATGCATTGATGTGAGCTTCCACTGGGCACATTGATGTGCATGTAGGTGTGTTTGAAGTAATAAATTAAGCAGATATAAACATTTTTACTGGCCAGATAATTATAACAACAGTTATTAGGTTTCTGGTGCTAACAAAATGTTATTACAGATATAATGCAACATTTTAAACTAAAAACATTTACAAAAAGTAAAGATTAAAATTCTACTTTTCAGTTGAGAAATAAAAGTCAATCTATATGGTTAATTACTTGTTTTTTAGCTCACAAGCTGATGTCAGCTAAAAAAAAGGTAATTTCATAAGGAATATATGTTAACAGATGCTTAAGGTGGTGGAAAACTAAAGCAACATATGGAATAAACCTTGCTGACTTTAATAATATGATTTATATGACCTATTTACTATCAGAAGAGTGGTACTTTATCAACAGTAATGAAGGACTGCCTTTAGTTTTCAGACCATAACTTTCCAAAGAGCAGGTGTTTATTGAAATACGTTACCCATCAATCTGTCCTACCTTGAGGCATTGTGCAGCCTGAGTGGACGAGACTTTGAAAGCTACTTTATCAAAGTTTCCAACCTGTGGACGCTCAGTGTCTCCGTTCTTCCAACTTTTAATTACTGTTAGTTTGACAAGCAGTGCGTGTTTCTTAACGGGTGGATTAAACGTCATGTCTGAAATGTTCATTCACTTCAAATTTTTATTTGGTGATTTAACTTTTTTTGTTTTTAATTCTGTAAATTTTATAAATTTACATTTATGCAAACGTTTATCGGCCAAGGTTTGGATATATATTGAGTTGCATCATCTTTTTAAAAGGAAAAACTTTCTCGTTATAACGAAACAAGTTGTACATCTCATTAAGATTTCTTGCTGACTCTCCTTCTCACCCTGTTTTTCCTAGATTACATCTAAAATCTCTAAATATGTTGATATTTTACTGTTAAAACCTTTCTTACTTAAACTCCTGATTTCACTCCTGATTTCCAGATATGTGAAATAGTACGATGCTCGTCTGCCTGAATGAAAATGCAACTATTTTTTAAAGAAATTTCTCACACAGTTTATTGATTGAAATAATGTGAGAAGCATTAACTGAAGCGACGCAGCTGGTACAAGGTGTGAAAGTGAGTTCTCGGGTTCTGAGGATTAAATGATGATCGTTTGCTCTGGTTTCTTCTTCACACCTGTTGGGCTTTGACAGCAGACATGCACATCATTTATCAGACCGTTATCCTCTGCAGTGCAGAGCAGTAATAGCTGTAATCGTGTGATTTATCCTGCATCTAATGCAGCGATACAGTGGGACGAAGGCAGGGGGGCTGCCACTTGTCTTTCACAAACACAGAGTGAATGCAAAAGGAATTTAATCAGATTATAACAAAGCCTTCGATGAATAAAAGCGTAATTCCTGTCAGAGGACCCATTCAAGTAAACAAGTTTTAACTAAAAGACGCAAATAATTCTCTGAAAACCAACATTACGGCTGGAAAAGGTGAGCCGAACATTAAACCCTGCAGGGTTGCGAAAAGCGGCTCCATGGAAAGACTGAAGTGGTTCCTAAGCAACCGTTCGCTGTGGGGAACTGCAGAGGTCCTATTGAAAACTGGACTATTATGAGAATTAACCTCCAGAATCTCCAAAAGGTTCTGTTTTGTGCAGTTAAGCACACATTAACAGTCACCCAGGGAAAATTACTGCATATTAAAATAAAACAGGCGAACCGGCTACAGGTAATTATCCGTTTGAAACTCTGCAGAAGAAGAAGTAGAGACCGCATGGTGTACTTTTAAACGCTCCGTCTTTGGTGTGTCTTCAAAACAAAGCAGACGGTAAATGACAGCTTAAGAAATAAATAAATAAGAAAAACACAGGATCAGAAGAACAAAGTGAAATCCTAAAGTGACAAGCCCTTCAACTCGGCCTGCCTTTAACGAGTGAAGTCAAAGTTGAATGTTGAAAGGCGTCTCTTGAGGTGGAGTGATGCAAGCAGCGACAAGGCAGAACGGTAAACAGCGGCGGCGACGGATTAACAGTGTTGGCTGTGTAATGAAGATGTGTCTTTTGATTCTGCAGGATTCAAGGGTAAACACATGACAGGAACAAACAGCTACACGTAGAGCATAACTTAACTTAAACGTCGTCTTATCCATCCTCCACGTCGGAAGAAACGGCACAAAGCAGACAAACCGGGAGTCGGAGTTAGCTATAGATGTCAGTTTGCCAGTGCAGAAGAAATTATTGAGATGATTTGCGGCGACGCAAAGAGCTTGTGTAATAAATTAAATACCTACTTTATTGCATTTCTTTCGTTTTATTAGTTGTGTTTGTTCAATTCGACCTTGATCTGTGACGCCTCATATAAAAAAACACAGTACAACTCTGAGGCTTTGCTCTGTTTTCGTTTTCAGAATCATTTGCTTCAAAGGTAATGCGCTCTTTCAACAAGAAATAATAGAGTGGCCTTTGCAAAGCGCCAAGGATGCAAAACATCACGTCATATAACTATTTAAATTACCTTGTGGTATCGACAGCAACAAGCAAATGGAGAATATTATACAACTGAGATGGAAAGGAAGGAGAAGAAAAGATCTGTAGCTACAGCGTCTTACTAATGTATTGATGCCCCTTGAACTTTTCAAAGAGTGGTAAGTGAAGCATAATTTTAAGTGGAAGAAGGAGAAGAAGAAGAAGAAGAAGAAGAAAAAAACAGGGATTTAAAAATTCTTTACAAATAAACATTTTGAAAACATTTATTTTCAATCTCTGTACTGCTAATTAAAATCTACAGCAGGGGAGTTAAACTCAGTTTTGTTTTGGGCCAAATCAAGATCACAAATGCTCAGAATGTGTCGATAAAACCTGATCACAAACTGATAAAATACCAAAGAATTCTTAAAATTAAATAATATTACTAAACATCTTCTCAGTCACTCCAGGATTTCATGTTTCTGGTACTAATTTGGAAAAATTGGGGATGCAGCTCATGGGCAGTAATCTGACATCAATTATAGCTGAGGCAGCTGTTTAGTGCAAGTAAGAAGGTTTTTGACAATTTTAAAAAAAACTGCAATAAGTTCCCAAATATTCCCAATGTATTTGTTGATATTTAAGAATTTTCACGATAATTCTCAAGAAACTGGAGGAACTAATTGATATAATTTGGCAGTAAACAGAAAAAACTGCATTGATTTTACTGATAACATAATATCTAAGCTCACTTTGTGTTTAGTCTAGAATATAGAGGGCCATATAAAAGGCTACGGCGGGTCGGATTTGGCCCACGGGCCTTGAGTTTGTGCTCTTAATTACCGAGCACCTGTGTGTCAGTAATATTTGTTCAGTGACTGAAAACAATCAGAAAAAAAATACAGTCAGAACCAAACCAGCATGGCTCTCCTCCTCCTCCTCTTCCACTGAAGCAGCCAAAACTTTAAAATATTAAAACAAACGAGGACTGGCAGAGATATTTACAGATGGCTGCATGGACTTTATTTACAAATAAAGGCAGAAATTTGATAATTAAAAGGGAGACCAGCCAAAGAAAACTTTTCAACTCTAAAAAATAAAATTTGACCTTATATTAGATATGATTTTGTTTTTCATCTTTCATACTATTGAACAGTGTAGAATTAAAAGTTGTTTCAATTAAGCTCTAAATTGAAAGCTTCTAGTTTGGATTCTGGGTTAGCAAATTAAACTCCAGAGAAACCAGTACCTCACCAGTTCAGAACCTTGCCACTCTTCGCTGCAGTGTGAAGCACGGCGAGGGCAGCAAAATGCTGTGGGAAAGCAGAGATGGAAAATGGTAAATGGACTGACCTAATATAGTGAAAAGAAAAGAAAATGTTTGAAAGATGCAGTCGAATTCGAGACGCAAGTCCAACTGAAAATCAGTGAGAATGCTTCTCATTTAAAGTTTCTGCATTTCTGCAAAACCCTGTATTTTCCTTTCACTTTGTATTTATGTACTGATTTCTGTGGGTCTCTGTAAAAAGCTTCCCACTATTACAGTACGCAGACTTAATCTCTACATAAAATTTCAAGTCAATTTGTATCTATTTGCATTCTCAACAACAGCTCCTACAAAAGCTTCCAGCATACTGATATTTGTGTGAAAGCGTGTTTAGGTAGATGGTAGATTTAAAAACTGTAATGTCTACCATTCTGAAACAGAGTTACAATATTTAGGAGTTGCTGTTCTGCGCTTGAATGGATGGAAAATAGAAGAACTGGATGTACGTTTCCTCCCAGATAAATTTGACAATTCAAGCTTCTGAGTCCACTAAATGCTCGAGCCGGATCCCACTCAGATTGTCGCAAGCCACGAAATGAAATGGGTACTCATAAAAAACAAGAAAATTACCAAAATCACCACCATCGCAACACTTTGAAGAATCATCCAGTTAGCTGAAAGGAGCTGTAAAAAGACACTCCTAAAAAAGGGAGAAAAGAGAGAAAATATAAGTCACTTAAGAGAAAGCAAAAAGCATAGAAGCAGCCTGATGAGAGCCAAATGACCTGCGGGGCTTCGTGCTCTGGTCCTTCCTAGCACAGCGCGGAGAGTTTTAGCCAACGACCTGCCGCAGGTAGGGGTCAAAAATTGTACTTCCTTCTTTTCTCTAGACTAGAGGAAGGAAAGAAAGAGAGTTTGGGTGAAAAAGTCTCACTAGATTTTTTTCATTACACCAAAAATAAAGAGTAGGCAAACTGGGTATCACCTCCCATGCTGGAGAACGAGTGGATATGTAGAAGCAAATCATACACATTATGCAACAGGGCTTTATTTTAACAATATTACAGATGTGAAGTTAGCCCAAATTTGTTTATCAATGCTTTGAATTTACTTTGTTTAGTGAGGAAGTTGTTTCTTAGGACATTTATTGGTGTTTTAACGGTCCCTCTTGGCAGTTAGTGGTTACCGTGACGGCTCCTCCGCCTGCCGTCAGTAGCTGTGGTTTTTATTAGTCAGCTATTCGTTTTCTTTACAAGTACTATATTTTAACATACATTTTAGACAAATTTAATAGTGTTTCATGAGTAACTTTGCAATGTTTTGTATGCGTTATTTAATTACTATTAATGTTGCCCATTTTAAATAATTTCACAAATGTTACCTGCTGCTAAACTGCTAACTACTTATTCACTGCTGCCAACTGCTCACTGGGAGATATTGCTTTGTAGTTTGTTTAGGGTCATTTATTGTATTTTATTTAATGTATAAGGGCACAAGCTGCTGGGCTTCAAGTTGGTGATGCAAATCACCAACTTGATTTCCTCTTTTGTGAGAATAAATACAGTGAACCTGAATGTGTCTGTCCTGAAGTCAACCAAATGGACTCAAGACAAACATAGAAGGGTTACACCTATATTCTGAGAGTGCCAAAAATTAGACTTTTTTTTTTGGAGGAATGACAGAATGTGTGGATAACCAGTACCAAAAGATTTTAAGATAATATATCTTGGAAATATAAAAAATACCTAATGGAAGAAGATGTGTATTTCATTAAGATTCTGTTAACTGCTTGCAAAAAAGCCATAACAAGGAACTGGTGTCTGAGAACTGCTCCATCAATACAATAGCTGAATATTGTTAATAGAATAGAATAGAAGTACTTTATTCATCTCAGCTGGGAAATTACTGTGCAGTTGCAGCATACACATAAACACAGATCAAGTTACCAATAAAAATAAAAAATACATAAAATACTATAGAATGTAAAATGTAAGGTTCTGTACATAAATAATAATAAATAATCTGTATATTAATAATCTATTAATAATTGTACTTTGTGTAGTTCACAAAGTACAATAGTGCTTTGTGAACTACAATGGCGACTTAACTATTGTTGTACAAAGTGATGGCCTGTGGCAGGAAAGATTTCCTGTGTCTGTCCCTGCGACAACGGAGCTGAAGCCTCTGTGTGAGAAGCTGCTCCGCTGTCTGTCCACTGTGTGGTAGAGGCTGCAGCTCGTTGACCATGATAGACAACAGCTTCTTCAATGTCCTCCTCTCCACCACATTCTCCAGGGTCTCCAGTTTCAGTCCAAGTACAGAGCCAGCTTTCCTGATGACCCTGTTCAGTCTGTTAGAGTCGCTGGATCTGATGCTGCTTCCCCAACACACAACAGCAAAGAAAATGGCACCGGCAACAACGCTGTGGTAGAATATCTCCAACATCTTGCTGCACACATTGAAGGATCTCAGCTTCCTCAAAAAGTAGAGTCTGCTCATTCCCTTCTTGTACACAGCGTCAATGTTGGATGTCCAGTCTAGTCTGTTGCCGATCACCACTCCCAGATATTTGTAATCCACCACATCCTCCACCTCCTCCCCCTTAATCTTCAGTGGCTGTGAAGGCGTCTTCCTCCTCCTGAAGTCGATCACCATCTCTCTGGTCTTACTAATGTTGAGCCTCAGGTGATTCTGTTCAGACCATTCCACAAATCTGTCCACCAGTGTCCTGTACTCCCCCTCATCTCCATCTCTCACACACCCGACAATCGCCGAGTCATCAGAAAACTTCTGTAGATGACATGACTCAGAGTTGTACTGAAAATCGTTGGTGTACAAGGTAAAGAGAAAAGGAGAGAGCACAGTTCCCTGCGGAGCTCCCACGTCACTGACCACCACACCAGACAGGACACTGCCCAGACGGACAAACTGTGGCCCATAAGGTAGTCAGTAACCCAGGAGATCACAGAGTCACCGACACCCATCATCCCCCGCAGCTTCTCACCCAAAAGCAGGGGCTGGATGGTATTGAAGGCACTCGAGAAATCAAAGAATGTGATTCTCACCGTGTCTCCTCCACCATCAAGGTGCATATGGGCTCGTTGCAGCAGGAAGATGACGGCATCATCAACTCCTAAGTGGGGCTGGTAGGCAAATTGTTAGGGGGTCAAGAAATGTCATCACCTGGGGCCTCAGCTGGGCAAGGACCAGTCTCTCCATAACCTTCATCACATGGGATGTGAGAGCGACTGGTCTATAGTCCTCTGGGTTAGATGGTCTCGCCTTCTTGGGCACAGGAACTATGTGTGACGTCTTCCACAGCAACGGGACTCTCTCCAGACTCAAGCTCAGGTTGTACAGATGTACCAGTACATGAGACAGCTGGCTGGCGCAGGTCCTTAAGACCCATGGTGTGATGCCGTCCGGCCTGCCGCCTTCCCCTGATTAAGTCTTTCAAGCTGCCTCATAACCTGGCCTGCGGTCATCGTTAGCTGAGAGTTGGTGTTATTGTCTGTAGTGGAGGAAGGTGAGGAGGTGAGGGAGTGGGAGGAGGGAAGGGGTGAGCAAATGGGGGGATGTCGTGCAGGAGAAAGCTTGAAGGTGTTGAAGGTGTTTGGAGCGGCTTGAGACGGTGAGGATGTGTGGGAGAATGGAGGTGACAGGGGAGTAGCAGGGGGTGAGCTAAACCTGTTGAAAAACTGGTTAAACTGGTTTGCCCTGTCCAAACTCCCTGCTGTCAGTGTGTCCTTCCCCTTCCACCCAGTGATGTGTTTTAAACCAATCCACACATATCTCACACAGTTTTGCTCAAGTTTGGACTCAAGCTTCTTCCTGTAGTTGTCCCTGCATGTCCTCAGTGTCTCTTTGAGTTCATGTTGCACTCTCCTCTGCTCCTCTCTGTCTCCAGACCTGAAAGCCATCTTCTTTTTGTTTAGAAGTGCCTTCAGGTCGCATGTAATCCAAGGTTTGTTGTTAGGGAAGCAGTGTACAGGAGATCCAGTGTTTTCTTATCCCTGGAGGGACAGTCCACATACTGCTGGAAGTTGTTAAGAGTTTTGTCCAGTGGAGCATGGTTGAAGTCACCAGTGATGACCATAAAAGCATCCGGGTGTTGAGTTTGGAGTTTTGCCACATTCGAGCTGATGACGTCACAAGCAGCCGCTGCATCAGCTGATGGGGGAATGTAAACCGCGACCATTATGACGGACTAAACTCCCTCGGCAGATAATACGGACGTAGTCCCACAGTCAGAAGTTCAATGTCCGGGGTAGAGATCATCTCCTTTGACATGGCCGGGATTGCACCACCTCTGACTCACATAAAGAGCAATCCCTTCTTCTTCCTACTCTTGGAGAAGTCTCTGTCCCACCGCACCAGAGAAAATCCAGAAATCTCCACGTTGTTATCCGGAACGAGCGCGTGTAGCCATGTTTCCGTGAAACAGAAAATTAAGGGAAAAAAAAGTTACCTTCATTCTTAGACTAAAAGAATACAATTTTATGGATAAATGGGGAAAATGGACACTAGCCATCCATCCATTTTCTATACACTCTTGTCCAAAGTGGGGTCAGGAAAAATGAACACTATATGTCACTAGTCCAGTTTAAGTCCAAGCAGAAATGACTGTTACAACCTTTATTTGTGGCTCTGCTTCAACGTACCTGAGTTAAATAATGAGGTTATTAGCAGGACTCTGGAGAGCTTGATTGATCCAGGTGTGTTGGACTTAGGAAACCTCTAAAAGTTGCAGGACACCAGCCCTTAAGGACTGGAGTTGAAGATCTCTGTAAAAGATAAAACTTTTACAGACATAGTCCCACATTATATTCAGACTAAACATTTACTGTTTTAGATTGGCTAGGATCTGAAACAGTCAGTCATTTTGATTGACTGGCCAGACAGTCAAAATGACAGACAACAAAAAATTCAACACTAAAATGGGTACTGGTTGAAAGGTCTCTAAGTAATCCTGGCTAAGTAAGTAAAGCCAGGATTCTCTTGAGGGCCCGCAAATCTGCCCATATCACACCTATCCTGCATGACCTTCACTGGCTTCCTATCAGCTGCAGAATTCAATACAAAATCGCGCTCATCACCCATCTGTGTTTAAACGGGACCTCACCGGATTATCTGAAGGACCTTCTCACTCCACATTCATCCACCAGATCTCTACGATCACAAGACTGCAACTTCCTTCACCTTCCTCGCTCCAGATTAAGGTCCATGGGAGATCGGGCTGTCGCTGCCCCCAGTCTCTGGATCTCCCAGATCATTTGAGAGCTCCACAACCACTGATTGATTTTAAAAGAGGCTTGAAGACTTTTTTATTTAAGCAAGCCTACTCTGCCTCCACATGATTTTTATGATGTTGATTTTATCTCTGATTTTATTTGCACTGTGTAGCACTTTGAGATTTTTGTTAATGAAAAGTGCGGTACAAATTGGATTGATTATTATTATTATTATTATTATTAATAATGAACCCATTACTCCAAAAACAAAATTAAAGGCAGGTTAAAGTTCGCAAATACACTCAAGGACAAAAGACTAAGTTTTTGGAGGCATGTCCTGTTGTCTGATAAAACTAAAATAGAAATATCTGGCCATGATGATCATTTGAATGAATAAAGGAGAAGCTTACAACCCTGAGAAAACCATCCCAACTGTGAAAACACCCACACATGTTGCTCCTGCGTGGGAGTTTTGCTGCAGAAGGGGACTGATGCACTTCACAAAACGGATGGAGTCACAAGGTAAGGACATTTTGTCTATTATGACTGGCTCAGTGTCAAAGCAAAAACAGGATGGGTAAAAGGTACACAAAAGGAACATTTATGAAAGATAAAGTATGTCAGTAAGAAAATAACTACAATGGAATCTAAGTGTTGGAATCAGTGGCGTAATGCAAATGCTTGGATGTGATATAGGTATGCATATGTGAGTGTTGGGATTCGAAAATAAAGATAAGCAGAGCGACCTGGAAGGAGGAAAGAGCCTTAAATAGTCATTGCTCTGGGTTCACATCAGCACAGAGGAGGAGCACAAGGGCAGACACACTTAGTCCAACTCATAAGACCCAGGGCACAAATGGATCTTCCAAAGGGACAATGACCCCAAGCACAACACTAAAATAGTTGCAAAGTGGCCAAAGGTCAACAAAGTCAATGTTGTGGATTGGGCACCGCAAAGCCCTGAATTTGTATTCAGATCTGAAAATCCCGCCTCAGTTACACCAGCAAATGAAGGATCTGTTTATGCTGCGTATGTACAGTAAATGTCACATTTTAAAGGTGACCCATTATGCTTCCTTGAACAGGTTGGGTCTATATATACGCTATACAAAACATTTTTGCAGAGTCATTCTTAGATAATGAGATTTCAGTCTGCTTTGTTCTGCCTACACTGAAGTCATTTCAGAATGTCCTGTTTTAGAGCACATTGTCTCTTTAAATCCAAATAAGCTGCTGCTAGCCATGACTGCCAACTCAAAACGTGAAAATGGCTGCAAACAGATGTGCAACTTTACAATCGCAGTCTTTGAAAACCATTAGAGAAGCCGTTACGCAGAACGGATTGTAACGTAGGACTCACCTACCAGGCCGCGATGTGTCTCTTATACCCCCTTTGCTGCTTAAGCCTCAATGTTGGCGCACAAGTAACCGAGAAGAATCCGGTTACAGGATTTTCAAAATAAAAGATGCTCCAGACTCAATATTACGTAAAACGGAAATATTTAATTATTTCTTGCACCGCGGACCGGTACCAATTGGTCCACGGACCGGT
Source organism: Poecilia picta (assembly GCA_033032245.1). NCBI lineage: Eukaryota > Metazoa > Chordata > Actinopteri > Cyprinodontiformes > Poeciliidae > Poecilia > Poecilia picta. The sequence continues at coordinate 9,707,964 of CM065362.1, forward strand.
ACCGGTCCGCGGACCGGGGGTTGGGGACCACTGCTTTACACAATTTAAAATAAAAATAAAAACAGAAAGAGACAGAGATTTTAAAAAAAAAGATAAAGACATTATTAAAAGTAAAAATAAAAACATTTAAAAACATCGGTCCACATGAGCACATAATAGATCCCTTTAACTGTATCATGGGACATTTGAACACTGCCACAAACATATGACCACTCATTCTGTTGCACTTGCTGCACAGGAACAACAAAAATACAATGGCCTCCAGCTATACGCTCATTATCAATAACCCATTTATCCTTTTGGGGTCATGTTAACAGTTTGGGGGTATGGGTGGAAGGTGGGGAACACAATGACTTGTTAATCTAAATGAAAAAGTGCAATCACAGTGAATTGAAGAAACTTCAGTAGATAATTTCAGTAATGTGGAATTCATTAAGGGACAAAACAATGACTACCTTTCATAAAGGTTGAAGCCATGTTTCCTTTCCTTGAGCAAATGGCAAAGGAAACAGTAAAACCACTTCCTGTAGCATTTTAAATATCAACCGGCTGTTTTTCCAGGAGAAACTTACATACATTCAAATCACTTTGGCTCTTTCACCCACACATGTTCAAGATGGGAAAACATCACCTCATGGAAGGTCATGCTTTATGGAGGTTTATATCTTTTATTGCAGTGTTATAAGTAAAATGCATGATTTTTTGGTAATGTGAATCTGTTATTCTAATTATGGTAAATTATTTTGCTTACACAAATTCACATTTTAGTGAGTAGAAAAAGCAAACAAGAGATGCTTACCCCAGAGAAGGAATAATGTGGAATAATCATGTGTAAGACCTTGTTTTGACCCTGCTCTCACCTACATTTTCTGCTTACTGTCATTTGCTGATGAATTTATAATTTCCGCTTACTTTTAGAGACTCTCGGAATATGACATGAAAACAATATTTGAACCCACGGAAATGGAAATCAGTTGAAATATTCACCCTCTCTCAGTGTTTTCCCCTATGACATACTTGTTTATTTCTCCTTACAAGTTTATTTCTGAGAAATTTTAACAATGGGGTCTGTGAAGGGTTGTATTACTGCTGGAGTGGCCATTAAATGAAAAGCGGGTTTAGAGACTTGCTGTTGTCATGCTTTTTCAGCCCCCACATAGCCACTGGGATAAACACGGCACCAAGTCTTCCCAAACGCTGAGCATTAATAGTACTGCATAGTAAATTTGTGCCTAAAATATTGCAGCAGATAAAAATGTCGGGATTAAAATTTTTAACTTATGTTGCCTCCTTAGCCGCTTTTCAGTTGAACCGTAACATTTCTGCTGCTTGTTTACACGAGTGACCACAGTCTCAGGCACATCTTAAAATCAGGTCTCAGAGTAAAACTGTTCTGTAACAAACATGCGCAGAACGCAGGTCTAGCAGGGTTTATTCTATGCATCTGTGGGGATATGGAAAAAAAACAAAACAATGATTCATACCTGTCAAGTTTCTCGCTTTGGCCGGGAAACTGCAGATTTTTACCCCTCTGTCTCGCCGTGCTCCTGTATTATTATATTCCCTTAAATATCCCCCACTCTGGCGGGAGTTTTACCCTTCCCGCCGACCTCTTTCCCTCGCTCTGACCGTTGCAGTGGACGGCAATCTTCGCCATATTCACAAATTCAAAACCTGACAGCGGTGGGAAGTTTCTCTGTTAATGTCTTGTCGTTTTGGTTGATGTCTGTCGGGTGAGGTAAATATTCCTGATTTTATTTAGTTCTGTTAGTCTCATATGTTGTTTTGTTTAATAAATGTTGTTATGTCTTTACACGTGGAAACCGAGTTGTCTTGTCTTGTAAGTTCAGCTGATCCAATGATCACTTTCAATGGATCCGGGCAGAGGAGGAAATACACGAATCAAAAGGTTTTTAAGGTTATAGAATTTTCTTCTCTTAACAGACGATACACATGAAAAAAAACCGTAAATATGTCGGTAGTTGAAGGGCCCATTTCCGCCTCCTACTCTTATCTGCAGATAAAACTAACGGGACATGGCGTTCGAGCTTCCGCCCGTCACGCGAAGCTCCGGGGTTCGCCTTGCCGACGTCAGCTGCCTTGGGGCTTCCCAGCATGCACAGTAACGTGGCCAGAGAAGTAAACCGTCCTATGGCGTCGCAGAGGCGGTTGTATACCGAAGATCTGTTATTTTTATTCAACTTCCTTCACCAAGTGAGAGCCTCTGGTACATCTACTATTGGATATTTAAGGACATTTTTGAGAAATTTAAACTAGCAAAACATCTGACAGAATGAGTTTGTTATTCGGAGCTACAAACTGGATTGGAGCTGGACTGAGAGTCCATAATCGCAATCAACCCAAACTGAATCTCAGCTATGAGGTAGAGACCTTCAGGGATAACGGAGAAATCTGGATTACTTTACCTCCCGCCGTAACAGCTCCACAATGGGGCTGGTGGACTAAACCAGAAGATTTTGCACAGGAGTGCCGTTGTCTGGCGTAGACCATTGAGATCCTGAAATCTACCATGTGAAGTGAAGTCGTCTTCCACACAAACTCAATACAACGAATTCCGGTATGGCAATATGCCTTTAACTCCCACCGCCAGACTTCGGGACAGTGAGGCCCAGAAGCCCACAGCCACACTGTCTGGGTTCACAAAAGTATGAGAGTGACAGACCAAATTGCAGTGTGTCAACAAATGATGCTGTGGAGATAATTCCACCCTCAGGTCAAAGAAATGAGAACATTGGAGACAACAAGGACCATCAAGCTACGGCTGAGAGTTACATCGTTGGACGGGGTCAGCAAATATGAAACTATTTTTCAAGCCTTACCAGGTCGGTGTACGTCAACATTATAGATGCCTTCACCAGAGATGAAGACATAATTCAAGAGCTCTTTGAGGAAGACGAGGAGACCACTCCTGCAAAGAGTGAGTATCCAACAATTCTTTTGTTTTGAGTCTGTATCTATATCTGTAGATACCTATAGATGCTTAAATAGATAGATAGATGTCTGTCTATTAAAGTATATGTAACACTCGCTATGTTTTTACAGTTAATGAAATAATAATATCAGAGCTAGGTTCGGCTACTGGAGTAGTGAGAAGTGTATTTGGAATTAATGACCACAGACCAAAAAAATGTAAATAAAATAGCCGGCTTATTATTTGTAGGAAGAATAAAAGAATAAACAACAACAATATTACACAATTGACACACAATGACACAAATTCAAAAATAATAGTTTCCAGTATTTATTTTAGAATATTTTATAAATCTAAACTAAGGACACTATTTATTTACCTAGGTTAAAATTCTATTTAAGTTCTTGTTAATACTATTTATCTATTTTAATTTACAGTTTGTTTTAATCTATTTTAGTTCTTTGATATTTTCCCTAAGAAGTTAGAAAAAGAAAAGAAACAAACAATAACAGCAAACAACAAACACAGCAGAACAATTCAGCAAAGAACAGATCAAACTGCTCCAGATCGATGTCCCGCTTTCCTCCGACGATTCAACTTCGGTGACCAACTGCACATGCGCACAACACAGGCAGGTCACACCGCGCTGCGGGGTCAGCAATGTCCAGCAGGGGGCGCAGCTCCTACTGGACAGTCTTTAGGCTCCCGGGTTGACTCGCCATCTCGTTCTTAGGAAGGCCAAGTTCAGTTCCACAAAAAAATGCTCCCGAGCGCAGTCAAGGTGAGAAGAGGGGAAAAAAACACGAAAAAACCTCCCTCTCAAGAAATCAAAACTGTCGTCCGAGACAGCGAGGTGAGTGGTAAATCTCTCCCGTCTGTTTTTTTTTCCTTCTCAGCGAAATCGTGTTCGCTTCTGCGCTCTCTGCCTCTCCTCACTCAGAGAACGCAGCGACTCCTGATTGGCTGAAACCAGTCACATGGGCCATACGCAAATGTGACCCTTCAAAATAAGAGAGTTCGCCGACAAAAATTGGTCTATACAATTTCTATTACTATCATTTTATGAAGACGCTATTTCAACCTGGTTACATATAGACAGACAGACAAATATGAAAACAATGGCGAGAGAACTGGCAACTCTAGTTACATGAGCACTTCGTTCATGTGAGGCAGAGACGGGTTACTGTTACAAGGAGGTGGAAGCTAGGACGCTACAGCGTTGGAAGCTAAGGGTCAGAAGCGCACGTGTTCGACGACATGTTAAAATCGCAGCGCCATCTGGTGGCCTGGCATGACAACTACAGCTGACTCGGAAGAGTCTCTGCGGAGTCAACGTTGATCTTTCCACCAATCAGGACAGGAATAATACTGACAGTTTCCAGGCAGAAGTATGTAAGACGTTGTAAGAGCTGCTCTTACCCTAACCTATGTGTTTTTTGTATGCGTACATCAATTATGGAGAAACTAAAGGTTTGTTTCCATTAAGTGTCACCTTGTGTTGTGATCTGTGTTTTTCTGTGTAGTTATTTTGAGATTTTCTGTGTTTTGTCCTGTTCTCCCTGTTGATTGATCCCAGCTGTGTCTAGTTTCCTGATTACCATCCCGGTGTATTTAAGTCCACCTTTTGTCTTTGTTTCTTATCGCACCCGGTTGTGTTTGTCATCAGCCTGTTTTCCTGTTGGACTTTATCATTAAAATAAACCATCTTCATCCTGGCCTGCCTGCGTCTCATCTCACCTCACCAAGACCTCGAATCATGACACCCTGGAGATATGGGTAAAATCTCTAAAGGTGGTTTTAAAATCTTCATTTTATCCATCAGGCTCTATAATTATTCATTTTTATCTCAAAACATGACTTTATTTTAAAAACAGAACACTGATTTTAATGGAAAGCTTGCTGGGCTATCTTGCAATTTATGAGGACTTCTGCTGAAACTGTTACTCTGAGTTGATGAAGAGATTTTTCGTTGAATTGACTTCTAAAAAACTTCATTGATATGAATTTTTAAACATAACTGAAACCATAACCCCAGATGTCATTTCATTGCTGACTCATTTTAATAGCATATTTAACTTTTTGTTACTTTTAAACATCAGACAATGCCAGTGAAAATATTTGATATTTTATTGTCTGGACAAAAAGCCCCCACACTATTTCGATGATGGGGTTTTTTATATAGCGATCTGGGACCAATGTATGTACAAAGAGTGCACAAAATCCAGGCTCAGATTTGTCAATAATGAGCTAACAGTGGAAATATGCACATTGCCATGGCAACTTTATTGCTGATGTGCTTCTACAGTCAATATTGACAGTATTTGAAAAAGAGGAACCCAAACTGCAGCTCGGGGGCCATTTGTGCCCCTCAGAATGATTCTGTATGGTCCCTGACAGCACTTCAGTGAGGTACACATTTCATCAGCTATCACAAGCAATTGATAAGTTGTTGCAAACATTTTGGAAAGCAAACTGACCGACATTCTTCCCCTGTTGCAATACTTAATAAAAAATAAATCCCCAAAGTTCACAACTTGCTTTCCGTTCGTTCAATAATATGGAGCCCTCCAGGGGACATGGGGAATTTTTTTTCTTTTGCGTTCGCTCGCAATAATCTACTGATCAGTTAAGCTTTTCTTACGGTGGCAGCTGTACTTTCCACTTTAATAAAAAATGTAAGGTTTTTCCGTGAATATTAATATCTTGTTGTAAAATATCTGACGTTTTATATCTTTTTCTTTAGTATAGAAAGGCACAACAAACCTATGATATAAACAGAAACTTTCCGTAATTAGGAAAGAAATAAAAATACATCTAAATTATTTGGACTGTTTCTGAGTTATCGCGGGGTAATAAGTCATCTGTCGGTTTTGATTGTGTCTCTATTGTCTTTGTAACAGACATAAACATGCAGTAAATAAATCAACTTTCAATCAGTTTTTTGCACCAAAGTGTTAATAATAAATAACACGTTTTATTATAAAACACAGCAAACTAGTGGTGAAAGAAGGACACACTGGGTTAACTTGGGGAATCTCAAGTTAATCAACTCCAAACCTCTTCTTTGTTCTGTCAGAATTATTGATTTATTTAATTTTGATTACCAAGCTCCAAACTTTGCGAGGACTGACCAACCTGCTCACCCGCTTCCTCATACACACAGAGCCAGCAGTCCGTAACCTTCCCATTTATACTTCATGACCGTCACGCCCACATCAACACACCCACAACCAGGTGTCAAAGGCTGCTTCTGTCATATCAATAATTACGTATTTAATTCATATGGCTCTTATAGAGCCTCAGTGAAAACATGTTTATTATTAACTTTTTGGTGCAGAAAATGGATTGAAAATTGATTTTTTTACTGCATGTTTATGTCTGTTGAGGCTCAGATGGAACGGCACTGAAAGCAGCCTTTTAAACCATTCAGACTACGAACACAATAGACACAATCAGATGACTTATTATCCCGCCATAACTCAGAAATAGTCCATGGAAAAACCAGACATAAGCTTGTATTAAAGCAGAAATTACGGCGGCCACCGTAAGAAAGGCTTACAGTATTCAATTATGCCCCATGAACTGATCAATAGATTTTTGCAAGGGAACGCAAAAGTATTACGAGGGATGCAAAACTTTTTTGCGAGGGAACGCAAAAGGAACACAAAAGAAAAAAATTCCCCATGTCCCCTCGAGGTCTCCCTACAAATAAACCAAAAGTGAGTATATAAACTTTTTTTATTTTTTTTCAAACAATGAGACAAATTTTCTTCTATTAAAATATTGCATGATTACATGATTAGTTAATCATCAAGCATCAAAATAATAAAAACATAATAGTCAGTTTTAATTCAAAAATTGAGTTTTTGTTGCTCAGTTGTTTCTAAACTGCGAACATTACTGTTGAACATCTACAAAAGTTACATGACTGGATAACAAAATGTGTGCAAGATGGTGCATAAAACAACTTTAAAAACAATGAATTGCATCACAAATGTGCTTTGATCAAATGAGACCAAAGCAAATTGATTTTCAACACTGACCATGAACACACCATCCCCACAGTGAAACGTGGCGGTGTCAGCATCATGCTGTGGGTATCCTTGCTTTACTAGGAACAGGGAAGATACTGGGAGTCGGTAAGGAGGTGAACGAACCCAAAGTGAGGCTGCTACAGATCTGAGTCCAGCTATACAGCCAGTAGAAAATCTGTGGAAAGTCTCGAGAATAGTTGTTTATCCGAGAGGGGTTGACAATGTTTTTCACATTTTTATTTCTGAAAAAAAAAAAAAAAAAAGGTGCCGTTGTCTTTCGCTTCACAATTATACGTTAATATATATTGTTCTGCACAAAATCCCCAAAGAATAAGTAAAATTTTGAGATGGTAATGTGACAAAACGTGAAAACGGCATTGTATTTGCAAAAATACTTTGCGAGAAAAACAAAACCCTTACAGATCAATCTCTGTGTCATTATTCGTACAATAAATTGAAGCTACATGAAGACGAATATAAGATCTCTCATCATATTAGCACTCATAAGCTTCAAAACAGACCCATTCAGTCCTGATTAATTATCATGACACTGCCTCTGCAGAAAAGTGTTTTTGAGGCCGCAGTATAATCAAATGGACTTCTACTTTCTGAGAGTCTTAATTCAAAGGAGGGCTTTAAATTATTTTAATGCAGTAATTTTCTCTTCCTTTTATCAAATGAGGCCATTCACTGGACACAACTACATTTTAATTTGCCAGAGAGGGATAATTCACCTCAATGATTCAAATCACACATATTTTGAAATCCATTTTATATTAAACAACGGCTCTTCGCATATTTATGTTAATAGACTGTAGCTGAAAACTGATTCGCGTTGTGTTCTTGGGAGGCTGAAAATGCTAGAAGTAGCATAAAAAGAGGAGAAACTTCATCTAATAAATTAATATTTTACTGCAATACCTGCTACTCTGTGTGCCAAAAAGTCTGCAGCAGGAGAAGCGATCAGCAGATCAGAGAATGATGATTTTGTGAGTTGATTTAGTCATATTACTCTTGCTACCTGAGCCTTTTATGCACTGTTTTTTATTACTATTTCATCAAAATGGCCTTACTCCTGTGTTTAGATTTGCTCTCGATAGTGGCAGACAGTGTGGTAACACCACACTGCAGTGATGAAATAAAGGGCAAACTTTAACTGCGGAAGCCCCAGGCGATGTTTTGAAACTTCTACCTGAAAAACATCCTGAGAATCAGTCAGGAACTGCTTCACAACCACGAGGCCAAACTAAAACGAACTTTGACTCGATGAAGAGGAAGAAGATAACACATTTATTGTGTGCTTGTCTGCACCGCTGTAAAAGGAATAACTGTCACCTTAGATATTTTGTTTGTTTTTGCTTTTTTTAAATCATGTTCAAAGTTTGAAAAATTTTAATGTAAGACAAAAAAAATAAGCTGATTTAATTTATTGGGCCATTTAAATCTCTGGAAGCTGGAAATCTCACCCAATTTTAATTGAAGTAAAATTTTTCTTGCTCCAAACACATTTTCTGGTATTTGGTTTTGGTGCAGATCATGTTTTTACAGTCCAAAGAACTCAACACATTTAACCCGATTTGTGCAAATTTTGTTCCAATTCAGCAATTAAATCCAAAAAAAACAAGTGAAAAAAGTAACTAACCCTGATAGTTACCTCATTTCCTGTGGTAAATTATTTTCCAATTTAAAATATTACAGAAACTTGAAAAGTTTCCCGCTTTGTTCACAAATACCTCCATGTTGGGGAAATTTCTTCAACTATATTTTATAAAAAGAAAGGCTGTTATGTAAAATCAATGTTTTTGAGCTTTAATATGTTACGTTACTCCCGTGTTGCTTCTTAAAGAGACAGAGGGTAATTTCAAGGTGTCAAATTGTAAAGCTTAATTTATTTTCAGTCACGTTTGAGATTTTCATAGCAACTTAAGTTGTTACTTGATTGCGCTCAAATCAATCAATTTTTTGTATAACTCATTTCAGCAAGAATGCAGTCATTTGATTGTGTTATAAAATGGTGCTATGTGTCTGGAAAATACATAATAATGCCTCTTTAAATAGCAAATTTATAGCAAATATTTGACTAGCTTTAACTAGGATGAAGCTAGTTAAAGCTTCATCCTTTTTTAAAAATGTTTTATATTTAAACTAGATAAAGATGACAATCACACATGCACAAATAAATAAAAATACAAGTTCAGTTTCTTTCAGGAGAAAACCTCCAGAGAACTTTCTGGACTCTTAGTTTCACCTCTTCTCCTGTTGGCCTCATAAAGGCCAATACGGGAGGCAGCAGTTTTTGAAACTGTTGAAACGACCACACAAACAGAGATCAAGTGGCTGTGAGGGCTTTCAGTTCCCATTTCTTTTTAAATTAACAGACATTATCTGTGATGCAACAGACATAAACTAAATTATCGTTACATGATATGTTATTTGGGCGAGGCTTTGCAGAAAATTAAGCAAATAGAAGCAAGCCAACATAAAAAAGTGCCGTGAAGTGAATACAGATAAGTTTCATTAAGCATTTGACATTTCAACAGGCTGGAGGTTTGAAATTGAATTCACGGCCATGCTGATAACTTTAACACGAGCCTGCATGTTTTTCTCCAAGGCAAATGTTAATGCCCAGGCCAACAAAATAATGATGAAAATTTTAGCAAGTATTGAGCAGTGAGGGGAAAAATATATTCATACAAGTGCTATCATTAGCTCCTTTGCTCAGTTTTTCCTCTCGTGGGTACCGCCCCAACGAATTACAGAAAATTTATTGGATGTACAGAGGTGGATGTGGCATAGAGATGTCCACTTTCCTGACTGATCTTATTAAGCTTCCTCCTTCCTCTGCCCACGTTTTACCCGCACACTCCTGCCTCTCATTTTCTGGGAGGCTGTCCTAATGTATGACCATCGTGTAGAGGTCACTGTTGATGTCCGAGTCATGCAGGGGAAGCTCGTCATGCGGCGCGCCGTGTGCTTCGGGGAGCAATCACTGGCCTCCAGCTTTCCCTATCAACATTCTCCGCTGCCCTCAGGCCAACAAGCCAGATTTTTCATGTCAGCTGGCATGCATCTTCAGCTCGTAAGTAGCTGTTTGACTTTCACAAGTCTCGCATCATTTCAGCATGCTCACTCCCAAGCAAGGTTGCTATATCCTTGGTCCATAATTATATGCCAGTTATAAGTGTCCACTTGTGCATGCAGATGGGCTCCTGGCTCCTTAAGCATCCAGGTAGCAGGTTGAACCTATCAGCACAGATTATTTATTATCCTCTCAGTTAGCTCTCACTTCATTTATCCATCTATATGAATGTAAATATATTATTGTACATATGTAAGACCAAGCAGAGAGCACTTTAAATAAAGATACTTTTCATGTTGAATGGGGAGTGAGACTTTCTTTAAAAGTGATTAAACATTGAATGTGTTATTTTAAAGGTGGCATATTATGCTTCCTTGGACAGGCTAGGATACATATAAACATGTTCATTACATTCCTGTCAGAAAATCAGTCTAAAGTCTAAAGGTGGTCAATTTTGAATCCGGAAACGTTTTCCCGAACCGGACGTTAGGCGGACGTTCAAGACAACGTTTGGCGGACGTGCTCCAAACATTCAATTCTAGCTGGGAACAGACTGTTATATTTTTAACGTAATCTCTGGTCAAGGTTGCCTTGGCAACGGGTGTGCTTAAATGATAGAGAGATGGAAAATAAAAAAGTGCGAGTGGTTTAGAGTTGATCACCTGTTCAGGTTGTTTTACCTTTGTTTACCTTTGATGTGGTGTATCTCAGTTGCTGTAGTTTCTGAACGTTCAAGAAACGACAACATTTAGACTAATTACCTTGTTCTTTGCGAGTATGTGTCATTTACAACAAACATGGTAAATTGGTAAATGTGTCATTATGTATTTAACAAACAAATGGCTTCTACCTACCGTGATAATTATGTGAAATTAAATTAATTATGCCATGCCATGATGTTCAGAATTTAGGTCTCATGGCATCTCAAGGTGTCAACATTGCAGCCAGTGGGCTGAGGGAAATACAGCTTTATTTTGTAGCAATTCAAGAGCTACCCAGCTTTTATCGTTTCCCAAAAAAATTAATCAGCACAGAAACTCCAAAGCACACAAAGAAGCTATATATATAAAAATTCCCCTCTCTCTCTCTCTCTCTCTCTCTCTATCTCTCTCTCTCTCATCCTCTGAGCTCTGGTCCTCTACCAGAGGCCTGGGAGCTTGAGGGTTCTGCGCAGTATCTTGGCTGTGCCTAGTACTGCACATTTCTGGACTGAGATGTCTGATGTTGTTCCTGGGATCTGTTTTAGCCACTGCTCCAGTTTGGGGGTTTCTGCCCCGAGGGCCCTGATGACCACAGGCACCACTGTGGTCTTCACCTTCCAGTTCTTTTCCAGTTCCTCCCTGAGGCCCTGGTATTTCTCCAGTTTCTCATGCTCCTTTTTCCTGATGTTGTAGTCACTTGGTATAGCTACATCCACCACAACGGCTTTCCTCTGTTCTTTATCCACCACCACAATGTCCGGTTGGTTCGCCATTACCATCTTGTCTGTCTGGATCTGGAAGTCCCACAGGATCTTAGCTCGGTCATTCTCCACCACCTTTGGGGGTGTTTCCCACTTCGATCTCGGGGCTTCCAGTCCATATTCTGCACAGATGTTCCTGTACACTATGCCCGCCATCTGGTTATGTCGTTCCATGTACGCTTTCCCTGCCAGCATCTTGCACCCTGCTGTTATGTGCTGGACTGTCTCAGGGGCCTCCTTGCACAACCTACACCTTGGGTCTTGTCTGGTGTGGTAGATCTGAGCCTCTATTGCTCTGGTGTTTAGGGCCTGTTCCTGTGCAGCCAGGATGAGAGCCTCTGTGCTGTCCTTGAGTCCAGCTTTGTCCAGCCATTGGTAGGATTTCCTGATATCAGCCACTTCAGTTATTTGTCGGTGGTACATCCCATGTAGGGGCTTGTTCTCCCATGATGGAACCTCTAGCCCCTCATCCTGTGTTCCCCATTGCCTGAGACATTCCCTGAGCATATCGTCCGTTGAGGCTTTGTCCTTGATGTATTTATGAATCTTGGATGTTTCATCCTGGACAGTGGCTCTCACACTCGCTAGTCCTCTGCCTTCTTCCTTATGGCTCGTGTATAGTCTCAGGGTGCTGGATTTGGGGTGGAACCCTCCATGCATGGTTAGTAACTTCCGAGTCTTAACATCCGTGGCCTTTATCTCTTCTATTGGCCAGCTAATTATTCCGGCAGGGTATCTGATTACTGGTAAGGCATAGCTGTTTATTGCACGGATCTTGTTCTTGCCATTGAGCTGGCTTCTCAGGACTTGCCTTATTCGTTGGAGGTATTTGGCTGTGGCTCCTTTCCTTGTGACCTCGTCGAGGTTGCCATTTGTTTGTGGTATTCCCAGGTACTTGTAACTGTGCTCTATGTCTGCTATTGTTCCTTCTGGGAGTGAGACCCCTTCTGTGCGGACGACCTTCCCTCTCCGACCATCCGACATGGTAATATATATATTATATATATATATATATATATAAATATTTTTTCTCATATTACCCCCAAGAATTTAAAACTACCTTCACTCCTGCTTTCCCCCCTTTAAATTAGACTATTTCTCTGCGCTGGTGTATGTGGTGGTGACACCTAGCAACAGTTGCTGAACTGATGCAACATGCTTGGATGGAATCTGGTCCTTTATGACATCTCTGAGTATTTCGTGCAACAATTCTTTCCTTTTGCCACTTTCTTTGTGAGAGACAGCTGAAGTTTGGTGAGAGACTGAGAGTTTGCGATTTAAACAAAGTTTTGCTTTACCTTCCATTGCAAATCCAAAAATCTATGAGCCACTTAAAGAATCCAAAGCCTCTTGCATTACCGGCTTTAACCGAAGACATGATCGCACCGATGATGGAAGAGTTTCTTTTGTCGATTTCACTGAATCAGATAGTCAATTTGGCCTTGGGGAAACCTGATTGTGACACAAAGTCCAGCTTGAAGGATCTGTTGTTAAAGTTACTGGATAAATGTTGCACCTTTATTCTCTGCAATATCCCTAAACAGGGCATCAGATCCCAAGATGTGGACACGATCTTGGGCAATGTGCTGCTAACATTTTCAGACATCTTTGCAATTACAGGGAAGATTCATCCAGTGAGCTTTGACAGTTTCAATGACTTATTCATTAAATATATCAAAGAATCGTTGAGCTCTGTCTGGTCCACGCACGATCCAGATACTTCTGTGGTCTGCCACTTGTCTTGGTCGGAGGCCGTGGATTCCATCTTTCCACATGCACTCCGGCTGATAGAGCCGGAGTAGTAATTTGCTTTGAAGAAAATAGTGAGCCAGAACAAGAAATTGCTGAATACCTGCAACGGAGAAAAGACCACCCAGGTGCCAGCTCTGATGTTGGTAATTTCCAAGTTGTGGAGAAAGACACCAACACTCCACAGAATAGAGGATCCCAAAACGCTAAGTAGTGCCATACCGACCACAGTGAGAAGTGTAATGTAAACTTGATACCAGACATCCCTGAGAAATTAGACTGTGTGGAGGCAACAGACGAGACATGTGACAGAAATCTTGTTTCTGAAAATCAAGAATCAAGACTTGAAGATGGTGGATAAATACATTTTGGAGGAACTTTCAAAGATCACTAATGCAAATGATTTGATCTCTAATGAGAGGGAATCAGATTTAAAGATGGTGGATGAATTTATTTCTCAAGAGTTTTCAGATCTGACAAAGACAACCCTCCTTGGGCTGCCACCTTATCGTGATGGAGGGATTTGAGTGTCCCAATGATCCTAGGAGCTATGCTGTCTAGGGCTTTTTGCCCCTGGTAGGGTCACCCAAGTCTGTCAGGTACTAGGTGAGGAACCAGACAAACTGCAGCCCGAAGACCCCTTATGATGAAGACAAACTTTGGATCTGGCGTTCCCTCAACTCGAGACGTTGTGGGTCGGTGGGCGGAATACTTCGAAGACCTCCTCAATCCCACCAACATGCCTTCTGTTGAGGAAGCTGAGCCTGGGGACTCTGGGTTGGGCTCTCCAATCTCTGGGGACAAGGTCGCCGAGGTGGTCAAAAAGCTCCTCGGTGGCAGGGCCCCAGGGGTGGATGAGATCCGCCCAGAGTTCCTTAAGGCTCTGGATGTTGTAGGGTTGTGTTGGCTCACGCGACTCTGCAATATCGCATGGACATCAGGGGCAGTTCCTCTGGATTGGCAGACTGGGGTGGTGGTCTCCTTGTTTAAAAAGGGGGAACGGAGGGTGTGCTTCAATTACAGAGGGGTCACACTCTTAAGCCTCCCTGGTAAGGTCTATTCAGGGGTCCTGGAGGAGGGTCCGTTGGATAGTCGAACCTCGGATTCAGGAAGAGCAGTGTGGGTTTTGTCCTGGTCGTGGAACATGGGACCAGCTCTACACCCTCAGCAGGGTCCTGGAGGGTGCATGGGAGTTCGCGGAACCGGTCTACATGTGTTTTTTGGACTTGGAGAAGGTGTTTGACCGTGGCCCCAGGGGGGCCTTGTGGGGAGTTCTCTCCAGGAGTATGGGGTACCGGGCCCTTTGATACAGGCTGTCAGGTCCCTGTATTACCAGTGTCAGAGTCTGGTCCACATTGCTGGCAGTAAGTCGGGCTTGTTTCCGGTGAGAGTTGGACTCCGCCAAGGCTGCCCTTTGTCACCGATTTTGTTCATTACCTTCATGGACAGAATTTCTAGGTACAGCCGAGGTGTTGAGGGGATCCGTTTCGGTGGCCTTAGGATCGCATCTCTGCTTTTTGTTGGTGAAGTGGTCCTGTTGGCTTCATCAGATTGTGAGCTGGAGCGATTCGCGGCCGCGTGTGAAGCGGCCGAGATGAGGCTCAGTGCCTCCAAATCCGAGGCCATGGTCTTGAGCCGGAAAAGGGTAGAGTGCCTTCTCCAGGTCAGGGGGGTCATCCTGCCTCAAGTGGAGGAGTTTAAGTATCTGGGTATCTTGTTCACGAATGAGGGAAGAAGGGAGCGGGAGATTGACAGGTGGATTGGGGCAGCGTCTGCCGTGAAGCGGGCGCTGTACCGGTCGATCGTGGTGAAGAGAGAGCTGAGTCAAAAAGCGAAGCTCTCGATTTACCGGTTGATCTACGTTCCCACCTTCATCTATGGTCATGAGCTTTGGGTCATGACCCAAAGAACGAGATCACGGATACAAGCGGCCGAAATGGGTTTCCTCCGCAGGGTGGCTGGGCTCTCCCTTAGAGATAGGGTGAGAACCTCAGTCATCCAGGAGGGACTCAAAGTAGAGCTGCTGCTCCATGTCGAGAAGAGCCAGTTGAGGCTCGGGCATCTGGTCAGGATGCCTCCTGGACGCCTCCCTGGTGAGGTGTTCCGGACACGTCCCACCGGGAGGAGGCCTCGGGGAAGACCCAGGACACGCTGGAGGGACTGTCTCTCGGCTAGCCTGGGAATGGCTTGGGGTTGCCCCAGAGGAGCTGGAAGAAGTGGCTGGGGAGAGGAAAGTCTGGGCCTCCCTTCTGAAGCTACTGCCCCCGTGACCCGACCCCGGATAAGCGGCAGAAAGTGAATGGATGGATGGAGGACAAAGACAACTCATCTTAAGGAAAAGGAGTCATGTCTGGAAATGATGGAAGACTTTATCTTTGACGTGCTGCCAAAGATCACGAAAGTGAAAAAGTCAATCTTTGACCAACACCGTTTAGAGAGCCCAGATAATTCATTGTATGCCCTTCCACCAACTGAAAACCGAGGTTCCAGAGATGAAGAGGCTTCTGTTGAGCTATCAGAAGAGGCACCAACTGAAAACCAAGGTTCTAGAGATGAAGAGGCTTCTGTTGTGCTACCGGAAGAGGCGCCAACTGAAAACAGAGGGTCCAGAGATGAAGAGGCTTCTGTTGTGACTCTTCCCATAGCACAACTAAAGAACAAAGCAGCTGGAGTCGAAATGAAGAAGAACCTTCAAAATGACAGCAAAGATCAATGCGAGAGAGTTTCACCAGCAGCAGGACATAAAGAAACAACAGTTTCATCAGTGGAAAACTTTGTTTCAGAGGAATCAACCCTCTCAAAAGGGATATGGTTAGTTGGTGCAAAGCAGGAGTCAGTGGTTACCACAAAGCTTGCTGAACCGCTGCCAGTGGGTTCAGATGCAGAAAAGGAGGAGCAGCAGTCATCTATCATGCTGCTTGTTAATACAATCGTTACGAAGGCCATAACAAAATCAAGGATAACCTGCAAGTATAGACACCTCCAAAAAAAGAGAGGTTGTCTGAGAAAATCTGTGCTGAGGTCAAGGAGGAAGATCTCAAGATTATTCAAAGTAAATTTGAACAGTCTCAGCAAAGACATATTGAAAGAAGTCTCCAAAGAAATGGGCTCCTCAAGAAAAGATATTTTCTTACTGTTGGGTTTAAACAATTCAGTGGTAGACGAGGCATTAATTTCCATTTGCAAAGAGAAAATAGTAAATAAAGCCAAGAAACCCAGCCTCATCAAACATTTTTGGACCTTTATAGGCAAGACTTTCAAGTCCCTATAGATAATTTTCTTATTTGTATGCAAGCCTATAATAAAATGTATGTTGGGGTTTACTGTTTACCCTGAGACAGACTGGGGACCTGATATGTACTTCTAATTTGCACTATTTTTTGGTCAATTCAAACAAAAAGGGTTCAATTGTTAGGGGATGCACAGTGGCGCAGTTGCCTTGCAGCAAGAAGGTCCTGAATTTGCATGCGTGGGTTGTCTTCGGGTACTCCGGCTTCCTCCCACAGTAAAAAAAAAAAAGCCTGTCAGGTCAATTGGTCTGTATAAATTCTCCGTGTGTGTGTGTGTGTGTGTGTGGGGTGTGTGTGTGTGTGTGTGTGTGTGTGTGTGTGTGTGTGTGTGTGCATGTATAGATGTTTGTCCAGGATGTCTCTGTGTTGCCCTGAGACAGACTGGTGACCTGTTACTCATGTAATTCCAATTTGCAAAATTTTTTGGTCAATTCGAACAAAAAGGGTTCAGTTGTTAGGGGCTGCACAGTGGCACAGTTGGTAGAGCTGCTGCCTTGCAGGAAGAAGGTCCTGGGTGCAATTCCCAGCCCCAGTCTTTCTGCATGGAGTTTTCATGTTTCCCTGTGCATTCATGGGTTCCCTCCAGGTGTTCCGGCTTCCTCCCACAGTCCAAAAATATGATTGGCAGGTTAATTGGTCTCTCTAAAATTCTCCCTAGGTTTGTGTGTGTGCATGGTTGTTTGTCCAGGCTGTTTCTGTGTTGCCCTGAGACAGACTGGTGACCTGTTATTTATATAAATCCAATTTGCCCAATTTTTTTGGTCAATTCAAACAAAATGGGTTACAATTTAAGGGGCGGCACAGCATTGCAGTTGGTAGAGCTGTTGCCTTGCAGTAATAAGGTCATGGGTTCCATTCCCTGCCCCGGTCTTTCTTCATGGAGTTTGCATGTTCTCCCTGTGCATGCGTGTTGTTTGTGTTGTTTCTGAACTGTTCGTGCTTTGCTAGAGTAGGTGACAAACTGAATGCCGCCAGGACAAAGAGACCAGCATGTCCTTCTCTAACTCCGTATCAAAACGTTCGGAACTTTATTAAATAACACAAAAAAAATCAACAAAACGGTTTCAAATTAATGACCCAACAATAATAATCTCAGTGATTATTGTTTCAACAAGGTGTTGCGCAATTCTGTGTGTTTCGGTTCCATTACCAACATAACTAGCCGAGCAGGAGTTTAAAATTAAATAATCAACCACCGCAGTGTTCACGAGAGGCTTATTAGAAAATATCAAATAAATATCAATAATTAAACTCAATTATATATATATGTATACCCCCAAGAATTTAAAACTACTTTCACCCCTAGTAACCCAAACAGAAGTATAAAAACTTCATCTGTAATATGATTTTTTTGTACATGTAATGTCTCTTTTTAAGTAAGGAAGAAGAATAGCTCCTGCAGATGTTAATGGGGATTTCAATAAATGCAACAAACATATCTATCTATATCTGGCGTTCTAGGTGACTTCATACCTAACACAGGGTTTAACAATATGATAAATTGATGCTACATTAATTGTAACTGAAAATATTCTCTGATGTAGAGCCTGGCAGTCAAGAGCAAGTGTCATGACACGAGTTATTACAGCAGATCGGACCTTGGGTGCACGAGGCAATTTCTAGGCACCGTCAAGATCCAGTCAAACTTCTTCCAGTGGGACCGTCCAGCTCTCTCAGAAGTCAGACAGAATAGTTATTATAAAGTTCACCAGAGTCAGCAGATTCCTGGGGAACTTTGGAGTTCGGTGTTGGCAGCCAGGTTGATACTCAGAGGAGGTGAACCATTACATTGGCTGTCTTTGCTCTCTATAAAAATACGGAGAGTTGTGACCTCTGCTGTTATTTAAATAGAGTGTGGAGCACCACAACTCATAAGGGAAATTGTTAGCAACACAGCTGGTTCATCTGAGATCGGAGACATTTAATTTTCTTTTTTCATGTGAAGGAAATTCACATGATAGGGAAATGTCATACATCTGCAATTACACAGGCGGTGTCGGAAATATCTGTTCTCAGCAAATGCAAGAAAATCTAAGAGTGCATATGTAAATTTTCTTAGCCAGGCTGTAGTTTTGTGTTACATGTTTTATGTCTGATAGACGTCTCGATGTTAGCTCAAAACCTTTAAGTTATGGTAAATAAATCCTTTGTTTAGCATAAAACAAATCCCATTTTGAATTTTCTACTTATTGTTTCTACTTATTGTTAGCATTAAGAGTAATATTAATCAGTACTTAATTTAAAGATCATTATAATCATTACATTCAACAAGAGCTAATGAAAACTAGAGATGCAAATCTTGATTTTTTTTTTAGAGTCACGATTTGATTCAGAAACGATTTTTGAGTTGGCGCCTTTCCAAAATATGGTTTTAACTATGCAACAATGTAAAACCCACAATCTTAGAATTTGTTTGTTTAGTTTCTACTTCAAATATCTTAGTAAACTTGAATTAAGCAAAAACTATCAGTAATTTAAAAGTAACTTATCAGCAAGATATAGAAACTTGTTTTAAGTAAATAATTTCTTAATATTATTTTACTTATAACATGGGGAAACAGTTTTCTTATAAGTACATTTATCTGCCAAGGAACAGGCACTTTTTCACCAATATTAAGGAATTATTTACTTAAAACAAGCTTCTATATCTTGCTGAAGAGAAGTTAGTTTTGACTTATTGCAAGTGTAGTAAGATATTTGCACTAGAAATGAGACTAAAAGTACTTAGATTTTGTGTTTTTGCAGTGAAAAGAAATCCAACTGAACTGTATTTTAGGTTAATTACATTAACCATAGTTGATTTCAGGTGTTATATTAAGAGACTAAATGCTGGAACTGAATCAAAAGTTGCTTCAATAAGGTATTTGTTTAAAGGTTTGCATAATTATATAGCCAAGGTTTCTGCAGCTTTTACATTTAGCTGAAGCGAGGTTGTTTTTTTATCCTAGCCAAATTATTTTTCCTTCACCGATCCCTGGCATTTTAACATAGTTGTTCAGATTTTTTCCCATTTCTTTATTGTAAAGTGGGAAGTGTTTGAAAGCATTTGGAGAAAAGAGGTTTTTGTAGGTGACAGTTCAAATGTGAAGTGTTTGTCTGCACTGCACTGTCAACAACCACCCTGCAAAGCCACCAAACCTATTGAGGAAATCTTTTAGAACAGAAATATAGGTATTAATGGTGGTACAACAAATGTAACCCAAAGATACAGGACCCCAATTATCTGTTCAGGTGTTGTAAGAATGATGTTTTGTGTAAAAGCAATTATGTCCAGAAGCAAAAAAGCAGCTTGAATATTGAGCAGGGGCAGGTAACATTAATCACAACCACCTCTCGGGTTTTGGGGGTCGTGCTGGCTGTGACGGGGATAAGGAAATATTTTCCCCAAAGTGCAGCTTAGTTTTATAGGAAAAAGGAAGCTCTATAAATTGAAGTGGAGCAGACCGTGCCCTTCATTCAAAAGGTTTCCCCACAGCACATACACCATGTCCGCTGCATCATTCCTACCAGTCTTTATTTAACGCCTAAGGCGTTTTTTTTCCCCCCTCTTCACTAAAACCTCAACACTTATTATCCAGTGAAGTTTATTTCCAGCTACGTCACTCCTGATTTGTGTCTGGAGCAACACGGTTTTGACACACCTGCTGCCCATGTTGGACAGTTTTCACCTTTTTAATTCCTGAAAAAATGATTAAAAATAAAGCTGGATTTATTTGAAATGAGGATTTGTTCTCTGGAAGTAATTAGAAGGTGATGTCCACGAAACTCATAAAAGGCATCGGTATAATGGTGGTAACCATAGAAACCATGTGGCTGGAGTAGTCTTCTGGGAGACATGCTTTAATAATATATTGGCCAAGAAAAGAGGGCAAATATAATATCTCTCTATAGAAATGACAAGTCAATGAATGTGACTCCTTTTTAAGGAGCTGGATTCATAAAGACATGCTGATAAAAAAATTACTCTTTGGCAAAACATTATCTACAATGTAATTTTTTTTTAGATGATTTACTATATAGTTGAAAACTAAAAAATTAACTGAATCATACAGGTGTAGCACATCAAGTTAGAAAATCTGCATATGTTGTTTTATAGACATGTTGAAATGTGACCTCCAGCTCCCTGCTGAAAAGCACAAAACAAAAATCCTTTCTGGTGATGACTACCATTTGTTTTACTGTCAAGTTGTCAACAAAACACTAAATCTTATATTTAGGCGTGATATATAAGAAAAAGTGTTTTTCAATTAATTTACAACACTACAACAGCTATAAAATGAGTCTCAAAGGCATTAAATATATGTCAGTTAAAGGTTTTATTTAAAAACAAATGGCAAAGAAGGTCAGTTATGCTAGCTTGACTTTGGGAATCTTAACATGTAAATGTGTTGCAGAATTCAGTGTGTTTCAGTTCAGTAAAAAAAATAAGTTGAGGCACACACTAACTCCAACAGATCAGTAGTAGCAATCGTTTAAATTAACCGATTAACCACCGCTGTTTTCAAACAACCACTTATTAATGATCGTAAAATAAACATCAATCCTGAAAGCATAAAACTTTAACGGACTGAATGTTCTTTTCTCTGGGAAATTTTTGTCTGTCTTTTTTTTTGTGTGTGTTGAATCTTGATAGACTTGAACATAATCTCTGCTCTGTTAGCTAGTGGAGCTGATGGGTGTGTCCGAATTCAGGGTCTGCATCCTTCAAAGAAGGACGTATTTGAAGGCCGGTTACGTCATAGCGTGGCGACAAGGCCTGTCCGAATTCAAAGACTCATTCAAATGCGTCGTTCTTTTCCCCAGGTTTGAAGAATTTGTCCGGTGCACAGACATTAATACGTAGACGCCTCATGGAGCGGGTCGGCCCGCTGCTGCGACACGTAGCAGCGTCCGCCATATTGAATGTGGCATCTCTGCCAGTAAGGTAATACAAGTGAATGGACCGAACTTTATAAAGTGCCGTTTTACAAAGTATTTCAAGTTAAGTCCTGCCATTGACACATTTTCTGACACATTCATATATTTGGGAATCAAAGAAATTACTAAAGAGAGCGTTTCTAACTTTTGATGTGATTATTTAATTGTTTTTGGGACATTTCTGCATAAAGAGCACAATGTTTTATTTGATAGAAATTATTCTGATCATTTTTATGATGAAATTGATGGACATACTTTTACAGTGTTTTATTAAAGAACATATTTACATAATTCCATGAAATTTAATGTACATTTAACATTTCAAGACAAGAAAATAATTGTCCTGTATTTATTTTTATACATTATTGAGAAATGACTTTTGATTTATAAATCAAGTCATTGTCAAACATTAAACTACATATTTTCTTTTTTCCAGAGAATACATATTTATGACAGTATGCTAACTCTGCTATTAACAGCAAAGAGTGAAAAATAATTATAACAGAGTAAATTACTTTATTTCATTACATGAGCTACATTAATACACCAATACTTCAGATTGAATTGTTTAAAACAAAAAGTGAAAGAATAAAACATTTATTATACTTGGAACACTGGTCACAGTCTGTTGGTCCCACTGGGAGACTCAATGACTTCTGAGACGTCCTGGTTCACAGGCTAAAGCCAAGAGGCTAAAGAGAAATTATCCAAAACTGGAATAGAAAATACATACTATTTATGTTTCATATACGTTTCTTTCACATGGAAAAATACATTTTCAGCATGTTGGGGTCTGACTCGAAGCATCTTTATAGCTAAATACCGACATGGTGAAGCTAAGCTGGAAAACAGAGACTGAAGAGCAGCAGCTCCAGCTCTGATCCTGACTGATCTTTCCTCACTAAATCCTCTGGTTTTCAGCTCTCATTAGAAAACAGTATGAAAATGTTAGCTACTACGCTAACAATCAGCGGTTATTTCGGGCCAATAAGCTACACAGGAAATATTTTCCGATTGTTTAGAAGCGAATTTCTGGCTGCAAAGTCAAGTAATTCTGATCTTTCATCCTTACCTGGGGAAGTTAATGAGAATTAATCCAGTTTGTTTCGTAAAACGGTTGAAATAAATCAACATAGCACAGAACTTAAGGAGCTCCGATCGCCCTGCTGCCACATACAAGATGGCGGACGCTGTTACCATAGACATAATATAACGCCTCTTGCGTCGCTCTCGCCTATTGTCGCTGACGAGATTTAGGGCGGCCATCTTGGAGCGGTCCACCACTCCACTCAGCCTTATGTGTTTAGCAGGCAAAATGACATTATCAGCGCATTTAATCGATCATAACACTCTTTTTTGTTAATGGAAACTATATTCAGACATCTATCAAGGCAAAATTTATAAATAATTGTATTATTTAAGTATGTTTTTAATACATAGTTCAGCATTTTTAAATATGATTGGTGGCTATAACAATAGAATAGGAATGGAATATTCTGATATCATGTATGATAAGCATATTACAAGGCACACAGCCGTGGATAATTTATTGTGAACGGCTGTGTGTATAATTTATTATAATAATACATAGTTATGCAACTATACAATCACAAATAAATGATTAATACTGAAAAATATATATTGGATGCATGTTTATATGTATATATATATTATATATGTAAAATTATTATTAATAATTGTACGTAAAATTATTAATAATAATTGTACGTAAAATTATTAATAATAATTGTACGTACACCCCAACACTCCATGAGGGATCTATGCATAGACATAATATAAGATGGGTCCGGTGGATCCTTCACGGCCCACAATATCCCATAATTCATTGCGGGTTCCAACTGGGCGTTCGGGGAGAGCGTCAATGGCAGTGAATAGCGACAAATTATTTAGCTTTATAACACTTTAAATGACACAACGTGATTTGGTTCAATGTTTTTAGGCGAGAATGTAAGTATGTAAGTGTGCAAATCTCAAATATCTGCTCGGTTAATCAATACATCACCAAATTACAATATTGCTCTGACGTTTTCGGGCCTGTCTGCTACCGCAGCGTTAGCATCCAGCGTTAGCATCCAGCGTTAGCATCCAGCTGGCCGCAGCTCCAGGTTCGGTACACCGAGAGAAAACGCCCAACTCCGGGCAAATTGTTATAAAAACTCCCGCTAGTTTCCCCAATGAGTTAAACACTGATATTCAGACAGGTTTGGTTGAAAAATGTTTGATTCATAAAGTATTTCAAAGCAGAGCACATCGGTTTGATTGATTAATTAAAGTTAAGCCTTCAAACATAACAGGTTTATTTAATCACAATGACCTATCTTTACTATAAAACTTGCAAGAATAATATAGGAATCAGTAATAAATGACTGAAAAACAAACTCCGGCACCGTTGGGGTTTTTTTTTTCTCCACTCTCTGCTTCATGCTGTCACGGTTGCTTGGCAACATGAGTTACGCTGAGGTGGGGGCGGGGCCAGTTGGTGAAGGCCACACCTGTCCGAATCCACAGGTATTTTTCTTCCGGTTTTCGTTTTTCCCGTCCTTCGAAGGATGCAGACCCTGAATTCGGACACACCCGATATCAGTCAGTTCCTATGGCAATGGACTCTGTTCTTCACTGTTTTGTTTTGGGGGTTTTTTGCGTTATTTTTCCTTTGCTATGGCAAACTGCTCTGAATTAATAATATCTACATCTCCAGGTTTCATTTAGTTCTGTGGTGTCCAAACATTTTGCACCGAGGGCCAAAATCCCCAAGCTGAAAGTATTCAGGGGTCAAAATTTTATTCTGCTCCCAGCCTCCAATTAAAAAAAAAACAAACGTATTATTATGAGTTTTTTTTTTAACTTTTACCTGCACAAGAATTAAATAAAACATTTAATATTTTACAGTTTTGCTTTAAAGTTTACAGTTATTTAACCTTTTGGACTTATTTTATTATTTTCTATTTTTCAAGTCTATCAAAGGTTTTTAGCAATTTCCCAGCAATGAAAATAATAATTTTCTTTTACAACCTTTGCTGTGTTTAGCCTATTGTAATGGATGCCACACAAAATTAATCCAATTTGGACACCCCTGATATGGTTAATGGGATTGATTTACCACAGCGTCTATGGATTGCAAGTTAAAGAATCGTGTTTTTGCCCTCCATCTGCAAAACAATAACATTCAAAGTGTTTATACAATGCATGGCAAAAAAAATAAAAAATAAGTTGGCACCCGAATTTAATTTATTAAACTGGCAAAATAAATTAAATTCATTAAAGATTATCTTTAAGCTGACAGCAAGTTGTTTATTCCCAACTGATGTGATGATGAGTAGCTTCTTGTTTCTTAAACGAATAAACGCATTATGTACTAGAAAGTACATAATATCAGCCCTTTAAGAGTGCCTGGAGAGAGAATGCATCACCAAGAATGTCCCAGTCAAAGTCCAGATCTACATCTAATTGACTTTTTATGACAGGAATTCATTTCAGTTGTTTTTATTGATGTGGAAAGCTAGCAGAAACATAAACAAGGCTAAAATCTTAAATCTTTCTGTGCATTTGTTTTCATGCAAAAGGATGCGGTTATTTAGAAAAACAAAGTTCTGGTTTCATAAACAACACATATTGATTAAGACACATTTTTGCAGATGCAATTTTCTGCTGGCATTATGAAAACGACCCGTACGGACGTCCTCCGCTGCCTTTTTAACAGAGCTCACTTTGATTTAAATTCGAAAGCAGCTCTATGTCACTTTTTCAAGGCTCAAGAACTGATTGTCATTATACATCTTTGTCCATAGTAACATTCAATCTTCTGCATAACTCTTGGGTGCAGGCACTCAGAGTTGTTACACAATTAGCCTTGAAGTAGTTCAATTTTAGCCTGACACTTTAAGAAGCTCTGAGCCGGGTGAAAAGACACTCCAATTTGTCCAATTCCACACTTCTGTGGATCTGAGTAATCATCCAGCTATACTTGCTGATTGGCTCTGAGCAGAAGCTGGTACCGAACAGCAGCAGCCTGCAGAAGATATACTTCATATGTGTTTTTTATTCCTGCTCAAGGAAGAAAAAGAAATTGCAGTGAAATCATACGAAGACACACAAGAACTCCAAGAACAGGAAAAACTAATACTAAAGCAGAGCATCAACAACTGCTTCCCTGAATTGAGAGGCTCTCTCACATCACTGCTGCAGGTAAACTAACATTTACCTTGATGATTTGTAATTTTTGTTTTTTCTTACTGTAAAACATTTGAGTTTTAAAAACAAATTAACCCTGAAACATTTAATACATGTGAAGTTTTAAGAGCTTTTCTTTTTGTCACACCTGAGCTCTGCATGCATTCATCTTTTGCAGCTACAAGGTTTTTTAAAACAAGGAACACTTTATAATATATATATATATATATATATATATATATATATATATATATATATATATATATATATATATATAAAGTTTGTGGTAGAAAAAGCTACATTTTTCATTTTAACGTCTAAATATACAGTATGTCGTCTAAAAGTATTTGCAGCGAATGTTTAAATAAAAAGCTAGGTTGTAACTTTGAATCACTTTTCGTTGAGCTACAGAATTGATTTATAAAACATTGACTTGATCTTAAATGTCTTCATGGCTCCACCATGTTTCTCTTACTTCACCTGTCGTGTCCTTCTCCATGTCAAAGGTCAGCTGACCAGCTGCTCCTCAAGACGAAGCTCAGAGGTGATTAGACTTTTGGTTGCGTCCACGTTATGCAGGTTCATTCCTGTCTTCCTTAAAACCTTTTAAAGACTCCTAACATTTTCCTGGCATTTAAGAGTTGTTGTTGTTTTGTGTGAATTGTTTAGTCAACTGTACGTGTTTAAATTTGTTTTACTATGAAGCCCCCTAGGGGCATGAGGAACTTTTTTTTTTTCGTTCCCTCGCAGGAAGCACTGCAATATTTGCTGGTATATTTTGTGTATGTAGCAGGATTTTTATTTTAACAATATTATAAATATGAAGTTTGTCAACATTTGTTCATTTATTATTTGAATTTATTTAGTTATTTATTTAGTTTAGTGAATAAGTTGTTTCTTCGTTGGTGTTTTGCAGTCCGTCACACCGCTTTTGGCAGTTGGTGGTCACCATAGCAACCGGTAACCGACAGCCCCTCCCCCATTTCTGTTGCCCTCTGTCGCTGACCTGAGTGAAGTTGGGCCCCCCCACCTTCTTCAAATCAGACAAAATTGGTGTCAAACGTTTGTGCAGCAAAAAATTTTCGTTTGTGCCGCTATCGTTTTAAAGATATAAAGAAATGTTTCTAGAGGTCATCCAAGGTCAACCAACCCCCACCTTCTTCAAATCAGACAAAATGGGTGTCAATCAACTCGGCTACGCTTGTGCTGGTTTGTGCAGCAAAAATTTTCATTTGTGTTGCTTTGGCTTTGAAGATATTAATGAAAGTGTAAAGGTCAAAAGGTCAACCAGCCCGCCAAACGTTTATGAAATCCAATTTTCTTTATAGCTTCAAAATGATAGCAGCACAAACGAAAATTTTTGTTGCACAAACCAGCACAGATGTAGCACTAACGTTTGACACCAATTTTGTTTGATTTCATAAAAGTGGAGGGGCATAAATGCAATTTATGTAAAATACATTAAAATGAATTAACTGCACATTTAAGTGAGATTTGACAACAATTTCACTGAAAGTCATAAAAACGCTGATGGAGTTGACATCTGACGGAGGTGGCAAAAAGCCAAACTATCTCAATTTATATGATGTTATTCTGAAGGAGGCCATATTGTAGCTCATCATGTCCATGAAATCTTTACAATTTACCACATTAAGCTTTTGTTTCACAAAATTTCATCAGTTTTGTAAAATGTCTGTTACGGTGTTGACACATCATGGTTGTGACAAAAAACGTAGGAATAAAAAGAAGAAAAAACTAAAGAATAACATAAGCTAACCAGAGCTAACTAGCCCTCTTAGCAATGGAAGTGGTCATGGAGTCCTCAGAAGTTCTGGTGCCCCCCAATAATGCCTGATTTTTTTTATATTCTTTTCATTTCTGACGGTGTTGACAAAAACTAAGGACAAATTTCAATGGAGTTGGAAAATATATAAAAATGATTTTTAATTCAATTTATTGATACCTTTATAATTATTTATGACTACTTATACTTAATTCTCATAATATATAAGTTTATTATTTTTTAAATTGTTTTAAACTATTATAATGTATTGAGTTCTGCTCCTGGACAAAGGCTTTTACAGGCATCATCCACCGACTACAATGTTTAAAATAAAAAAATATTCAGCAAATACATGGAAAATATACATTGTTGTGCTCACATGACCCAGGTTAGTTTAGTCAGATATTTGAAAAAAATATATTTTGTGTATATTTTATTCAAATTTTGTGCTTTATCCATAGGACCTGTTTTGTCCCCATTCTCAAGAATCACAGGTTTACATATTCTTAACTCTATGCTGCAAAAACTGATTGAAAATCGATTTATTCACTGCAGGTTTATGACTTTGTCAGGTTGAGATGGAGATGCACATGAAAATGACTCTTTATTAAACATTCACACTACCAACATGAAAAAAACACAATCAAAACTATCAGATAAAATAAATAGTTCAAATAGTTTGGATGTACTTTTTCTTTCTTTCCTTCTTACATAAAGTTTGTTTACGTTTCAGAGGAGATGGGAAGCCCATGTTTGGCTGTAGTATCCCGGTTGAAAAGATGGTCTCTTTAACTGATGGTTCACGTTTCTTTATTCAACTGCCTTTATACATGAACACACCGTAAGAGCTACAAACATACAAATAAAATACCATTAGTAACTCTTAGTGGTTCTAACCTTTTACTTTGACCTATAAACCTTACTTTATATAATATCATTAAATTTACAATACATGTATTTAATTAACTGTAACATTTCTGTATTACAAATTAACTAAAACGTATTCTAACTGTTTCAACTGTTTGACAGTTAATCAAATATTAACATTTCATATCGAAACATAAAAATCACGCTCAATAAATACAATTCAGTCATCAAAACACCCACCATGTTCCCTCATCAACCAAGCGCTAGTTAATTGATTGTCTGGACCTTAATTGGACTATTCCTCAGTTATCTCCACTCAACTGGGACTCGTGTGCTCGCTCACTCCCTGCACTATGTCCAAAACAGCCAACCATCAGTTACTGTCAGAAGTTTGTGTAGATCGCCTAGCAACCTTGTCTCCACCAAAAACCCTCTTTAAATCAAAACATTGGTCAAAAGGCAACAAACAACTCCCAACCAAATGAGGAAACATCATAAAATAAAATACAAATAAATTATAAATATATAATCACAGTCATTTACATTGGCTTGTTTTGTGTTTGCGTTTTGCACAAAGGTTTGTGGTGCATTTCAAATGTCTCAAAGATATTAACATACATGGAAAAATATAATACATATAATAATATAAAAGCAGAAAGTACGATGGCCACCGTAAGAAAACCTTTCAGTAATCAGTTATGTCACATGAACTGATCAGTACATTACTGCGAGGGAACTCAAACGTTTTCCAAAGGAATGCAAAAGAAAAACTATTTTCTACCACACCTTACAAGTAAATTGGATGAGATTTTCTATTTTTCTCTTTTTTCTAATTAGATTAAGTGTGATATTAAGAACATAATGACCATTTGTGAGGCATCAATCTGTTTCACAGCAAACTGGTTGGAGATCCGAAACATGAGTTTGCACAAGCTGCATGTTAAAATTTAACAACACCTAAAATACATTTCCCAACAAACTGAGAAGAACATATTAAACATCCACTAAGTCCCCTTCCTGCATTCCAGCTCAGCAGTAAAACATTTAAGATGACGGATTCCTCGAACCAAAAACACTTTGTTCAGGGTTCTTGACACACCAACACACGGAGGGAGAAACGGGAAATTGATACGATGCGTTTCATTTTTTATTGTGTCAGTGGTGCCACAGCCATCATCGCAGAGGTCAAAGTGATTGTCATCCAATTTACTGACAACGACAGAGTTGATGTGGCCGCTACACATTTTGTTGTGTTTCCTTATTCTCTATCGCAGCGATGATGCTGTTTAAACGCGACCCCTGACCTCTGTCTCTGCCACATTTTTCATACATGTTGAGATCGTTCAGATTTCTCTTACATTACAACCACAACAGTTAATGTATTTTACTTGTCTATTGAACCCACCCAATACAGATGGATTTTTTAAAATAAGTTTATTAATGTGTGTTCTGCTCATTTTAACACTCGAACCTTTTTTATTATTATTTTAAAGCTTAAAAAAGTGTCAAAAGAAAAAAGATATATATACACAGTCCAGTCACATTAATGTGACCACCACGTACTTTCCACTTCAGAGTTAAATAACCAATCACAGAAGGCAGGTGGCAGCACAGTGCAGTTGAGCGTATATAAAGGGTGTGTGTGGGCTTCGGAAAACATTTCAATCGTTGGCGTAATGCAGAAACGAAGCGATTTATCCGACGTCCAAAAGGGCATGATCATTGGCTTTCGGGCCAAGGGTGGAAGCATTTCCGAAACGGCTGAGTTTGTGAACTGTTCGCGTGCCGCCGTGGTAAAAGTGTACCGTGCATGGCAAAATGGGACTGTCCAAAATCAACGACGTGGCAAATGTGGTGCACCACGGGCCATAGATGACAGAGGCGAACGACGGTTGCGGAGATGCGTTCGGGCAGATAGACGGGCTACCGTTGAGCAACTGACCACTAAAATGAACCAAGGGGCTACCACAAGTGTCTCCCAAACCACTATTCAGCGAACATTGCTGCGTCTGGGCCTCCGAAGCAGACGCCTGGTTCGTGCACCTATGCTGACTGGTGTTCATCGACGACGAAGGCTAGAATTTGCACGCCAGTACAGCAGCTGGACGTCCACTGAGTGGCGACAGGTAGCGTTTTCAGATGAATCGCGTTTTTATGCTCCATCGGACAGATGGACGTTGGCGTATAAGGCGTGAAACCTCTGAAAGGAACCACCCTGCAACCATTGCAGGAACGGTCCAAGCTGGAGGCGGGAGCATTATGGTCTGGGGAATGTTTTCCTGGCATTCTCTGGGTTCACTGATTATTGTGGAAGGCACGATGGATCAATACAAGTACGCATCTGTCCTTGCGGACCATGTCCACCCCTACATGCGCATTGTTTTTCCTCAGGATGATGGCATCTTCCAGCAGGACAATGCGAGGTGCCATACAGCTGCCAGTGTACGTGCGTGGTTCGAAGAGCACCAGGATGAGTTTACCGTCCTCCCCTGGCCAGCAAACTCACCTGACTTAAACCCAATCGAGCATCTGTGGGACCATCTCGATCGAGTTGTTCGCGCCATGGATCCTCAACCGCGTAATCTAGCGCAGCTGGCCACGGCATTAGAGTCGGCATGGCTCAACATCCCAGAGAAGACCTTCAGGGACCTAAGTGACTCTCTTCCTGCACGTCTCGTAGCAGTTCGCTCTGCGAAAGGTGGTTATTCTGGCTTTTGACAGATGGTCACATTAATGTGACTGGACTGTGTATATATATATATATATATATATATATATATATATATATATATATATATATATATAGATAAACAGAAGATGATAATTTTTCTGGCTTCTTTTTTCTGATGTTTGCAGCACAATTTTTATTTTTTTCTCTTACCATGTTTTCCTAACTTTTAACTTTTCAACATGATCTGCCAACAATTTTGATGTCGAGCAAGGACTTATGCCCAAAATAAAGGCATACGTTCTTTTTTGCCAAAAGGGATTTATCATTATTTTTGTCATGATATGCAGTGAGGGAGAAGCTGTGGACCCAGGTTGTTGAGAATGAAGTGATGAATTTAATAATGAAACAAACAATATTCCAAGTCCAGGCTGCACAGAACGAGCAGAAGGCTAGGGCTCAACACTGGTAGCAACTGGTCACACTAGACATCCGACGGCGGATAAGACAACAGATTTGACACAACTAGACAAGGACCCAACAAGGTGCACAGGTGGGATTAAATACAGAGAGGGTAATCAGGGAAACGAGACACAGCTGGGAACAGTCAAGGGGTAGCGGAAAACAGACTCAATAAAACCTAAACTAACACACAGAAAAACTCAAATCTTCAATTTTGTCTAAATCATCTTTTGTTTTGGCACGAAAAAAATTACTTAGACTGTTAAGTTTGGAAGGTGACCAAGTATAATGTTGTCGTAACTCATGTCATCCACGTATTTCTAAAGCAGGGGTGTCCAACTCCAGTCTTTAAGGGCCTCAAGAGCCAATGTCCTGCAGTTTTTAGATGTGCCACGGGTTCAAAACACTGGAATCTAATGGCTTAATTACCTCCTTCTTGTGTAGATTAGTTCTCCAGAACCTTGCTAATGACCTAGTTATTCTATTCAGGAGTGGTGCAGCAGCAGCACATCTAAAAGTTGCAGGGCGGAGGCCCTCCAGGACTGCAGTTTGACACCTGTGCTCTAAGGAGTTGTTGTGGAAGTTGATGCTAATGGCAGGAATAAATCTGCAGACCTCTGACTGAAGGTCGTTGCTGTTAGAAAGTCTAATTTCTGTGATAAGGTGCTAGCAGCCGAGACAATATTTCACAGAAACGTTTCCTGGATTATCCCATCATTTATTGGCCAGCACTGCTAATCCAGCTCATTTGCTTTTGCCGCTTCTCTTTAAATCTAGAGAGCAGCTGGTGTCGAGTTGATGATGCTTGCCCATAATGATCAATGGGAGATATTGATCGATGTAACAAATAGACTCATTTTCAACTCCTCTGCAACTGGGGGTCGTAGTTCAGGTATTAGTTGAGCTCTTGAGCTAATCAGCTGATCCCAGTTTTATTAAAAGATGTCTTGTTACCATGGTTACACTTCAAAACAGTTCTAAAACCAAAGGGAAAGCTAGTAGAGACACACCAAAAGATGGCAGCTGTAGAAAAAAATGGTCAAAGTATCGACTCAGGTGGTCGGAAAAAAAATTGCACACTTCATTTTCCATTTTCTTGTATAAAATCACACGTCCAATTTCTTCTCCCTGCTCTGCTTTGTGATAGTCTATGATTGTAACATGAAAAATGTGAAGAAATTTAAAAGTATAAATACATTTGCAAGGGAGTGTTGTAGGAGTGATGTTTAAAATTTAGAGGATCATACACCTGCAGACATTTAAAAGAACATTTGTCATAGTTCTATGAGAGGGGCGAAGCTGGATGTGTCACAGTTGAAAGAGTCTTGAAAACACCAATTCTGATAATAAACGTTCAGTAAAGAGAAACGGGTGCAAGCCAATCAGCAGTATTCCTTTTCTTGAAATACTGATGGAAGGCATCTCCCGTTTTCAGAGCAGAGGTTCTGAATTGCGGTCACAGTAGAGCAAGAGTCGGCAAGACTTGTATTGTGTCCGAAAGAATCGCCCACAAGACCGGCAAGCCTCGATGTCATAGTCCTTCTGATGCAGTCCTCAGTCCAGTCAGAGTGGAAGGTCTGTTCTGAGAAATGCTTGGGCCAGGCTGCGAGCTGAGGAGCTCCCACACAGGTAAAGGACATGCCTCCGAAAAACCTTTCCTTAGGAGACACCCTTGGGACATTTAGATGCTCTGGAAGCACGTTGACCAGCTTTCTGGAGCACGGAGAACTTGAAGACGTTCTCCTCAGCTTGTCTGGTTCTGCTGAGTCCTCGCCTTCATCAGCTGAACTGAGTGCAACACTATCTACTGAGTTAACTTCAGGAGAACAGGAAACCTCGACAGCAACGGAAATCTTTGCATTTAGAGGTGGTTTTCTGGACAAATGAGCAACTCTGTTGTCTTCAAAAGCGCCTGTGAAAGTGGCCTTCAGAGGACTCCTGTAAGGAAACCGATGGGACCAGCGAAACCAAAGCTTTGGCTGTCACTTCACCCACAGCTTTGGCTGCTAGATCAGCCGCAGACAAATCTTCCCCAGCCGGGTTAGATTTTTCTGCGACTGTATTCTCACCCTCACAGTGTACCGTCGTCTTCGAACAAACCTCCCCAGCCGGGTCGGTTTGTCCAGAGACAGTACCGTCATCCTCTGTACTGCCTCGTACAGAGGACGAGATGGAGTCGGAGCTCCGAACATCCAACACCTTTTCAGAACAAACCTCCCCAGCCGGGTCAGTTTGTTCTTTGGAACTGGATGGAAATTCTTTCCAAAACAGATCGTCCTCTTCATCCTGATCGTTTTCTTTGTTGGAATCCTTCCCTGGAAAGCAACGATCGCACACTTTCTTCATCCCAGTGGTCACAGCTTATCCGATGCCCCAACCAACCGGGAACATCAGGGGAACCATCGCCGTCGCAAAACTAAACATTGTTGCTCTACACAAGTCTGAAACTCCAAGAAGTGTCTGGATCCTAAATTAAGCTTAGAGATTCCAGCATTCAAGCATTAGAACTTCTTTGATCTACTGTGATGTAGATAATGTCATCTATGACCTCATCATTGAGCTCACTGGACTTCTGGTGCAACGCCTTGCTTCTGATCGTTGCTATGGAAATGTTCAACTCAGCTCTGCATGACTCAAGCTGACATAAATACTTAAATAAAACATTATATTTTTTATTTATTAACATGAAGATATTAATAGATTTATGATTTAATTTTTGGTTTTGTGGTTTTCCATACCTGCTGTGATATAAATGTTCCAAAGCCTTTTATCCACTATTATTTTTAATTACTATTAATTCATTAGGATAATTCATGTATTAATCATTGCACAGTGCTAGGAACAGTCTGTGACTTATTATATTTATTTTTATTAATTTTTGTAAGTAATTTATTGCTGTGACTATTTTACCAAACAGAAGAACAAAAGCAGAAGAGCGATCTAGACCTGCACTTATACATAATTTTATTGAGGTCCAGAACCCAGAAGTTCTTGGCTTGCTTCAGCCTTGGGGATAAAAGGGCTTCATGATTGTATTTCAAAGACAGATTTCAAGAACAACTCAGGCAAGAGTTTGGGTCAGACTGTGCTATTCCAGGATGTTGACGTGTGTAGGAATCTCCACAATGTCAGTAACACAGAGTAGCATGCCTTAGTAGGTGTGTGCATGTGTGTAAGTAAAATATTAAAAATAAAATTATTTATTTATTTATTTATTTATTTTATCATAGTACCCCCAAGAATTTAAAACTACTTTCACCCCTGAGTAAAAGTGTACCTGCTGAAAGCTGCGTTACTACTGCCGTGACTGTCAAGAAGTGCCAAAGGAAAAAGTTAGTCATCTGCATATATTAGTGTAAACTGTAGGGGTAAGATTAAGATTTCAGATAGGAAAGTTTACATAATTTTAATATTTCTTAATCTCACCAATGCCCCCGTGTGCTATAATCCTTAGGTAATTGATTGGTGTCTGCGTCTCCTCATGGTGACCTCAACGTAGAGTTTTTTATTTAAAGTTTAGTGGTAGGATCTATTGGGGTAACTATTCCTGAATGTTGTTTTCATCCTGTACATATAAAGCCAAATACTTACTTAATACCTACCCTGGTAAAAAAAATTACATAACCTTAGAGTTTTTTTTATGTATTTTGACTTTATTTTCTAAAATTATTGTCATGTTGTTGTATTGCTTTGAGAGATTTTAGTTATTTATAGACTCACTTTTAGTTTCGAATGTGATTGCTGGTCATTTTGTCCTTTTCACTATTTGGAAAAAAAATAGATGAATATATAATATATTACAATTTTATTCTTTTTGTGTTGTTCAGTTACAAAAATGAATCATCTGCAACAGGGCAGGCAATACTGACCATCACTTTGACAACTAATGGTTTAAAGCAGCGGTGTCCAAACTGCGGTGCAAGGGCCATTTGTGACCCTAGGACTGATTTTGTGCGGCCGCCTAATGCAGTTCAAGAAAGATCCAAATTTGGTGGTTGGTGCAGATGGACAGACTTTTTTGTAATCAAGGTAACATTGTTACTGACAACTGACTGATTATAGGTTGTTCAGTGGTTGGAGCAGGACTCATAATGCATCCAGTATCATTACGGTACTTCCAACCATATTAATAGCGAAAGACTCCACTGCTGAAGGAAAACCATGTTGATCTTCATAATAAAGTGTAATGGTAAGTTTGAGTTGTGATTTTAGGAAGTAATTCCACTGGTATGCTGCAGCAGGAAGCTGCTGATGTATGCAGTCCTGAGCCAGATGGTCATCTTCCTTAATGTGCTGGTGCAATAATAAAGCTTTATCATGAACTGCTTTAGGTAATAGGTGAAAGTAACATTTGAATGTTTCAAATCTGTAATGCTTCTGCAAACATGATTCAAAATATGAATACAAAAATAAAATAAAAAGTCTAGGTTGAGCAAGCAAGTTATAAAATAAACTGCACAGTGTGTGCTCATCAGAAGGTAATTTCATCTCGGTTTGTCTGCCAAACATGCTCTGACCTTGCAAAAAAAGAGAACATATTCAATAATGGAGTGGTTTATGGCTGCAAAGGCTAATGGATGCGTTTGTGACTTCAAAACTGAACAAGCGATGCCCCTTTTAATGATAAAATGTGCAGCGTTTCCACCAATTTGTGACATTAAAACCGTCAGCCTACAATTTATAGGTCCTTGTCAGGCTGTCAAGGAAACACTGTTCGTGTATGAAGCTCACTTGATCTTAGAAAATCTTTTGTGTGAATTGTATTAACATCATTGTTATTTTCCCCTGAACATGTTGCAAGTTTATTCAACCCTACTAACAATCTAAACAAGGCTGGCATCTTTTAGCTGGAACAATGTTTTTGTAGGTAAATCTATTCACTTAAAATCAAGTGAATAGGTTTCCTTAAAGAGTTGCACAGTACATAATTCCTGCAGATGTTCATTGTCACCAGACTGCAGTCAGACAGGGTTTCCTAACCTGTTCAAGGAATCATAATAGGTCACCTTCAGCATTGATCAGCTGCTGCAAGCATTAGTTTTTAGGAGAAGAAAAAAATAATTATCACTCTGACCCACATTATTTAGGGCTCTTGGTGTTTGGGTTCCTCATCAGAATAAACTTTGTTAGGCTCTTCTTATTGCTTTAACAATTGTATTTGTGCTTCAGGCATTAAATCGAATATTTAGATGTAAAATGCCTTCATGTGAATTTACCTCTGGTGAAAACCAGACACTTTTTCTACGCTTTGCTTCACACAGACGATTCTTGATGCTTGTTAACAGCAGTAAAAACAAGTTAAAGTTACTCACATGTTCTGAGTGAATGGTTTTCTAATAAAAGTGTCCAGACATGACTTCAATGCCACCTGACAGTTAAGTCTGGAACAATGCGGCTCTGAGATTGAAATGTGTTTGCAGTTTGAGTCTAAAGAGCATCTTTGCCTTGGAATTAGTTGCTTCGGGATTCTGCATCTGCTCATTAGTCCCATTGTAGAGACTGATTGAAAATGCATTAGTCAGCTGCTTGTACACACTCGGAGGCAGACTGTGTGAGGGTTTCTTTTTGTTTGCTCTATGAAAGACCCAGACACTTATCAATTAATCAAACCTCTGTGTCCTACATTAAATCTCTCTTGCCTCAAGCAAGTGATGATGCAGTGAATCTGATAAAGTGTTGTCCATGTGCTAATCGGATTTCGAGACCCCAACCGGCCCGTTTGTGACCTTTGGCATCTTTTGAGGGATGGGTACTGTAATTAGATAATTAATTATCCACCTTATCTTCCAGTAATGTTGATGTTGTCAAACATTAAAGTAACTGA
This sequence comes from Poecilia picta, assembly GCA_033032245.1. NCBI lineage: Eukaryota > Metazoa > Chordata > Actinopteri > Cyprinodontiformes > Poeciliidae > Poecilia > Poecilia picta. Next base: position 9,745,222 of record CM065362.1, read on the forward strand.
TACCAAAACTCAGTTTTAAAGAAGTTATTGTGCCAAAACAAATCCAGTGTTGTGAGTAAATAAAACTGGACTGGTTTTGTTTACCATTCCAGTATTATTTATTTATATTAATCCTCACTTTGTTTTATTGGTCCTACTGGAAAAAAATTATAAAACAAACAGCGGCATAACCTGACATGGAAAACTTTATAAAAACCAAACCTCTACTTTGAGCATATTTACTGACACATTTATTTAATTAAAAAAGATTAAGTTATCCAATTAAAACAATTTGGTAATTGGCATTGCTTGAACTTGACCAGTAATTAATTAATTAGTAGCCCTACATTTTATTGTTTATTTGGAAAAAATACATTTTAAAATGAAAAAGTCGACATTTTCTCTTAGCCACTCTTCAAAATGGCAAATACAAGCGAACATGGCATTCAAGTAATAAAGAAATGTGTTCTAAATGTTGCTATAAGGAAATATCTAACCCTCTACAAACATGTTGAGTGTAATAGAGTTTATTGAGATCCAAAATGAAAACGTTATTGGGTCAGATGAGACTAAAATTCAGCATTTTAGTGATAAATGGTTCATGTGGGTCAAACTTTAATCTACTCTGGTTCTTACTCTTCACACCTTAAGACTGAGAATTATTTTCATTTCCTGAGAAGTATTTTATTTTTTTGGAGATACTCAGTTTCTGTCTGATGGTGATGCAGTGGAATATTATTACCCTTCAATATTCACCTGCTACAGCACTTGGCATTGTGACACCAGGGGGTTTTAAATATAAATCTGAAGGTCTTTGCCATCAAATTTATTCTGTATATTCGGTGAACTGTTTCCCCAGACACAAAATGAAATTTTCAGGGCCATCATTGATCTAAATCCTCTGGAAAACCTGTGAGGTAAGCTGAGAAAAAGAGCGGACCCAGGATAATCTGGAGGAGTGGTTCTCAATCAGAAGCACATAAGGCTCTAAAACTTTATTACTTCCTCAGAATGAAATAAAAACATAACTATTTAATTATTCTAAAGGTTTCAAGAGACTGGTGTTTGAGAAACTGTCCGAGTTCAGAGGAACGACTATCAGAAGGCAGTAAAAGACTGAGAAACACTGTATAAACTGTTAAATCCTGCATTCATGCATTATAATATTATTTTTTTTATAAAAACTTTTGGGACAAAAGTTTCCTCTGTCAGTAAAAATTATAGTTTATGTGTCCACTTATGTAGTTTGACATCTAACACATTCTGGGAGTTTTTGTTGTTTTTTAAAGGGGTTGTGTCATGTGTTTTCCAGGCACGTATTGATATTTTACAGCTTAATCAAGTAACTTCTACCTCCAGTTGTTATAAAAATGCTATATAGATGAAATATGACTTAAAAGAGATTTGACCTTGTAATGTAGCGCCCTGAAATTGGGCCTCTGTCTCTTTAACACTTTATGAACTAATTTTCAAATCTAAGCCTGGATATGTAAGTAAATATATATTTGTCCATTTATCCATGACAACTGGAACTTTCAATATCTAGCAAGTTATTTTTGCAAGAGCATCCCTCGGATTAGTTTCACTCTTTGCTGCTGCTTGGTGAATTTACCGTAGAAACCTGATATCGGCTGGATAGCGCAACGTCTCCTCTTTCAGAAGCAGCTGAAATTTTTCAGACAGTGCAACGTGTGGTAGAATTACGGTACTGCAGATTTGGCTGGGTCGTTGCCGCTACGTTTAGTTTGGAATGGTTAAAAACTCCAGCTTCAGGAAGTCATCACATCACGGCTCCTCTATTAACACTCTAACAACGTTTATACCAGCATATCTCGTATAACGAGCTCAGCAGATGCAAAGTCCCACCAGGTGTTTGCTAATTGCTGCTGGCTAGTCTGAAGGAGCGTAATAGGGGACCTGAGTGAAGTTGCCCCCCCCCCCCCCCCCACCTTCTTCAAATCAGACAAAATTGGTGTCAAACGTTTGTGCTACGTTTGTGCTGGTTTGTGCAGCAAAAAGTTTCATTTGTGTTGCTTTGGCTTTGAAGATATTAATGAAAGTGTAAAGGTTAAAAGGTCAACCAGCCCCCCAAATGTTTATGAAATCCAATTTTCTTTATAGCTTCAAAATGATAGCAGCACAAACGAAAATTTTTGCTGCACAAACCAGCACAGACGTAGCACTAACGTTTGACACCAATTTTGTTTGATTTCATAAAAGTGGGGAGGCTGGTTGACCTTTTGACCTTTACACTTTCATTAATATCTTCAAAGCCAAAGCAGCACAAACAAAAATCTTTGCTGCACAAACCAGCACAAGCGTAGCCGCGTTGATTGACACCCATTTTGTCTGATTTGAAGAAGGTGGGGGGGTTGGTTGACCTTGGATGACCTCTAGCAACATTTCTTTATATCTTTAAAATGATAGCGGCACAAACGAAAATTTTTGCTGCACAAACGTAGCACATATGTTTGACACCAATTTTGTCTGATTTGAAGAAGGTGGGAGGGGCCAACTTCACTCAGGTAAATAGGGGGGGTGGAAACTTGTAACGACTAAGGAGGAGTTTCGTCTTGAAGGCGGAGCTAGGTCCACCCAGCCGTGTTTTACAGCTGAATAGTTGCCATGGAGATTAAATGTTTTCTCAAATATGCATGAAAGAATGGAGGGAACACTCTGGGTGTGTTTTTGATGAGGAAATAACATGATGTAAATCTAAAATAAAGTTGGTTTTAAATGATACTGCCCCTTTAAACAGCTTTCTAATTCTTCTGATGAGTCAGGAAAAGCTGGCTGAACTTTAACTGCTCCGCTCTGGGGCAGCAGGCGGTGCTTTTTAAAGGAGGGGGTATTTCTGGAATCGTAAACAGGTTTCCAAGACGGAGAAGAAAAAACACAATGGCGCTTTTAAAGCTTCTGAGGTGAATCTTCCGGTGAAAAATGGGAAGCATGGTGGCAATCTCTGAAATCCAGCAGGCAGCTGTGTGAGGAAGTTTGAGCCTTTCACTGAAGTGCATCCAGATGGCCGTCGCCTCTCCCCAGCAGGAATGCACTGTTCTCACACAGGCACCCAAATAATACAAAAAAGCCCCCTCTGGGTTTAAAATGCCTTCAAAAATGTATGTCACCCCCTGAAAAAAAAATGTTTTTCTGATTTGCTCTAAATTAGAGAAATCCTCATTTTCAGCCAGGCTGGGTTTAAAATATTAAAATAAGAGTTTGAGGCCACATCAGCGCGATCCAGCCTGTGTGGCTGACACATTCAGCTTTACTGGTTCGCGGCTGTAAATATGAAGCCTGCTCCAAAACTGATAAACTCTGTCCACTGCTAGTGTTTACACAAGGTTTAAGCCTTGACATATGTTTGGGAAATGAACATCTGCTGAGGCTGGCGATAATCCTATAGGCAGCCCATTAAACACCAGAGGTTCCCAGATAAGATATACAGTATCCCTGCATCCCCTCTCTGCTGCTATCATCTTGACACTGAATTCCCATTACATGCATGAGGCTGAACTCTTAAGCTGTCTGTGGCTAATGCTACTTATCTGGTCTGAAACATTAAGCAAGATCTTTTCCGAGGTTAAATTCACACTGATGACAGCTTTAATCATTTCACTTAATCTTATAAATGTTTCTCTCATTTAGAAATCCGGCAGATGGATTTTGGGGGAGACAAAAGCAGATATCCTGGGTTCAGTTTCCTCTAAATCGTTGAGCCATCTCTGGATTTCAGAGATAGATAATGCGACCCGTGTTTTTATTTTATTTTGCGGTGTTTTATGGGCTCCTAAAGCCGCCACTAATTATGTGATAATGACTGCGCATCTCATTGCACTGACCTTACAACTTTTATACGTCGACATAAAGGCAGCAGCTGCTGGGAAGAGAAGGTATAAAGTTGGTCTGATTTAATATTTTTCTTTAATTACAAGGACAATTTCTCACGAAGCAAATAAACAACGTATTCAGAGTTTGTTTTTAAAGTTTAAGGATAAAACTACAATTTATAAATATACGAGTGAGTCTCAATTAATTTTAATTTAATCAAAGAAGTCGTTTATTGGAGTAATTCAATTTAAAGAGTGGCGATTGTGTATTACACACATTCATTACACTTGGGTAATATTTTGATGACTGTAGCTAATAAAAAAATACTATATCAACAATCACTAACGATCATAGGGAAAACTGCTGACTTGATAATTGTTCAGCTAAGCAGTCGTTGACTTTCCAGAAACTGCTGTAACCAAATGTATTGACAGAAGGTTTAGTGGAAGGAAAAAGTGGGATGTAAAAGGTTCACTAGAATAAAAAGTCAGTCTTGTTAAAAAGACTAACTTTTAACAAAGTGCTGTATCTAAATGTAATATTTAAAAAATTAGTGGAAGGATGAAGAAGTGTGCAATAGAATCACCAGCAAGAGAGATAAAGTGCTTTATGGTGTCAAACTCAAGGCCCGGGGGCCAAATCTGGCCCGCTGTAGCTTTTTATGTGGCCCTCTAGACTCCAGATTACATCAATAAGTCCTTCCAGTTTTTCACAAACCTGCAAAATTCACACAAAATCATCAAACCTCCACATTTTTTCAGATTTTACTGCAAATTTTCTCAAAATTGGTCAAAAACTTTGATTTTAAGTGACGGCTTCCTCAGCCGTACTTGATTTTCTGTAATTGATATGAGTAATAAGAATTTATATTTAACATTATACATTAGTGCGAATATGGAAAAAAATTACTTATAAACATTTCTAGATTGGCACCACGAAATCTGTAATTTTGATTGCAAAAAACACTAAAACAATCACAAAATCCTGGAGGAACAGCTAATTATTGATATTTTAACAGTTGAATTGGTTTTATCAATATATTCTCTGTATTCCTGCCTCTGATGCCTTTTTCTTTTTATAATCCTGGATAAATGCGGATCTGTTGAACGGTTTTGCTTCCTTCCTGGTTTGGTTTTGACTTTTCCTCATTGATTCCTCATGGGTTTAGTTTGAGGCCCAATCGGCAAATCGAACAATCTCAAAACATATTCTTTACAGCAGGTATTGGTAATGCACTGACTCTGAACTTGGTAAAACATTTGGAAACTGATTTCCAAATTAAACGCAGTAAATACTCTTCTCTCTCAATGGGAAACTAATATTTATAATCTCAGTCCTGGTTTTGCAATCAGTATTCATTTAAGTATCACTAAATATCTTGAATGAGTTTTTTCTTCAGTCATCTTAAGGCTTGTGCAGCTTTTTTAGCCAGACTTTTTCCTTCCACTACACTTTCCATTATACCAACATACATTAAAGCTTCTTACGCTGCTTCTTGAGGTTGTGAACGATGGTCAACTTAACAGATATCAATATTTTTTTGATTGTGTAACTCATAAAAATCTATAATAAAATATTTGAGACATATGTATTTTTAATCTTGTAATTTAAATTTCTAATAAAGTGAGTCATAATCATCAAAAATAAACAGCGTGTGTAATGAGTTAACGTAAAATATGAGTTTCAGTTTTTGAATCGAGTTAGAGATTAAATAAACTTTTTTAATATTCTAATTTATTGATTTGCACCCGCATATATTTCTCATTCTGAGGCTGTGTCTAAAGCACATATCTTTATTTTATGTCACTTTAATGAAACATCCTTTACTCTGAAGCGTTAATGATGGCTCCGCATTCAGTCAGAGAGATATTTTAAGTCGTAATAATGTGAACGCAGCCTCCTCCTCCTGTGACAAGAGCTTTGTAGGTGTGCTTCACGACTCTGACATTTCTGTGTGGACCTGGAGAAATGTTAAGACATGAAAGCATACATGAACAGGATTATTACCCGTGGGCGGAGAAAGAGCGAGCTGACGGAGGAGAAGGTGGCAACAAAAGCCGCTTCACGATGGAGCGATGTTGGCTGTCCGGCTTTGTCCATGACATGATGCCTGACAGTCACAACAATGCTGCCTTCACGCCACTTCAACAAGACATATCCATTTATTATGACGTGCATTTCAGCACAGACAGGGAAATATTTGCACACAACAAGCAATTATAGTTAGAATTTATTAGCACATACCGAGAAAAGATGTGAATGGCTTTAAATAAATCTCGTTATATAAAATAAGAAGGAGTTGTGGTTGCTTTGGAAAAGTACAATTCATTTTAAGTACAGCACATTTTACATCATTATACTGGTACAAAACTGAAATGTTGTCTCCAGTTAGAGGAAAATATTAAATCAAAATGCGTGATATCTTGAAAATCTTTTCAAAAGTCTTGTTTTTAAATAAAACTAATACTTACTGTTGGTAATGCATGTAATATATGTGAGAAAATTGTGTTTTTCTATCATATTGAGCTCCAAATATGTGTTCAACAAAGCTTGTATACGAACAAGAAGTCTCACTTCGACATAAATTACAGGGGACGTTACTGAGTCTGACGTATTTGTGTCTAAAACAAGCTTGTTTTTCATTCTGTGGAAGTAGATGAAGTAAGTAGAGTATCCAGAGATGTCACTGAAGTAAGAATATTAATACATCATGTGTTTATTGACAAGTAAAAAGTGAAAGTAGGTTGTAGGAAAACTGCTCCAAAAAGTACTTTCTTCCCCTGAAATTAATTTATTATATGTTTACCAAAATTAAAACAAATGCCAAAATGTAAAAAAATCAGGTTAAAATATCTATTATTTTTTATTTATTATCAGTCATAATGATCAGTAAATTCTTTTTTTTATTTCCAATTCATAATTGTGTGATTTTTAAATGCATTTTGATATTTAAAATACTTTAAGATTATGTTATATAATATTCTGTGCAATTTGTTATTGATGATTGTATTTCAGCAGAATGTTCCACAGGTTTATCATGCTAGATGAGACCCGTTGCTCTTTAAATGCAGTAGTTGCATCGTTTTTCCTAAAGTGTAGCTGCTATAAATAAACGTGAATTTAGTGTTAAGCAAAATTACTGTGGTGATAATGTTTTTATGATTGAGGAGCCCAACAATGTTGCATCATTTAATGTATTAATGGTTCATAGATATTGTTTTCTGTGTAGTTTGCATGCAAAGTTACCTCCCAACTCAACACACATTTATATCAAATATTTATTTTCCTATAATTAAGGGGATTTAGCATAATCTTAAATATAAAGTAAATATTTTTCTCCCTTTTCTGTCCATTACTAAAACGTGATTTAATTTCTTTAAAGTTTTGGCTAAAATTGTCCTAAAATAAAATTAAACCCACAAAATGCGGTTTGTCTCAACAACTCTTCTTCCCAACAGGGCCAAGTTAGAAAGGCTGTATAATCACCACTTAATTTGACATAGTGAACTTGTGAGGAAAACAGTTTATGTTTCAAGCTGCCAGGCATATGTGAGGCCGATTTTCTCTCTTTTAAATCTGCGTTTCGGTCTCCACTAACCCCCCTGAGAAATACGTGGCACTTTGTACGCTGAGCGCCGCCTCGCTGTGCTCACCAACTAGTTGCAGAGTTTGTCTCTGCGCTGCTCCTGCTCTGTGTTTGAGCTCTGGGAGCTAAAATTAGTGGTGGAGAAAGAAACAACCCACGTAGTTCAACAATGAACTGCCTCACTATCAAAGCTGGGAGCTGAGAACTGCTACATGTTTACGTTGTTCTGAAAATCTGCTTAATTTTAGGGTCGGATGGAGTTCTGAAGTTATGCTGGTTTTTATTTGCTGTAGATCACTATCACAGATAAAAATGATAGAGAGAAATATTGCTGATGTTCTGAATGGCTTTATAGTGATTGTTTTAATCATTTAGTTCAGTTCAGGTCAGTTCTGTGGTGCCCAAACCTTTTGCTTTGAGGGCCAAAATCCCCAAGCTGAAAGTATTCAGGGGCCAAAATAAATGTTTTTTTCCCCTTCTCAATTAAAAACACAAAATATTATAGAATATTATCGTGAATTATCTCTTTTTCCTGCACAATAAATAAAACGCAGTACGTTAAGTCTGCCTTAATGTTTAGAATTATTTAGCTTTTTGACTTGTTATTTTCCATTGTTAAGTCTATACAATGTTTTTAGTTTATTCCCACAGACAGAAGAGTTTTCTTATACAAGCTTTGCTGAATTTAACCAAATGAAAGCAGATATTTTTATACACTACAAAATTAAATTAACCTTTTTTCTGACTGTCTCACATTAAATCATTCTGTAATTTGTTTTTTTTTACAGGAGGAGCAGTAAGTATTTTTCTTTATTAAATGCCAGATTTTGACTCAGATTAATTTCGTCAGTATTTGGTAGCATTGCCTTTTAAACTGTCTGACTTGGGTAAAATGTTTTGCCTGCTAGCCGTTAGCCTATCACCTTGGTAAACATGAAAACAGCATTAGCACGACCCTAAGGGCCTGATGTAAGGCCTTAGGCAGATATTTGGGTTCAGACATATTTATACTGGTTACAGAAACATGTCTGAATACCTGCATTGTTACACATGAATGTCTTTATGTTGTGTACATTGAAAATAAATATGTGAAATAGGAAATTAGTAAGTGAAACAGCAAGCCTCAGTCGTTTATCTCTATATCTAGATTAGGGACACGGTCAGTCAAACGGAAATTGGAAATGTGACAAGGCATGAAAGTTGGAGGAGGAAAATGATTCTCTTTAATTTCAGTCACTAGAGCGACTCACTCACTGAATCATTGCTTTTAACCACCTGCAGAAAAAAAACATTGTTCCTTTGGATTCAGGGATGAACATGAACTACTGTAGTTTATTAACTGTCTTCTTTGAAGAGAGTACTTTTCCCCAAAAACTCCAACTTTAACTGTCATTTATCACATTAACAATGCCTAAAATGTATTTTAAAATTTTATTCTATTTTAATTAAAGTAAATTGAAATTTTCATCAAAAAATTTGGATATTTCAAAGTGACTCGAAACCTTTGAGAGGTAGTATAAACCCAAAATCTGTTGCAAGACACGCATCATCCAGTCTCATTGAGTTTGAGTTTTTTTCAAGAAGACAGGGTATTTTTTTTGTGTGCGCGAGAAGAAAATATGAGTGAATATTTGAATAATTAAAATATCTTTGAGAGAAAATTGATCCATATCCACCCTGTGTCTAAGAAAAGCCAACAGTGATTGATTTTATTTCCCTTCTTCTGTTACTTGCTGTTTTCTGTTGCCAGTGGCGTCCCAAAATGGTGGGCAAGGGGGCCCAAACCCACTCCTGGAAAAATCCTGGAGAAGAGGCAAAGGAGCTCAATTCTTTCACAAATCTGTCTCATATTATACTGTCAGAAAATAAACTGTCTATATTCCTATTTTCAGCCCTCTTCTTGTCTGGAAGAGGAGTAACTACTCCATTTCTGATTGATTAACCAATCAGAAGTAGGGTTGGAATAATGTAAGAAATACATAATTTTCACAAGAGAAATAGCAATTCTGCATTTTTGAAAAGTATTTTTAAAGTTGAGAAATAATGTCAATAACGTCTTACCTGAAGAAAAACAGTGAAAGTTCATAGATCAAGAACAAGGTTTATTACTGTGTCAAACATAGCGAAGACACTAGTAAGCTTACATGATCGTCTCAAGGCCTTTTATGTGACATTTTAAGCACACGTCAGTCGGCTTTTAAAACTACATATAAATAGTTGGTAGGTAAAAGTAACACTGTAAAAAATATTTAGGAATATAGGTTCTTAGCAAGTGTATTTTCATTAACAACATACGACTAAAATATTAGTGAAACAATAAGCTGAAAACGTAGGAATTACAGAAGTTCAGTTTTCAAATTGGGAGAAGGTTATAAGGATTAATAAGTGTTGTCAAAACATTTTCTATTGTTCATTTTAAAAATAACTTTTTTTATGCCTAAACATTCGAAATTCTCGTGTTTCCACTGATGAATTTGTGTCTACTCACTGAAAACATAAAATATAAAGCTTCCAAATGTAGAAAAGTTCAATAAGAACAAAACTACTATGTGTGACTCTTGTGTGTTCGTCCAATAAGTTGACTTCAGGATAGACACATTCAGCTTCACTGTATTTATTTTAACAAAAAAGTAAATAAAGTTGGTGGTTAACGTCAGACAAGCAGCTTCTGCCCCTATACATTAAATAAAATACAATAAATAAACCTAGACAAACTACAAAGAAATAGCTTCCAATGAGCAGATAGCATTTGTAAAATTAAACATAGCTAAAATGGACAACATTAATAACATTTAAAAAACATACACAAAACATAGTAAGTTTACTCATGAAACACTTTATATTATTAAGTTAGTCTAAAATGAATGTTAAAATATAATATGTGTGAAGAAAATGCAGAGCTGATTCTAGTACAAACCACCGTTACCAATAGCAACAGAAAAAGGGGGAGGAGCTGTCAGTTACCGGTTGCTACGGTAACCACCAACTGCCAACTGAATGCAAAACACCAATAAATGTCTGAAGAAATAAGGTGTGTTCACACTGCAGCCTGAAGTGACTCAATTCAGATTGTTTTGACGTAATGCGACCTGTATCCGATCTTTTCATGGCAGTGTGAACAGCTCGGGTCAGATTCTTTTAGAATGTGACCCATATCCGATACGTATCCGATTCAAATGCGACCATAACGTCCAGGTCTCATTCATCCAAACTGAACGTCACTGATTCTCAACAAATCTCACTATTCTGAGTCCTGATACGTGAAAGTGGGAAGAAAAACAACAACCATGATGGAATATATGAGGATTAAGTTGTTAATATGTTGCTCCGGTTGGACAACAACTTCAAATATGTAGCTAAGCTCCACCGTTAGCCTCCATGTTTACTTCCTCAAACACTGAGCTCTTCTTCTTCTTTTTATGGCGCTTGGCAGATCACTGAGAACGCTGACGCTATGGCGCCCTCTACTGCGCATGCGGGACACTTTCAGGTCGTTTGCCCGTTCACACTGCAGATCACATACAGGTCGCATTTACTGGCAGTGTGAACGGACCGACAAAAAAAATCAGAATTGCCAAAATATTGGAATTGAGTCATTTCAGGCTGCAGTGTGAACACAGCCTAAGTTATTCACTAAACTAAATAAATTCAAAGAATTAATAAACAAATTTTGACAAGCTTCACATCTATAATATTGTTAAAATAAAACCATGAGACATATGCATTATCGATAAAAATGATTTCTAAATTAAAGAGAGGAAATTAAACAGCATTTTTAATAAATTAAAGACGTCCATTTCTTCACACTAAAATCACCTGTCACATCCAACTTTCTGTGATGCATCATCTTGAATTTATGTTTGATTTTCTTTTTTTTGTTCTGTTTTTGAACAGAGTTGAGAGCCAAGTTGAAATTTTCTATATTCATAATACATATATACAGTATATATACGTTATATTCAGTATGTGTCGCATTGAGCCTGTGTGGGGAAATGGGAAAGAAGACAGAGCCACATAGATGTGCCAGCGCCACTTTCAATCAGTTGCCGGAGATGAGTATCAGTCTGGTCAGAAAGCCTTCCTGTGTGCCGGAGCCGTCCTTGGAACTATTTAATCACAACATTGAACACTGAAGCAAATTGTTGCCTTCTGATTGGACAGCTCTTGACAGCCATGACCATATGGTGGGAAATGATATACCCACCTGCTATCTTCCCATGAGTGATGTCTCGAGTAAAAATGATTACTTCATTTAACCACGCATTATTCGGCTGGATGGGGGTTGGAGGAAAATAAAAATTTATTAGACTTTTGGGCAGTAAAGTGCAGCACATCAGCTGAGTCTTTGGGATGTTTATGTGGCAAAAACTGGCTCTGTTTTGCTAAAACAAAGCAAGTAAGAATGTATAAAAGCGTCTTTAAAAAGATTTAAAGTGAACAAGATAATCTCAACATTTATTGTTGATTTTTGTTTTGTCTAATGGGGACATTAGACAAATGTCCCTATTTGTCTAATTAGACAAATGTCCCCATTAGTTTGTTGTCTCCAAACAGTAAAGACAATTTAACAAGCAAATAGATAATTTTTTAAAATTCTACTGCACTGTAGAAACATAACAGGCATAAAATGAAATATAAAAACAAGTTAAAACCATTATATTAACATGAATGGTTTACAAGACATTTTAATGTTTTTGTATTATGCATCCAATTTTCCCTGATTATGTTTTATAAAATGGGTGAGCAAAGTTTGGAGTAGCAACATACTCCCTGCTGCTCCGCTTGTCCAGGTGCCATTTATTATATGGTACAAACACTGACTCTTGCATTCATGTGCTAGAATGTTGTAAAATCTAATTTGTGCAAAGTACCCATATGTAGGAAACACTATTTGAGTAGATCTTTAATAATGAAAAACGATGTTTTAAAAAGGGAAACAAAGGAATCAGAACCATGAAACCTAAAGCTAATCGTAATTCAAACCTTCCACTCAAACATAATTCTCAACCCTCTTGGATTTTCTATTGCATGACCTGGTTTTAATCCACTTATAAAACCATTTATACTATAGTTGTTTGGTAAGCTAACTGCGTGTGTCGCACTTTGAGCTGAAGTCACGGCAAATAGACAGTCATTTACATGCAGGCCTGTCAGCAGGGCCACAGCTTGGAGAAGACTACACTAGATGGAACGACGTAATGTTATGAAACATGGTAGTGACACTCAACCGTTAGCGTTATCTGTAATATGCTTTAGTTAATTTCAGCTTACATTGCTTTGCAATAGATGGACTATAAATACATGTTCCTACTGTTGGTATTCTTTAACATAAGCAGAAAGTTTTTCTTTGAAAGAAGTTGGCAGACAGTTACTTTTTTTTTAATGTTTCTGCTTGTTGCATTTCTAGGTTTTTTCATACTGCATGACGCATGTATGTAAAAATACACCAAGCTAGAGGCTATCTAAAGCTAGCTAAGTACTAGCTTTAGCTGAAATACTCAAATTAGCATTTCAGCTAAAGCTAGTATTTGGCTAACTTTAGTATTTGGCTTTATCTTTTTAGCTGTTATTAGCTTGCAAATGTCACAATGTGTGGACGTGTGTGGTGAGGGAGACACCGGTGAACCCAGGTAGCCATGATGAAAATTATGTTTAATAAAGAACCAGGAAAACAAACTCAAAATCCAAAAATCACTGGCAGCACAAGGGACAGACACAAACGTTAGACGAGGACCCGACAAAGACAACGGTGGACTTAAATACACGTGGAGGGTAATCAGGAAACTAGACACAGCTGGAATCAATCAACTGGGAGGACAGAACAGAGACTCACAGGGAAACAGGACTAAACACAGAAAATCACAAAATAACTACACAGAAAACCCAGATCACAACAGCAGACTGTTGTGACCTTACAATTTACCTTACATGAATTTCTAACACTCTGTGTGGGATTGTTGCATTGACTGAAAATTTTCACTCTTCAACAGTTTTTCTATTTGCATTTTCCAACCTTTTTCTTTACTGTAATGCTTCTGGCCATTTCTTTCATTTCTGCAAGTCTTCTGCAGTTGTCCTCAAATTCTTCTGCAAGTTTCACTAAAAATATTCAGCTTACATCGCATTTTTGTAGGAAATGCATTTTTTTCTAATTATATCTACATTTTAAGATTTGAAATTTAAGTTAGAGCTCCCTTGTAAACAAATCTCCACAATTGTAAATCAGAGAAGTCTTTCAATTAATAAATAAATCAATTCAAACAGATTATAGAATAGTGCTGTTACAGTTTGAGTGTATAGTAAATTTCAAGATGGCAGCAGAAATAAATGAGAAAGTGTACATGGATACAGGAATTGAATTTACATACTGTGCAGAGACGAGGGAGACTGGAGACGTGGCATTTGTTAAATGTCACCCTAAAGAGTAAACAGTCATAGTTTTGTCTCCCATGAGACCATTACCCATTAGTGCTGACTGACATACACTGCAATTAGAACAATTAATATATTTTAACTTAATAAAGAGAGAAATAAATGTCAATAAATGATCTTTGGCAAATGATTTTTGTATTAAATGATGGCAATACAGTATGTGATTTAATAATACCTATTACATTTACCACATCTGAATCTGAAAATCATCCAAGTCGCTGCTTATTTGAACCATTAAAGCAACAAATTTAATAATGCCTTCATTATGCTTTTTGGAAACTGTGCGCTTTTAATGTGGAAAAGAAAAGGGATTGTTATGAGACCCTGTTGTGCATGACAATATTAAGTTTCAAAATTGAGTTATTGTCTCGGCTAAGTGAATCCCAAGGAGTCTTATTACATTACCCCATGACGTGGGTTTATATGCAGCAGTAAACTGAATATTAAGAAGCTGATGTGATTATATCAATCTGCAATGGTAATAAGGGAAAAGTGATTCCAAGCTTGTGTTGAACATCCAGCGTATAGCCAATGCTCGACAAATTCTCATGGTATAATCACACTCATGGCACAGATTAATCTAATTAAATATTCTCTGCTGACTGCATGAAATGTAGTTGTTACACCAGCCCACAGAATCGTCTTTGTCTGGCTTTCAAATACCGGACGTTATTATCGCTGTCCACCTTTCTTAGTGGGAGTGACAGCTCGGTGTATAAATTATAGGTTTTCTCCTCCGTCTCTCTATTGAAAGCTAAATTCTACAAACAAGCTTCTAATTCAGCGCTGAGATGCCCTGATAAGTGCAGGGCAGAGATGACATGTTTGCTGATGGAGTGGAAAAAACCCAGCATGCTTTGAGAGGAATCTTGCTCTGCCACTCCTGATTCGTCTTATCAGTCTGCTGTAAATCAGTCCTAACCAGCTGCGGAGCTACGACAGCCACGGCGGTTCTGGACATGATCACATATTTCCTTTTCGATGTTTACACTTGACATTTATGATAACAGCTGTATTGTCCCTTAACCACCTGCTTTGCTGAAGACACATTTTCATCCTTGAGAGAAGATGGAGCTTTGCTGAAAACAGACAGGGGTGCAACTGTGTGCTTTCTGAGTTGTGAACTCTTCCTGAGTTAAAACATTATTATTGTTGTTCTAAATGAATATGAAGTTGTTTTCTTTGCATTATTTGAGGCCTGACAGCGCTGCATCTTTCTCCATTTCCCATTTTCTACAAACAAATTGTAAATTTTTACTTGGAATTTCAGAGAGATGGCATCAGACGTTTATAGAATAAAAAAATGATGTTCATTTTACAGCTTAAGAAAATCAAAAACACTTTGTATGTTAAAGGATCATAATTCCTGCATGAAAGGCGTATCTTTCTCTAAGATTATTAAGCATTTATTAGAATCTGGGAAAGCAGAGGTAAGGAGATTTAAGTAAAATGGAGGCTCACCTACTGATACATTTCACCTCAAACCCACCAATTCCTTGTGTGATATAAAAGAAAAATCAAAATAAATCAGATAGAAAATCAGAAAGATTAAACATGCAGCTCTTAAATCTGGTCATTTGTTCAAAATTAAAAATTAAAAGCAGCCTTGGAAATGAGTTACAGAAATAAAGTTTGGCTAAAGGAGGAAGAGGTAACATCATAAAAAAGAAGATTATGTGGAAATCTTAAAGAGTTTAAAATGTATTTCTATGCCAACAAAATGCATGTAAAAAGTTTCAGGACATAATAAATCATATTTACATTTCCGGTTTCTCAATTTTATTTATCTGTGTTTAAAAATATGACCAACAACACTCAAAAACAAGTAAATATGTTTCACCTGCTGGGAAGCGAATCCATTCTTTGTTAGAACCATAAAAATAAAACACCTTTGAAACATTCCCACCATCTACAGCTATCAGCTCTTCTCTCTGACGAGCAGATCGCATTTACTGACAAAATAAAGAAATGAAACATATTTTTAAAATTCAGTCAGACACATCTTCATGACCCAATAATTGCAGAGAGATTTCTGATGTAGCCTCTAGCATGAAGAAAATGCTCCATGAGCACAACAGCATCTTAAAGGGGAGCATGACCAAGTGGTTAATGCTGAGGTGCCCTTCAGCAAAGCAATTAACTACTGTATGAGCTCCAGACTCAGTAGGCGATTCACACAAGCTGCACCATGTGGATTTATTCAGATTATCAAATGTTTTGAAGATGATGCAAGATATTCCTAAATATTGGTCAGATGCAGGAGAATGCGATGGACTTTTTAACTTAAAACCAATCAAATATAGATTTATGACTTTCAGATTTTCCCTTCCTTAGGTGGGAAAAGCATTAAAAAACTTAACTAAGAATAGAACAACTTTTAACACATTTTTACCCCAGCAGTCCTCCAAGAAATTACTCAAATAAAAGTAAAAATACAGAGTAACTGATCAAATGATCAATTATTTAACACTTAAAAATTACATCACAAATTGGAGCAAAATATAAATTTAAGTGGAAATCTGGGTATTTTAAGGATTAAAAATGACAATAATTCATATAAGAAGCAAAAGATGTTTACAAATCAGTTTATTTCAATAAAAAACGTATAAAATTTTAACAAAAACTACAGGCATGTGTGTGTGTGTCTGGTGAATTTTTGGTTTGTTTTTCATTCAGTGGGGAGAAAATCCAGAAATTTTACTCAAAACTTTGCAATAAAATTACTCACATAAAAGTAAAAGCTGCAGGGTATGCCCTGTACAATGGCTGCTGGAAAAGACTTACCATCCAGAAACCACTTGCTGCTTTCTTCTTGGTTGTGCTGGAGGCGTTACTTCTGCTTTTCAAAGCTGAAGTAAAGCTTGGAAAGCTCTTCTTTGAATAGTCAAACAGATATTCCATGAAAATCTGTTTGAATATAATTTCATTTTCGCATGGGAGTGTAAACGTTGAGTTTCAGGGCGTGGCCAGCAGAAGCTTATTTGGATTTAAAGTGACAGATACCCTAAAAGAGCCCAGTCTGAAAGGAGCTCAGGATAGGTAGAACTGATCAGAACCTCTATATCTGGGAATGATATTTTTAGAAAAATGTAACAAACATGACCTATGTAATTGGTCACCTTGAAAGCAGAAATAGAACCACTTTACAAATTACATGAATGTGTGCCGTGCCATCTTGCTGCACCCAGGGCCCAGGTAGAGCACAATAAAACATAAACTTTACAAACATAAACAAAGCTTTTCTTTAAAGAGTCTTCTCTGTAGTTTTTTCCCCACCATCTGCTAAAATGTGCTCCAAGAAGCAGTGTTGAAAAGCATTTAATCACAAACAATATTTGCATTTTGTGCCACGGGAGAGGATAAAAGTTTGTTTTCAGCCTCTTGGTTGATCAGGGCTGGTGATGTAAATGATGCTGAGGTCAGCCTTGTGAGCGCTCAGAGTGGATCAGAGGCAAACGGAGATCCTTCCTCAAAGCTTTTTAATAGCTGCGACGACGCTCACGCCGCTGACTCGCATTTGTACGTTCAGGTGAAGGAGCGGTTCGGTCCTGTGCATTGACACAGATAATTTCCTCTAAGTCCTTCTCCTCTTGCTCCTCTTCTTTCTTCGTCAGCAGAGGGTGGACGGGCAGAAAGAGTAATATACTGAACCCATCTGTTCATCTGTCAGGCCTTTTCTCCTCACAATTTATAGCTCGTCTATTTGTTGAAGCGCCTTCCCTCCCACAGAGAGGAGAGAAGCTGCAGAGGTGAACGGTTCTCACTCCGGTTTCACAACCTGCGCGGCTGATTTGGCGAGTTTGTGATGGAGGCTTCAGATGCATTCCACACTAATGGCAGTCAAGGCTACAAATTGCACCCACTTACACCCATTTCGTGGCAAAGCCAGAGTCTGAGGCTGTCTGAGAGCGCTCTGTCTGACTCCGCTGAGACAGGTGAGCTCCTGGCAGCTCCCTCTGAGGTATTGTCAGACGTCTTTTAGCAGTTTCACCTCAGTGACAGCGGGTAGGTGGGCCTGCGACTCCCAAATTCGCTGTTTGCTTTGATTCGCTTGTAAGATTCTCTGGGACGGAGTTGTCATCTTTACAGTGAAACTGGAACCTGAGCTTTTTGACACAAACTCTGAAGCAGCTTAACAACAGACGGCCAGTAAGAGACGAGATCGAGGTTAGGATATTAATTTGTAGGTTTTAATCAGAAACCCAATCTGTGGGGTCTATTTTTTAGGACTTCTTAGTTGTTGTGTCATAATAGTGGATTAAAGTAAAAATCTGATATTTTTTAAAGGGGACAGTCAACACTTTACCGATGGGGTTATGTGGGATCCGTATAAGAAGTTAGTATCTTACCTGAATACCATTATGACCAAAATGATGATGATTTACGGAGGAGTTAAGAATAAAGCACAACAATTTGTGGCTGTAAAAGGAGGTGTATGCAACTTTTATGAAAAACATGTTTTTTACATATTTTCAAATTTGTCACCATGTTGTGTGAAAGAAATAAAATATAAAATCTAGCTCCTTCCAGTGCCGTTCACAAAAATACACCCTCTTGGTCAAAAACAACCAATCAGAGCCAGGAGGAGGGTCTTAGCGCTGTAAATCATGCTCATGTTCACATTTTTAAAATGTCCTGTAGCTCCAGTGTTAAATTTTAAAGTTTCTTGATCTTTGAGAATGTGTTCTGGTATTGTTATGCCATTTCCATGATATTTCTTGAAAATGGTCTCAAAGCAACAATATTATCGTTTATTGCAATAATAATTTATCGTCCAGCAAAATTTGTTATCGTGGCAGACCTGCTGTAAATAACCCCAAATCAGGCTCCTTACTTGTTGTATCAACTCTCTAGCGCTTATTACCTTTACTTTATTTGTATATTTATGGTTGACTTCTAGCTTTGATTTGATGCTTTTATTTTGATAAGACAACTTCCTCTGTATATATGTTATATGTTATGTTGTTATGTTATAGGTCAGCAGCTTAACGACAGAAAGGAAGTTGCAACAAAGTGTTAAAAAAGTATCTTGTTATTAGTGGCTCCCTTGGGCACAAGGTTCGTTTGTTTTGTAGATACGGATGTTTCTGATGTCGATCGACTGAAATTGTGAATTTGGTTTATGAATACTAGAGTATAGTTTCTAAATAAGAGTTGATATTTTAGTAGTGAATGTTACTTTTTGGTTCAAACGTTATCGTTATAAGAGCGTGTTTGTAGCTTACACTGACTCTTTTGTGTTTGTACAAACAGCCCTTAAGGTGAAACTCTGGGTTTATTCCCAATAAAGCTGGCTGTTCATTTGGAGGGTCTGCTGCACCTGCTGCCCATCCATAGATCCATTTACCTGCACAACTGTCAACCAGTGATTAAATCTTTTCTGGAGGTTGATAATACCAAATCTAAATCCTGCCTTTGTCTCCACAGTCAGCAGAAGAAAAGTCTGTGTGGGTCCAATTATGAGCCTCTTTTCAGTACTTGTCTGTAAAGTCAGCGCCTGACTCACGGTTCCATTAGTCTTTGTTTTACTTGTGTAGTTCTTTAAAAGTGACACAATATGATTGTTGATATCGGAGGGCAATTATTTCCTTTGAACATTTCAGCTGAAGTCTTCGGCGGACTGCTGAGACGGTTCGTTTTAACGGAGGAAATGTTCCTGAAGAATATTAAACTCTTCATTATCACCAGCCAAACTCTGTGTGTTTGCTTCCTGCTTGACTCGGTGCCGGTTCTGGCTTCCAGAACCTTTTCACTAAAAAGAGTCGCTATCTCCTCTAAAAAGATGAAACACTGTGACCAACATTAAAGACACAAAAATCGCTGCATTGGACGGTTTAAACGTTGAGTGCAAAGCAGATTTTGATGATAGTTATGTGTTTTTACATCTGCAACCAACTCCTTTCACAGTCGAATTGCTCTCTCTTGGCCATATGGAGCTCTCACTCACTCACACGGCTGTTTCTTTTTTCTGAAGTCCTCAGTGTTACACATTGATAAGAGAGGGGCGGTTGTGGCGGTTTTTAACTTTAGCACAAAAACAAGGTGTAAATGATGTATTTCTCAGTATGTGAAGCTCATATTTCAAACCAAAGCTCAATCTTTTTTCCAAATCCTAATTGGTTAAACTGTAAATTAAATGACGACAAAGGCTGCGTTCACACTGCAGCCTGAAGTGACCCAATTCCGATTTTTTTGACGTAATGCGACCTGTATCCGATCTTTTCATGGCAGTGTGAACAGCTCAGGTCGGATTCTTTTAGAATGTGACCCATATCCGATACGTATCCGATTCAAATGCGACCATAACGTCCAGGTCTCATTCATCCGAACTGAACGTCACTGATTCTCAACAAATCTCACTATTCTGTGTCCTGATAAACGCAAGTGGGAAGAAAAACAACAGCTATCAATATGAGCATTAAGTTTTTAATATGTTGCTGCGGTTGGACAACAACTTCAAATATATAAGCTAAGCTCCACTGTTAACCTCCATGTTTACGTCCCAAACTCTGAGCTCTTCTTCTTCTTTTTATGGCGGTTGGCAGATCACTGAGAACGTTGACGCTATTGCGCCCTCTACTGCGCATGCCGGACACTTTCAGGTCGTTTGCCCGTTCACATTGCAGATCACATACAGGTCCATTTACTGGCAGTGTGAACGGACCGGCAAAAAATCAGAATTGTCAAAAAATCGGAATTGGGTCACTTCAGGCTGCAGTGTGAACGCAGCCTAAAGAGACTCTTCTCAAATGTCATAAAGTATCTGAACAGAGTTTATTTGTTGTGTTACCTGGTGATTGTATCAACCAATCAATCGCCAGCTTATATGATTAAAACATTACAAGTCAGTCTGAAAATAGAGGCTTTTTTCTGTAAGTGTTCAAAAACAGGTGAAGTATAACACTCTTCAGTGTGGAAGTTGTTACAAAGGGAGGAATAGTTTGACAGCGTTTGCTCTCCATCTCACACGCACATGCAGGAATCTGGTTTTACTCCAATATGAATACCTGATGTTCGTTCACAAGTAAAAATCTGTGAAAAAATAAATCCTGGGTACGTTTGATCTTTTGAAGAGAAATCCCTGTGAAATCATTTTTCTTTTACTTTGTGCATCAGATTGTTGTAAATTTCAAATTGCAGTAAAAACTTTCCTTTCATGTTTTGCCAATGTGCTGAATTTATAAGTCTGTTTGAAGATTTTATGGCCAGATTTGGTTTGAAAATAGTTGGGATACTTTTTCACATCTGGTTTGTAAAACAGACAGCTGAGGGCTCCCTGCAGCTGCAGGCGGCTCAGGCATGCGCTACCCGAATGGTACAAGAACATTTCTGCTGTATTTTACCTGTTTTACAGTAAGTCGGAGAAATGTTATCACACTTACAAGAACAGATCTGGATCCTGTTCGTTTTACCTAGAAGTGGGTAAAACACCCAAAAACTTTACTCAAGTAAGAATAGAACTACTTCAACATTATTCAAGTAAGAATATGGGGGAATATTGGTAAAAAGTCTGAATTATCAATCATTTAATAATTAAAAATTACATCATCAGATGGAGAGCTGCACAGTGGCGCAGTTGGTAGAGCTGTTGCCTTGCAGCAAGAAATCCTGGGTTCGATTCTATAATGATTATTCTGGGTTCGATTCCCGGCCCCGGCCTTTCTGCATGGAGTTTGCATGTTCTCCCTGTGCATGGTGGGTTTTCTCCGGGTACTCCGGTTTCCTCCCACAGTCCAAAAACATGACTGTCAGGTTAATTGGTCTGTCTAAATTGCCCCTAGGTGTGAGTGTGTGTGTGCATGGTTGTTTGTCCTGTGTGTGTCTCTGTGTTGCCCTGCGACAGACTGGCGACCTGTCCAGGGCGAACCCCGCCCGGGAACGCCAGCTGGAGATAGGCACCAGCACCTCCCGACCCCATTAAGGGACAAGGGTGTAGGAAAATGGATGGATGGATGGATGGATCATCAGATGGATCAAAATGTTCGTTCTGACTAAAATGACGGTAATTGATATAAGTAATAAAATAAAATAGTTTTTCCAAATCAGTTTCTTTCAACAAAAAACTTGTTTGTTTTCATTCAGTGGGAAGAAAATTCAGAAATATTTCTAAAGAAAGAGTAAATCATAAAATTTATGATAGAATTGTATTTTATTATTAGTAATAACATTATTTTTAGTAATAATAAAAAAAATAATAATGGTAATATAATAAATAGTATTATAGTATATAGTAATAATGCTATAACAATAATAATACAATATTACATATATTTTTATATTATTATATAACAATATTAATTATTATAATTAAATTATAATAAGTCATTATAGAATTACTCCAGTAAAAGAAGTCTCCAGTACTTTACTTTTTTAAAAACCAAAAGGTTTTTTCTGGTAAGAAAGTTACTGAAATAAATATAATATAGCAAATATATTTTCTACCAAACTCTGGTTCTACCATGTATGGAAAGTGTCTGTTCTCCAAATGTCTTAGATGTCAAACTTGCAGTTTTTTATCGAACAGGATATGAATTTTACCAATTCACATATAATCCCTGTGTTTTGGTCAGTTGGTAAAAAGTTTACAATATAAAATGAATCAGTTGAGTGGATTTAACCCAGATGTTGACGTTCTTCTACGCTCCAGGAACGGCTGCGAACTTAAGGCGAGCGTGTCTGCAGATGTAGAGTCTTCCCTTGCACATCCGTTTGGAGTGACAGGTTGCCATTCTGAATTAACCTAATAAAAAATAACCTCCACTTCGCCTGCAGAACTGACATATTGCATATGCGGATGCAGGAGGAGCAGCAATTTATTTCTTCACAAGGGGTCACTTGTATTTTTAATAATTCATCCAGCATATGTTGAGATGTCAGCTACTGCGCTTTGATCAAAAACTTGGCTGTCACTCGCTGAGAACATCAGTTTCCAGTGAAAGTATTTGGACTTCGGCATACACCTGCCATGCATGTGTTACAGAGCTTCCCTTTCACAACACTCAGAGGTGAAGCTGCCTTAAATTTCTGCTTGTTATCGTGTTCACATCTGCAACATGCATAGATTTCCTGAGATTTTCATAAAGTCAGTAGTAGGTGCTGCAGTATTTTCACAACTTCTTTGGATATCTGCGCAACTTTAAGTGTTCTGCCTTGGGCTTAGTTTCTTCGTGGTGCCCATAAAGGACTGGAACAAATTTTCTTTGCAGCTAAATGTCAAATTAGGGTCACTCCTTCCTCCCCCACAGTTCCAGATTGAGCAGTTCTTTGTTTCTTTTTGTGCTATAATCCTAAGAGGGGGTGTATTTTCATTACACTATGTATGCTTCTTCTTGTATGTCCATTTAAATTTGATAAATATTTAGTAGATGTAACAGATAAAATGTAGCACAGCCAGCATTGTAATGAGGTGGTGACACTTTTGAAATAGTTAAAAATGTGCAAGACTGTAAGAGCATGTCTAAGTCTAAGAAAATCTAGAGTTTGAGAGAGGAGATAAAACCAAGCGCAGCACCAAACTGATGAGGGATAATTAGCTGTATTTATACCAATATGATGCAAACCTTTAAGTAAACTCTGCCAATGGCGGCTCACTAGCTAATATTTAACAGGGCAAGTAAATGGCTGCACTAAATATTTAGGTGAACCCAGACTCTCAAAACAGACTTTTATAAAAGTTACTGCAGCTTTATGTTGAAAAACTAGAGCTTATCTGAGTTCTTCATTATTGTTTTGCAATGCTCCATTTTATTTGTTAGATTGTGAAAACCCAGCGGTTGCTGTGTTGTGTTTCATCAAATGACAACCAGGTGGTTGAAGTTTGGTTTGAAATGTGACCAAATTTGAAAAAAATAAATAAATTAATGAAAATGTATTGGGTAATTCTTCTGGCACTGTTATTTGCATCTATTATTCTTTATATACATTTTTACCCTAAAAGTATAAACAGTTTCTTTAACAGATAGTTTTCAGCATAGATCAGTAACGCTTCTATGTTTATCTCAGGTCCATTTGGTTGACTTCATGACAGACACACTCAGGATAATTTTATTCTAACAAAAGAGGAAATCGAGAAGGTGGTTAACATCAAACCAGCAGCTTCTGCCCCTATACATCAAATAAAATACAATAAATAACCCTAAACAAACTACAAAGCAAAATAAGTTAATAGCAGTTAGTAGCAGTTAGTAACAGCGTTTGTAAAATTAATTGCTAAAATGGACAACATTAATAACTACAGTTAAGAACATACACAAGAGATGGCAAATTTACTCATGAAACACTATATATGATCAGATTTGTCTAAAATATATGTTAAAATATATTTGTACAGAAAACACAGAGGTGATTCTAATACAAACCACAGTTACTAACGGCAACCGAAAAATGGGGAGGAGCTGTCAGTCACCGGTTGCCACGGTAACCACCAACTGCCAACAGCAGCATAACAGAAACACCAATAAATGTCTGGAGAAACAAAGAATCTTCACTAAACAAAGTAAATTCAAAGAATAAATAAAATAATTTCGACAAACTTCACATTTATAATATTGTTAAAATAAGACCCTGATGCATATGTAACGAAATGAAAAGCAGTGCATACACTGCCCTCTCTTATGGAGATTAAAAAGAAAGTTAAAGCTTGTCTATTGAACAGAGAATATTTTTCCTATAAATTTGAAGTTTGTCAGATATGCATTTAGATCTTAAATTTAACCCAGCTTGTCTGTATTTACAGTGCATATAAAACTCCTTCAGTGCAATTACAGCTCTGCTCTGTTCTGTACATCAGATGTTTTTGTGTCTTCAGGCTCTCTTACGTAATGCGATGAAAAGAAAATCCATTAGAAATGAGTAGATCTTGTCTTCAGCACTAAATAAAGTGGAGACAATCAGTGTTAAAACCCAATTTGTGCTGCAGTTTCTTTCCTTCTGGCTGTTTTGGAGATATAGTGAAGACAAACTAACCTCATGAGTAATCTTGTAATTTTCCAGGTGTAATTTTATGATTTTTACTCACATTTATGTATTTGTTGCGACTGCTATTGAATGCCAAGTCAAACCAGAAACGGTACAACAAAAGGAAGTGGATCAAAGAGTAAAACTCTTTATTTTTACCTTCTAATTAAATGATGCAGAACAATATTTTTATTAGTTGTTACCTTTTTTTTTCTAAACCAACCAGGCAACTACTTCAGTGCCAAATCTTACAGTCACCCTGAACATCTTTGTTTTAAAATAATTCGATAGCAAACAGACGTTTATATTTCTCACAAGGTGGTGAGAAAAACTTTGGGTTTCCATGGCAACAGGCCTGCACAGATACAATATCCAGGGTGAGAAGCAAAAGAGGAAAAAGACAAATTTATGAAAATGACTCTACCTGCCTTCCTTCTGGTGTTTTCTTTTTACTACCACGTACTGAGGAATCGCAAATTTAAATTCTGCTGAACGCTAAAGCCACTTATGACTCACAGGCACGACAAAAGTGAGACGTACCAGTAGAGACAAAAGGCAAGGCTAATGCAAAATACAACCTGTGCTTAGCAAATCCCACAATAAATATTCATTTATCCAGCTAAGCTAAGCAGCGTAGTGGGTTTAAAATACAAATAAAACAGACCAACTACCATCCAGTTCATCCGGTTGACGCAACATAAGCTTGAACATCAGCTTCACATTTACAGGAGAATGATGGGAAAAGTAAATAATTAGGAGATCAGAAAGGTCTAAGGACTATGCATTAATTTAAAAATAGAATAGTTGAGTCAAACTTCCTGCAAACAGAAGACAATTTGTATAATAAACTGATAGTTTTTCAGTTATTGAAGCACAAAGTGAAAGTCAGTGCATGTTTATAAAAAGATTAGATTGGTACCATGATTTCAGTGATGACATATCTGATACATTTAACTTCTGTTTGCGTCATAAAAATGTGTGAAACTGACTTTTAAATCAAATCTTTGTAGTTCAAATGATAGTGCAAAACATTTCTGTTAATATGCCTAAAAATCTTAAAAACATTTCCTTTTTTTCGCAAACTGCTCTTGTGCCTCTCCATGATTTGGCTTTTGTTTGTTTTTTAACTTTTATCTAAGAATGAATAAAGATGATAAGAAAACTGCAGGATTTTAGGGGTATGTATTTAGAAGCAGTTTTTCACCTTGACTCTGGTCTGCTGTCAGAATCAACTTTCTGTTGTGAACATAAGCAGTGTGCAGCCTTCAGAAATGAAAACCCTTTTTCTTATAAACATCTTTCAAGCTGACAGGTGGCGAGATTTTGGTATTGAAAAAGATGTCTTCCAAAGTGTTTGTCGAACTTTTGAACTTCTAATACTTGAGCATTACTTGAATTTTCATGTGTTTATTGTTGCAGCCAGCAGAATTTCTTATTCTGTTTGCTTAGTTCATCTTGCCTGCTTTTATTCACTGCCTGAGACATCAGAAGAGATCTTAGGAATCAAGGATTTCCAGAGACCGAGGCATGTATTTAACAAATATCTTCATTGAGACAACAGCAGTGGGTTTCTCCTTCTGCTGCGTCGTTCACGAGTTAACAAGCCAACCGGTTTTCTTTCATTTGTGATTTCTAAAGGAATGTTCTTCATAGAACTGATCAAAATTGTTTTTACTGTTGAGTTTTTCTAATTATTTAAGATGTATGCATCAAATATCTTCAACACAAGCGAACCACATGCCCCATTGGTACGTGGTAATACAAATTTAACAATTACACAGAAGTCAACAAATGTCTGATATATGATAGTGTTTTTGCACCTCAAAGTTTTCATAAACATTGTTGGTACATTATTTATACAAGTGCTGTAAGGCAGCAGCAGCAGCAGCAATAACCCAATAAAAATGTTACTTCATCCAATGCAGACACTCTGTCTGCAGTGACTCGGATTCGCTCACATCATGATGCTGAATGCTTGAAGTTCTTATTGGCTACAAATGCAAAAGCAGGCAAATTTGACGCAGATTAGTGTGCATTAATGTGTGCGTTATTGTTGGTCACATGTTTCTGCCTATTGAACAACATTTTGTTTAAAAAAAAACAGTTCAAACTCAGAAAACCTAAAAGTCTTAACAAAATCTGAACAATTTACAAAATGTGAAGTAAAAATAATAATTAAAAAAAGCTTCAGTTGTATTTATTTCATTAAAAAGATCACAATAATTGTTATATTTATATTAAAGTTTTATTTGCATGGCATTTGCCTTTCTGACTGGACTTGTTATAAAGCAAAATTCAGATTTTTTTGTACATCTTCACCAGCTGTACCAATAAATGTGTCCTCTTCCAGCATTTCTGGTCATCAGGATTTAATCTCTTTCCAATGCCTACTTTGAATTAACATGCCTTATTTGTTTATTAAATGAATATGTTTATTGTTTTCAGTATTTATCTTTGTTTCAGTCACTGAACAGTCCAGCATTAACCATGCAGCTGCAAAAAACAAAAACCAGAACCAGAAGAAGCTGCTGTCAGCTACGTCTTATTAGAAGAAAATGTTATTACAGAATAACTTTTTGGTTTATGTGTTCAGGTCCTGCAGACGCCTGTTGAACAGCACCTGATCGGTGAAACTCTACAGGATTTCTACTTAAAAAGTTGTAATCTTACAGCTTGTTTGCTGCTGCTGCTTAATGTTCATACGGAGCATTTGACAAAAGAACAACACATTTCTCATTTCTGTACATTTCTATTTTTTATGTCTGAGTGTATTCACATAAATACCAACTGATCCCAATGAAAGTCTGAATATAAAACTACTTTATATTCTTCTGCTTGAATGACTACAGAAATGTGAAAATGATTCTGTCTGTGTCTGAAAGCGGTGATTTAAATCTTATCAAAAATCCATTAGGGAGAAATGTGACTTGTTGGTTTCAGATGATGTAAATATGTGTAACTGCATGGAAAGTTCTGTCAGAATTGATCTCTGAGCCCATTTAGAAAAAAAAAGATCATGCGGTGATTGATCTGAAGCTAATTTTTAGCTACAGTCTTTTAAATTACTTTACTTTTGCAACCACACAATCCAGGAAACATCTTTTCTTGACTTTTCAATGATTTCTTTTCTCCGTAGCGAATGATTTGTAAAATGTGAGACAGGTAAAACTAATCATGCCGAACCAGGAGACAAGATGCACCAATCAAGATCCCAAAAATTCATGTTAACTTGTACCACCCCTTTTTTTCCCCTTGGTCATAAAAGAGCTTCTGTGGCTTTTTAATTAATTATCAGGTTGTCCCACTTATCACAGTAGAGCCTAATTAAACTCCCCATTTGCATTTGTGCTCAATGGACGTTTGATTAATACAGGCCTTTTGTGGATAATTTGGATAATATGTACCACCAGAAGCAGAAAATACATTTGTTCTCTGAATCATAAATCTGAGTTTCTGAATGATCATTAGGTTGAATCAGCACAGTCTGTTCATTTAGGCTTCAATCAGTCATTTTAGTTGCTCTGATCAGTGAGAGCGTCGTCTAAATCAACCGGGTTTGTCCCAGAACCGAAGTTAAAACACAAACTGCAGGGGAGGAAAAGCACACGCTCAACTCTGACATCTGAGCTCCCTCACAGTGAAGTTTGACACTGTGTACAAAGTGCTAAATTACCTGCCAAACACCCAGATATCCCACCTCCTATTTTCTGCAATGCATGGGGTACAATTCACACCTGTGAAGTGGGTTTATTTTCCCACTCAGTGTCTGTCTGTGCTATGAACCCTGGTGTGCAGAGAGCGGCGAGGAATTTCAGCAAAACCTGGAACAGAGCGAGCGCTGAGCTGCACTCTGGCTTGTTTTAAGGATATTCTTTGTTTTCTTTTATTTCCTGTATGCCACAGATATGTATTTTTGTAAAGTTCAACAAGGTGATATTTTTTAAAGCATTTAATGTCAACACAAAACAAAAAACGTTTATTATCCAAGAGGCAAATTTACCAGTTTGGACTCCATGAGGATGAAGATTTCCTCATGCAATCTGACAAAAAGATAGATTACAATGCTTTTTTGACAAGTTGATTCCCTGATGTCTTAATGATAAACACACAAAGCTACATTTTAGCAGCTTAAAATTCAAACTTTATATGTTACAGGATATTATAATTTTTTATTTAATAACTTTCAGACTAAACGAGTGAAAATGTGGGAACTATTTGGAGAGCTAGAGACTGTATTTACACCTTGAAAACTTATTTTTATAACAAACAAACTTTACTCTGGAGTTACTAAACTTTCTGAAAAAGTCTGAGAAACTGTGAAAATTAATGTCACTATTTTCTGTAGAGTGAAATAAGCTCAGAACTACACAATACTTTGTGTTTGTCACTTAAATGACCAATAACATTAAAGTTTATGGTTGCAACATGGCAAAAAAGTGAAAACTTTCAACTTTTCAATACATTAAGCTGAAATTAAAGTTACATTTGAGGTTTTTCAGAGACTGCTTTGGAAGAAAACTGCAGCAAGAGTGACTTCCTTGTGTTCACAAATTGATAAAGAGAAATGGCATCGTGGCTGATGAGGCAGTTTGGTTTTGTCAATTTGCTGGTTTAATTGGCATCATAGCAACATCTGTTCCCTTCGAGCAGCGATGGTTGAGGTTGGAAGTCTGTGGCGCTGCTAATTTAAGGATTTTTAAACAACTGGAGAACCAATCATGTTTTAACTTCCTGGTGATGGAAAGATAAAGTGTTTGGTGAACTAAGTTACGACCTGTTCTTGTGTGAAAACATCAGGTTCTTCAAATTGTATTTAGAGGGTTTTCTTAAAACACAATGCACGGTGGTGCATTTGGTAGAGCTGTTGCCTTGCAGAGAGAAAAGTTCTGGGTTCGATTCCCAGTCTTTCCGCATGGAGTTTGCATGTTCTCCCTGTGTATACGTGGGTTTTCTCCAGGTACTCCGGTTTCCTCCCACAGTCCAAAAACATGACTGTCAGGTTAATTGGCCTCTCCAAATTGTCCCTAGGTGTGAGTGTGTGCATGGTTGTTTGTCAGGGGGGGGGCACCAGCAACCCCCCTGACCCCACCAAGGGACAAGGGTGTCAAGAGGATGGATGGATGGATTTTCTTAACGTAATGTGTAAGAAATGAAAAGGTAGTGAGGATATTATGTAGCATGCCTTTGACCTGGAATAACAAAAATATGTCTGCCAAGTGGAATATGAAGAAGTTACTCTTTGTTGCACATGTGCAATAAAAAGTCCTGAGATATGTTAATTAGGAAACTACAATAATTCAAGAAACTCTGTTGCAAGAAAATACATATTTAATTATAAAAAAAAATATGTGTTGTGGTGTCACTGTTTTCTTATCAAACAATGGACCCTTGTCTATTAACAATGGACCCTTGTCTATTTGCAGTGCAGAATACGGAGATTTTTCTGTAAAATGTAACTCCAAATTATTTGCAAAATATTCATCTAGTTGCAGATTTTTTTTAAAGCGTATCAGAACATATAGGTATAACATTTTCAAAGGCTACAAACCATAATAATAATAATAAAAAATCTTGCTTTTTTAAATTAAATTATTGAAACAAATCAACCTTTTGCAGTTTTTTAGATTTTTTTCAGTTTGATCAGATAAAATCACGTTCCCCACAATGTTCAGTGTTGGATGTAAAAAACCATAAAAAATCCTTTTGGGTCAGTGTGTTTGCAATGTTTATTTTAATATTGATAGCAGCACGTTTGGCTTGAGGGAATCTGAAGGTCCATTCATCACAGTAATGAAACAAGAGCTGCTTTTTGCTTGAAGCTACAACAGCAGATGAATTGTTGGGCTGATGATGTAACCAATTAATATCTTCTCTTATCAAAAGTTGCCTAATTATATTTTATTACTGGGTACACAACATATAATTAGTCAGGGCCATGATGCTTAATCTTGGATAAATCGAGTGCTCTCAGTAATGTGTCCGTCATCAACAGTCTGCGTGAGATTAAAGGAAGTTTAATGCATCTGCAAGGGAAGTTGATGCTAAGCCACCGCCTGGCTGAACGCGGGGAATTAGAGAAAGAATTGAAGGTCCTTTGATCGGATTACTGTATCTAAGTGTTTATGACTCAGGTGCCCCACCGTCTGAAGTCTAAGCTATTATTTCCTCTGATTACTGCATTGTTAACTCACTCTTTCAGATGATGGTGAGACGTTCTGGTGACAAAGTGAAGCAAAACTTTTTCCTCCTCAACTTAATAACACGGCCAGATTAGTGATGCATATTTAGCGGGACGCCAGATGACACGAACATTGTTCCAGGCTGTGCTCTCTGCAATCCACCCCGACTTCAAAAACTGCCCCCATTTCAGAAATTTATTAAGGGATTTGTATTTCTAATGACACCTGCACCCTGCTACCAGAGCAACGTAAATAATCCCATCACAGAGTCCCCACTCATCAGCGACAGGCTAATCCCTTGTTTAAGGCAGTAACACCGACCCCACCCATTAATACTGCCCTCATAAAGACACGGCTTTACATATATTATGGAGATATAATGTGGCGAACGCTCGAGAAATCTTTCTCTCTGCTCCGAGAACATGTCACCTCTGCTGGTTTTTATAAAGGGTTTTGTCTCGACACGTCACACAGCTTTCGCAAGCATGAGAACAAAAATAAAAAAAACTTTAAACTCTTAACATAGTGATGTGTTAAGATGAAGTTAGGGGAGTGAAAAATAAAACCAAGTCACAAGGTTTTAGTACTGGGGGTGAAACATCATAAAAAAGAATAATTTGGGCGCAAAAAGTGAGAATACACTTGTTAAAACACTTTAAATATCAGCTAAATGCAAAACTAAATAGATGCAACAAAGGCACCTAGTTTCCTCCTTGTCTAAAATCTAATCGGCTTTCCTGGTAAAAATGTTAAATCAATGTTATTGCAGCACCACACTTATCCTGCCTTTAATTTAAATGAAGTTACTTACTGGAGAAATAGATGTATGAAACATAGTACTGAGATTTCATAATTTCCTTTTTCTTCTTGCATGTTTGTCAGAACATCAAACAAATTTAAATATTAATCAAAGGCAACAGAAATAAACACAAAATGCAGTTTTTAAATGAAAGTGTTCAACTTTGGTTTTAAAAGTGGATTAGTAGTTTTGAAAAGCATTTTCTGAATAAAAGATCATTTAGAGTCAGAAAACAAGAAGCCACTTCCATAAGGACCATGACATATTTCCAGTGATGACAGAACAAGCTTTTCTACAAAACAAAATATTAATTTAACAGGACTACGCTAGAAAACAACCTGTTGATTGTAAGACTTTTCCAAAATAAAGCCTCATATTTAAGAGAATGAACCAACTAATGATGGAGACGAGAAGAAGATAATTTTTAAACCACTTAGATTATTAGCTTGAGCACCAAGGAAACTACAGGTCATAAAATTCATCAGGTAAAACAAACTGTTATTATTATTATTATTTTACAGATAATTAGCTCCAACTTTGCTGTTTTTTCCCCTCAGTGTCTGAGCTAAATGAGGAAAGTGCGTTAAAACCAGTAAATACTGTAGTTTTAAGTGAATCTTTGATGCAGCAGGTGAACTTTGATGATTCAACATTTGAAGTCTTTGGAAAAAACGTTTTTAGAGCTTCGTTAAACACTGAGAAGTAAAAACCGAGACTTGTCTTTCTAATATGAACTATTGTGGCGACATTACCTGATATTCCATTTATTTACTACTTTTAGCTGTTAGTCAGTACTGTACTGTATAAATAATCTACTCCTGTTTTACACTCATAACTTATATATTTACAGTTTTAGCATATTTGAAAACTTAAATATATATTTTTATTCTCTGGATGGATGCAAACTGTATTTTGTTGCTTTGCACTTGTGACTTGACAATAAAGTTGAAATCGACTCTATTCTATATTAGCGTTGACCGCTGTGGGCATCAGGGGAAAATGCTGGTCAGAACTGGAGCAGCAATAGTTTATCTAAATGTTATCAACATTTTTTCATATTACAAATGACAACAGTCATTTTTTCTGTGGTGGATTAAAGACAGATTGGACTCTTCACTTTTAATACCTCCATTTATAGCTGTTGTGTTTTTCTGTTTTTTTATCTTTACAAGCAACAATCTTTTATAAATGAGATATGTGTTAAAATTGTACCAATTTTGTGATTTGTATCACTTTACAGTAAATAATTCAGATTGTCCTGCATGACAAGCTGAAATAAAACTAATGAGCTACGACTACTGCCTTCAAGCTGTGGTATCTCTATTTATGTAATTATTAGCCTATGAGTGGCTGAACACACAATAATTTGGTTAAAATGTATTATTTAATAGCACATAAGAAAAAAACAGAAAGCCCTTTCCAAAAACAGATGACTCAAATAATATAGAAATGAAACCAACATCCCCAGCAGATGATTAAATCAGTTTGTACCTGTGTAAACACACCGTGAACATGTTTTTAAACAGAAGCTGCAGCTGCATTCATGGTCTGTAGGACAACGTAAACCTGTCAGTTTATTACGCATTATTACGACAGCCTATATTTCAAAGGTTAATTTGTTACTTTTTCTTGAAATATTCCTCAGAGCATCCAGAAAATGATTGCAGGCTCAGACCGAAGCATCATCAGAGTCAATTTCCAAACTTGTAATTGCTTTTCACTTCCGTCCTGTAATGGCCGTAGCCTGAGAACCACAAAATATTTGCTGATTCCCTTTTCTGTTGGTAGAAAATTTACACTTGACAGCATTGCGACTGTTCAGAACGCAGACATAAACTCTAATGTGTCCATTTTCTGTCTTATTACATAAATGGTGAGAAGATGATTAGACTTTACTTTGAATTACCTGATGGCAGTCGGCAGCAGCATTTACACTGTTTATATAAGTGATTTCATGAAGGACTGAAGAAAGATAATTTGTCAAAAACTGAGATCTTTTTTACTCAAATGAAACTGTTTAATAATTTAATCTCCTGTTATTATTAAATAATTTACAAAATTATTTACATTCAAAGGAAAAAAGATGCATTTATTTTGAAAATAATTACTTCTAGTTTTATTTAAATAATCAAGCTTTTCATATTGTACCAATAATAATGTTTATTTAACAATTAAATTAATATTTTTTTGGTTAAAAGCACATTCAGCTCTTTATACAGCTCATCTCCACCAATGACTCACTATTTAAATTTTCCAAATTAGTTTGAATCTGTTTTCAAATATAAACTGAGCAGTTTCTCAGCTGAATACATATTTTAAAATAGTCTATTTCTAGTTTCTGGCTGTTTGAGCAGTAGAAGGTCAGAGTTCACAGCGCTTTCAGACATTTGCACAAAATGACATTTATCTGCCAGCCAGACGTGGTTGTTGCCTCTTGAAGAGAAAACGTTTGGAAACAAATTTGTCGACCTTCTGCTTTGCCCTCTGAGTAGCTGGACCTGCTCCTCAGTGCTTCATAATCAAGCTGCAGTTTCTCCGGGACCCCAGGCGACTCGCCCCCACCTCCAAGGTGCGTGTGGCCACCATCAGTGCCCATATTTCAGAGAGTGAAACCAAACTGAAGGGTCTCGCCGGCTTCTTTTCAGTTTTCTGGAGGAGACTCAGAGAAGGAGCCTCATGAGTTTCTCAGAAGGATTTGTACTGAAGCCAAGTTTTGAATGCAAGGAGCCCTTTGTCTGCTCCCTTCTGAACCCGAGGGAAAGCCTGAGTCAAAGGGGCCGTCTGCCAAAACGGTCTTTCTTCTCGCTAAAACCCCAGAAAAGAAAGCGGGTAAGCTCCGCACCTTGTTTCTGTGCCAAGAGTGCATGTGCAGGAAGTCCTCGTTGTCCCCCCAGCAGACCGTCTGCCTTCCATGCCAATCAGGCCAGCGAGTTGGCAGCGAATGACCTCGCTCGCCAACAATGTGAGGAGGATGAGACACAAAAAGCTTCACCCACTGTGTCCTGGCTCCACAAATAGTTGTCAGTTTGAAACTGTGTCTTTTTGGATCATGGATCTGTTCAAATCGAGGCTCTTCACAATAACGAGACAGAGAAAAGGTGCAAAGCGAGGCCAGGAAAGGCAGAGGGCATTTCTGCATCCTAGACTGTGACTGACCCAGGAATACGACGGAGTTTGAAGCATTAAGGCAGGTTGTATATATATATATATATATATACGTATATATATATACAACAAACTGAAAAAGTTAAACTTCTGTTGAGGGGATATTTGCCGTACAACTTTTGAGAACCACTTTTGTAATCAGTGTGATCTTTCAACCAGTGCAGTTTGGTTTTATTCCCAGCATGCCGCCTGTCTGTTTGCACTCATTGTATTCAAACATATCCTCAAACCACATTACCAGTCAGACAAACTGAGTTTTTTTCTTTTCTTTGTCGTGACATTTTTAGCTATTCAGACTGTAATTTCTAATTAAAGAGTTAAAGAGTATTCTGTATGGTGGCAGCTAACAAGTTTATGTTTAAAATTTTCCACTTCTACAAGGACATTTATTTAGCCTATTCTAGTTTTTCTTTCTGTTTCCCTAATTTGAAAAATATGAAATGTGTTTTTTATTCATTCACCCAGCCAGAAAATCCTGATTAACTTTGAAAACAGAATCTTCTTAAATATTAATGTAGAAAAATACAGAAATGTGACGGGGAAATGTAATAATTACCTGGATGTTACTCTTGCAGTGTCAAACTGCATGAACTGAAATGCAATGAGGAGTGTGATTTTTTAAATATTTTTTCTGACAATAGAGTAAATAGAATAAGTGAGAAAGGCAGCTTTGAAGTACTTGACTCTCTGCATTTCCTTATTTTGCACTGGTCTTCATCATCAACCTTTAAGTCTTAGCGTGACGGCTGTGGCAGCTGACAACCCGATCAAAAGGACACAGACTAAAAAGGTGAAAGCTAATTCTTTTGATGGTTGGAAAATAAGGTTGACCTCTTTTCCCAAAATAAAGAGTTTATTGAATTGTTGCTCTGGCCATGAGTTTAAGCAGCAGTTTGGAGGTAAAATTATATACTTACATTGCTTTAGCATAGCCTGTTGAATTGGAACAAAAGAAGGAAATCACGTCAATTTAATAGTTTTACAATTTTAAAACAAAAGTAACAACAACCATCTGTCTTACATCCAAAAACAACAAGCATCCTTTGATATTACAGTAGCTTTGTTTTGCGCCAGTTAAGCTGAATTTGCTGCTCAGCTCCAGTTTTATTGTTGTTAGTCTCTGTTTGTGTCTGTGGCCAGAAATGGATAATGATACCAAACGGTTGGTACATCATTAAAAAAAAAAACATTTGATGTGCATCCATGGTGTTGATCGCATCATATTTGTAGACATGTTGCATCTCTTCGCCTGCAAATTTTATACTGTCATTATTTGTCATTTTCCCCTCTTCTAGTGTGAAACTAAAAATAAGATCTTGCTTCTTTGTTGGCAAATGAGGGAGGACACTTCAGATTAAATCTTCAAATGTACGAAACATTCTCAGCAATAATGGGTTAAGGTCTGAAAGTATCGATGGAGACTGATGAACTGATAAAAATAACTCCAGTAGTTTTTTTTGCAGTATATGTGTCTATGAATAATTCAGCCTGTTCCCACAGCATGTGGTCGAATCAAAGAAACATTCGCAGGGATTTTGGGAGTCTGAGCTCAAATTTAGTTAAAAAATACAAAGTTTCCAAAAGTCATTAAATCTGGAAAAAAAGAGACAGAAATCTGCTGCTTTTTGCAAACGCTGACAGAGAAACATTTGGAAAAACTGAAATGGAAAAAGTTGATTTGTTTGACAATTAGTATGTATCACTTAAATAATTTTTTTAGCAGTTTGTATTGTTTTGAAATATTTTATGTGAGAACAGAACATTTAAATGAGACTGAGGATTCGAATAACTTGCTCCTCGTGATTTTGCACAAAACAAAAACAAAAAGGAGGAAAAAAGGAAACCAGAAGTTCGGATGACTTTTACTGGCCAAACCTAACTAACACATAGCTGCATTTGCAACTCAAAAATGAGGAAAAAAACATCCAAGTTACACAAATAGCAGCCAGTCTCTTGGTTGTTACTATTTCTCAAATATTGCATTCTTGTTGCCTAAGCCTGATCAAAATCTGAATAAAAGTAAAATGTCAAAATATCATGACAGTTTGATGCTGTAGTTCAGAGAGAGACCCAGACATTAATTACTGTACAGCCATCTTCACACACTTATTGGCACCACTGGCGAAGATGTGAAAAAAGGCTAAAAATAAATGAACTCTTTATTGCAGCAGAGTGGTCTGACGCATAATGCAGTAGGACTGCCTTCTGTAGCTCGCAGAACAGATTAGGCACAATTAAAGGCTTTGCAAATGTGAATTGATTAACAATTTACAGACTATGAACTTGGTTTCGACATACGATTATGCTGCAAAGTGTATGTTTTAGATAAATCATCAAATTGTCACGTTATTCTGAAACCAGACTACATCTATTAATATACATTAAATGAATTAAATCACCAGAATTAAATCCTGGTGATTTAATTCAAATGTTGCATTTTGTGCTTACTTTTTCAGTTTTAAAATACATTCAAAATAATTTTTAACCTAAAAAAAAAATGTATTTTCATTATTTCTACCTGGTTTATTAATTTATTTTCACTTCAAGTTAAAAACATTCACGTTGATATTTTTTTGGAATTTGAGATCTAAATTTGACATTCAGTTTGAATTTTGTTTCTTAAATACACAAATATTTTGACCCTTATGAGGCTCCATAGAGAAGAACTAATTTGAGTCTCTAAAGTGTTTGAATTTTGTATTTGATAAAGAATTTTTCTTTTTCTTTGGAGAGGGGTAAGCAGACATAAGTTCAAAGGTCAGAAAGTTTTACACATTCAGGATTCATTTTAAAGATAGATGTATTTGATAAACATCTAAACAGAAAATAATTCAAAAATGATCATATTTTCAATAGCTGTTTCTCCATTTTAACTTTTAAAAAAAAACAAAAAAAAAAACGTCGTGATGACGTCATCACGCATCACCCTCCCGGCGCGCTTTAATCCGGAAATAGCTTTGTTTGAATATCAGAACCGGGAAAATGTTTGACACTAATAAAACCCCAGGATGGACGTGACAGCAGAGGCAGGAACACCGCGTGTGGACCCACGACGAACCGCGCCAGTTCGAGCTGAACCCAAAAAGGTCGTAAAGCCCAACAGCCGTTAAAGTTCTGAGCTTTTATTTTGGCAACGCTCCATACAAAGTATCCATGGTAACCGAACAACCGCTTAACCTGCAATGAAGAAAAAGGTTAACAGGAGGCAGAAAAACACAACTTAAATTTAGCTTTGTCAGTAAGGAAGCAAGGTCACGGGGATTGAAGTTTAAATATTTTAATTCTGTGATTGTTTAATTAATTATTAATGAGAGGAATCGTATAAATGTAACGAGTTGTGCTTCACGAACGGTGAAAACGCTTGGAATTGTTCTTTTTCTTGTTTTGCTCTATACGGTGTTCGATGAGGCACAAGGATGACTTTAATAAATAATTTTACCATCAGTTACGGCCTTCTCAGAGTTGACTGAATGCTACAAAGTAAGGTACTTTACTGTAGGATTATGATGGTGACGCTCCTCCATGGAGGCCCCCATCATGCACCATCACCCAATGCCCCCCAAGCCCCCATGCACTTTCCTCAGGGTGGATGGATAGGAAGTGGGTCAAGGGGCAACTCTTAAGACTGACTGAATACAACTCATTTTGAGGGCTGTAGTGATACAATAGTCTCACGATACGATACACGATATTCTGCCCACGATACGATACATATCACGATATTCAGCAAACGATACAATTCAATACACTTTTGCGATTTTCTGAAAGATTTTAGAGGGACAGAGTGATTTTGGTGACATTTTGTGACTTATAAAGTTGAATTGAATTAATTTAACTGAAAACTGATTAAAAGCACAAATTACACAATACCTGGCTCTGGTTGGACACAGACTTAAAGTGGACAGCTGGACAAAATGAATCAAAGAAGTGGTGAGAAAACATGTTTCTTTTAATTGAAACAGTAGAGACTGTAGCTGGCATGCATTTGTAAAGTAAATAAAATGGACCAAGTACCTGATCTGAATAGTTTGATACCTTTTTAACCTTGACACTTAACATCTGAAGGAATCACTCTAAGCCTGATGACCTGGTGCAAAGCAAGCAATGAGTGAGAAAGGTGACAGTTGGATGTTACGATACTTGCAGATGAATATCGATTTCTTTCTAGGAAAGAAAATATCGCTATATATCGCAATATCGATATTATTATACAGGCCTACTCATTTTAGCAAAACCAGTTGGTGTAGCTTTCAGCTGGGTCTCAAATGTGTATTAGGAAAATTAACACATAAAGGGATGATTTGGGTCCCGCCTTTTCCATCCACTGGGTGTCATTTAACCTGACCATAGGTCTGTCACAGTAAGCAATAAATCAATTAATCACATGATAAATTAAAAGAAACTTATTAATTTTAATTTGCTTGATTTATCCTTTTCTCATTTTACCGAACACTGGAGGATAAAAGTCTCCAGTCTGATGTTTTGTTCTCAACTATCCCTTTTTTGGAAAGATAATTTTGTTTACACAGACTTCATAATTCATTTTATTTGTTGTTTCTGTTGTTTTCTTTATTTATTCTGGATATTTCAAATGTCTTCCAGCTCCAGTGCTTAAATGTTCATTTAAGAATTTAAAGAATTTAAAGTTTATTGAGCCTCCAGATTGTGTTCTTTCATTATTCTGCCATTTATATTACTTGAAAATGGCCTCAAAGCAACATCATCATTTATCGCAATAAGTTCTGGAACAATTTATGGTCCAGCTAAATCTGTAACCGTGACAGGCCTGCCTGACCGGCCAATCTTCTGCTCTTCTTTTCAGTCCATTGGGGCCATGCGTGCAAATTTTGACTGCATATGTGGTGAATGTGGTACGTATTATCTAAATTTAGGTTTTTTTTGTCTCAGTAAGCCTAAAATGAACATACAGCATGACATCAAACTCACTACATGCTTGTCAGTGCCACCTAAAGACCGTCTACTTGTAGATTATTTTTATTACAGGCAGCCGAGTAATTAAATTAAACTTAATTAGTGATACTGTCTGTTTGTGAGACAATTGACAAATCTCCTGTGCTGACTTGTCCTTTGAGTGGAAACTTCTACGTAATTAAGTATCTCTGTGATGAAGATGTGCAGAGGAGCTATGAATCACATCATGTTAGCTGCCATTGATGAGGCTCAGGGTGAAGCATGGTGAAGCATCAAACGCTCGTTTATAAAAATGAAAGTAAATAGGCACATAAAGGCCAGGTTGATTGTGTGAGTTTTGAATGACTAATGCATGCATAATGAAATCCTAAGCAAATGTAAATCTTTCCATGTATTCACATAATCATCCATCAATCCACTTGTTTTCAGTGGCTGTTTATCCTTGTGCCTATTTACTTTCTGCATTATGTGAGCATAATAAAACAACCCTGGGCGTATTTAAATATTTGTGCCACATTTTTCACATTATAGCTGGAAAGCGTGGTGAACTACTTTTCTGTTTGTTTGGTTTTTTATTCAATGTTGATGAAAACCAGACAGCAGATGATATTTTGGTAGCAATATCGTATAATATATGATTAAAAAATATCATTAATTATTAACAGTTTGCTCATCTAAATGGATGCTTTCGAAATATGAATTAGCAGATCATGAATGTTTGGAGGGAGATAGATGAAGCAGGTGGTAATCAATATGCACATCTTCCTGGCACCTAAAGCTAATAAAGATCTGTCAGCAGGAGCCAGACAATGTGGCGCAGAGCCTGTGTGTAGGGGGGGATTCTCCACTAATTGTTGATGTGGTTTTGCAATTAGACTTATTGTGCGTGCGGTTTGTGTTAAAGCCATATTGGTGCTACCCGCGAATGATTTTTCAGACTGTAATGCGGATGCAGCTATTGTACATTATTGAGATGTCATCCGAGTTATAAAGCATCCGATTCATTTCCAAAAAGCGCAACCTCCTGTTGAAACGCAGGCAGGAACTAAAGGGAAAGTATTGCGCTAAGAATGTTCTATGAACTGAAGATTGTAATTGTCTGTTTTATGGTTTTGTGCATCATGTACGCTGGCTCAAGCTCCCTGTTTTAGCCTGGCCTCGCAGACTGCAGTGACTGTCAGTGCGATCACACCAAAACTGCAGCGGCAGACATTTCACTTTGAAAGGATTATTAATGAAATGTTGGTCTTTACACAGTGTTTCACTCTGACACTGGAAGAAGTTCTCTCTCCCTCCAAGTGACTGTT
This sequence comes from Poecilia picta, assembly GCA_033032245.1. Lineage (NCBI taxonomy): Eukaryota > Metazoa > Chordata > Actinopteri > Cyprinodontiformes > Poeciliidae > Poecilia > Poecilia picta. The sequence continues at coordinate 9,786,388 of CM065362.1, forward strand.
AGAGCAGCTGAGTGGACTGGGAGAGAGTGTAATTGTCACAAGAGCTTTCCAGCTTTAGGAGTCATCTTAAACTGCGGCGGTCACACTTTAAATCCTCTGGGATTATTGTGTGTTTGGTTGAGACATGCACTTGGATTTTTTGGCAAGCATATCACATGAAATCAAAGCTGAACTCCGTTGCTCTTCAAATCCTGGCTGTGGAGACCAAGTGTTATATAACCACTAAGAAATTAAAAAGGTCAAGAAATGTGCTTCAGGCATCGTCATGATTTGAACAACTTGGAAAACAAGGACTAATCAAACAAAAGCTGTGTTTCACTAAAATAGGGCACTGAAGTGATTATAAACTCCGCCATGCGTAACTAATCATTTAAATCTGATTAATAAAGTGTCTTTGCTAACTAGCAAGTAATTTATTGTCATATTATATACACAGGTCAGTTTGTTAAGTATGAGGTTGGACCCCGATGTCTCTTCTGTTTTTTGTGGCAGATCTTAGTTAAACAAGTGAAAAGAGTATTTCAGTAATCTACCCGAGCCAAACTTATGGCCTGCGGGCCAAATTTGCTGCCAACTCAGCAACTTTCTTGCTATATTTAGCAACATTTCAGTCAAAAAATATTGGCATCGGCCAAAATCAGAATCGACAGATTAAGTTTTTTAAAATCGGTGATCTGCGATTGGCCAAAAAACTGCAATCGGTCCACCTCTAAATACATGCAACGTTAAACATCCAGCGACTTCTTACTCAGAAACACACGTGGGCACACACATTCATTATATTTAGCTCAACGCAGCAAAGTTTTCAAAAGAAATTTACATTTTTGTTGCTGGAAATGAACTAAAATATTTTATAGACCAACAAAATCTAAATTAATTGTCCTAAAAAGGTAAATAACCTTAAACATGAAGGCAAATGTTATACTAATGTTGGTTTCATCAACAATATTGTTTGATATTGTTTGTTAAATTTATTGTTGTGGACAAATAACTCACAATAACATTAGTTTTGCAGTTTTGATTAGAGAGAAACTGCTTATTTTGACCCCCAACATCGACTAATTTGGACCTTGGTGCAAAACGTCTGGACACCTCTGACCAGTGGAATAAAACTAATATGCCTCTCGTCGGACCATAGCATCATTTAAAGTGTTGCTCATCCTTGAACTGTGATGGACACACCTTCATCTGACCAAACACGCCAAACTGCGGGCTCTGCAATCCTCCTCCTCACCCTGAGACGGCTCTGGAGGGTTGAGAGGTATGACCCATAATGCATCACCTCCCGTCTTTGGCCATCTGGTGCCGAGTACGACCTGAGCAAGTGACGGTTTGTTATAACCATCACAGCACATGGGTATCCGTCTCTCCTGGCTCTCTAGGAAATTGACTCATTAGCTCAGTGCTGACTGGCTGAGGATGCATTATTCATGTGGTGGGAAGGGCAGGACTGAGTCTGTCTGCTTGTGTGGTTGAGAGGAGATGTCGCAGGTGGCTGGAGGTCCTCTTGAGAGGTTGATGCGTGATGGACAAGGGAGAAGACGGCCTCTTCACTAAGACATCAGACAGATGTTGGGTCGATTTAGTGCATCCAGACACTCTTGTGTGAAAAGATGTGGGTGGCTGAGCATCCAAAAACTTCAGCTGCTGCTTAAAGTCTCAGTTACAGGTGCACTGGATAGATAAGAAAGGAAGTAACATGGAGGAAAAGCTTTTAGAAATGTATCCCATACAAAGTCAAAGTTATCAAGCCCTAGAGAGACTCTTTTTCCTTTAAAGCCTTTCTCTCCTCATCTTTATTCCTCCTCGTTTAAACAAATATTTCCATAGTTTGAGAAATTGTTTTGATCTCTTTCCAAGGGTCAGATTATAAAATCAATACCACTCTCATATTCATTGCTCCAGCCTGATGTGAATTTAAAACCACAAGCTTTGGTCCAACCAAACATAATAACATTTCTGTACTACAACCTCAAAATCTTACATGTTAATTTGTTGTCCTGTTAGCCTAATCTATAAGAGGGGAGCATAAGAAAGACGATGCACTTTGCTAGATGGAGTTATGTGTCAGACCATTTGCTGGCCAGCAGAGGCAAACATTTGTTAAATCAGTAAGTAGGGTCATTGTTATCCGTGCGGTCTTGGACCAGGCAGAAATCTGGATAAATTTCATTGTTTTTGGCAAGGAGTCGCAGGATGATGGGTTGTGCCTGAAGTCTGGAGGAAGCAGTGACGGATGATAATGGGGCACTCTAGTGATTGAATCTGGCATCAAAAACTGAACACAGTGTCATGATCTGAACAATATACACTTTTAAAGCAACATTTCACAAACATTATGTGTTTGGTGTCTTGCCAGTGGGCTTTGGAAATGGTTGAACGTATCAGATATAGCCCTCTAGTAAAGGTTGGCATAAATAACAGCAACATTTCTGTTTGTCATACAGAAACATAGCAGAGAACAGAAATAGCAAACAATAAAGGCATTTTTTATTTGCCTTATTTTTCAATGCTTTATCGCAATGGGGTGCTTCAGAGAAAAATATTCCATCATTCCTTTTTTGTTTGTTTTAAGATATATTTGGAGCTGATGGCCTTTAATCAGTGAGTATGGAGAAAACAGGGGAAGACATGATGCTGCAGCAAGTGGCCAGAGATTAAACCAACTTAATGACTATAACTTTTCTACATATCTATCTGATTCTGGAGCATGAACTGTTTTACATCCAGCTCAACTGGACTGCCACATTTCTTTGGCCTTTTTGGGTGCGTACACACTGCAGCCTGAAGTGACCCAATTTCCGATTTTTGATGTAAATGTGACCTGTATGTGTTCTGTAGTGTGAACGGGCAAACGACCTGAAAGTGTCCCGCATGCGCAGTAGAGGGCGCAATAGCGTCAGCGTTCTCAGTGATCTGCCAACCGCCATAAAAAAGAAGAAGAAGAGCTCAGTGTTTGAGGAAGTAAACATGGAGGCTAACGGTGGAGCTTAGCTTGCACATTTGAAGTTGTTGTCCAACTGCAGCAACATATTAACATATTAACAACTTAATCCTCATATAGTCCATCATGGTTGTTGTTTTTCTTCCCACTTGCTCGTATCAGGACGCAGAATAGTAAGATTTGTTGAGAATCAGTGACGTTCAGTTCGGATGAATCGGATACGTATCGGATATGGGTCACATTCTAAAAGAATCCGACCTGAGCTGTTCACACTGCCATGAAAAGATCGGATGCAGGTCGCATTACGTCAAAAAAAATCAGAATTGGGTCATTCAGGCTTCAGTTTGAACGCACCATAGACACAAATGACTGAGTTTTGCAAGAACTGTTTAATAATGTTCACTTTTTAACAACTATTGTTACAAACTTTAATCTTTTTTGCTGGTAGAGTTTTTCTCTGTGTTGGATTTTTAAAACATTGAACTGAATTTGAATCATCTTAGTTGTTGTATTTTGTGACTTAACCAAAGAGTTGGGTAGTAACTAGTTACATTTACTCAGTGGCATTGACTTGAGTAACATTTTTGAAAAAAAGAATTACTTTTAGGAGTGTTTTTACAACACTGTACTTTTTACTATTACATGAGTAATTTTGAAGTATTTCTACTCTTGAGTAAAACCTGGATTTTTACTCAAGAGTAGAATGAAAAACTACATGTTTTAACTGAATGAAAAACTAACATGTTTTAACCAAAAATTCACCATAAAGTCACACACCTGCAGTTTGTGATAAAGTTTTATAAGATTTTTTTTTTTAAAAAAACCTGATTTTAAAATTTTGTAATTTCTGTCCTTAAAATACTAAATTTTCCACATAACTGTTTCGCTCTGTCTGATTATGTAATTTTAAAAAAATATTAAATCACTGGTAATTTGATACTCAGTACTTGAGTAGCCATTTTTCCTATTACTTATCTACTCTTACTAGAGTAATTTCTTGGATTTTACTGGAGTAAAATGACATTGAAGTAGTTCTTCTGTTAGAGCTAAAGCTCCTGTTGACTATTTTCACATCAGGAGATATTTACCACTAATTCTTGTTGTTGCATGTTGAAATGACTTTTCCAACTTGGGGGTCAAAATTGTGCTGGATTTAGAATAGTAAATATCCAATAACTAAATGCATGTGCTATTATTGTGCTATAATTAACAATATCCACCTAACTGAGAATCTGACAGCAAAAACTGAGAATTATTTTACTGAAAATTTAAAAGCAGACTCGACACTAAGCCACGTTTTGTTTTTATCAAGCTAATCTGGTGCAATGTTACACCAACATATGTGGCAAAATAAACAGCAGCTGAATTCAAATGTAAGCAACTTTTACATAATTAAGTCAGCAGATATAAGAAAATATAATAAATATTTTTAACCAGAGGGTTGTTATGACTTGAAAAATAAACTTGTTCATCTGGTAGTTAGTTATAGGTTTAGCTTTTAATTTCTTGAAACATTGGTGTGTGTTGCAGTATACTTAATTAAGAGATATTTAAGTTCAAAATTGTATATTTTTACTTTTATGTACCAACAGGTTTAAAATAGCAACCAAGTAAAGTTGAGGTTGGGTCTTACTGCTTGACTTTTGTACGCGCTGATCATTCAACATGTTCAGCACAGATCAACCAACTCTGTATGGTTTATTTTTACACTGCATGTGGCTCCTAAATGGATAATGTTTTTGTTGGTAAATGTTTTTGTGAGTCGGTCTGAGATCATCTCACCACTGCAGACTTCTTATTAGCTTGAATCATCAGTTATGAGCATAAACAACATGGATTTACCAACATGTTTCCTTGTTTTTTAAAAGCCCACTTGAAAACCGAGACAATATTTACCACTTTAATGGTGAAAATCTCACTTGTGTGCATGACAACAATCAACAGAGGTTCATTAAAACTCAAGTGTGGCTCCACAAAGCCGTCTATTCTCCGCAGCTGTCCAGAGTTGAGCTTGGTAGCCCTCAGTCATTATAATCATTCCCAAAAGATTTTTTAACCCTGCTGTACTCAAAGCCTGTCAAAAACCATTCAATTCAATAACCACTCCATACTCCTCCATCATCTATTTGTTAGTCATTTGTTAAAAAGGGCTTCCCGAATCAATGCACTGCAGCCTATTGAACTGTGTCTGTGTGTCATCACGGCTGATTTGGCCCCTGCTGAGAGGATTTTGTGGCTGTGGCACCTTACCGTATTGTAAGAAAAACTCTTAGAACATTTAACTTTTTAAAAGCTTTCAGAAATCTACTGTTAATGGACAGAAAATTACTCCTTATATCCTCTCTATGCACGGGTTCAGAAAAAATGCTGTGCGCAAGGACTGAGACCACGCAGAGACAACAGCGTCACAATAATCAGCATTTATTCAAGACAGATGCAAACTATCACCAGAAAAGCACATCACTAAACATCAGAAAACCTCAGAGCACAAACAACACATATTTACCTGAGAAGAGGAAAAGACAAAAGATGGAATGACAAACAGACAGCAAGAACGTTCTTGGAGAAGTTGCAAAGAGCAAAATCTGATTTGTTACTCTGTGTGTAAAGTTTTATCCTCTTTTCTTTAATTTATTCAAATAGGGTGGAACTTTGCCCATCCAACCAGGACCTGTCTCTGACCCTTCCTCCAAAGCCATTTTGTCCCTGTTGTCCAAGGAGAACTTCTCCTGCTGATTTTATGGCTTTCACCAGGATCTGGCTCCTTCCTGAGCCACGAACAAAGCACCTCACAGGTCCCTGTGAAACTCTGGTTTTTTCTCCCTCCTGTGGTTTTAGTATTTTATAACCTTGTAAATGCATTTATCTGTGGTTTTAACCCCAGGCCCTGCATCTGAGCTTACTGACACAAAAACTCCTATTTAAGTAAAAGATAAAGCTAACTCAAACACTAAAAAATGATTATATTAGTAAAAGATTCACTAAACTAAAGCACTAGAAATGGTTATATGATTGAATTCAACAAAACACTAAACAATGATTATATTTCCTCAACACTACCTCACTTTGTCTTCCAACTGCATAAAAAGCAATTGAAGCTTTCGTCATTCTTTAATGCTGCGGCCAGATACAGTCATTTTGGTTGGTGACAATAAAGAGGAAAGAAGAAGACACATGATGGTGATGGTGGTGGTGGCAGGATCATGCTGTAGGCATGTTTCCATTCTGCAGGAACAGAAAAACATTTATTTCATAAGAGTAATTACTGACAGCAAATGATGTTGAAAGTCCCAGTTAAAAAGACAGAATACCCAAAAATACCTGAGTAAAAGTAGCACTACTTCAACTTAGTTTTGCTCATGTAAAAGTAAAAACTAGTCATCCAAGAAATTTCTCAAGTAAGAGTGAAAAAGTATTTGGTAAAAATGTTTACTCTGTAACTGATCAAATTATCATTCATTTAATATTTAAAAAATTAAAACATCAGACGGACCAAATTATAAAATCAAATGGAAATTCTGGTATTTTAAGGATAAAAATTACAATAATTAATATAAATAACAAAATTTAAAATCTTTCCAAATCAGTTTGTTTCAATTAAAATCGTATGAAACTTTAACAAAAACTCCAGGTGTGTGTGTGTGTGTCTATGCCTGGTGACTTTCTGGTTTTAACATGTTTATTTTTCATTCAGTGGGTAAAAAAATCCAAACATTTTACTCAACCAAGAGTAGAAATACTTCAACATAAAATTACTCAAGTAAACGAAAAAAGTACAGAGTAGTAAAAGTACTCCTAAATGTACTTTTTTTTTCAAAAAATTACCTACGTAAATGTAACAAGTTACTACCCAAGTCTGCATTTAAACCATACCGAAATGTCAAAGTAAATTGCATTAATGTATAAGTGAAGCTGTATTAACTTGGGATTCGTTATCTATTTTCTATGGATCTTGTTTTATTCTTATGGGGTTAAAACCAGTGGCTCAGGGAGGACAGGTGCCTGATGGATATAATTCACTGCTGGATTCAGCCGCAGACAAACAGCCACAATAATCAGGTCAGAGCATCATAGAGCAAACATCACCCAACCCTAAATCTACTGAGAATGACCTCAACACTAATGAGCACAGCTTTCAGTCTCTTGGTGTGCAAAGCTGGTGGAGCAGAACTGGAAAAAAATCAGTTGTTATTCCTCAGAAGGTGGTTCTGTGTTAAATCAGTGGGATGGATATAAATTTGCACAACATTTTTGAAAACCATACATAAGTTTTTGCCCATTTTGCAAGTATTTACTACCGTTTGATTCTATGATGCAAAATATGTGGCTTCAAAGGCCCGATAAATGTGATGTAAAATATGTTTTTATGAATAATGGTGCAATAGTAAAGATGTCCACTCTAGGAGAAAAACAACAACCGGCCAGCTGTGAATCAATGCATAAAGCAGAGGATTGATAGTGTTTTTAGGAAACATTTTTATGTATTTGTGGATGAAATTCACTTGGATTTCTGCGACTCTGCAGATAACTTCTGATGAAGAGTCGGTCAGCACACCTCTACAGTCCTGACCTGATGCTACAGGCTCACAGGGAAACTCTGCAGGCAGGTTAAAGCAACACAGCAGGTTTGTGTCTGCAGCCTCCACAGCTTTACCGAGGGGCCGGCACTGAGGAGTAGCAACCCAGTTTCAAATGAAACGGGAAGAATCTCCTCCCAAAACAACCGCAGAGATACAAACAGCAACATGAAGCCGACCCCTGACTCTGGGAAAGTTAAAAATGTTTGATGTTTATGGGTGCACACAGAAACAACTGCTTAAAGGAAGCCTTATGTGCTTTCTAGCTGTACTGTTAAAATGCTTACATTTAATTGGCACTTTTTTTGTTTTACTGTTGTAAAGGTTATGTCCACAGATTTTCAGAAAGCTTACTTTTTGCAAACTCCTTCAGTTTTTATGGTGGAAATTTGCTTTGAGGCTACACAACAATTAAGAGTGAGCAGATTTTTCTGAAGTCAAAGTAAAAAAAATAACCTAATGAAAAAACTTGTTTGCAGTGTTTTATCTCTGCCTCAAGATCATCAGTTAGACTCAATTCCATAATTTGATCAGGGGACAGTGCCAGTGGAAATTAGAGGTGTTTATTTTGCTGCTCATAAATGTCAACTCCTTTCTCAGGCATGTAGGCCAACACCATCACACTTCGACCTCTGTACCTCACTGAAAAGACCAAACCAGAAAGAAATTGTTATTGATATGCAGGATAATGGCTTCCCAGTAAAAGATATTGTTGTTGCCAAGTTTGCGTCCCTATCAGCTGTTAGATTATGAAGAGCTCTGAGGAAAAATGTTCAGTTTTTGGATCAATGTGGCCAAGGAAGGAAGACCAGGATGTTAGACATCTAGAAAAGGACTGGCTGCAGTAGAAACTTATAACCCAGTGATGCACTGCATAAACTTGGTGTATTTTTGAAAAAAAAAAAAAAAGAAACTCATTAAATGTTTATCAATTAATTTCTTTTACTTAAATAAATATCTAACACCAACAAAAACATTTGGCATCAAAACTTTAGACTGCAGTTGTACATTACTTATCAGGATGCATGATGGCGTTGATATTAGCAGGATTCCTGTCCTTGTGGATTTTGCCCACATATGCATTTCTTTTCACCAAGTACTACATCTACAATCAACCAAAACAAGAATGCAGAATAGTTTGGTAAAGTTTTAATTTTGGACGGTCAAATTGTCCAGGCTGTGGCCTATCTTTTGTCTGCTGACCATTGGACATTGTCCCACTCAGATTTCACAACCCTGCATAGAAAATGGATGAATAGATATCAATCAATCAATCAATCAATCAATCAATCAATCAATCAATCAATCAAATTTTATTTGTATAGCACATTTCAGCAGCAAGGCATTTCAAAGTGCTTTACATTATTAAAAACAGAAACACAGAGTCATGTAACATGGAATAAACAGTAAGAACGAAAAAGAGATAAATAATGATAATAATATAAAGCAACTTTTCTGTGTCTCTTCCTCCTTAAAATATATTTTGCATGTAGAGAAAATTCCTGCTTTCCTCCAGAAACGCAGAAATCAGCCCGTCACAAGCTGCTGATGAAACCAGAAATCCTCCTGCGGTTTATTCACATTAAAACCACCTGGCTGAAAAGTGTCCTCTGCAAACATTTCATGAAGCTGCATTTCAAAAGTTCACCTGAAATTTGCTCTACAAGAGATACGTGGAGACAACCGAAATGATGCACGAAACAAGAAAATAATCGTGTGTGAAAGCCAGTTAAGCTTCAGCTGTTCGCTGTAGTCATGGCCAGTTTAGCCATGTCCTCATTCTTTAGCAGGTTTTATGCTTGGGTCTGCCGCCGCCGTATAATTGCTAATCAATGTATTGATTGATAAAATTTATATAGTCCCATTACAATTTCAACACTACAGAAATTTTATTTGCTTTTAGAAAGACACCGTAGTGTGACCAATCTACTTTTATTGCGGCAATAAAATGTGCCATTATATATCGAAAGCCACGTCACAACAGAGAAGGTTTAGGAGTTCAGTTTGGGTCTTCAATAGAGTGTGCTGTAAAAATACAACTCTGTTGTGAGTGCAAAGCCAATTAAGATATCCCGACTTGTGTGTGTGCGTGCGTGTATGTGTGTGTGTGTGTGTGTGGGCGGGAGGACGAGTATTTTACTGTGCATCTGTACAATAATAGTACCCTTGAGGGGGGCTGTCTTAATAACACGACGATGTAATCTCCTGTAGATGCTCCCTGAATTACAATAGCTTTGTGTCTGCTTGTGTGTGTATTCATTTCAACTTTCAAACAAATCGTTGGGAGTGAAAGTCTAAAAAGCAAACATAATTACCTCCGAATTAAAAGCAGTTGTCTTTGAAGAGTAATTACAGCAGCCTAAAACTTTCAATCCAAGACGCGTGGACATACCGTACCTGCCACTTGTTGACAAATATTAGGTCTTAACTGTATGCCTCACACAGAGTCGCTGCTGGGAGGAGGAGGAGGAGATTTAGCTGGTAATCAACAGCTTTGAGATTAGGCTGGATCATTGGCATTGAGTGGATAAGGAGAATTTACTGTATAAGACAAAGCTGTGAGCTTCGGGAATCAGCTGTCAAAGACTTTGTCCAGCAGATGACAAAATCATGCTGAGAGTCATGTTTTCGCCTTATGCAACCATGGCCAGTCTTTGACATTTGCAGCATCGATTAGGCTCAGAGGGGGGAACTGCATTGTCTTAAGTTGACAGGAGCCGAACAAGCAAAAGAAGCCTACACAAAAGCAAAGAAATATCTCTGCTTCTCCTCAACATCCCATCCTTCTGCCGAATTGTACCCTTGATTTGTGCCGGCTGGCTCAACTTAGCTCAGGGGCTTTATTAGCTTCTAATAGGTATGTCATTTGAAAGTGACAAATCTGACAGCCATTTTACCCAGGGTGTACGGTGCCGCTCCTGCTGCTGCTTTAATAGAGCCATTGGTCTGTTTCCCGCAGTAAAGACAGAAGGCGCTGGAGGAGCCTTGTCTTTTTGTTGTTTTTTCCTGCTGACTCAATGTGAGCTGCAGCACAAAGCCTTTGTCCCACCATGTGGGGGATTGCAAGGCGTTCTGAACATTGTGCTGTGAGAAGGCAAGGGGTTGATGCTTTAGTTGCAAATCCCAAAAACAGAACCGAGTCTCCCCCCTTCTGCTGTGTTCTGCCTGCTGGCAATATGACAGAGCTGAACAGAATATGCAAGTTTCTGGTGATGTGCTTTAGAGAACGAGATGATCTGATAAAGGCAGAAAAAAATAATCTCTCTATATAGGGGCCTATGGTACCGACTTGAATGATGAAGTTTCTTTGCATCTCCATCTCTCATTGTGATGACGGCGACCTGTATTTGCATATGCATGCATTGCTTCCCTTTTCCTCTCCTTTTTCTTGGAGAGCTTGTGTCTGGAGTTCTCCTGCAATGGGAATAAATAGTGATGTGAGCTGAAAATCTACTGCAAGCCTAAATCTGTCACCGCAGAACATCTATGATTTTTATTCATTCCCACAATTACATTCTGCACATTCAGCTGGTGGCGACTTGTTGAATTATTCCCAGTTCTCTTTGTTGCATTATTATTATTAGCTATATCTTATTCTCCTCAGCTGAAAACTGAAACAATGCATTTTCCCCTCAGGGACCATTAAAGTTTAATCTACACTGAATAAAAAAAAAATCTACAACTTGAAATTATTCTGCCCTAGTAGTTATAACTCTCTGTTGGACCAACCTATATTTCTACAGAAATAAAATATCCAGAGCCCCTTTACCACATAAAATATAAATATATTCTGCATGAGGTATTTCTTACACTCACTAATTGTTAGATTTATAAACTTCAGTATATTCCACTGTGTTTTTTTCTCTTCTGAAATTCATGTTAGCGTTGCAAACTTTAAGGGGTGTATCTCATAATCTTTTACAACTTTTTCCTTTTTAGCTGTGTTCAACCGTGTAACTCACAAGAGCTAAATTCATTTTCATGTCTGAAAACAAGAAGTATGTACAAATGTAAAAAAGGAAGAAGAAAAAAGACAACAAGCCAGTCGATAACGCTGCCAAAAGTTACTGAAAAGTGAAGTTTGGAGCATCCAAACTGGACATTTATGTATACTACAATGGCCGCGAGGGTAGCAGTAAAAACAGTCTCCTACTCCAACAAGAGGTAATAAAGACTTTATATGACTTTTAGACAGGAGGAGAAATGCAGTTTGAAAGCAGTAGCCTGAAAACCTAAAAAAGGTGAACTCAGACTAAAAGCAATCTTTGGTTTTGATTCAGATCTGATCAACAATGTTATTTTTGTGCAAATTGATGTTAAGTTGTCTAAAACTCAGAGTTCTGCATGTTAATCCCTCCATGTTTTACCAAAAATGAATCTGTAAGAAATGTTTCTGCCTGTTGTGCCACTCAACTGTTTAAGGCTGATGGAGATTTTTCTCATTTCTCATTTTTTCAGATTTTTCTCATATGTTTGTTGCTAAAAGGTATAAGCTATTGACCATATACAGTATATGGTCAATAGAAGAGAAGTTAAGATCTCATATGCAGACTCCATTACAAATGGGTGCAAAACTTTGTAGCTATTGTCTTAATGTCTAAAAACTGAAATATTGCCATTGTGTAAGAAAAGCAATTAAAATATGAAATGAAAATAAGTTTGTTCACCTGATATGTCTTTAAAAAACATAATCTTCTTCCCACTTCCTGTTGTCTTCTTCATCTTTTCCAGCAGTAGCAACATCCGGTTGTTGATCACATGACTCGTGTGACACAAAGAAACTGTTTCCACTGCAGTTTTGAGAAATATATTAATTTTGAGCTGAAAAACCACTTAAAAAAAAGTGATCAAAATTGTATCAAAAAATGTAAGCTATTTCAAAATTGCTGCATTTCCATTAAGCACATGTATTTTCGTAATTCCAATTTGGGCAATTATCTTGTCAATGGAAACAGAACTACAGATAAACATACAGGAAAAGGTCAAGTCAGTTTATACGGCACATTTCAGAAACAGTCAATTATTTCACAGACTCCAAAGAGGAAAGTGGATTTGTTGCACCAAGAGGCCATGATGGTCTGACTGCTGACTCCCTGCTTATTTCTCAGCTTTAGATGTCTCTTTTCTTTAAATCTAAAATCCCAACAGACATAATGCTGCACTGCAGTGAAACCCAAGCTGGAGGCAGAGATATGAATAACAGACTTTAATAAAAATAAATTTAAAAACTTGCAGGCGGTTAAGAAGGAAGCGATGGCAGAGAGACGGGAACATCCAGCTGAGAGCAACAGAAAGTGAGAAGCTTAAATATGGAGGAGCTTGATTACTAGACAGGTAACAGGCGGTTGATTGGGAACAAGGTGCAAAGTGAAGGAAACTTGTGAACATGAGGGGAAGCTGAGGAGAACATAAGCAATTAACCAAGGTGAAACACTAATCTAAGGAAAAGCAAAGATAAACTAAGCTGAAAACAACAGAATGAACTGATAAGCGAGATCTACGCTGAGCATGAGTAAGCAGGAGAGTAATCAAAAAAGCAGAGAAACCAAAGAACGCAAAATCATGACAAATAGCTTTATAATCATGAGCCTAAATTGAGAAACTGGTTTTGTGGATGAAACAGCAAAAACGCTGTTGTTTACTGCAGAGATGATTTGCAGTAAAAAGGCTCTACATCAGTTTTTACATCACTAATAAGTGGCCACACGACCCTTCGACATAATTCCCTTAATAAAGCAGCTTTTTTTATCCGAGAAAACAATCTGTTCTCCATTTACAGTGGTAGGACTCCAGGCATATGCTGGTACATTATGTCATCATCTGTAAATTTGCATGTTCACATCTTGTGACTCATAATATCAATCTTATTTAGGTGCTTTGAAAACAAAATTATAAGGCAAAGTGGGATTTGTTTGTTTTTCAGATTCAATTTCTAGACTTTCTGACTCCAAAATGTGATAATATTTAGCCTTTTAAGACGCAATCCCTCAAAGTGTAGAAGGTCTTGTCGAAATGCTGCTTTGCCAAATACTCTGAAACAGTGTGTCCTCACACTGCTTTGCTCAGTGTTGTCTGTCCACTATGGCGCAGTGGAGTACATCTGCAATGCAGGGGGGCTCGACAGTCTGCCCTCTATTTCACATGTCATTGCCTAATACCTTTCCTTTTACTCTTACTCTAAGCATCTGTCAGCGAGGTTTACCACATGGAGGCAGCCATGTGTCCGAATGGTGGAACTGATTATTCCGAACCTCTTCTGCCATTTCTCTTTTTCCAGCCAGCTTTGTTCCTTTTCTTACAAACTGCAGCCTTTTTTTTTTCCTGACAAGTGAAAAACAACAAAGTGTTGCTCATCGAAGTATACTGACTTTCATTTTACAGCCTGTGAGACCCGGTTTGCTTTTGTTACACTTCGAATGACCTGGAAAGAAATGACTTCAACAATATACAATAAAGCTGCACATAAACTGAAAAAAAAAAACAAACAAAAAAACACGTTGGCCGTATATTTCCAACATTGCTGGTAAAAACAAGAGACTATGCAGCAGCATACATATGTGTTTGTGTACATTTGAGATCTGTCTGCGCCTGTTCCTGACACACTTTATTCCCATCTCCCCTATGAATCCTCCATCTCTCATTGCTGCCACCCAGCTCCTGTCCCTATTGGTGACGGATCCACATTAGAATTCATCCCTCATCATGCTGTCGAGTTATGACCCAGTAATAGTCAGCCCCTGTGGCCTCTGCAAATGAACAATAAAACCACAGCCTTGCAACAGACCTGAGCAAAAAAAAAAAAGAAAGAAGAGGGAGCCAGGTGCCAAATCCTGACTGCTATCCACTGTAATGCCACAAATTCCTGTCAAGTGCAGTAAATACATGGCAGATATGGCCATGCAGCGGCTACTTAACCTCTGTGGCTTTTAGAGAAAATATCACATCTAAATAACATTTAGTTTTAAGTCTAATTCAGTACATTTTCTACACTGTTGGTGCACAATGTTTATTTTAAAGGAGCACTATTATGTGTTTTCTAGTGCCATTTTATAGCATAGTCAAGTAACAGTGTCAACTCCAGTTGTTTTATAAAAGGTTGTAAATATCAAATATCGCTTAAAGCTGTGGTCCCCAAACCCCCCGTCCGCGGACCGGTACCAGTCCGTGGACCAATTGGTACCGGTCCGCGGCGCAATAAATAATTTAATATTTCTGTTTTACGTATTATTTGAGTCTGGAGCATCTTTCATTTTGAAACTCCTGTAACCAGATTCTCTCGGTTACTTGTGCGCCAACATTGAGCCACAAGCAGCAAAGGGGGAAAAGAGACACATCGCGGCCCGGTAGGTGAGTCCTACGTTACAACAATCCGCTCCCCCCCCCCCCGCCCCCCCCAGTCCGCCGAAAAATTTCAAAGTCTCAACAGGTCCGGGACCACTGGCTTAAAGGAAATGTTAGTTCCTGATTTAACACCTCTGTCTCCTTAAAAACTCCGCTCTTTCTTAATCTCTGCCTTCAGCAAGTTATCACAACCTCTGTTAATCTTTTAACAAGGTTTTTACCAGTAGCAGTTTCATGACACGTCTGCTAATTGCTGCTGGCTAGTCTGAAGGAGCTGAGTGGGGAGTTCACGGGGGAGGAGCTGCGTCTTGAAGGCGGAGCTAGGTTCACCCAGGAGTTTTGCCATAGAGTCTAAATGATTTCTTAAATATGAAAGAATCAAGGCAACACTCCAGTTTTTCTTTTTGATGAGGGAATAACTTGAAATACGGCTCAAAAAGTCGACTTTACATATCGCTGCCCCTTTGATGTGGTATGATGTGGCACAGCTATCTGGGCTTTAGCTCCACTGTTGTTGCATTATTGAGTCATTATTTCTTGATCTACAGGGAGCCAGTGTAGGGACGTAACTGGGCTGATGTGCTCTATCTTCCTGGCTTTAGTCAGAATGTCGGCAGCAGCATTCTGGTTCAGCTGCTGCTGGAGGATAGATTTTGTTTTTTAGGCAGACCTGTTAAGTCACTGTTGCAGTAATCAATGCGACTAAAGATAAACGCATGGATGAGTTTCTCTAGATCTTCCTGAGACATTAGTCCTCTAATCCCAGAAATGTTCTTCAAGTGGTAAAAGGCTGACTTTGTAACTGTCTTTTGTGGCTCTGGAGGTTCAGATCTGATCTGAACCTTCGGATATTGTAATGTAGAGCTGAGTATCATCTGCATAGTCATGGCAGCTAATCTTATTTCCTGTTATAACCTGAGCTAGTGGGAGCATATAGACTTTAAATAAGAGGGGTAATAAAATCAATACAAAAACATGACCTAGGTGTGTTATCTGAACAATGACCCAAAGACAGATTTTTACATTTATCCCAGGCTAAATCACAGCAGCTTATGAGAGGCAGCGTGTGTGCGACTCCTGCAGTAAGTGGCGGGGGCAGTGGCCCTGTCCGAGCTTGTTTGCTGTGGTTAGTGGTGTTTTTCCACGGAAAAGCTGGATTATGATTAACTCGGCCAAGATGCCACCACATGGGGAGTTGTTTGAAAGGCGAGAGGGAGGTTGTTGTGGTGTAGAAACCAGCCCAATTGCCAGCCACCTGGGGACTTTGCAGGGATCAATACAGGCGGAGTGACAGCGATGCACTTGATTAAAAGTGACTGCTACATCTGGCAGGCCCGGCCATTACTTTCCCACTCAGAGTCCCTGGGGGTGAAAGAGCATGAAGTGACAGGCCTCAGTCAGCCCTCCATTACCACCTTTCTGTTGCTCCTCAGGTAGCAGCAGGCTAAAGCAGAAATAGGCTGACGGCCACACCAGGGGGACATGAGACAGGAGAGAAAATGTTCTGCATGTCTGTTTGCCTTTGTGACGAGAGATTTGTCAGTCTCTGGGTTTTGAATCCTCACGTGAAAGCTAGCAGGCGAATTTATTATACAGTACAACATGTAGGTCACATCTGAAACGAGGAGGAAGAGACAAATGGAAGGAGGCTTTGGAGAAAGTTAAAGACAAAAGAAAAGGAAGATTTTAAAGCAAATATCTGGTACATTTAGAAAATTTACGTAATAAACTCATGATTTTGCATTGTTAATCATCAAAGCATCATTCGGTGACCTTGACCAGTGAAGCTATTATTATGATTAGCGTGGCACGCGGTCTAGACATTTAAGTCCTTTATTTTGAAGTAAAACAGGAAATGGATATTGATTTGTCCTCTGTTAATGGAGTCAGCTGTGAAGGGCCAATGTGGGGTTCGTCATTTTAGACACTTCTAAAAAACTGCAAAGACTTAACAGCCGAACTGTGCCGGTGCTGCCCATGTTGTTGTTGGCTGTTTTCCACATGAAGTATCAAGGTTTGTCCCTGAAGAACAGATGCCACATCTCGTTTTCTCTCCCGGATAGAGCGCCGTCGAGTAATGTCAGGATGAGGAGTGCACAAAAACAGCACAGAGTTCTCAAAAAATGTAGAACTCAACAAGTCTGGTTCACTTTTGGGAGCAATGTTTAGATGTCTGCAGGTGAGACATTAATTTAAGTATAAACACAACGGGAATGTCCAGCCAAGGTGCATTTTCTTACTTTGAAGATTTTATATTTGCTCCATGAAAAAAGCTGCACACAACACAACCCTGAATAGACCGGGGTCCAATGTGTTGTTTTACATTCTGACTGTATCGTTACCTCACACTCATTTACATACAAACCAATCTTACACTGATTCTAAATAGGATCACTTCTGACACACGCTGAAGTCTTGGTATCAAAGGGTGGCGGAAATTAGAAAAACACAGTATTTGATGCGGTTAATCTCTCTGCCAGAATACATAAAGCCCATTTGCTACAGAGCAGCATGAGCCCCATTGACACGCACACACTGCTTTTAATAGAGCAATAATGGACAGGCCACAAGTCGCCACTGAAGGCTTGACGACAGCTGGAGCTCATGTGGTGCTAAACATCTAAATCTGGAGGAGGCGATGGGGCCTGCATCTGCATTTCTAAGGACTGCTTCACGTCTAAACTTTTTGGCTTGTGCAGGATACAAAGTGGTTGACAAGACTGAAGAATTTAAAGGTTTAAGAGTGTATATCAATAAAACGTGGCAGGGATTTGTCAGCAGTAGACTCGGTTCTTAAAAAAAAAAAAATACCTTGATGGATGGCATGTGGTGTTCATGGACTGCATGATTGATTCTGATGCCTGCAGCATTATCCCCAAGGATGTATCTAAGGAAAAATAAACCGAATCTCCTACTTGAAAACACCTACTGTTAAAGTTTTAGCACAACAAACTCCAATTTGATGTGATGCACAGTCTAAATCCAAACTGTGTTTTATAAAGTTTCGTTAGTATTTGGTTGCTGATTGATGGCTAAATCTATCGAATGAGTAAATAAAAAAGGTGCAACATAAACAAAAGAGTGGCACTAACATGTAATTAAATATCAATGCAGCCCAAATTTATCAAAAAACTCTTAGAAAAATGTGCCTGAAAACTCGTTTTCAGAACATTACAAACATAAGTAATTATAAGATATATTTTAATTGAAACTGAAATTTAGAGCATCAAGAATGAACTTTTTAGGATTCATAAAATTAGATGTTCATTATGAAATTCACTTTTGTAGAATCAAAATTTAGTTTTTTTCTGTATTTTCATAATATTCTGGACATTTGAGTTTCTTACCATCTTCATTCCTTCCTGTCAAGGCTGTTGGAAATACATTTATCCTTTTTTAACACTCCACGTTGATGTTTTTACATGTTTATGGTCACCATCTTGTAGTGAGCTGGAAACATTGATATAATTTGCATTCAGGCAACAGACCACACACTCATGATGTGGCTGTTTAAGTCTGACACGCAAAATATCCCCTGCTGACTGTGGGGGCGCGCTGAGTAAACACACTTGTGCTTGGGATTTGTCCTATAAGATTATAAACAGTGGATGGACTCTCCATCCATCTGTCCACTCTGTTTACAGTGACATGTTTATTTTTTTTTTTTCTTGAAACCATCATTTTAAGGTTCCTGCTCAGATTTCTCCCAAACCAAATTTGTTAATCCTAGCTGAGCTACAATAAAAAGAGCAAATGAATCTTTGGTTTGGTAATTGACCAAATAGTCTGGCCATTTATAGTCTAAAACAAAAATAGGCCAATCTCTTGTTGATTATCGACCAGTAGCAGGCATATAAAGGAAAATATGGGTGTCAGTTTGAAATGGGAAAACCCCCAAACACATCAACACCAATCCAGTTTTGCTTGTATCATAATTTGCTGGATGTAGGAATGGCTCTGTTATAAACATGGCTTAGAAAATTACGTGTGTCGAAAAGCGGTGAAATTTCCATCATATTGTTCTTACAGGTTAAAGTCCTTTTAATGAGATGCCAGACAAAGTGCCACCGTGATCAGTTTTCTTAGGAGTCAAGTGTTTATTGCATTGAACATTTGACAGAGAAACTAAAGGAGCACCAGTCGACTCTTAAGTTTTAAATACAGTTAGCAAAAAGGAATGCAAAGTTTCCTTAAATAATAGAAACATCACAGTTGCAAGATTTTTTCAACATTGGGATATTGACAAAATTTAGCTCACATTTATAATGAAAGGCAGCTAATGATGGTTTTAAGGAAGTTTACAGCTTCATTTGCAGCTGCAAATCATGAACAAAGATGGCCGTCTCCAATCTGGTGAAGAGTTAAACTGCTAGCTTAGTTCTTTCAAAAGTAAGACAACCAATGAGGTCTTATTATTTCAAATGAAAGTAATCATACTTACTGGCTTCCATCTGTTTTTATCCTTTAAATAACAACGTCACGGTTGTTTCCCACTAACATCCACCCTTCAAGAACTTAATTTGGCCAAAGCGGTTATTTTTCCCCCGTGAGCCGCCTGCCCTCCATGTAGCTCATTTCAAGGCTTCAGTGTGTGTGCGTGCCTCCTAAGCCCCCCAGTCCCGCTCAATCTCTGGCACATAATACTCTTTAAAGCAAGCAGGACAACCTGCAGACTCAGCTGTGGTGGGTCATCAAAATGATTCAAAGGGAGCAATCCCATTTAACCCTAAACTCAAAGCAGGTGTTTCTGAGACCCACTTTCAAACAGCCCCCTTCGTCGCCAATCTGTTCCAATCGAAGAACCCAAAGGAACATGCATGTCTGTGTTTCTCAAGTTCACCTGTAACGCAGATTGACTGTCAAGAAAGAACAGTATAAAATAAAAGTATAAAACAACAGACATGAACAAGGAATGCAAGAGGTCCATATTTTTGTACCACAATAATCTTAACATGTTTGAAAAGGAGTTGGAATAAGTAAAAAACATATGAACTCATATTCTGTTTTCAGACAAACCCTCGTTATTAAATCAAATAGGTAAATCTTGACATAGTTTAATTTCTCATTTTATCAGTTTTTATTTTCCAAACACACATGTTTCTAAATACAGCTCTGGAAAAACGTAAGAGCCCACTGCACTGAACGCCACTGAAAACCTCCTGGTTATTCCACCAAAACTCTTAGAACTTTAAGACATTAGTATTGTTGTTTTTAAATGAATTTTAGCTTGTTTTCTTTGCATTATTTGAGCTCTGAAAGCTCTTTTTTGTTGACCATTTCTTATTTTCTGCAAATAAATACAAAATTTTTGCTTGGGATTTTAGAGACATGTTGTCAGTAGTTCATAGATCAAAAGAACAAAGTTTAATTTTACTCAGACACAAACTGTACCTATGCAAAGTAAAATGAAAGAAACTGATAAGTGGTCTCTTACTTTACATCCCCCTATACTCACACAGGCTCATATGCATTTACTTGAGTTTACATATTTGTGCTTTCTCTCACCCATATTTCTGTATCTTGTGAAAATGGCCTCCTCATATTTCCTTCTGAATCGCATTAAATTTGAACCTGTTCCATTCTTTCACGCGATCAAACGAACGTCGTTTTGTGTTCGAGAACCTCGCATTAAACACGCGGAGAATCAGATTTTAATTTTCAGAGAAAGACAAGAAGGAATTAATCATCATATCTCTGAGTGAGTCTTTGCTCTACCTGTAGGTGTGCATTATCTCTCCCATGTGTCCCTTTTGCATTCAATCACGTTGGCATTAATTAACGCCAGCCTGATGAATGTAGCTCTTCGGCTGAGCGCTGGTACTCGGGCGGCGCTGAATGAACTGCCCATGTTACCTGTGGCTTAGCGTCTGCTCCTTTGTGAGCGTGTCACACAGTATCAAGCTCATCAGCCACTCGTAATGAGAATGACTACGCTGAAACCTGTGCTCTCCTCATCAGCAGTAATACTTTCTATGTACACATGTCACAGCAATTATACTTTTAAAGCAGGTAATGGCTTTGAGTTTGTGGCGAGTGGTGCAGAGTTTTGTCTGCTGCCGATGTTTTGTGTGGGTGTTGCTCTTTTGTTCTTTCCCTCAATAGAGTTGTATTAACTCAGAAAGCACCTTGTCATTAGGGCGCATGATACGCTCCTTTCATTGGGAGTTGAAAAGCAGCTACATCTCCCTCTCTTTCTTTTGTTCACACTATCACAATAAACATATGGACTGTGGGGAAATGTCACATTTGTAACACCAATTTATATTCATTAAAAGCAAAGATTTTCCTTAGTGATGAAATGTAAGAAAATTATAAGCCTGACGTATTGTCACCAAGGGGCTCTGTAGCACCTTCAAAATGAAATCATACCAGCAGCAGTACTCATTTTAATTTAACATGCCGGTAATAGATTTAACCAGACTTTTTACCCTAAAGTGAGCCGATTTGGATCCCTTAGGGACAGGATCCCTGTATTCCAGACCTTAAATTTAGAGGATGCGACTTTGCTCTTGGCTAAGCCTGAATTTATATGCAGATGCAAATAAAAATAGAGGAATTAAAGGAGGCTTAAAATATTTCAAGTGTTATTTGTGTATATTACCAGTTTCATGAAAGGTAGACTAAGCCAATACCCACAAAATACATATAAATAAAAATGTAAATGTACTCATTTTGTAAGATTAGAAAGTATCTGTTAAATAAATAGGTAGATGACCTGTTATTTTACTTCAAATAAAGTGTTACTGTGTTTTAATTATTAACACACACAAAATAAATGTAAATAAATTATTCAATATTTCAGAATTTAAATATGTCAATATTCCATGTTTTCTTTTTCTAATGTTTTTGACTAAATAATATAAAGTGTTGCTTCTCAAATTGATTCCAGCATCTGATTGGTTACCCTGTACAGAAAGTCAACTTTAAATCAATCATCTGTAACAAAAGCAGCGTTTGCTTCACACACTGACCGGCTTGAATCTTTGTTATACATACATAATATGTGTAACAAAACACATTTTGCATTTATTTGACCTGGATGATTACCAATCCCACACTCTGCTGTAATTAAGATGATTTTAAGTTTTTATAAAAGTCAAGCAATCAGATGTTGAAGTTTATTTGACTGATCGTTTTGACCTTTGTGCATTTATTGTTGTATGTGTCAATGCATAAAAAATTGTATTGGAAGTTTCATAGAGCTTAATAAATCTTTGCTGGCCTTTGTTTCATGTTGGAACATTAATGCTTTCCAATTTTATTCTCTAATTGGGGTAAATAAGTTTCACAAGTAAAAACACAAAGCAACACTTTAAGCCAAGAAACAATTAAACGTCGCTTTCCCATGCGCGTAGCCCCCAGGAACTGCTGGCGGGAGCTCAAAATTCATCACTTTTCTTCAAACTGCTAGTAAACAAAATGCCAAAAACAGGATGATTCCAGATATGTGTGTGTTTTAAAGTAATGGGACTCAGTAAATCTTCATTGGAGGTCTTTGGAGATGATATTGGTTGCTATGAAACTGATGTCACATTGTTTTTATTTTTGTCAAAAAGCCACACAAGAGATATTGTACATAGTTGGGAAATGAAGCACAATGTGCAAAACGTCAAGTTGTGTCACATCTGTGAAGCAGGTGTGTGCCTCTATTTGTAAACTCTGTAAATATAGGGATGAACAGTATTTAATTAAGTGCTGAATTTTCAATGTTCTACACTTTAGTGATATAATTATTAGCTGATTTATCAGAATCTATGGTCAGACTTGAAATAATGAGCACATCAGGGAGATTAGAATCACTGCAGACAGAGCGTCTGCATGGAGTAGCATGAGATTAAACAACATCACTAAGAGGCCGATGCAAGCGTTCCATACCAAAACACCAGACAAAGAGTCAAAACACAGAAGAGGAACAAATAACATTTTTTTGATCTACAGAGAGAAGTATGAAAGTGTCCAAAATTATCGTCTTTGGGGTTAGGATTATCTAAAAAGGTATTTTCTTTATTGAAATTGTGCATTTTTATGCATTGTCTACCTTCAGACTTTTTAAAACCTCTTCCTAAGCAGTCCTCTCTCTCCTCTAACTGATTTAGACAAAAATAGCAAGTGCAAGGATTTTGTGACCTTTCCAGACAAAATGTAGACTTTGTGTTG
This sequence comes from Poecilia picta, assembly GCA_033032245.1. NCBI lineage: Eukaryota > Metazoa > Chordata > Actinopteri > Cyprinodontiformes > Poeciliidae > Poecilia > Poecilia picta. Next base: position 9,809,407 of record CM065362.1, read on the forward strand.
TGAAACACATTACTTTCAGTGACTTCCTTTGATTTAATTTCCTGAACAAGCATTTATATATATATATTATAATATATATATATATGTATATTATATATATATATATATAATATATATATATAAAGAAGAATCATATCGGAGCAACAAGGCATCCCCCTGTCCTCTTTGACAAATTTCCTATGCTAAAAATTATTGATTATTACTGTATGTGATGTATTACCTCCTGCTTGACATTTCTCCAGGTGAGCTATCTTTCTATAATGAAAATGTGAGCTTCATTTTTTTCTTCACCCCCATCCGGCTAACATTGTGCTCTGGAAGAAAGACGTGCACTACTGATGCAACTCTTGAGCTGCTGATCGAGATCAATAAAAGTCATAAATTACTTAAATCCCCTTTAAGTCAGCCGTCCAGGAGACACGGCTGAATCGGTGTAGGTCTATGGGTTCAGCCGGCTAAAATATCATTAACTGATTCTTTATTTTCCCCCCCACAGTCAGCATGAATTAAAGCAGAAAAACTTGAAATAACTAAAACATTACATGATTGAATCTAGGGGAAAAAAAACAAAAATCTGGGACAGTGAAAAGAGAGATTTCATATTTGTGGTCAGCGTGTTTGTGTCCGCTCTTCGCAAAGTGAATATTTGATTTGTCCTTGCTTTAATTTAAGATGCCAAATCAATATCCTCCAACACTTGAGAGACCGAGGCGTCTAAAGTGAATCCCTGCGGCCTTGGGGACTTGACTGAAGTGTGTTGCCCGCTAACACCTCCTGCCGCGTGGGTGTGATAAACTGGCGCGCACTTCCAGACCATCGCACGAGTGGAAACAGTTGGGCACTGCCAGATCCTTGTCACAAGGGCCAAGTCTTGATGTGTGTGTTATGGCGAGGGCATTAACATTTTTTAATAAACACCTTGAGGAGCTCGTGACAGCAGAAGGCATCCTACTTGACACACTCTGTCCCCAGGCTCGTGGAAACAGCTGCTGGAATCACCCAGACGTGAGCTGTAAAGCCCTGCTGGCATGTGTCGCCTGCACAAACGCACCCGGCTGGGAACACACACTTCATTACATGCAAGATCTCCAGTCGGTGCATGAAACCTTTAAATGCATGATCCCCGAATCTCCACCTTTGGGCTACAACAGGGTATCGGTTGTTTGAGAAGCAGAGCAATTAATCACACTGCTGCAAATTATCACATGCAGAGTGTGAGTGATTTCTTTTTTTTATTTAAGAATGGCTGAGGCATCATAAGAAATTAAAAAATGCAACTATGCATGATTATACTTTAGTGTCAAAAAAGCAAATTAAACACCTTAATTCTGACTTTTAAACACAAATAAGTTTTAATTACTTACCTTCACAGCATCTTTCCTGGACCATTTATTTTAGCCAAACAATCTCTCACGGCATCCACAGATATTTAAATGATCAATGTCTTTATGTGGATCTGTGGTTTTTGTCGCTTTGATTTCTACATATTATGTAACCCTTCTTCGTTTCAGGTCCATTTGGTTGACCTCATATCTAGGGCTGTAGTGATACAATAATCTCACGATACGATACACGATATTCTGCCCACGATATATATATATATATTGCAATATTCAGCAAACGATACAATTCAATACACTTTTGCGATTTTCTGAACAATTTTAGAGGGACAGAGTGATTTTGGTGATATTTTGTGACTGTTATAAAGTTGAATTGAATTAATTTAACTGAAAACTGATTAAAAGCACCAACTACACAATACCTGGCTCTGGTTGGACACAGACTTAAAGTGGACAGCTGGACAAAATGAATCAAAGAAGTGGTGAGAAAACATGTTTCTTTTAATTGAAACAGTAGAAACTGTAGCTTACATGCATTTGTAAAGTAAATAAAGTGAACCAAGCTCTGAATAGTTTGATACCTTTAAAACCTTAACATCTGAAGGAATCACTCTAAGCCTGATGACCTGGTGCGAAGCAAGCAATGGTGAGAAAGGTGACAGTTGGATGTTACGATACTTGCAGATGAATATCGATTTTTTTCTAGGAAAGAAAATATCGATATATATTGTGATATCGATATTATTATACAACCCTACTCATGACAGACACATTCAGATTCACTGTGTTTATTCTAACAAAAGAGGGAATAAGACGGTGGTTAACTTCAGTCCAGCTGTTTTTCCCCCTGTACATTAAATAAAATATTAACCCTAAGCAAATGACAAAGAACTAGCTCACAATCAGCAGTTAATAGCAGTTAGTGGTTAATATTTGGGAAATTAAACATAGGTAAAATGGACAACATTAATAATAAAAGTTAAAAAACATGCACAAAACCTAGAAAATTTACTCATGAAACACTGTATATGTGTCTAAAATATATGTTAAAATACTCGTAAAGAAAACGTAGCTGATTCTAGTTCAAACCACAGTTACCAATGGCAACAGAAAAAGGGGGAGGAGCTGTCAGTTACCGGTTGCTATGGTAACCACCAACCGCCAGGAGCAGCGCATAAGACACCAATAAGAAGAAACAGCTTCTTCACTAAATACATTCAAAGAATTAATAAATTTAGGCAAACTTCACATCTATAATATTGTTAAAATAAAACCCTGTTACACATAAAGAGTTGTTGTGATTGAGCTTACAGCGTTGAGGTTAGTGCTCTAAATAAGTGTCTGAATCAAACAGAAAATAAAAAAAAAAATTAAATCCCTGCCTTCAGTCATTCAGCATGTTACTAGATGTTTCAGAATATACCTTTTATAAATGATTTCACTTTACGGTTGATGAGATTTTAAATTAATCCATGATACGCTAATTAATTAGTGCTTAAACATGTCCAGCTCAAAAAAAGAATTATTTCTGTTTCTTAGTTTGAAGATTCCTTTACATTTGTTTTTTTTTATGCATAAATTAATTTTCAGCTCTTAGTGGCTGACTGTATGTATGGCTCTCTGTATAACTTAGTTCCTGAAAATTGTTTTTTCTATCTACTTGTTTTCTGCTGCTTCTGTGTTATCTTGTCAGCTTTTTGGATTGAATATTGATCCTTTCTTATATTGTGTTGTGTCTCTGGTTTGTGCAAATTCGTTGTTTCTTCTTCCTTGTTTTCCATGTTCTCAGTATATTCTACTAGCCATTTCTCCTGTTTCTCCTAAGGAACATTTTCATTTTAAAGTTTTTATCATATCTCATCTTCCTCTGTTGAATTTCAATTATTTACGTTCTCACAACCACGCCTTGTTTCTAATGAAACACCTACTTGTTGATTAGCGTTCAGCTCTTTCACTTTAAGGAGGATTTTTCATGCAAACTTCACATTTTGCATGGTTTTTATACTTCATTTGGGCCTCATCTACTTATAAAAAGAGCCCAAGTGCTTAAAAAAAAAACACAGAGGCATTTTTTGGCATTAAGGTAATGTTTTTTGGTGTCTGAAAAATAAGCCATTTCAAAAACCTTGAAAGTTGAACAACTGGAGCTCCGGAGAAGAAAGATGCTGCTTAACTGACCAAACTATTAATGTGCATCCATTGTCTCTTCTCCAACATGGCTGATTTAAATGGTCCAACTGCCTCATAAGCAAGTCATTTAATTTAGGCGACCCAGGGATACCTTCACTCAGAGAATCCAAGCAAAAGACAGAACCTGGAAGAAGGAAGTTTAATCAAAATGAAAAAGAACATCATCCGTTTAAATCTATTGTGATAAATATTTTGCAGGAGTTTGTCTAATTTTTGTGTAACTTTTAAAAGTTTTGCTTCCCCAACTCTTTGGTGTAAACTTTGCGTATTTACTCTCTCTTTTCCATTGTTTCATCCCCAAAAGTCTTGCCGAGCTTCAGCAGCTCAGCCGCTAAGATCTGTACCAGATCTGAACCTTCTGACGGTGATTTCGATTTGACATATTGTGCAACCGCCTAAACACCTGAACATCCAACGGCCGGGCAGATCAACAGCCCCGTGCCACAGGGCTGCCCTCAGGCCCTTCACTCAGCTGTTGTGCTCAGACTCCCATGCCAGCTAAGCTAACAGCCGCAGATGAAGAGAGCAAGTCCGGGTCACTGAAAGTCGACAGGATGAGATCTGGACCTCAGCTTAGAACTTATGTTTTTCACATTTTGGATCTATTTAATTATTTATTTGTTTATTTTTTTAGGTTTCTTACTAAGTTTTCCCCAGGAATCTTTGTTAAATATTATATATCAAAATTAGGCCTCAAGCCGTTTCTTTAAAGTCTAGAGAGAGACTTTAAAGTAAAACTTTCAATCAGTTTGCAAACTTTTAATTTCTTATTCATAAAGTTCATCATTTTGTAATAGATTGTAGAATTAGTGGTTGTAATTTTATTTTGTCATTTGTGTGATTAATAACGGTGGATCTCAATAATTATTTAAAGTTTTACTTCACTAAGTCAGTTTACTAAGTGAATAACATTATATAGGTTATTTACAAATCCTGAGTATTTCCAGGCCTTTCATTGTGCTAATTATGATTTCATTTGCTGTAAGCAGAAAAACAGAAATGTTTAAGATTACAATATTACATCTTACTAATACAAAACATTTTAATACAGATATGTGTGCTTAATGAAAAGATGAATTTCAGCCTAAAGGTTATTTCTGAAAGGTACTTTGAATCTGAAAAACAAGCCTCGTGAAAATATATATATTCCAATTTACTGAGATGTACTCGTATTTATTAAAATGCTTTATGTTAGAGAAATATATTTTACTTCCTAATTCTTTGAGTACATCCCACTTCGTTAAACGTGTGAATAATCTCCAGAGTTTGGTAAAAGACATATTGTTCTCCAAGGATTTTTGTAGATTTTTAACAGATTTGAGTGTTGGTTATATTTATGTGACTCAAATAATTTAAAGCAGCAATTAAATCTGCCGTGGATTTCAAACCTGTTTGTTGTGACTCATCTCAAACCTCGAGAGGCTCCTGAGCCGGTCGCGGAAAACGAGGATGCTATATACCTGAGGTGATCCGACTGCAATGAATGGATGAAAGGGTTGACACAAAGTTCAAGGAAGAGGGTCAGCAAATGAATATGAATTGGCATTCTCCGTTTGTGTTCACTAGGCTGGAATTACTGCTTTTCATTACTAGTGGCTTATAGGCGGGCTGTTTGGCTGCCGTCTGGGGTCACAATAAAATGATGTGTTTGCCAAAGGCAGAGAGGCTGGGTCACCAGGGACTAAATGGCCCAGTTATGAAGAGCAGAGCTTATTTCCCGCTCCGAATCAGGCCCTACCTTCAGCTGGACTCAACTACACAAAGTGGGGAATATCTGCAAGGGATAAGGAGGGATGCTTGTCTTTCTTTAGCATAAAATGCTGGATTTAATGCACTCTATACTGGCTGCTTTTGGAAATGTATACAAAATGTACATCTTAAGAGTATTATTGATCAGAGCCTCCGCTGCTGGAAACACTGAGTATAATATAAAGCCGTCACCATATGCCTGTGTTTAAAGTCCCCGTCTGAGCACATAAGCTTGAAATGAGCAAGGGATTATCCTTACTGTGGGGAATTGTTACCACTGCTTTTGGATGCTTTTAATCATCCAGTGAATAGGGCTGTGGATTATATCACTGTTATCCAGGGAAGAGTTAAAATGAATTGCACTGTTTTAACAGATTTCCTTGATGTGACGGATTTTAAGCAGGGTGGGCTTTGACTGAACGACAATCTTCTATTCCCTCAATGAACAACAACATTTGGGAACATGAGCCAGTTCATGTTTTTGTTGTTGAAAACAAGATCATTTGTCACATGTGCATATAGTATGATTATCATATACTGTATAAAGGCTTTTTCCTGATTCTGTAACTCTGTCTGCCTAATTTATATCGGAAAACGTTAAGACTTCTTCTGAATGCAAGTCTGTCTTGATATGCAGAAACATTGAATAGTAAGTTAAATGTTGATTAATGTGGTTTTGGTGTTTGTGGTTGTTTTGCGCAGACTGAAGACTCTACTGATGATATTATTTAATTCAAAGTCAATATACCTTATTAATCCCAAAGGGAAATCACCAACTATCTTCAAAAAGTCATTATTGATGGAGATGCTGTGAGCAGAGGGCATCTCCAGTAGCTGTCAGTCTCCCAACATCTCTGAAGAGACCTCTGACTGAAAATTGTTTCTGTATCACTATCAGGCTAATGGTGCGTTCACACCAAACGGGTTTTGAGCATCAGGCGCGTCTGATTTGCATTCAAAATCTATGTGGAGGCGCATAGAGGGCCGTCGTGGTGAGTTTCGAGCGTCAAGCACGGCGTGATTTGAACCGTTTTGAGCGTATGATGCATCAAGAGTGTAGAGCAAAAGGTCAAGCATCTGCAAAGTGCACACACGCGTCGAACTTGAAGCGCCGGACGCAACCCGTTTGATGTGAACGCGCCATAACAGCTCAGTTTCTAGCAGAGACAGTATTTTAAAGCAACATCCTAGATGACACCAACACTGCTGATCTACCTCATCCTAGCCCTCACCCTCCCGGTAGAGGAGTTGGCAACATTGCTCATGTCACAAGAGGACAGCAGAGGAGCACTAAATGGTGCTGCTTCTAAGCGCCGACTTTCTGCAGCCAAACGTTTTGACAAATGAAACATCCTCCTATTGTGCCAATGCAAAGTTCCAGAAACAGAAACACATCTACGTTTAAATGCATTAATATTATGAAATATTAACAAGGGTGTTCATTATCTGCAGACAGCTATGCTAAAGGTGGGTAGGTGCATCCATTCTCAGATAGGTTCGTCTATCTGAGGATGTTGGTTTTAAATTTATTCTACTGATCTCCATAGATAATATTTCTTACAGATGTTTTGCGCTGTCGGTTGTGTAAATATGCCTGCCTCCATTTTCAGCATTTAAGGAAATGGCAGATGCTGTCTTGTATTTTGTGGGCGGACAAAGCCTAATTGTCCTTTATAGTTTGGTAGCAAAACATCAGTTCTCTTTGTTCTGCTCCACAGCTTTCTGCTGCGCGGGATCAGAGCAAAGTCAAAATTGGATGAAGACAACAGAATGCATCAAAGGCAAGGCACTGATCAAAGGCTTTTAGAAATAATTGTGTAAATATTTTTTTTATGTATGAGTTAACTTCACAATGCAGTAGGAAACCTAAAATCTAAAGTTTGCATGATATTACCTCTAAAATACGCCACCATAATTGGCAGTCTACAACAGCAATCTGACACAATGGGAGACAAACTGCTGTTGAATACTGACTGAGGCAGAAATGCCCACAGCTCTCTGGGTGCTCCCCGTCTCCTTTCCCTTTCATTTATAATCCATTTTAAGCAACATTTGAACCCCTGAATTACAAGAATGGCTCATGTTAACCATTTTAAAAAGAGGGAAAAATAAAAAAAACACTTATGTGTTGAACCCATGCTCCACTGTTGCACCTCTGTCTGCCACTTTTTTTACATATTCTGTGGTGTAGCATTTTTTATGGCGGAGTAAAATTTATGAAGAAGTTCTTCCTGGATTTCAGTGTTACTCTAAGAAGGCACTTTCTGTTTAAAACATACAGAAATGCTTCTGATTGCTTGCATGAGTCCTTTTAAAGAAACCGTGGACTAATGAGAGAACTCCACCTGTAGTCAGTCCTCCATTGCAGGACTCCACCTCTACACGTCTGACACCTGAGTCCCTTTTTCACAAAGATTGCTGTTTTTACTGCAGCAACCTGTTCAGAAACAAGAGAAGTTTTCTGATTCCTGCATTTTCACAGCAGAAATCAGAGCCTGAACATTTGGGTAAGAGGTGCGTACCGTGTAAAACGGGTAGAATTGCATCCTGAAAACACTCCTACTTTGCAGGTCAGACATCTTGGACTCACCCTGAGGTGGAGGTGAAGTTTTACAGAGGGAGGATGCTAAATATTTACCCAGTATATTGTTTCACTCATCTTCTAGTTCATATTCTTCTGCATTTCATATTTTCAGTTTATTTCAACTCACATTGCAGGAGTTCTGCGTGTTTGTTTGCAAACACAACACTTAAACCAAGCCTAAGTTTGAATTAAATATATGTATAATTTGTCAACTTTAGTAAAAATATTTAATTAAAGAAGCCAAGGACTTCCCTGTTTAGTGTCTCCATGGAAACAGAGATAGACTCGCTCACATCACAGCAACCACAATTCACCGGGATTGTTAAAAACGCCTTGATTTTAAAATTTGACTAAAGCAGACCAGTTGCTGTAGCTGCTATAGTGGCACTTTTAATATTAAATGATGTGAGTTATTGCAGTTAGAGGTGATTTTAATTTAGTTTTGCAGCTTAACTGCTATGAAATTGCTATAGATTATGTTTTCAGATTGCCAATTGTAGTCCAGATCAGAGTTGGGCCTGTTCCTTTGGATCGGCTCGGTTACTTTAAACTCTAAAGCTCACGGCTCGGAGTGGCAGTCGCTGGCTTGTGAGCCATAACCTCTATGAAATATGCTGGTTTTTATTATTTTTTTCCCTTTAAATTAATTATTTTTTACAAATAAATTCTGTTGGGCAGAGACCTGTGTCCCCAGATTAATGCTGCACTCTGAGCTGGAGAAGACATGACTCTACGTCTGCATAGGCCACCCGGCTAAGATGTACGTAACTTTTAAAATGTGAAGAACATTTAACAAAATTCTTCTTGGAAAAACATTAAATCTGACATTTATCAAACATTATTTAGGTAATTATCTTCTCAGTTCTAGTCAATGTAAAACATGAAAAGTTGAGTCTGATTTCATGTCAAACTGTAAGATAACCATGAATATCTCTGGCATTTGGTTTTTCTCGCAGCAGACTTTTTAATTGTCACTGAAAAGTTGAGTTGGTAGCTCAGAAAGAAACTTTTGTCGGTCACCTCTGTTTCTTGATCATTTGCTGTCATGTCAGAATAACAAGTCAATTAATCAGAGACAAATGGCGTATTAATCTTTGTCTTCATTAAGCTCCCCAGACTGCAGGACATGTCTTGGTCGGGATATTAAATGTATCTCAGTATGTGAGACATAAGCATGACACAGATAGCTGACCACCCACTGCAAAGCATGAAAACACGATCATCAATCTTATTTCTCCTTTCATACCGAGACCGGGTTTAAATTATTAACGTCAGGACATGACAGAATGCAACAGAAAGGATCTCCACTCTGATTCCTGTAGAGATGCAAGTTGAAAAAGTCGACATGCTCATTTATGTCACGTGAAGACATTGGTTACTGTGTGCATACCAGAAATAACACCTTTAGAGCTTCAAGCTCTGAAATTCAACAAAGGAAACTGCCGTCTGTTTACTGTTTTATATCTACTCAGAGATAGAGCAAAGAAAGCTGCTGCAGAAATCTCTGGTTGCTTTCATTTGATCTCTCCTGACATGTTTCTCCTCCCATCCATGGAGGGTGAGAGCAGAAACTATTGTCAGGTTCAGTCTGAAGAGCAGTAGGTGGTGCTTTATGGATTTACAGACATTGAAAACAATGAGTTTCAGCTTTTCTGTTTACCACATGCTAACACAAGATGTCCATGTTTCCCATTTTATTCACAAAAAAGAACTCCAGGCCTTTTTTTCAGGACTTTAAAATGTTTTTTGTCGCATCATTTGACTCGAATGAGTGCTTCTGCATTCACCAATCCAGTTTTGAAGTGTTTTGTTTGGCATTGACTTTATTTTAAATAACTTTTAATGGTTTCAAGATGTCAGAAAAATCTGAATCATCCATATCCCTTGAATTTTTATATATTGAAAATTTAACATGTTTTATTGGAATTTTCTGCAAAAGAGCAACACAAAGTAGTTTATCCAGTATCAAAATAATTTATAATTTTATTTTGTACAAATAAAAAATGTAAAACAAGAGGTGTGCATTATGCAGGCTAAACCTTCTGTAGAACCACATTTTGCTGTAATTACGGCTTCCAGCCTATTTGCAGTTCAGTATTCATAGTTTTCTAAGGATCACGACTTTATTCGTGGAAAATCCACCTATTCACAGATTATTTCTTAGAGCACAGCTAAAATATTTAAAAGAAAATGCAGCTTGGAAAGCTAAAATATCTAGGCACAATGCTACTTAAAGCGTTAGCTTGTATTAGCAAAGCAGCCAATTCAGGAGAGCAATTATTTTTCCTTGGTACTGATTGGCTGCACCCCCAAGAGCAGACAAGAAACCTGTAGATATCAGCTTCTGTGCTGGTGCTGAGGAAGTTATCATGTGCATATTAATGTGTATCTAGGTAGATATGTACAGGTACAGGTGTATTTAAAGGGGGTGTCTCAAGTATTTTTGGATCTTAACGCCCACAAATATTTTGCAAACCGGATTTTGCTCAGTCCAGTTTGCAAAAAATAACTCCAACTTAGTCAGATTACATTGGGAGCGTCCATGAACATCAACTGATTAAACAGGGACAGCACCCAAAGAATCCTCATCCATATTTGTTCCTTTGTTTTTTTTACAGCCAAACAAATAAAAACTGAGCCTGCTCCCTATTTCCACTCCCCAAAATCCTCCATAAATTCAGACAAAAGAAACGAATGGTAAACAGGAAAAAGGGGATGAAGCAAAACCTTGTTATGAGTGTTTCACAGCTCACAAAATGACTTGTGAATGGCTCAATATCCTGTTGAAATGCAGCCACTGAAGAGGGAGCCTCCATGTGAAGTTGTCCAAAGAAGCAGCATTTAATGAGAACAAAACTCTGTAGGTGATCAATACGGTATATCAATTCAAACTTTAAATGGAGGGCGCTCACCAGGCTCCCGCTCCATAAATCCACACATGCAGGGCTTTCAAACAAGATGCAGTGTGATCATAAACCTGCAGTATGAGTTTATTTCTACTGTTAATAAGCCTTGCTAAAATAAAATCAGTGGGAAACAATGTTTGCTTAAAAACACCGGATATTATTTTTTGAGAGAGTCTTACTCTGAACGAGTCAGCAGAGTGAATGTGACAGAAGTTGCTGGGAAATGTGAGCCGCGAGAGCTGTCAGTCAGAGCTGAGCGTGACAGCAGGGATGTAGTTGGAAGGAGAAGGTCGCTGAGCGATGTCTGCAGCTCCGAGTCTAAGGTCAACACTCAACTCCCTGCCCCCGCCTCCCGTTTTCCATGAGAGCCGGCAGGCCAACCGCGTCCCCACTGACCGCTGTGATCTGTGGCCAAGTAGCGTTTCCCTCTGCCCGATCAGACCCTGCACTTCTTGTTCACCGGCCAACTGGCCTTCATCCCTGCGAGCCGGGGCCAGCGCTCCTCCTGGTTCCGTATGTTATGTGGGTTTTTGTAGGCCTGCGGTGGATGCCAGCCGTCCCTGGCCGCCCTGCGGAGCTGCACCAGAGAGGGGGATTAAACAGATTTCTCCTTTTTTTTTTTAGAAAAGGGGATGGATGAGTGTAATCACTTATAATCTCAAATTCTAGGCCTCTTGATGATGAACCAGTGGCTGTTTTGGCCATTTGGCTCACCTTCCTCCAGCCACCTACTTAAAAAGCATGAAAACGGGCTGTCATAGCAGAACGGACCTTCTGCAGGGGAAATGGAGTGGAGGGGGACGAGGACGCTTCTTCTTCGCTGCATGTCTCTGTTGACGTGGACACAAACCGAAGTCACTCTGACCTGCGAGACTTTCACTTCCAGCTAAAAGAGAAACTCTGAGGAAGTTAAGCTCTGCTTGTAATGTGGAGGATAAACCAGCAGACTGGGACATGCTCTCTAATCTTATGAAAACTAAGAAGTGGAGCAACGTTTTGACTTGGAGAGATGAGATAAAAGTGTTCGATCCTTCACAGGCAACTCTACAACTGAAGAGGGATACACAAACTGTAAATTAATCTTACTGGGAAATAATTGAGTATTGAATAAAGTAAACCAAGATTTAAAAGAAAGGCCTTGAATAAGTAGATTTAGGGGTTCGCATGAGTACCAATACCAACTTCAGTTACAATGTCCTCCATTAAAGCTGCAGTACGTAATTTTTACTAAAAATATATATATATATTTTTTTACTTATTTGTTAAAACTGTCACAACGTCATAGTATAAGATCAGACAAATAAAATGTGAAAAAAAATCAATCTCCTCCGCCTTCTCCCAATCAACCAATCAGAGCCAGGAGGAGCTTCTTAGCGCTGTCAGTCATCCTCGTGTCCACGCTGCTCAATGTGGTAACAGCTTTCTGTTACAGGCCATTGGTGGCCATGCTAACTAGCCTGAATGTTCTTAACAAACTCCTGTGTGATGAACCGTAGTTGTAGCCACACAAATTCCCACCACACTTTTCAGATATTTGTTTCCAACACATTTAGAGACCATATTTGATTTTCCTTCCTCTTTACATTTCTACTGTACTTTGTGTTGGTCTGTCGCATCAAATCCAAACAAAATACATTGACGTTTGTTTTTTGCAGCGTAATAAAATGAGAAAAGTGTCAACGGTAAACAAAATATTTCCATGTGATATTGCTCATTTTGCTCATTTTGCTAGAAAAGCTACATAATTAAATAAATGGATTTCTGTGTAACTCACTCTCTGAGTATAGCACCGGAAGCAAACAATACACGTGTGTACATGTTTACCGTTTGCAGGATGTGCTGCAGTAAATCAAATGTTGAAGTGACATCATATTTTAACTTCCCTTTGTCATAATACATTGTTACTGGAAGAAAGACAAAGATAGTGTGAGTGCCGGAGTTGAATTAAAGACTTTCATACTGTCACGGATATCGATACTGCCAGACGGCAATGCACCAGGGGTGCGCTTGAAAATAAAATTCATGAAAAGGAGAATAGCAGAGAGAAGAGGTGTGAAAATTAAATGTCATTTCTTGACAGGAAAGTCTGAGAATTAATCTGGCAGTGAAGTGTGACAATGTTGTTTGGTGACAAGGCAGGAGAAGACAATTGTCAACACTTCTTCCCTCCCAACGACTGCTGGCACCCAAGAAGTGGGCGCAAAGCTAAGAGATGTGGCAGAGCAGGAGACAGGAGAGAGGGGGGGAGGGCTGAGTGTGTGAAGAACTGAGTGTGTGTAGACGTGAATATTAAGGTAAGAGCCGGTGAGTGTCTTTGAAAGATAAATATAAGAGGCTGGTATGATAATATTTGCTGTGGATTGTGTGTGAAGCTTGCTGTGTTTACAGGCATTTCCTCTCTCAGTTTAAAAACATGCCTGTCTGGTGGCATCAAGAATACAAAATATTTTAATAAAACATTCTTGAATACATTTTTGGGGCTTTCAACAGCAAGACACGGGATTCCTACGCAGCCTGGAAAAGTAATGAGTTTGATTATAAACACTCTGGATGAGTTCGGAATAAGGAATCAGCACATAGAAATATAATTGCATTGTAAAAACGTAAAACCTTTCCAAGGTTTTGGTAAGTTTTTATGCTTGAAATAACACAAGACTAGCTTAATTAGTTCCGCAGGTTTATTACAAGTGAAATAATCTGCCAGTGGAGCTGTACTTTTCTTTTAATCAATGTTAAGGAATTATTGACCTAAAACAAGCTGCTTTATCCGGCGGGAGTTATGCTTACTAAGATATCTGTAAGGTTTTTGTGTTTTACAGTGTGCATGTTCTTCTATCGTCTTTCCAAACCTTCAGCCTGTAACAGCTGTTGTTTGCTGCGAGTCGTTACCTCATCAGCTCACCTGGTTGAATTACCTGGACAGACACTCGTTCTTTTCTGGACAAAGAATCACAGCACTGATCCAGAACCTGCTTTCTTAAAGAATCCTGACACAAAAATTCACACCTAGTGACGTCATTTTTAAGAAAATTAAATCTACTTCCCTGTTTTATGTTGGTTATTTCACCAAACAAGTTTAAGAAGCCACTGTGAACTGCTGATAATTTAACAGGAATTATCAGCAAGTAGATGATGTATTAAAATGACAAAATCAAAAATAATCACTAGGATGTAAAGAAGGTGCCATTAATTGTCCTGTTTCCATTAATTTAAATTAGCATATTTTCTTCATCATGACGCTTTTCTTCAACACAAAGGTTTTGTAATCAGTAAATTCCTATCAACTGACCACTGAGGATGTAGTTTTTGTTCTTTTGCTGTTATTTGGTCCACACTTATATTTCGTTCACACTATGCTTCAAGTTGAACATAGGTGAACTTTGAAGTTGAATGCCTTTGGCCTAGACGCGCGTTGGGACGAGCTGCTGTTATCCGTTGCCGGTTTCTTTGTACAATGGTGGAGACTGTTGAACGTGTGGCACCAAAATATGATGTAGTGAAAGCTTCTGCAATCACAGCGGAGGCTCAGATGTCTTTACCAAACATTTTCTGTTCAGTTTGTTGTTTGACCATTTCATGCTTCATAAAAAACTAAAATTATAACAATCACATCATGGTAGCTCCATATGTTAGCTTTTCACTCACTCTTCACATATTGGTGGGTAAAAATGGCTGTTTTCTTCAATACAAAGTTCATATGTGAAACAGACTAATGCATCATTAACAACATGGAAAATTATTTTCAATCCAAGTTTTGAATGGTAACTACAATTATTGTAGCCAATGAGTCAAAAACTGAAGAAAGCATGTTATCACGCTATGGACACAGTTTAGTTTTTCCTTAAACTCTTCATACAGATTTATGAATGCTAATGATTCTATTTTTAGTTATCACATGGATAAACAATAAAATATGCCATAAATAATATAGTGCATTAAAATGGAAATAAGTCATAAGAAAATCCCAGCATTTAAATTACATTTTGCATTAAACTCTCCCTGGAGTCGGAGACTTATTTGATATTTCTTTGCCCGTTTCAAGTTTTCTTGCGATGCTTTTACTTGCTGGTCGTAGCAAAATATTTGCATACAGACAAAGTGACAAAACAACAGTTGTTGTGATCTTATCTTTGACAAGAAATATGTAGGATTATTTCCCATCATTTCAGTTCAAAGCACTTTAACGTCTTTAGTTGTTTTTTATTTATTCACACATCTATTTTCTATTTTTGCTTTTTCCCCTTGTTCTGAGTTGTGGGGCCTGGAAACCTGTCAGAGCTTGAGAGGCAGGGCACACCTTGGTTAGAGAGCCGGTTTATCATATGGCGACTCAGACACGCACACACACACACACACACACGCACACACACACACACGCACGCACGCACGCACGCACGCGCACGCACGCACGCACGCACGCACACGCACGCAGACACACACACATTTACACCCAGGTAGAATTTAGAGTCACCAAATAAGGCAAGGAGGGTTTATGTATCCAGTTCCATCCATTCACTGGGCAAGTTAAAGTGCTTTATAGGAAAGCAACGAATTAAAGTAGTGGTGGAAGTTTGATTTTAAAAAATCTCATTGAGTCAACTGCAGGGTCTGTAATTAATTAATTGGATTTGAATTGAAAACAAAATAAGTGAGATTTCCAATTCAAAACCATTTTCTGCTGCTGAATTATTGAATAGACGTATGAACTCAACAGCACAGATTGTTTTTAATCTATTAGGTTATTCGACTCTTGATCATTTATGCAACTTCTTTTGAAAAATACTCCAGACTGTGGACAGTTGGGGATGCCTACAACATGTTTGAAACTGAGATGGTATTTCAGACTTGAATTGCTTTGCTGATGGAAAATCACAACTTAAACACAACAACAATCTTTTCCAGAGTCTCATCAGGTTGTTTCTGAAGCAAAATTTAACTCTTGGGGTCAAAAAACCACCTGCAGTTCATCGTTTGCAGATTTTGCTTGTGCATCAATCGTGCTTGAGAATTCAAAGATCCCAACTTGGGACTTTTACATAAAAGAACTGATAATAATTAAAGAATAATAATTAATAATGAAGAAAACAACATTCAGACATCACATAAAAAAGCAACATATTAAAAGCTAAATATATGAAAAAAACATTATGATTTAAAGAATCCAGCTGTTTTTACACTTTGTTCCAGAGCTGAGGAGCATAAAAACTAAATGCTGCTGCTGCTTTTTAATTTTGCTTTTTTAGTAGCAAAGCCAAGAAATAAAACAACAAAACCAGTCCGTTCTGTGTTGGTGATTAAGCTTGAGAAAACTTGACTCTTCTTTAATCATTATAGATATACTTACTTACTTACTTACTGGCTATAAGAAATATAAAGTTGTGTGCCATCAGCTTGTGCAGGTTAAGAAATGTTGTTGTACTCCATAATATGAGCGAGAACAAACGGCTGCAATAGTTATGGTTTCCTAAGATTTATTCTAGAGGATCAAAGATGGCGTTTTCTGAGCTGAAAGCCTCATCCGATGTGTCCTCACCGCCGCCGTTCCCTGCTAGCATGGCGCATGGAGGAGCTCGCTCCTCAGCTTATTAAAGTGATGCAAATGTGAAACCTTGAGACGGATGTCAGTTCATCTGATGCGTCTCATGATCATGTAGCGAGTCTCTCGTTGATCAAAGTCCCCAGTAAGCAGCTAGTTTCCCATAATGGCCTTATTCGATTACAATGTGTAAAGTACTCCATTAGTCTCTCTGTTCATGAATCATTAAGTGCCGGCTATGATCAGCCGGCTTCATGATGAACTGCAGATTGAGGAAATGGAAACTGCTGCAGCTGCTTGAGGTCATAGGTAGATATAATATTCTCAAAGGCTAAATGAACAATTGCATATTAAGGTAGTCTTTAAAATGAAGAATAAGGAACTATTTAACCGTACAGAAAATTCATATCAAAACAAAGCAATTTAAGTCAGTTTATTGCATTTTAAATGAAGAAAGTCTCCCAGGACGAAGATGAACACGGAAAAACAAATTAAGTTTGTCAAACCTCTCTATTTACTTTAGTGTCATGCCTTCGCAGTGTTCCTGCATTCATGCAGAGCAAACACAGAGCAGTTACAAGTTGCATATTTGTTCAATAAAAATCAAAAATTGCCTCAAGACAGCATGACAGATAACGTTTCTGAGTTATGTGCACATTTATTTTCTTCCTTACCCAACGCCCCTTCCTTTCCACTGTGATTCACAAGCCTGTCTCCGTCTCTGCTTTGCTAATGAGAGGCCCGAAAAGATCCAAGAATAAAGAGGACCGGAGTCACAAACCGGCTCAGATGATAAAATCAGAGTTTAAGAAAGGTGGCACAAAAGACAGAGAGGAAGTGAATAAGTTGAAAAGAGGGTAAAAAGAAGTAGAGTGACAAAAGAACAGGCCGTGGCTGCCGCCCAGGCCCGATGCACAGAGCTTAGAAGACTGAAATTGATGAGTTCATCTTCATCTCATTATTGTCATGATGGATCAGATTGCTGACTTCCCTCAAAGGCGGCTTAATGACTCGTTGACACAAATCTGAATGACTGGCTTCACCGGTGGCATCCATTAGTGTGCCACACAAAGCTCTGAGATGTGCTTAAACAGAACTGATAATTACAAAGAGCTTTCATCACTGTAATGAATGAGTACAATAAAGGGACAACTCGTGTAGCATTCAATGCATTGGGGCCCTCCACCAAGGACTGCCTGGGCTGCTATCGAGCTCAGAGATCCTCCCCGTCTCCCGTATGTCAATCCTTTTGTTTCATCGCTGCAGATTCAGCAGATAGAATGAAGGGAATAAGTACCAAACACATGACCATTTTTCTCACTATAGATATTTCTAATGAGGCTTTTGACATAAAGTGCTTTATGGTGGCAGCGATCCAAGCAGCCACATATGCAAAAGAAAAAAAAATCAAAACATAGTCGGTACATTGTAGCAAAGGGAAATGACACAAGGGACAGACGGTGACCACATAAAGATGTGGAATCACAATAAATGTAACATTCACCAACATATTAGATGTTTTGATGATTTCAATGATGGCACTTGACAAAAATTAATGTCTTATTTGTTTTCACAGCCATGCAATGTTTTTGTTTTCTGTTTTCACAGAAAAACTTCAGATTTCAAGTTTATGTCATATACATAAACTTGAAATTTGAAGGGTTTTTTTTATAGCATATTTCAGCAACATGGCAATTCAAAGAGCTTTGCATCACAAATTAATACCAACAGTTTAAATCCTGTCAGTCTATTAAATGTGTCCTTTCAGAAGGGTATCCCACACAATAAAGTTTCAAAGAGATCTTTAAAAATCTGTAAAACCTTAACTCGGTAAAACAAGCTCATGAGAATGGCTCCAGATGTTTGTCTAAGCTTATAAATGTAACTGATGATCCCTTTGGGAACTTAATTTCACCTGTAAAACATCCACATCCAGGTGCTTCAAAAAGATTTCTGAAAGGAGTTAAAAGAATAAAAATGGTTGTTCAAGAATCACTGAGCGATCGCATGGAGGTTAAGCTAGCTTATTAGCAGGTACAGTTTTTCTATTAAAATACGAAATGAATGCAATTACAACGCACACTCACTGCACAAGACTCCACTGGTGAAGGAAAAAATACAACGTTCCTGCAAAATAAGTCAGTAAGATACTGAATACTTGTGTGACAGGTTCAAAACTGAACTCTGTGGGTATCATTGCAAACACTATATTGTTTCAAATCACTCCAAAAACAATCCTCCACCAGTAAAGTTGGTAGGTTGGAAATCCTACTGGGGCTGTCTTTCTGCTGGAACTGGCAGACTTCATATGCGAGAAAAAAGAAATGCACTGGGACATTTTTCAGAAGAATCGGAAGAATAAGGTGGATTTTTGACAGCAAGACAACATGTCAGGATCTCAGGGTGTTTTCTTTTTTTAGTATTTACCTTCAAGATTTTTTGTTTATTCATAATTAGCCTTAGTTTCCAGCTTTGCTTTTTATTAGTCTTTCATAGTTTATTTATCTAGGTCTGATCTCCTGTTATGTTTAATTATTATTTGTTACGATTAGATTTATGATGACTTCAGCTCCACTGTCTCTCTACCTGCTCCTCTACCTTCACACCTGCACCCTGTTAGTAATCATTCCTGGTCCCAGTATTTACCCACCTCTCCTTCACTCTCTTCTCATTGGTTTCCTCCATTTTCCTTGTGTTTCCAACTTCCCTGAACTCTGTCTCCTCTTTGTGTGTTCTTCCCTGTTCCTGGTCATTGTTTTGTATTCTGTATTGAAACTTGGACTGTGTTCACACTGCAGCCTGAAGTGAACCAATTCTGATGTTCTTTTTGACGGATTCTGGCCTGTATCTGATCTTTTCATCACAGTCTGAACAACACAGGTTGGATTGTTTTCAAATGCGACCCAGGTCACTTGGGTATCCGAAATGTGTCCGATTCAAATATGACCTAACGACCATGTCAAATTCATCCGACCTGAACGTCACTGATACTCGACAAACGTCACTAATCTGCACCACACTCTGATACGCGCAAGCGGGAAGAAAAACAACCATAGCATAGCATAGGATGAAGTTGTTAATATGATGCTCCGATAACTTTAAAATCGTAAGCTGTGCTCCACCGGTAGCATCCATGTTTATTTCTGCAAATGCTGAGAACGTTCTCTTTGTGTGACTTTATGGGCGCCCTCTACTGCGCATGTGGGACGCATACAGATCGTGGAAGTGAATGGTCTCGCAAATAATCCAATTTGACAAAAATCTGAATTGGATCACTTCGGTGCGAATGCAACGTATTTCATTTTCCTCTGTATTGTGTTTTCCATTTTGGTCCAACTTCACACACAAATAACGGCATAATGATTCCAAGTCCACAGTCAAGGATGACTTCAAATAGTTTTATAGTTAGAAGTGACACCACTAGAATGATACAAGCATCTAAATGTTTTGCATTTTCAATGGAGTGCCATTTTCAATGTTCCAGTCCGATTGAAAATGTAGAAGAACTGATGGTCACAAAAGAAAAGATTTGAATGTAGTTTTTGGAAGAGTTAGTTAAAATCACCTCTGAGTTGTGAATGCCACTAGATCTCTTCTTAGCTCAGGTTTTATTAAATTCCTGTAATATTTATTCACTGTGTTCATGGACCAATTTATTTTGAGCTGCGGATTATTTGAGTTGTTACCAATATCTGGGCTCAATTTAATTTCAGTAGCAGCGTTTGAAATGTATTTACCAAGATGCTTTCAGAACCTGCTTCCTTCTCTCTTGTTCAGCACAATGACAATCTCAAACACAAGAAAAAGCCAGGTAAGCAACAAACGGGATAAAGTGACTTCATGAGTCATTCTTATGTCTTTGAGCTATTTTCACATCCATGGCTCCATGAAATGGCTGTAATAACAAGGCGACGATATTTCAATAATGACTCTGCCTTCTCTTTGGTCCATGCAGCTGATTTCCTCTCCTCCTCTGCCAGTCAACCCCCCTCTGCATGGTCTGTGTTGTTTCTTGCCTTTGTTAATGCTCTGGCTCTAATGGCCATGGCGTCTGCTCCACCAGGGCTTAAAAACACCCGTCTGCCTCCTCCATCCTTTTACTTATTCAATAATGAGACCACACAAGGCAATGTCTCTATTCATAATGGGACGGCAGCAGAGCCATCTTGGTTGGCATAACAGATCTTGAAGGACTGAGGAAATACAGCAGGAGAAATCTAATTGAGAGGTAAATTAGACTGCTGCTGCTGATTGACTCAAGAATCAGGTGAACTTAAGTCCCCCTGTCAGTGTGAGAGCCGAGCCTCTGCTAAGGCTGCTGCCTCCCGTGCCGTCACACGCCACATGTAGCTAAATATGGAGATCTGAAGGTGCTGCTGTGTTTGTGCCAGCACTGCTTCGACATCCTCATGGTTGTCTGGGGCTATGACAAGCCCGCTTCGTTGTTTATTCCTGTCTGTTTGTGCTGGAGAGTTCAGGATCCCATGCCACCTTGTCTCATCTCATCTAAGAGAAAACAACAAATCATTTCTCCCAGTTTGATATGGCGGAGTGGTGAAGGTGTGAAATATTTGTTCAAAGCATAATTTCAGCATGTTTGACTGACTTCAAGTCACTTTCACAAACTCTTTCACAAATACAGAATCATAGCACCTCTGCATTACATCAATTCATTATTTAGCTTTTTTTTTCTTTACTACAGATCTCTTGGATTTATTCACATTTACTTCCGGAAAGCAGTATGCAAACTATACAAGCTAATCTGTAATAACTGAGTTTCTGTTTGCAGATGTGAAGGCAGGTCCATCTCTGTCTACTGAAGCTCTAACGCAGAAATGTTCAAACTGCTGGATGCAACTTTTAGATGCATCCCTTCTCTAACACACCTGAATCAAATGAACGTCTCTGCAGGGCTGAAATGCTGCTCTGGCGGACTGGATTTGGTTACCACTTCAACAAAACTGTCAGTATTTTCTGCTCCTTTAATCACTGGATTTTTTTTTTAAAGGTGTTACAAGCCAATGACCAAAACATTTTTAGCAATATCTTAGATACCTGAGACAATGAGGGAAGATACTGCGGTGGGCGACAGGTGCAAATGCGCAGCAACAGAGAAAACATGCAAACAAAAAAAGACACACGCACAAATGAAATGCAGCAAACATAAAAATAGACACAAACAAAAAGTAAATAAAATGCAGCAAACAAAGAGAGACGCAAACAAAAAAGAGAGACGCAAACAAATGAAATGCAGCAAACAAACAAAAAAAATGCAAACAAAAAGTGCTGAAAACCGGAAGTGCTCCAGACCACTAGAGGGAGTGGAACAAAAACATTTATGTTCAAATTTAGGCTCTGCATCCTTTAAAGCGGGTGTTCAGAAAAGCAGCAATGGCAGCAAAATTATTTTTGCTGTATTATACTTAAAATTACACAAAATGATTTTTTACAATGTTTTTAGGCGAGAATGTAGATGTATAGATCTGAAATATCTGCTCAGTTCATCAATAAATCACTTAATTACAATATTGCTCAGATGTTTTTGGAGATCTGCTCCCGCTGCATTAAGAGCCAGCTCCCTTTGCCAGCTGTCAGCTGGCCGGGCGCTCCATGTTTGGTACACCGAGAGAAAACGCATGTCTCCTGGTAAATCGTTAGAAAAACTCCCGCTAGTTTTCCCCTATGAGTTGAGGGGAAACACAGATATTAAGCCAGGTAATAGCTGTAAATATTTTTGGTTCACTAAAGTATTTAATTTATTCCTGAGCCAATGGGTATGACTGATTAAAACTAAGCCTTGCTGCATTTCATTTGTTTGCATCTTTCTTTTTTGTTTGCTGCATTTCATTTGCTTTTTGTTTGTGTCTCTCTTTTTTGTTTGCTGCATTTCATTTGTGGTTGTATTCGTTTTTGTTTGCGTCTCTTTTTTGTTTGCTGCATTTTATGTGTGTCTATTTTTATGTTTGCTGCATTTCATTTGTGCGTGTCTTTTTTTTGTTTGCATGTTTTCTCTGTTGCTGCGCATTTGTACCTGTCTGCCACCGTAAGATACTGAGTAGTTCAGGAAACACACAAAACTATCACAAACCAACCATAACAGAAGCAGAATGCAAACCAAATAATACTAAAATTTGTGAAAGTTACATGTGATTAATAGAATACAACAATAGGGAAACAGAAAATGTAAAAGCATGCAAATTACTACAAAACCAAGAGCACAAAGAATGAACTGAAAATGGAAACCCAACAGAGAAGGTTTGTGGCAGTGAAGCCCATCAATATCATCAAACTGAAACCTTTGCCTATAATCGGACTCCTCAGGACTGCAGAAGCTGTTTACTTATGAATCAGGTTCCCCTACTAAGCAGGCCTGCAAAATGCTTGTCATGAAGTAGACAGTAAATTGTGACGATAACTTGCTATTTATGAAAGTTCCAGTTGTTATGGATAAATGGGCAAATATATATTTACTCACAGGACATTTAAGGAACTGCGTACAATTAAAATAATAAAAAATAACCAGGTGGACATTTGAAACTTGGATCTTATAGTGTTAACTAGGGCTAATGCTAACGAGCTGAACGGCAGCTCAAAGGTTAGACATCATGTTTAGAGATTATCTTTAAGTAGACAGTAACATTTTGGAGTGTATTTATAGAGTTAAGGGATTTTTAGATGCAGCCTAAAAGTTTTTTCCTCACATTGAGTCACGATTCGAGCTGATGATGCGAGGGAGGGGACGGATAAAACAGAAAAAGGGGACAACACTTTGCACGCAGGTGGTTGCACGAGCTTACCAAAAAGCCAAGGAAGGCCAACAACTGTCTAAGGGGATTTAACCATGTTATAGCTTTGATGCATTTTAAATTGACCTCAAGCATACTTTGGAGACAAGGCAAGAGGGCAGAAACACACAAAGCAGACGATCAATTACTATTCTATAATTGGACAGGGCTTTAATGAGGCTGGCGGATGCAGTCTTGTGCACCTTTGTCAGCCGGAGTCACTGACGTGGGTGGCCCAATCAAAGCATGTCTTCATTAGCATATCTTCACACATGCAACACTGGCCTCCAGAGTGAGCCGCTCTTAAAACACAAGAGTTTCTTCTAGGGTCCAATTTCTAGTGACGAGTGACCTCTGTTCACTTCTGTATGGAATAATAAGTCTCCACTGACATGGGGAAATATGTATTTCTAAAGCTAAGAGATCTGAAAGGAGAGGGGGATTGATTAGATAAGCTCATTGTAAAGATCACTCATGAATAAATCAGAGAATAATAAGAAATACCTCAACAAGAGAAACCTGGAAAAGGATTTAATTTGGAAGAAATTAGCAGGAAGCTTGAAGGTAGCAACATGAGGTTTGATCAGACCTGAGTCAGTTGCCCACAATAATGTTTACACTCTTCATTCCTCCATGATATCAAACAGCTGCCAATAAATCTGCACCATGTGTGGTGTTGGTATTTTGGATTACTTTCTCATATGTTTTGTTGTCATGTAGTGGAGTTTCCGTTTTGATTATTTAAATGTGCGATATTGCTCTATCTTTCTGCATGTGATGTAGGCAGGGGGTGGACCGGCACAGCTGTTTTTCTTTCCTGTTCGCTTCTGTTTGTGTGCTCTGGGTGCGGAGCAAGCAGATGATGGGAATGCATCATCTTGGGATTATCTTCCACACCGTCTCGCTTGTAGTTTTTGGACTTTCTTTTTTCTGGATGTAAATTCACATGCCAGGCTAATATGTTGGTATTCTGTGTTGAAACTCAAGATATATAAACTGTATCTGCAGTTAAAAATGTGTTTCTGCTGCTTCTTTTTGACACTTACCAGCAGATTGACTGAAAGCTTTAATTAAATGCTAATTAATGTAAATGAGTCAAAGAAAATACCCTTGCAGCATTTGATCCATCTAAAAACATGAATACTTGGTTCAGTGTGGCATCTAAGGAGCTAAACATGCAGTCTGCTCACTTTATGCCTTGATATTTATATACGCAATTAAATGCCACCCTCTGCAAAGCCGAATAATAGCAAAGTACATCGCAATTAATGCAAAGCCTACTTGAGATTCTGCTACTGTATCTTGCAATATTTTCCAATATGGATGCAGCAACCAGCAATAATAATAAACCAACTTGGGAGATAAAAACATAAATTAGTTTCATGATGTGTTAGATTCACTGTAATTTTTTCTCCCAGTGCACACAGCAAGCATGTGTGTGGCACCGTATAATTAGGAGCGCTTTGGGGTTCAGACAAAAAGTCAAAGATGCAAAAAAAATCAAAGAGCCAAACCTGCTATTATTGGATTACAGATTTCCAAGTGACGAAAACTGCTATAAAGGGACCGGCTTGGTTTAAAATGACGCTGCCCGTTTGTGGAGTTTGAAAAAGCAAAACTGAATGTTGGAGAAAATGCATTCGAAAAGGAAAGAGAAATAGATTTCTATTGTATATAAGTTTTTCAAATATTAAGCCAAGTCTGTGAGATGAAATCAAGTCCCTCCAAGAAACTGACAAACAGCAGGATTTCCCCCAATGTGAGATAAGCCTGGCGGGCCACCAGGCTTTACTTGTGCCCCCACTAGGTGTAGCATTGTTTATTTCTTTAACCCTTTGTAAAATGTTTGCATTTTTTAAGACTTTATAATTGGTGTTCAGGTGTCGAGCTTCCAATCCTTCAATAACACTTAATTATCTTCAAATTTCCTGCCAGTCTGAAACATTTCTTAACTTAAAAACATGATGGGCCGCTGGATGAACGACTGCCCTGCACCCAACCACCGGGCTTAGCAAGTTTTCTGGGGGAAAACCATGAACAGCTTGACCTAAAACACAAAAAGAGAAAAATCTTCACTTTTTTTCATCATTTTAGAAAGTAAAACTCATGCAGCACATTGATTAATATCCCTAGAGTAAAATATTTCAAGCCTTTATTTCTCATCTATGTCACTCTGAAGTTGCTCTCATTGCACAAATGTAAAAAACTTTGACCTGAACTTTTATGCCTTTTTATCCCTAACGTGGTAAATATTATGCCTGAACAATTCTGACAACATGAAACATCCCATGGCAGATTTTTGGCTCATAAATCAGGTGCTAAATGATTAAAAGATAACTGTTAGTAAATATTAAGATTGACGGATAACTATCAAATGTTCATGAGTGAATTTTGCCTCAGGACAAACTGTGTACAGGTGTTGGAGATTTAATGAGAAAATGTTTATTTTTGTGGTGGAACGCTTGAAACTCGACTCTTAATTTGGAAAACCAGCTTGTGAACATCTCTGCAGCCACATATTAATGTAAAATCTCTAAGTCTATTTAAAACACCAACTGTTTATTACATATCATCAGTTGAGACCCTAAAAAAATTTAAAAAATGAAGTATAATCTTTGCTCAACAAGAAATGTAAAAATGCATTCATGCTTTTAAAACACCAGTAGAAATAGGATAAAAGTTCACATTCTTAATGAATCAAATAGGAAGTGCTTTTATTTTGAAAAACCAAATGCGTCTTTGCAGTGGTTCAAGTTCAACAGCTTGGGATTAAGAGGTTGGAGGTAAGAAGTAGCGTCATTTAGGATCCGCTTGGGCTTCCTGGCTTTAAGAGCCGCGTTCCCATTTGTCAGTTGGGTTTGGTGAAGCGGTGAGCTGACTTCTCCACCTGGCTCCACTTTTCAGACTGACTCTTGTCTGTCTTGTTTCCCCACCTCGACCTTGTTTGACCTTTGCTTTACTTTATGTTTCTTTTACAGGATTCCCCTGTTTGGACCGTCTGCTGTTGGGTGACACTGTTGGCCACAGAGGCTTCCGACTTATGTGTCTTAATTTTCTTTTATGTTTTGTGCTCAATAAAGAGCATAATCATTGTTAAAATCCGTGTCTCCCTGATGAACCGGGCCG
This sequence comes from Poecilia picta, assembly GCA_033032245.1. Taxonomy (NCBI): domain Eukaryota; kingdom Metazoa; phylum Chordata; class Actinopteri; order Cyprinodontiformes; family Poeciliidae; genus Poecilia; species Poecilia picta. Next base: position 9,835,623 of record CM065362.1, read on the forward strand.
TAACAAATGGAGGAACTGGATAGGCAAAGCGGTCTGGGTGTTTGGCAATGAGTGTGTTCTTGATGTGCCGCCATCCGACTCTATGAGCATCAAGCAAGACAAATGTTTTCCTCTTGAACGACGGCAGCTTGACGACTTCCTGTATGTCACCATATCTAGTTGATCAAACATTGCATTGTGCTTGGCCTGATATTTGTCTTTGTACTGTTTCTAATTCTTGCCAAACCAGGTGCAGCTGCTGACCTCGGTCTCCTCCATAGCCTGACATGGAGCTGTTTGAGGGCTGGGTTGCAGGTGTTTGCCCTTGTGCTCCTCCTCTTTGCAGGTGTTGCTGGTCCGGTTGATTTGGAGCTGTCTCCACCTTCTGGGCTGCTTGTGGTGTTTTGTTGCCAGGCCTCAGCTCCCTTCCTTTTGCACATTTGTGTTTGTCTTTGTTTTTGCACTTCAACACTCTCATAGGCACTCATACAACACATCTAAGCATTTGCATTACACCACAGATACTGACATCCACAATCCATTCCTGTTTTTGTTAATAAATATTCCTTTTTATGCACTTTAACCAGCCAGTTCTAACCATTGGGGGCTCGTTCAAATGGTTCTGTGAGTTACGTTTGGTTTGGTAAGTTGGCTTTCCTTACAGTTTTGACTGAATTAATTGTTTGAGCGTTTGTTTGGCACTGGATTTCTTGCTTGTTAGCATTCGGCTCTGGGACGCCATTTTCCATGCGTTTAATTGGCGAGGGGGAAAGTCCGTGACGTCATTGTCCTTATTTGGACTGGTGCGATATGCAGGCGGTTTGGATTATGTGTTTTTGTCATTGGAGCCGGATGCTTGTTCCATGGCTTTGATTTTAGCATATAGGTAATTGTCCAGTTTTTAATGTGCTCTAAGATGAGGGGACACCTGCCCTGTTTTTGGGCAGGTGTCCCCTCGCGAAGGCTAGGGTTGAGCTTGTGAGGTCCTTCGCTAGACAGTTAGCGGGGACACACTCGCTTCTGTTGTTTTTGTTGTGTATTAAATTGTCTCTTGTCTGTCGTTATAAACCATGGATCAGGTTGAGACTTCTAATGGTTAAAACCATCTTGGAGATGTGTGCTAGGAGCAGTTACGATCTTGCCTCGAGTGTCGCGTGGAAATGTGATCGGCATTTTTAGAAATTTTAAATTTGTTTGAGGTTGGTGCGTCTTAAGCCTTGTCTAAACTCGTCTCCCTCTTTAATGGCGAGTGTTACCGGTTTGTCCGGTGGCCAGCAAGCGGTTTTGTTCAAGCTTCAAGTTCAGTGGAAGGAACAGGTGTGCTCTCAGCCTGGTTGTGAAGTGACCGTTCTGGTGGAGGAGTTGGCCCACGTTTTGTTTGAGTCCCTTAAGAGTATGGACCATGCTGGGGTTGTTGTGGGTGTGACTCTCCATGATTTGTTGGTCATTATGTGATGAGGTGAATCCTGGAGAAACTTTGTAAAGCACTGACGTGACCTTTTGGTGTTGCTGGCTGAGAGACGGCAGCAACTTTGAGTATGGCCTGGACCATGCGAAGGGTGATCGTGTTGTGGGTGTTGCTCTCCATATTGAGTTGGTCACTTGCTTGGTTACCTGACTTATGATGCAACAGTTTGTGGTAGTTGACCACTTGTTGCTGTGACCTTTTGTAACACCAGTTCAGATCTGGTTGGATTGCTGGTCATTTCTTTTGTGAGTGGTAACAGGGTGACTCCATTTTGATTTGGCTGTGAACCTGTGGTAGGCCACTTGTGTGTCAGGTCTGTGTTCGTAAGTGATTTTCTCCTCTTAAGGTACCTTGAGGGTGTTGAAGCAGTAAGAACATGTCCTGCATCAGCTGCTGTACCGTTTTTTGCCAGTAACAATTGTGCTAATTGACACTATGAGCCTGTAAAATATGATTCCACCCCTTAAAATCTTTGTTCTTGCTGCCAAAGTGACTCTAGTCCTCATCTCTGATTTTTTTTTTTTTTTTTTTCTTTTCTTTCCTGATTTTATAAGATATTTTTTTTCACTTGAATCAGAGTAAAACAATACTATTATTGGTTTCCATGAACTTGCCACCAAAATATGTTGAAGTTTATGCTTGGAACAAGACATAAAATATTCTGAGGTGTATGAACGATTTTTGACGTGAAGCATGAAAACACAAACATGCTCATTTTTTCGTGTATTTCCTCCAGTCATACCTGCTGCTGTTCCTTCATCACTGGCTGATTTATGTGATTGCTAAAATCAGAAAACGTTGCTCGTCTAACAATGTGTTTCTATGGTGACCTCATTAATCTGTTAAGAATCCTCACAGTCTTTACTGACATTTATGCTCAGTGAACATATGCCACACAAACTGACAGTTTACACACGGGGAAAGCGAGGATAACAAATGTGGTGCATCTCACAGATGCGGAGACTCTCAGTTTACTACATGACTCAGCAAACACTCAGTACCGACAGAGCACTCTGCATCAAAGCAACTTGAAACGACTGCTCTGTGTTTTTAACATCAAAGTCAACATCCTGTGTTTTGTCTGTGCAGCTGACGCCTCATTATGGTTAGATCACTTAATCTGTAATGTTGTCTCCAGGAAGCAGCCGAGTTTTATGTTTATGTAGCCTAAAACATAAAAATTGACATTTCAAACTTCACTGTCTGGAAAGTTAGAAGACAGGGTGTGGCAGAACCATATGGTCGCATTAAAAGTGTTTGTGTAATTAAATGCTTGAAAGGTATTTAGGCCTTGTACAACTGCAGTTCTTTTCAAGTCTAATGATCGCTTTTAAATTACCTTCACTGCGTCGCATCATTTGGTTCTCTTTTTATGTATATTAATATTTAACAGATGGAAATATATTTGTAATGAATCAAATCTAGTTAAATTGAGTTGGTACTGCAAACATTAATTTTATTTCTTAATTACAGAGCAGATTTAATAACAATTCTGCCTCAAATTAAGGTTCGTCTTGCACCTGACCTGCTTCCCTCTGCGTCTCTGTGGGTGGTGGTATTTTCTCTAAAGTCAAGCACCAAGCAAAAAAAAAAGTCACCACCTGGATTTACCAAAACAGACAGACAGGTAAGAGTCTTCCAGTGATTAATTACTGCATGAATGACTGTGTTTCACCTGGCAACAGGATTCTTTATCTGCTGCAGTAAGTAGGCTATAATTTCTTAAAGACTCATCAAATAGTTATTTAAAAATGTTAATCTTTTTCAGAAGGGTCAAGCTGCAGGCATGCATCATGCAAAGGAAAACTGGAAACATTTGAGTTAAGAAATGTCCATTGCATTAGTAAAAACTGGAAGAAAAGTTTGGAATTGAAATGTAGTCTGACAAAAATCTTGAATAATCGGAGATCACTTTAAGTGAGCTTTTGGGTTTGTGAAATAAAACGGCAGAACATATTGCCATGTTTAAGAATGAGGGCATTTCCACACATACAATGTGAAAAAAAGACTTCAGTTTGCAAAGAAGCATAAAGACAGGACTTTAGAGCAATGGCAGAAAGTCATGAGTCCAGATTTACGATTTTCCAGATTGATGGGAGCTCAAGATGCAAGGTGTAAAATTTTGTTCACAATGGAAATGTAATTGAAGATGTCATGGTGTCATAAGGTTTTGTCACCATTTTCTCCCCGTACCTCATCAGCATTTCCTGGCATCACATGAACCACTCTCTGTATTTGACTCCCCCAAGTCTATCATGTCATATATCGTGTTGTCTCTGTTCTTGAACCATAGCAACCATCTTAACTGCTGGATGAAACCGTAACATCTCAGACTGTGTCCCAATGTCCTCAAGCAGTTTAGTTGGTGCTTAACCTGCGAAACTTCTGCAACTAAAAATAGAAAGCAGACCTTGGTGTTCCTGTCTGCACCAGGCTTTTACATTGACTCGTCTCCGCTGCTGAATCCTCCCCGGGCAAAGTAAGCTTTATGATGTAAGCTGCATCAAGATAGGAGGACCAGAGAACCATTTCTAGTCTGGGATAAGTCACAGCAATCTTAGCTGGAAAGCTCAAGTGTCTGATTGATGTGTATTAGCTTCAAACCATGCGCCGCTGACAGCTTGCGAAGGACTGATTAATGGTGGCTGGGCATTTGCTCCATGACCTTCATAAAGGTATCCTATGGCAGATAAAGAACTGGGTGGTTTATGAGGTAGGGCACCAATATAGCCTGAATTAGTCCCCAATATTGTAGAAATCATGAAGTTTAAGAGAGTGGGCACTTTTTTAAAACATTTAATTAAATTTTAGAAGAGGGGAGAAGTTTCCTTGTGGCTCTCAACAGAAGGTTAATTTGTCCCCTATGACTCTTTTCAAGATAATTTCATTCTTTCAACCTCCTCCCCTTTGGTTCAGTCTTTTTCCTGCGATTCCTCTAGTGAGAGTACTTCTTTAGCAAGCGATGCCCTTTCATGGGATGGTTATAATCTGCTCTCCGTGCAATACGCTGAATACTTCAATCACTGGAACCTTTAGCTTTGCTTTAGTTGCTGCAGAGCTGATAGTCATTTCTACATTCTGAAGTTTTTAAAGGGCTTGATGTTTCCAAAATCAGATTTTTATCCATTATTATTTTCATTCTGTCTGTAGCTGCAGAGCCCAGTTGACATTGCCTCATCAGTGAGTCCTCATTAGGCCCGAGTGAGACCAGCTAACATGGCTCCTAATTTTAGCTTTAATGCCAGAGTAATTAATTCTTGGGTAGATTTTAAATTAAATTCATGTCTTTTTTTACTTTGCAGTGGATCAGCAACCCATCTGTGGTGAACTAGTCCTCTTGCATACCGACTGCTGCATAGACACAGACTGTGTGGCTGGGAGCGACTCTTTACTTGGAGAAGGTTGATAATTGATGGTGACTCTAAAACATTCTTTATCTTTATGCACATTCAGCTGTCGGGTACGACTGTCAAATCCCTGTTGTACCTCGTTAGTCTTTCCACTTTGAATTTAAAGACTCAAAAATCCATGAAGCAGTTTGTTCCTGTCTCATTTGCTGTTTTGCTGCTACACCAGCTATTTTGTTTTTTAATGCTTTTCTTCATCCACCAAGAACAGAACATTGATTACAGAAAAAAACAGTCCCCACCTTACTACCAAAAGAAAAAAAATATGAGTGAAAAGCGCATGATCTCGCTCTGAGCATGGAAACAATTAAGCACACGAAAGTGCATATGTAAAAATATTAAAACAGAAAATGATTTTTTTTTTAAACATACTATCAGAAGTTACAGCTCCAAGGATTTGCTAACGGCCCACAATGTAGTGATGGGTAAAACACATCAGGATTAATTTTTCAGATTTTTCAGTTCTGAGACAGGAAATCAAGTTTCTCAAAATAAGGTAGAATTAAGTTCATGTTTAATTATTGGACCTTTTAATGCATTTTTTTCTTTTCTTACCTAATATTCGTCTGTGAATGAGTGAGGAAGTTACAAAACACGTTTATTAAATTTTTGCACAGTCATTTTTAGATATTTTACTCTGTTCACTTCTTTCACAATCAGCTGTTTTAGGGCCTCTTGTCACTTTAAATCTAAACAAGTTGCTGCTGGCAAATGGCTGCAAAAACATGTGCAATTATGCAACTGTTATGAATAGTAAGTCAACATCAAAACATTTGTCTTTTCCAGCAGCCATTGTACAGCGTAAAACCATCTGATCAAACGTTCTGGACTCGGTTCGGGTTGCTAGGTAACGGCGCAGTGCCCGTTGATTGTGACTTAATAATTGAGAGGTTGCCATAAAACGGCTGGGTGGTGTTTTTTTTTTTTTGTTTTTTGTTTTTAAATCACTTGTCCTGTCTTTGAAAGCAGTGGAAACCCAAATAGAGGCAAAAAAAAGTGCAAAATGTGAATTTTGCATATTGGGTCAGTTTTCAGGGTCTTTAGCCAGCTTTGGGTGAAAGTACCAGATCTCCACATAATCAAGATTCTTCTCCAGTTAAGGAGAGTTGATAAGGAAAGACCTTTTTTACTGATTTTCTCTCCCTGAGATTCTTAAGTACGGCCGTTTGAAAACCGGGTTGTTGTCTTAATAGGGTCTGGAATATTTTAATCCAAAAGTTGTACAGTTTATTACAGGACCAGGTGAGTTAGGTTGACCTCAGCTGACTCTACTGTAATGTAATGGAGAACCTTGAACTGAACCGGTCCAAGACGAGCAGCTGAGGTTTATCAAAGACAAAAAGTTACTTTAACTTCATTTAAATAACTGCAATAATCTGAAAAGAGATGAAAATAAAAGTCTGGTCAAACAGACTGAAAATAAGAGCAGAAAACTAAATGACTGTGTGAAGCTGGATACTCTGAAGATTTATGGCATCCATAATTAGGACAATTAAGACTTATCACTTTTTTCTCATTTCCACTTATTTGCTCTAATACTGAATGTGCAGTTTTAACATCCTTTGTAACACCAGCGTTTGGTGTGAAAAGTGTTGTAATTTTATTTTTCAGAACAGTTGGACACCAGCGAGCGTAAAAACCAAAGGACACATGGATAGACGTGGCATGGGACATATGTCTTTAAATCATGCATGAGGATGGCAAAGCAATTGGTGTCGCCAGCGTCGCTGACGATCTGTGTTGCTCTTACATAAAACTAAACCTCTTTGCTTCTGTCAGCAACTAATGGGGAAGGACAAAGAAGTCTGAAATGTTTGACAGGGGTTTAAGTGCAAAGAACGCAGAATAAAGCAAGAAACACCCTGAACAAATGCAAATCTCTCTCTTGGTTAGCCCAAGTAGACAAATTCAAGCCGTTTCAAATCTCAGACCAATCTACCGTTGCAAACAAGTGGTAATCCTTTATTTATTTATTAATAAAATCAAATTGAGCAAACGAGACTTTTCGTCGCGGTCTTGTCTATTATGGCTGAATCTGAAACTGGGGAATTTCTTTTTAAACAAATTGAAGCTAGGTCTCCATGCAGTGGGACATTTTATGGCAGGTTTAGCAAGGAAATCTCAAAGGCTCATTAGATGTCCTCTGGCTGTTCTCGGTAGCAAGAGGGTATCTGCATTTTTTATCTGAAAAGGCAGGCTCCACTCAAACAAGACAGGAGCTATTATGAAACTTGTTCTTGCCAAACTTTAAAATACATTCCACCCAATGAAGGAGAAATATTTAATGTCCTTGCCAAACTGTAGGTCAGAGTTACCCCTGATGTTAGCTCCAGCCCTGAAGGGTTGTTACCCTGTCTGCGCTTTAAATGATGGGCCACATCATTACCGGGCTCCCGCACCGCTGAGGGAGAAAGGCGAAGGCAGGTGTGTAGCGGGCGCGAAGCAAAGAGCCGCACCTCGAGTGTGAGCGGCGAAGCTGCCGGGTTCAGCTGCCCACATATGAGATTCGAATGCAGGGACAGGTGTGCTGCGACAGGGCTGTGTCGGACCAGGTACATCTGTATCTCTTCCGGCGCAATGTGGAGGAGGCGGTGAGTGACAGCAGGTGGGGATGCGGCCCAATTAGAGCAGGGCTGTTGGAGGATGATGAATGGGGCTGGCTCCCAGAGCCTCGGAGAAACACATGCATAGGCAGGCTGGAGATGCCCACAGCTGTCTCACTGAATGAGTATAAACATGCTGAGGGGCTCCTCCATACTGAATAATGTGAGCAGCATCTGCAGGTTGGTGTGCGCTCCTCTCCCCCTTTCCACTTCTTCCTCACAGCCTCTGACAGTTGTGATCTTTCCCCCCTGACGGCTGTTGCCTTGAACCAAATTTAGAGAATCGCGCGGTGTGCGGCTCACTCCCCGCGTAGATTCTTATACGGGTTAAAATATATGTTGCGTACAAAAGGCTGCTTTTCAAATGTCACGGTTCATCGCTGTGTGGAGAGAAGCCGTTTGAGTTCAATCACTTGTCGCTAGGTGAAATAATCAGAGTCCAATTCTGTCGAGCAGAAAAGATTTTACTCATAACCGGCATATTTCCTTTTTAAAGTAAAATGGACACACATTGATTTAAATATTAAATGTCTTTATATGAGCTGATCTATGTAATTAATTGGAAAATATTACATATTTATATGTACAATGCTAAAAGATACAATTTACCCCTTCTTGATTCCTGCTGGTTTTGATTTTTTAAATATTTTACATCTTAAAAAGTGTAACATCAAAGACAACCAGATTAAATACTAAATTAATCAAATGAGAGTTTACCAGACCAACCTGCTCCTTTGTGTAAATTCTCCTAAACTTAACTGGTAAATATTTCTGGGAAGAAAAAAGTTTTGAGCTGTAAAATGGTGTTGTAGAAAACTTAAGAAAATAAAATATATTGCGACTAACACGCTGTCATAAAGACCCAAGTGACATTATTTCTATTTCCATTTAAGTAAATAATTCATTTTCAGTTCAGTTTCTTTTGCAGTAATTTATGAAACGCTTTATCACCAGGCACTTTACAAAAATAAACAAGTCAATATAAAATCAGTTTTCTAAATCTAAATCTCTGCTTCACTTGCTGAGCTGCAGCAATATTTTTATGTTCCATAAACATGTTGAAAAATAAATATTTGTTTTGATTGGTGCAGCTTCAGGATCAACTTACAATCAGAATTATTAAGAACAAATAAAAAGAGTCATGAATTATGTTTAATGATGAACACACACATATCTATTCCCCAATGACTGACTTACAAATAAGAATAATGTATCGCAAAGCCAAACACCAGTTAACCTACAAACTACTACTGACAGGGAAAACAGGAATTTTCTTTGACTTGGAATTAAAAGCTCAAAATATTATTTGATCAAAAGCAAAAACTTAACAAGGTTCTTGCAATATTTCAGAATCGTAAAGAAAGAGATTTTGCAGTCTAATTCAGACTTCTGAAGCCTACCTTCATGTAAGATTAGGAAGTAAAAAGTGGGATGAAACGAGCTTTGATCCGCCTGCTTTGGGTTGGAGAGCTACCAGAACAGAATGGGAGCCCTTTCATGGAACCAGTATGTTTCCAGTTAGGAAGTGCTGGTCTCTACAGGCGCTGGGCCTCTTTTATGTTAACTTATTTAACACGTCAGAGCATTTATACCTTTTGTGTAGCATTCAAATACTGCTGCAATGATTAATCTTATGCAGGACTGTGGAAAATTTCTGCCTGTTCTGATGTTGGAAACTAAAATTTTAAAAATATTCATTAAAATTTAACTATGTATGGCACATTTCAGATTACTTCTTCTTGGTAAACGTCCCTAAACGTAATTTTCAAGAAGTCTGTTGATTCTGAAATATAGAAAGAAAAGCAGTGGGGACAGTCGCATCAGGAGAAAATGAAAGTACTAGTTATAATAGATTCCTAAGTACAATCAAAAGTTGTGGCAGGACTTGTTACTCCACAAAATGTATTTAATTTCCTCAGGTTTAGGCCGGTATAATACATCTTTCTTCAAACCGCCACCATGCACACCAGGATACAAAGCAGTATGACAGCAGCTTCGGTTCGGTCTGCAGCTCCAGCTGCATAGTGGTTCCTCTGGGGAGGAGTAATCATGAGGGACTAATTAGCCAATCAGAATAAGACTTCAGATATAGGGGAAGATATGTAATGCTATTGTCACATACTAAAGGGGCAGTGTTATGGATATTCCAGGCACATATTGCCATTTATAATATAATCAGTTGTTACAAAATACTTCAAACATGACTTAACTTTTTAATTTAACACCTTGAAATTTTGCCTCTGTCCCTTTAAGAAACTCAAGGACATCATCACTACATCCATCCTCTATCAAGTATTTAACAACATTTTACTTTTTATTTTTTCACCAGCTTTTTTCACCACTGAGAAGTAGTTCACATGATAATCTTAGCAGATTCTTAGTTCCACCTGATGTTTGCTAATTGCAGATGGCTAGTCTAAAGGAGCTGAGTGGGGGAGCCGCAGAGGAGGGGAACAAAAATACAGGTTAACATTCAAGGTTTGACACGTTAAAAATCAATAGTAACATTACAAGTAATTAAGGGTTTTTTGAAAACTTTTGGATGTCTACATTGTCAAAATGAAATTGTTAGCTTAAATGAAACTACTTTTCATTTCCATTTATGGGAATCTTATCTGGTACTCAGATAAACAACTTGTACCAACCCCTGTGTGAACAATAAGTGGTTTTAACTCAACCTATTGTTGTAGGTAAGCTGGAGAAAAGTAAAAGTATCATTCTTCATTCTTTGCTATTTTTACAGCGGCCACGCATTAAGACGCTTCGATGGAAGCCTGTATTTGCAGCAAATAGGTAGGATTTTTTGTGCGAGTACATGACTGGAAAAATAAATCACAGCATAGAACTTGCATGGTGGTTAGAGGGCTCAGACACACCTGTAGCTTTAGCTTCCAGTCTTTTGTGGAAGAGATTAGCAGAGCTTTATAATTCAGTTTCATTACTGTTTGAAATAAGAAGCGGCTTTTCCGGGGCCACCTCTCAGCTCCGGTATTTTTGTGTCATTACATTAATTCCCTGCAGTTACAACTTAGCTCCCCTTTTCCTCTATAATGGGTAGTTTGCTCAACAAAGTCTTTGAAAGTTAATTATATAAACTTCTTGCTTGTGTGTGAGAAACACAGCATCCACATTTGGGCAGACAATGCAATTCGTAAGGTAAAGAGCTTAGGTCCCTCATGGTAATTCCCTCAGGAGTTACGTTAGCTTGCATCAGTTTGAGGGTGAAGGTGATTATCGAAGGTGGTCAAAGACCAAAAACAATGGATTTAGAGACATGAGCAGGCTTAGATGATTCTAGAAGAGGAAGGAAGAAGAAGAGGGATCACGTTGCAATGAGGAAAGAAGCCATGTGAATGTAAAGACTAAGCTGAGAAAACACAGAGAACCTTTACAAATTTTAATATTTTAAATCAAAAATCAGTATTCCAAAGCATGCGAGTAACTCCACTGTATATCTCTCCAAAAACAGAGCACAAAATGAAGGAGGGCGTGAAAGTTACACTGCCCACATTCACCAAATGGCAGAAATTACACCATGCACAGAATGTGCATTGTGGACACTCTGAGTTTCCCAAGTCCTATGAAAACCTGCCATGTTCTACAGTGAAACATACATTCATGGTTGATGGCCCAGGCCCGGGTTCAGTTCCCTGTGTGCAGCTTTAACACAACCGTGCACAGATACATTAGTTCACCTCTTCATTATGTCCAGTAATTTAGTTTGGAAAGTGAAAGCCATTATGTTTTATACATTCATTACACCTAGAGTAATATAATTTAAGGCTTTATTTCTGTGAGTGTCTAATTATTTCCTCAAGCAATAATTAAGGCGACTTAGTTGTTTCTCGGAAACAACTTTGTTTCTAAGAAAGTCAGAATGTCACATGAGGCAAATGAAAAAGTTGTTTTCTTTTAAAACAGAAATGCTACGGCCAACATTTTGCCCCCAGAATGGTGGGGAAGACGGTCATCCACAAGGAAGCCGAAAAACAATAAGCATTTCATATCAGTCTATCAATAATTATTAATTAGTTTTTTTGTTTTAAATCTGCCACCAAACTGGTGTTGTGACCTTTCCTGTTTTATCCACAGTTTTCACTCAACGTCATTGTTTTTTATTTTTAAGGAGTTATGAGGCAAAGTGACTGAACCACAAACTGCTGCAGTGGCAGCTACTCAAGGTTGTTGCCAGGCAACCAAAGAGCGAGTGAGTTGCTAGGTAACCAAAGAGCGAGTGAGTGAGTTGAAGCCACCAACCTTGCTCAGGTAGGTTGAGTAGCTACAGCTTCTGTTCTGCCTACATCTCCCAGAATGCTGTGCGGTTCTGGATCAGTGAATATCCCACATATTGAATATTCTATCAGATATTGATGACATTTATCACAATATATATTATTGATTTATTGTCCATCCCTAATGATAAGCTCCAAAACGAGGCTCAACCATGGATTAACTGCATAATACTGCACATGTTTTTAAGGAAGCTAACATTTCTGTGTTAAAATATTTTTTATTAATGTTTAATACTCTAGTTATGAAGGAAACCAATTCATTAGCTGATCATCAAAATGAACAAAAAGAAATTGTCATATCACCCTGAAGAACCTATAAACTGCAGGAAGACATTTATTAGTTTGAATTCAAACTATTATTTAGTTCAATAATTACCTATTGAACTAAATAAACTTTTGATGATATTTTAATTTATTGAGCTGCTCTCTATAAACGTGACTGTAATTACTGGAGAAAATGAGATAATCTCTCTTGAAAGCTGAATATTTTTTATTCAAGCTAGAAAAATATTAGGAGCCACTGAAAGCAGTTTTAATGCTTTGCCCTTAAGGGAGGCTCAGTGTTTCATTTCCACGTTGCGCTAAAGGGAAGATTTTCACCTTGTAAAGGTGAAGGTTGGGGTCCTCTTTCAGCTGACAGGTATAATCCCACTCCTACAAAATGGTTGTGTCCACACACTAATCACAGCAGCAACTATAATTGACTGATTCGAGTTGGGCTCCGGCTAATTTATGTGCGCAACCCCAAGAAAGCTTAAAGACAATCCTGAGGCGTCATCTTCGTGATAGATATCTCCTCTAATGCCCTTGTTCCTCCCGGCCTCTGCGTGAAGCCTCCTACGTCTGCATTTCTAAATTTGACAGCTTTTTCTTTAAATTGAAGCGCCTTTTTTCATAAAGCTGCTTTATCTGCACTTCAGATCACAGGGTCAAACAAATGGTTTTGGTTTTGTGGGTAAAATTCAGCGTTGGGCTTCTGCAGCTTGACTCTGCATCTTCAGATGCGTAAGGTTCTGTCTTTTACAGGACAAATGTGCCATTATTATTGAATGTGTGAAGACAAAAAAGACATCTTTAATGATGTTCTAACAGATTATAATTGTTTATAACTAATATGTGTTTGATTCGCTACCTCTGCTGCATTTTTTCTCTTCTAAAATGACCTTGATCCATAAGGAAATTTCAGTTAATTCCTGCTGTGATGGACCGAGTTAAAACAGGAGGAGTCACAGGATATTAATTTGAAAAATAGGGTTTTTATTTTTAACCCAAAGATTATAAAATGACAAAAGATAAACTGAGCTCATAAAAGAGGTCAAAGAAACAAAACTGAACTCAGGCAAAAATGTAAACAAACTGGCTGCACAAACAAACATAACTGACCTAACAAAGTAATGACACACAGGGGTTTATATACTGGCTGATCAGACCAATTAAGACACATTAGGGGTAACTAACAGAATACAATTACAAACGCAAAACAAATAACAGTACAGCTAAGTTTGGCTAAACTAAATACTCACAAAATGAAAATCAAAAAATATTAAAGTTTAAATACTAATATTTACTTAAACTTATCTAAACAAGGAAACTATACATTTCCCCTGCCAGCAGGAACTAGTGGTGCAGGCCAATCAGCATTTAAGCGTGCTGAGGCCTGGCCCCCATCTTTTGTCTGGCCACTCCAAGGAAGGTAAGTACCGGGAAAGAAAACAAAGTTAATATTATGCAAGCAAATTAACAAACTTCAAAGTTGATATAAATACACATGTCAACTAAATGTGCGCGCTAACATAAAGAACAAATGTATCCAAATCAACTAATAAATGTTTTACTGAAACTAAAGTGTTGTGGTTGAATGAAAAATAAATTGTGCATGAAAGTTACCGACTTCAGAGTGGGGCCATGGATTTGGCCATCACACCTGCCATGTTTTATTTGGCAGATGTGCAAAGAAGCAACTCAACCAAACATTAAACTTCATTTTCAAAAGTAGTAGCTGGAAGTTTGCGTGGGTTTTTTTGCTTTGTGCAAAATATTTTTGTAAAATTGTAAAACAAAACACAGTATTAAAAAAAAAAGCTTATTGTCAGTCAGAAACCAAGAGGAATTCAGTCGACCAACAACTATGGCCGTTTATGAATCAAAAAATACACTCTGATTCCAGGATCAGTAAAGTTGAACTGAAATGAACTTACTTTGAGTTGCCACGTTCACTTCAGTTAGAGCAGCCAGAAACTAATGATCATCTCAGATCTGAACATTCAAAGACACAGAAAGACAATTACAAAGTTGGGCTTCTATCACCTGAATACCACAATACATCAACGACCTCCCAGGTCTGAAGAAGCAACACTGAGTTTTTATAAACCTCTAATCTGGAACAAACTTCCAGAAAACTGCAAAACAGCCAAAACACAGAGCTCCTTTAAATCAAGGCTAAAACAAAAGCTTACTTTGAATTGCCTGATGGAAAAACAGCTGGAACATCGATTGACGTACTTAATGTGTGTTTAATTCTGATTATTCTTGATGATTTTGATGAGGGCATTTGACAAAATATAATGTTTAATGTAATGCAATAGCTCTTTGAACTAACCATCTTGTTGCTGAAATGTGCTATACAACTAACTTAATGTTTTAGATGTTTTTATGATTAGATAAATCTCAATCTTTGAGACGTAAAGCTGCAACTTAAAAACACAAAATTTAAACGTACGCAGTCCATTTGACTTTCTGTTTTGGTGTTTGGACTCTCACTCATTGTCTTTCTCTCTTTAGCTAGATAGAGATAAATTTAATACTTTTATTGATTGCTGCTAGGAAATTATGCCTTTTGGCATTTGGATATGAATCACTGTACAGTGGCCCCGTGCCTGTTCATCGTTCAGAGATTTTTTCATATCCGATGCATTTGAAACAAAATGCGGCTTGAGAAGATGAAGCACAGAGTCACAATGCTACCTGACCTGTTTTACAAAGCAGGCAATCCAGGAGTGCCATTCATGTTTACATGGTGCTGATTGGTTGAATCCCTGAGAGCAGAGATAACTATTGAAACTATGAAATAAGCAGCTACTGTTGTTGCATCAAATCCCTGCAGATGTGAGGCACTTACTGCATATCGGACCTCCTTCGACTATTCATTTACCAGTGGTATTAGTGGACTTCTACCACCTCTACTGCCCCTTTTAGTCAGAAAATTATTTCAGTAAATGTCCAACTATAGCAGTGTTGTATAAAGTACTGAAATCTCAGAGTCTAGTAAAAGTTTAGGTTCCTCTCCAAAATATGACTTTGGTAAAAGTCCAAGTCACTGACTGAAATGTTACTTGAGTTAAAGTCTTAAAGTATCTGAATTTTCTTGTACTTAAGTATAGAAATTACTTTAAAAATGGATGTACTCAAGTAATGTAATGAAAAGTATAAGTAAAAAATAAAACAAGGCAAATGCAGTTTGAATGTCATTTTTTATATTTTGGTAAACTTATCAAATACAGTTAAAATAATAAACACAACCAAGTGCAGGCAAAATTAAACCTGCTAATAGATAAACCTGCAGGGTCCAAAACTCCAGCGTTTCTCTCTCTCGCTTTTTTGTAACGAGTAACTAAACCACACATTGAAAATGTAGCGGAGTAAAAGTACGAAATTAAGTTCGGAAATATAGTGAAGTAAAAGTGAAAGTTATCAAAAATTTTCATACTCGAGGAAAGTATGAAGTTCTGCAAAATATACTTAAGTAAAGTAGTGAAGTGTTTTTACGTTGTTACTATACAACACTGGACTATAGGCTATTGTATAGAACAGTGATTATTACAATAGATTAAGCTCCATTCAAAACAATTCATGCTGAATCTGGAATGGGTAATGGTAACAGACAAGAAGCTAGAAAGAGAAAAGAGTCTGAACTATTTTTTTTCTTCTGGACTCCAGCTCACAACTGCATTAGATGAATTAGGCTGGAATATTCTATATTATTTTCTATTGTCAGCATATTTGATAAAAAGCCACAGCGCTGGCCCATCTGTCAATGCTTTCTGGCTGCCTCAACTTGTCGCAGCACCAAGGCTTTTATCCTTTTTTATTTATTTAAAAATAAAAACAACTCAGTAATTCATTAAAGCAGGTAGGCCTATACACCGTGGCCTCTTTTTTTTTTTTAAACAATACTCAAACTGTAGCATACGGTGCTGTTCCCAAGCATGAAA
Organism: Poecilia picta; assembly: GCA_033032245.1. NCBI lineage: Eukaryota > Metazoa > Chordata > Actinopteri > Cyprinodontiformes > Poeciliidae > Poecilia > Poecilia picta. The sequence goes on from CM065362.1 coordinate 9,851,583, forward strand.
TTGAAGTATTTGAAGCTATAGGAAAAAACAGAAAAGCTTATTTAAGATGCAATAAAATGTGCTTACAGTCAAAGGAGCTCAGCAATTCCTGCAGTCACAGGAATTTATTACCATTCCCTCAACCTTTGGTGTCACTTAATTTCTTATCGGAAAATTATTTACAAAGATCCAGTTCACTGACTGAATATGCATCTGCAGAAATGCAGCTTTGTTTGTTGGTGTTTGATTTCCTTGGTTTTGTCATTTTCGAAGGTTTTAACTGAAATACACATTATTTCTGGCTATTTTCCCTAATATCTAAAATGTGTCCCTTCATTTTGATTTTCCGCCCTAAACAATCTGCATATAATCACATTTCAGATGCAACCTTACCATGTGATCGTGGCCAACTTGCCATCTGTGGGAGCTGCGAACAAGATGGACTTCAAGCTGTAAGGTCAGTAGGAGTTGGCTTGGGAATGAAGTCTGAATATGTTGGAAGTTATGTATTCATATGGTCAGCCTAGTTTCTGGAAGGTCATAATTAAATAAAACCCAGAAACTGGGACTCTGGGTGTGTTTGGATATTCGCACAGCGTCAAAGCATCTGCCTGATTCACTTGTGAAGAAATAGTTTTGTAGTTTTATCAAACAGAGCCGTGTTTTCTTGCAATTTATTTTTTAAAAAATGTCTCGAGGGAGTAGGTATCAGTTGATTATAATAATCAAATTTACTTGCCAAGTCCTGCTCCTTTATAAATTGTAACACACAGGAAGGAAAGACAAATTTTCCTTGTCTCGTTATCAGGGATTATATTTATGTTACTTTACAGTAGTTCAGAAATGGACATATTCCAAGATGGCAACCAAAAATTAATTTGTTTCTGTCTCAGCTTTGCTTCAGCTTCTTCCAGTTACTAATAACTCAGGCTTTAGTGATGGTTTTAAGAAAGAAAAATATAAAAACAGAAAAAAACCCAACAATTTCACCAGCTACCGCTTTGAAAAGATTCAAACTCTGAGAACAACAAAGACCTGCCAGAAAAATTGTTGTTTGGAGAATCAAATGAATTATGAAAGAGAAGAAAAACAATTTAGTCTTACATATCCAGCTGCCTTCCTAATAAATCACTGCCACCCAAAAAGAACTAATTTGTGTTGTTGTGTTGTGAGCATGATTGATGAGCTCGCTCTGGGCTGCAGTAAAGGAGACACAGTTCAACAATGCTCCACAATATCTTTAAAAGTCTCAGAGAGAGAGAAAAAATCTTTAATCTCCTCCAGTCGTATCCATTATAGGTATTGATAATGATAATTTCTCAGAAGAAACAGTCAAAATATTTTTTTCTTACTATTGTGAGGTTTGTTATGGGTTTGGTGCCACAAAAGTAAATGTTTAAAGCAAAAACTCCAAGTTAAAATTGGGTACAGTAGCTGCATTTTGTTATTATGAATCTTAACTTGTAAACTCAACTGTGGTCAATGAAAACAAAACAAGACATTTTTAGTTCTAAAATAAATTTGAAGTAATGGAGCTTGAGACTTTTTACATACCTTTAATATTCAAAATGCTACATTTAAAACACTTACATTTCCAAATGTTTTAATCAACTATAAGACCAGTTTTAGTATTCACTGAAATGTAAAAAAAAACAAAAAAAAAAACCACAAGACGGATTAAGGTCTAGGACTCCGATTAGTTCTCATTACATCACATTTTGTTATATCAGGTCTCTTGTAAACAAATATTTTAGTAATCGAGCATTCTATGAATTATTCTTATAATTAATTGGGTAAACATAACAGCAGTGTTACTATCAGATATCAGTATCAGTCCAATTTTTTATATTTGAGCATCCCTAACAGTTACTTTTCTGTAGTTTAGAAAGTTAACCTGCAACACTAATAGTTTAGTTTATAAGCTAACCTGAAGAAAATGTATACAAAAATCTGAAATTATATTCAATTTAATAATACAGGCAGGCTCACAAATATGCTTATGAAAACATCCAGTTTTAGTTTGTATTCATTTTAAGTCAATTTAATAGATTAACTCTAAGCTTGCCCAGACATTTATAGCTTTGTGTTCATGTTAGTAACGGGTTTTGACACCTTCGTTCGTCACACACAGAAACATCGACCAGCCATGCAACGCCACCATGCGCTGCGCCACCCACTGGTTGAGACCGGGATGATGTGAAATTTATTTTCTGGTTCATCTGTAAAACTACACTTATGCTGAGCATCAACTACAGGTTCAGTCTAATCGCTCACCTGTATAAAAGCACCTGCCGCGCTCTTCACCACCACCAGCAGCTGATGCTGGAGGAGAAAAGCTGCGGTACTCCAGGCATCACGCCAGTCAATTTAAGGATGCTTACCAGTCCCACAAAAACAATAAAAACCCAGACATTATCACTAATCAATAAAATCCTCCCAGACCGAACTGGAAAATAGGAAATTATGCTGCTAGCACTTAGCACTTAGCAACAACTCATAGGCGGAAATGAGAGCGTTGTGCAACATAAATACTAACCCGCTAAATAATAAAACATAATTTAACGAAGCTTCGAGGCAGATGATTTTCCTAGAGGAATTTTAATAATTGAGGAATTGCTACATGGTTTTATTTTTTTATTTAACCAGGTAAGCCCCATTGAGATCTGGATCTCATTTTCAAGGGGGACCTGGGCAGAATCTGCAGTTACACAAGTACACACACTCACACCTAGGGACAATTTGGAGAGGCCAATTAACCTGACAGTCATGTTTTTTGACTGTGGGAGGAAACCGGAGTACCTGGAGAAACCCACGCATGCACAGGGAGAACATGCAAACTCCATGCAGAAAGGCCGGGAATTGAACCCAGAACCTTCTTGCTGCAAGGCAACAGCTCTACCAACTGCGCCACTGTGCAGCCATAAATGTTCATGGTATGTTCATGTGAAGGACATTTTTTTTCATTGAGCTGAACAGACAGCAAACATGAACTCTGTGCTGTCCTGGCAACACAGAACATAAACATGTGAATTTTAATGTTCTGGATGCAGCAACCACATACCAGCAAGTCGGAAAGAAAAAAACAAGATTAGTGGCTCAGTGCTGTTTTTGAGCAGGGGCTGATTTGACACCACAGACATCAAATTGATATTAATATCTATGAGACGCCTTTACCTTTTGAATTATCGCTGTAGCGGTCAAATGCCTTCCAGGACTCGGGCAAGCTGAAACATGAATGTTTAACAAGACCGCTGCATCGTTCACCTCGATGCAAGCCTCAAGCTCCTGGGCTGAATTATTAACCACTGCGAACTCCTTCAAAGTCCTGCTGAAATTACATTTATAGGCCTTCTCTTAGCAAAGTGTTGGGAAACAGGAACATTTAAAATAAAGAAACGCACACTGACACGCTTAACCATCAGACCTGAGCTGCAGATTTCCAGGAAACACAAAACTGAATGGCACAAGATTGAAAGGGTCTAGCTCTCTTTTTGATATACATAATTTATTTGGGTTGATTAAAGCGATAAATAATGCCAGGCAAAATAGAATCAGCCAGTAAAAATAATATATCTGCACTTGAAGTGTTTACACCGGGTGTAACAAGGAGAGGTAGACAGATTTTTCAATTTAAATAAAAACTGACAGGCGCTCGGCTCCAGACTCAGGTAATGTAAAATGACACCTCAGTCACTTGTTGAATAGCCAAAATTAATCTGAGTTTAACTTTGTAAAGACCACAGCAATATTGGGCGATAGCTGTGTGAAAGGCAGCGGCTCGTCTGTTTTACTTTAGTGTCAGTAGGATTATTGGATACATTTTAAAATATTAGAAAACATTATTGTTTCCCTCAGGCATACAAGTTTATTTATCAAGATGGCAAACACTATCACTAAAAATGTCAAAATATGATGCAAATGGATTTTCAATATATTTCATATTCAACTATACTGAATGAGGATGATCTTGTGTTTTTTATCTGTACCATGTTGTTATATGTTTGACTTTTGGTTTGGTTTGATTATGTTTTATGGGTTTTGTTGTGTTTTGTCTCCTTGTAAATCTCTTTTTCATGTTAATTTTTTATGCCTTTTATTTTGGAATAAAGTAAATATTTAGGTTTACTCTGTTTGCACATATGCAAAGATTTGCATTGAGTTTCTCAGACAAACTAATTGTCTTGTCTGACCATAAAATATTTCTCCAGAAGTCATTTGACCTGCTCTGCTTTGAATTTTTGACAAACTATTTTGGTTTAAAAGCTAGAAAACCAGTCAAACTATTAAAACATCAATTTTGTATCAGGAAGAGCTGACAAAACCAACCCAGAATTGGACTTTGTTGACGGCTTCACAAAGTGATATATGCATATATTTGAGTCTTTACGTTTGGCTTTTGACCTAAGAAATATCACAATAATTGTTTGGTTTTCTTTAATGGTCATCAAAGCTGATGTTGTAATGTAATTCCCCCATGGAAAAATAAACCAAAAGCTTAATATCAATTTGAAATTCATAAATCTGATAGACTTTATGCTTAAAATAAAGATCCTCTTGTATGCAGCCAAAGTAAACAGGAAATAAAAATTAGATCGCTTAAATGTGATGCATGTAATGCACTTTATAGAATATATTTTAGGCATAATCTGTGGCCTGTTAGTTTGACAGTAGTCGTGTCATGTAATTCTGAATAAATGCTGACATATTTAAGAAGCATAAATTCAGGGCAGCTTATTCTTCTTCTGACGTCAATATTAAGCTATGAAACCTTTATGAAAAAAAATATCTCCCACACTTTTGCTCTTATTTTAAGAATCTTACTTCCTTTAAGGGTAAAAAAAGATTGGATTGTCTTTTAGGGAGCGGCTGAGCCAGTCTGCAAACCAAATGGGAAATAAAAAATACAAGTTAGTACACTTTCAGCAACACGAACATTTGTGGTATTTCTGGGCTGGATCTTAATGTTTTGTCAGACTCTCTTCTCCTCCTAACACTTACACTTGCAGCCATCTGCTCAGACAAGAGCATTGCAGTTGTATGGCATTCACAGCTTCCCCACTGCTTCTCCAGCATTGCATTAGAAGCGGGATCTGGCAAGTACAAGCCACACATAATGAACAGGACTTGCACTATATGTAGGAGTTATAGAGTCCAGATAAGAACAGGCAAAGCAAGAGCTGCTCTGATTGGCAGCTGCATTGATAAACAGCTCTCTAATAGGCTGTGGATAGGAACATCCCATCCATGACTGATTCTGACAGCCATGCTGCTCCGCTTCAAAGCCAAACATCCGCTCTCCTCAATCTGGCAACAGACCTCATTTTCACATGTTGCCTCAGAAACGCGGATGGCAGCCATCTCAACCTACAAACTCACTGCAACACCCTGGATTCACCCCACCCAGGCTTTTGTATATGCAGTAGTAAAGCCATTTCCTGCTCTCTCGCTGTAGTAATTGTGTGCCACATATAACCTCTAAGTTGAAAGTTTAGCGGAGAGTGGCCACTCCTGGAGACGTGGGAGAGAGGCGTGAGGTGATTGGAGCCAACGCTTGAAGCAGAGAACACGTATATGTTTTACATTAACCCAGAAAATGTTGTTTTGAACCAGGCTGGAAGCGAACTGCAGGGTAGCCTGAAAAACATCGTCCTCAGGCCGTTTTACAATTTATAGAAATGTAATTATCTGGCCTTCACCATCAAACACCAACACATTCAATCCTTTACAATGCTCCATGCTGCCTGGAGGTGTAATATTTTTAAATATTCATTTTAATACATTAAACACTACATGCATCATAAAAAGAACTGTTGTATTATCCTCACATTTAGGATGTGAGAATTGAGTTTTATAAAAGCAGCAGGATGGAGAGATGACTCAATTATTGGGCACTGTAATCGAGTTCATTTTTAAAATGGATGGTAAGGTCGTCGTTGCTTCGTCATGAAGACCGCTGATGTAAAGAGAAATAATCAAAAAAAGATAAAATAGCTACGCAAACAGGTCTAGTTTTCTGTATAAACAATCGTCTAATTCTTTAGACGATTGGAATGGCTTCCTACTAGTGTTAGTAGGGAAGTTGGAAGCTATTCCAACTTCCCTACTAACACTGAAACTTAATAACTAAAATCTAATTATTGCTGCCACTATGTATTGTAGAGTTTATACAAAACCAACTAAAGAAGAGCCAAGCGGATGGGAACAGATGGAAACAACAGGACAGAGTAAACCTGCAAAGTAAAAAGGCAACATTAAAACCAAAAACCTGGAAGAAAAATCAGGTTTACTGTAACTCAGATGAAACCAAACTAAACAGGTGCGTAACTTACGAAATCTGATATTACATGTATTTATCCTAACAGGTTCTGAAGGTTTGCTGAGTATTTCCATCCTCTTACTCTTCTGTTTATCTTTGACCTGATTTGTGGAACATTTCTGATGCTTCTGCTGCTGAAGAAAGAAAATGAGTGAGACACCTTCTTTTTGATGATGTATTATTAGTTTTCAAACGCAGATACATTACAAATGCTAATCACAAGTTAATAGTGTTCTCTTCTTTCCCCTCCACAGGTATTTCATGTTAAAGGTAGGCTCATTTTTATCCTTCTTATTAAGATAATAAGGAATTATGTTTAATAAGTTCTCATCCGTGTTCCTCAGTCAAATAAAAGGAGTCGAGGCAAAATGAATCTCAGGTTTACTCCTCCCTGCTTCATGGTCAGTCTTTATGATTACTTTTTTAAAATAAATATGACCCTTTTTTAATTAAATTATATTATTTATTGTGTGTTGTCACTGATCTGTAGGTGATGTTTCTGTCTACGAGTCGATCAGAGGCTCTGGAAACAGGTGAACCTTACAGTACAAACCGGAAATACTAATAATGACAGTGAGATATTTTACAGTGACTGTTATTCTGAATAAATGTAATACTGTCATTTCAGATGGACCAGCCAGGGACTACATGCTTGAAGGCTCCAATTAGAGGAATGAGTACAGAAAGGGTAAAGACTTGGTATTTTAGTTGTTTATAAGAGACTTTGTTCATTATTAATGAGACATATACTAAAAAAATACAAACAATCGAAAAGCACAGATTTATTTAATACTAATAAAAACATCCTTTTTACATTGTATTGTTAGGTAAGAAAAGTGACTTTTTTTCATTATGCAACAATAAAGACAATATATCTTTTTTACAGCTTTATCATGATTTATGATCTTTTACATCAGGTTTTTTCCCCCCAAAGTGTTTTGTATAAACAAATGGGAAAAAATTGTAAAAAGGAAAAAAAAATGTTCTAGGAATTTTTCTAGGTGATTGTTTGTTTTTTGGAAAATGCATCAGTTTTATTGGTTTTTAGAAGTTACTTGATTTCATAATTCTTTTTTCAAGAATCCTCTAGGGTGGGAAGGAGGAACTGGGTTGGTTGGAATGCTTCTTCGTCTGTCGGCCATATTGCATTTAACAAAAATTGTGTTGCGCTTGCAGTGGATGGCCAGTAGTTGGCAGTGTATTGCATGATGCACTAGTAAAAATCCACAAGAAACACAAGAAAATGGCTTTTAGACAGCTGTCCACTGCAGTGACCGTTATGCTTCCAAGAGTTTTAATTAAGCTGCTGGTCCACAGATTCGTTCCTGAACCAGAACTGAAACAAAGAGAACTCTAAGCCAATTTAAAGTGCTTTAAAATGTATCTGGAAAAAATGAATTAATGAGAAGCAAAGTGTGTTAAGCATTAAGCGTTAAACCACGAAGCAGAAACATTAGCTGGGCAGTAAGTGCTTAGCGGATGTGTGTCCACCTCTTAAAGTTACCAGGTTCAGCACCGTAGAGCTTCGTTCCTGGGAATATTACTGCAAATGGACGACATCCCGTCTCCCACAAACCTGAATCAAGTGGCTGAATTCCCTCGTCACTGTAGTTCTGCTGTCAAGCCAGTAATTATTTGTGGGAAGGAATGCATCTATAAATTACAGGATAGAAACTCCTGAGGACTAGGATCCTGTTTCTGTTTGTCCTGCCTCTGCTGCATCAGGGTTTAACTCGCTCTGCAGAGCTTTTCTCTGACTGCATGGCAACATAATTTTGTTTCCGTAGTATTTGTAATTTACAGCATCTTCAGGAGTGTGCTAAATAAAAAAAATGAGTAGATTATTGCTAAACATGGCATAGGAGAAAGTTCTTGTACCATCATGCTGGACTGATTGCAGATCCTCCAGTCACTGCAGTCACATTTCTTTACACAAGGTGACATTCACGTCTAAATATAGCCAAAAAAATAACTTCCACACCCTTAATCCCAATACACAAACTTAATTTATAATGGAAGTGAAAACATGAGGTTCCTCAGCATCCCGGTCATGTTTAGATCTTTGTAACATATTCGTTTCCCAGCAAACGAGGCAGGACAGGGAGCAGTTTAGGACACGATAAGGACATGATGCTGTCAAAAGGACTTAAAATATGAAGACTTTTTTTATTCAGGAGACAAAACAAGTCCTAAAAGACCCTAATGCTTGATTCCAGTGCATTCAGCAACCAGAAAGTTTACTTCAGCTGAAGTTCAAAATACTTTTTTCTTCTTTTTTTAACAGCCAAAATGTCTTTATCTGTCAGATGTAAATTTGTTTTCTTGTAATCTCCAAATTTGGATAGGATTACACTAGTCAATTTTTATCCATAAACCATCCTCTCCAATCTGTTCAAGAGTTGCAACCAAAAATATTGACATTTGAGTCATATTCTAGGATTAACATTGAAAATATCAGCCCATCCATGTTGGCTGCATTACATGAAGAAGTGATTAAAAATATTTATTCACTCAGATCAGCCCAAGTGAATTAATATCTTTTCACTGTGGCAATTGAATCAGGGATTGTTTGCTTTTTAAATTTCCTTCCTACCACGTAGCGTTCCAGTTTTGGTTGTTGGCCATTTTTCCCTGTAATAGAAAAAAAAGTCGAGTCAAGAGCTGCGAATGAAACGAGCGCACACTTTGCCAGGCTGGCAGGTCAGTGCCCAATTGGGAGCCCTTAGATGAGTGCAACCTTTGAAAGAGCTGTTGTTTGCTGAACCAAAAAAGCTGCGGTCACGGTGGAAGTGAGCACACAAGTACTTTTTCTTGTAGGGCTGACATATCACAGCTAGGATCCTGCTACTCGTAAATGCCTGGCCGCCTGGCAAGGTCATCGGCTGAATCGGGGCATCCTTGGTTTTGCAGTTTGCTATGTTCTGAGCTGCACATTACCAAGTTGCTGTGTCCTCCGCCGCCTTTCATGTCACACGGCCCCTATTAAAACCTCAGTGTAGACTAAATGGGAAGTGTTAGTGAAATGAGGCATTTTCTATAAACTTGAATTCTTGTAGACAAGCTCTTGACTATTATAAGAGTTTTCATGCTGTGATTTTAATTGGTTTCCAATTAAACTCAGACCCACAAGCATTTTGCAAATAAAGTTAGTAATGGTTTCCAGCATTCCTTCGCTAAAAATGGCACATGGACACGAAAACACACATCCTCCTGTGTTACCAAAAGGTCTTTTTTTCCACTCTTTAACACAAACATCCAATTAATTGTGGTTAGTACCCATTAAAGAGCTTTCCTGTGGCATTTGTTTGACTGTCAGACAGAATCAAATCACATTTGTAACCTGAACTGAAACAGTTTTCCCTAAAAGCAAGGTCCACAAATTACAGTTTTTGTTTTGATGAGTTTGGAAGTGGTGGTATAAAAGGACACGGCTAACAATAGCCAGAAACTGTTTCAATTAGGCTCGGTTTTAATTTGTTGGAAGTAACATTTAGCAGTTGGCTTTGGATGAAGATGCAGCTTATTACAGTGGCTGCAGGCATGGTGCCTCTGCAGTCTACAGCCTTGTCCCCTCCAATTAAAATAAATGAAATGATATCTGAATTTAGGTTTAATTGCTGGTCCAAGTCAAGAAAAGTCTGAAATCAGAATGTCTGCAACTTTTCAGAAGACAAACCACTGACCTGAGTGGAGGTCACCAACTCATCGGTTGAGCCTGAATCAGGAGTGGACGAGATTTATTTGAGATTTGTCTAAAAGGAAAATGTCTCAACAATTAAAGGATCACACTTGTCAGTCTTGTAGTTTTCTTCAGGGTTTTGGAAAGGAGTTTCTGGGTTATTATCAAACCTGGGTTTCAGGTGGAACAGCGGGAGTTTTCAGTGAAATGTTGGCCCTGACACACTAGCGGAAACAAGTCAGCGTCGAGCCGGGGCCAATGACCGACCCCCTCACGTGCATCACCTGCAGTTTGGGCCACGTTTCTCGTTTCATTTTTACCCAGGAAGCACATTGGCTAAACCGTGAGTCAAACAGTCACTGGAACTGACTACTTTATATTCCATTGAGGAACAGTGACTTTAACATTACATACACCTTTCTGAACAGGTGAGGGTGCACTTTCTTCGTCTATAATCAAACATTAAAGCAACTTGAAACCATTCCTCGCTCCCTGACACCTCCAGACCCGGCCCCCCATCCGGGCCCGGGCCGGCCCCCCATCCGGGCCCGGACCGGCCCCCCATCCAGGCCCGGACCGGCCCCATCACCCCCCAAAGCTCCGCGCCTGCCCTGACATGACTCTGGCAGGGTTTCTAAGGTGATTGTCGGAGTTTTGTTGGGCGGTCCACTTAAAGGCTATCCACACTATTATGAAAACGTGTTGCCAACTTAAAAGTCTCTTCAGTTGTTTTTGTCACAAGTGAGGTTCAGATTATTATTTCTGCTCGAACAGAAAGGATGCATTTTATTGTGAATCTTTAAAGAAAGGCGGCAGCGGTGTCAGTCAAACGGACTGGCAGTTTCTATAAGGTCAGGCCATTCATGTTCATATACTTCATACGTAAGATTAGTAAAATGCAATTAAATATTATATTATGGAGAAGGCATGCATCTAACCATTGGTAACCAAGGAGAAAATGCTCCACCATTACGTAGGCAAACAACGAGCAAACATCTACAGTTGATTCAATTATAAATTCAATTATATTTAATTATAAATCTGCTCTGGTGTCAGTGGTATAAATAATATGATGTAAATTCAGACAAAGGCTACAGCTTCATCAAATCAACCAACACATCAGGAGGGAGAAGGTTTGGGTCGATTTATAAGCTAACAGTTTTTAGCTTTCTAACTCCTGCTGTCTGTGAACCCAACTAGCTGCACTACTTCCACAGATAAATTAACTTGAACTGAACATGTAGTTACATGTAGTTCCATGTAATTACATGTAGTTACATGTAGTTACTAGATTCACAGTCAGTGTTTTCTGTCACTGCAGAGACAAAGTTATACTTTGCGTGATGGCACAATGTGGATGTCTTGCTCAGCTTGTACAGACTGAATATGAATTAAACTGAATGAAGATTAAATGTTATTCAATTTGTTATTATTATTACTATGATAAATAAACTGGTAAAATGTCTGGATCTTTTGACCTTGTCAGCCAAAATGATGGACAGTGGAGGAAAAAGTAAAGACGAGGACTGAAAAGCCATAACAAAGACGGACAGTGTTTTTCCTTTTTTTTAAAAAAAAGAAAAATTCACACAGTATAACTAAAACACTCTAATTCTTATTTGACAGCCGGGTTGCCCGTTTTGCTTTGCTGTCATTAAGGTTGAGGCTGACTGCAGGTGGAGACTGTGACCTACTCATGTGTTCAAACAAGCACTAAAGGTGGAAAGCCAACAAGGGCTCTCATCCCTGTTTTCACCACAGTGCTTTGTGTTGGCTGATTGGGGCACCTGCAGCATCAAGATGGAGCCTGCATGCTGCAACGCTTTGATGAAGCAAATAGCTGGCAGGACGATAAAAAAACAAATAAGCAACATTTATGTTTTTCAGAGAATTTTGGATCCTGATTTATGACCTACATCAAATGCCATACCACACCAGAAGTTTTGTAAAATCTTCTCAATGCCTTGTAAAGTATTGACTGTAATTCTTGAACTTTCACACATTTTATTCGAGAAAACCTCATATTTTTAATGTGTTTTATGTTTTTTTCATGCCAGACCAACATATAAAAATAAAAAATCTTCACAAATAAATGCTTACTTGTGTTTATTTGTACTGTACTGTCGTTCAAAGCCAAGTGCAGCCAAACTGTAAAAGATGCTAGCAGTTTGTCTCAGTATAAGTCCAGCTGAGTGGAGAACACCTCAGAGGTTTACTAATGAACAAAAAGTATCATGATCACCAGCAAACACAGCAGACAGGCCAGCGATACAGCAGCCAAGAGGTCATGGCAGCTCTGGATGATATCAGGATCTGTTGATGCAGCAACTGTGTTTTGTGGATTTAACCATTAGAGACGGATAAGGATTTCACAAGAATCCCATCTAAAGTTTGTCAAAGTCCATTATGTTCACCACATATGGCTGTGGAGACTATTCCTGAGGTAAAACATGGTGGGGGTAGTATTATGCTGAGGGAAGCTTTGCTTCAGGAAGCTAGTTGGATCTTAAGGTATGATGGAGGGAATTGAACACAGACACTGTTTGAAGAAAAACAGTAAAAGGCTAAAAAGGCTTAAAATGACACAGCTGGAGGAACAATGGAGAGGGTTGGATGAAAGTTTATCAGACAGAATGGTCCAGTTTTCAGACGGTGCTGGTGAGTTATATCATTCGGATAAAATAGACGAGACTTTGATTATAAAGTGGCAAAATGTGAAACGGATAAAAGATCAACTCAGACTTCATAGATTTGTCCTTCAGGGATGGTCAAAGTTTCTGACATTAATTTAAAATCAGTGAAGAGGTTTTATAACTCTTTGCAGCTCCCGTTGTTGAAAAGTGGTGCCGGTTGGAGTTGGAGTTTTTTTTTTCCTGACAGAACTTTGATTCGGCAGGAAGTTTAATGTTTTTGATTGTTGATTCAACGTTGCATGACTTTGTGTTTTTGTGTTTATTGATGTAAAGCACTTTGAAATGCCTTGCTGCTGAAATGTGCCACACAAATAAAATTTGATTTGATCTATAACGATAAGAAGAGAATTAATATGTTTTCTTCAGTTTCTTAAATTTTTCCACTTTGCGTGTTCAAGGCCAAAGAGCCGATGATGTGATGTCTCGAGGAAAGCACGAGTTGTGATGCTGAAAATGAGTGGTGCAGATCCTGGGGGCAGTGGAACGCCGCTCTCCGAAGGGAGGCTGATGGAGTCGTCATTACAGAGGCTTTAGAGCTGCAGAGATAACCGGGTTTCACCTTAACTCTCTGCTCTTACCGATTCTCTTTGAACTCACAGCCAATTTGGCATGCTTGGGCAGACATACACCTCTAAGCTTTAAAGAGCCCAACGTTTCGGAAATCTAACCCTTATTCTTAACCTGCAGAGCTGACTGTCATCGGGTTCCAGCAGAACCGGGGCTGAAGGTGATGGAGCGACGCTGATGCACTCCTCGGCTCCTGCAGCATGTCTTTGCATCTTCGCTGTAGTAACAGAGCTGCTTTAAAACAGGCTTGCATTAAAGTTATAAAATGTGCTGAATAGCAAATAAGAGGACGCTTGGTTTTATTGTGTCAGCTCAGACAGCTACTATTTCCTGTTTTATTTCACACATAAATGTTATGAGCACATGATACTTTTCCTCTGCTGATCCATGATTTTCTCGAATGTGCTTTGAAAAAGTTGAAATTAGGCTCTATAAAATGTCCTGTTCTTTCAGACATTAATGCATTTTAAATTGAATACTCCATGTGTTAGACTTATGGACCTTTTGTTAATTTGTTTTCGTTTTTTTTTACCCTTTGTCGCGCAGAAAAGATGAAAAATCTCTCGCATTTTCATAATTGATATATTTTTGTTTGTAATGTCAGTATTAAGATAGAGGAGAAAAGTGAGAGTTTTTAAAAATATTTATCCAAAGCAATTAGTTTGCCTGTAAGGGTAGGATTGTAAAATTCTTGATTGAGGATAGGAAATAATTGCAACGTCTAAAATAAAAAAAAACCCATTTATTGAAGGTCTGGTTTGGAAACATTCTCAGCTTTCTCTGAATGAAAGTCACGGCCCTGACCTCCATCATCTACGCTCCATTTAGCTTCACCATTGGAAACCTACTTGCAATTAGAGTGTTGGCATTGAACATAATGTTAATTGTTCACAGTCCAACCTGCACATAATTATCATGACACATTTATTACCTGTTCTGATACAGAGCAACAGGGCTGTTATTTCTTCCCCTCACAACAAGGCTGCTCTAGTGAAGAACTTGATTTAAAATAAATACAAAAGAAAGATGAGAGCGGTTCCGTGTTTCTGTTGTATTAAGAGGCCAATTGTTCCGCAAAGCAATGCATCAATAAGTCTTTGGGGACGTGTTTTCAAGGTTTCTTTTTCAAAACATTCAGCGTATCGTGACTATTACAGCTGTTACAATGCGGTTGTAACGGCTGTAGACAAGGTTGGTCTGCTGCTGCAGGTTAATCAGTCAGATTTAGCAAATCATAATAAAAACTGCTTCAGCCATTTCCTGATTAACAAACACAAACTGAGACCAGGATGCTCAAATAAGTTTGTATTTTGGTGAGAGATACGTCCATCAGAATCTGTTGGCTGCTTTGTAAAACCTCAGATGATGTTAGCCGATACCAAATTTTAAAAACAGCTTCAATGTAGGAAGAAAAACATTGAAGATATTTTCTGCCTTCTTAACTAAGACAATGAAGAAATGTAGAGGCATATCATTTCAAACCAATGTCAACAGTTAGCATGGCTGAACTGACAGTCTCTGTAATGTACACAGTAAAAATGCCAGTGTTGAATTAACACCCAAAAGTGTCTATATGTGTCCAAGTCAGCTGGTGTTAAAGTAACACTTTTGAAAGTGTTAAAAGATTGACACCCATTTTTTTGTTAAATTAACATTGGTCTATAATACTGAAATGTGTTTAAGAAAAGTTAAACTTTCCATTTCTGTGTATTGGTTGAATATTTTTCACTGGATTTGATTGATATTGACACCTTGTGGGTCAATTATTTACTTTTTTAATACCACATTATGTTTTGTGATCAACACTACACTGGTGTTACTTTTAATATATTTTAACACCAGCACTGTTGTAAATGTTAATGTGAGACTCTGTATTGTTGAATTTAACACCAGCTGACTTGGACACATATAGACACTTTTGGGTGTTAATTCAACACTGGCATTGTTACTGTGTAGTTCTTTATTTAATAATACAATTTCAACAGAGCAAGTTATTCTTCTGGGACAATGTTTTCAAAATGATCATTTCTGGTCTCCCAGAACTCCGGATGTGTGCGAACGCCACATAAATGACAAAAAAAAAAACCCAGCGGCAAATCTCATCTACGTTTTGATGGGGTGTCAATCAGATGCTCGATCCTGCCCCTCATCTGCACTTCATGTGTTGAATGTTTTCATGCACACCTGCAGTTCTTCTTCAGGATGCAGGTACGAAGCCTTTCAATCACCTGTTTCTTTAAGTTGGATGTGTGAAGCCAGAGAAATGCATGGAACATGCAGGATAGTGAGAAAACGTGGTCCAGTAAAGACCAGACTAGGTGAATTTATGTTATATGTCCGTTTTCATTTTACATGAACATTATAAAATCAAAATAAATATTTATAATAATGTAAGTTGCAATGCAAATGTTCCTCATTCCATCTTAGTTTGCAACACAAGAGCTATACGTGTTTCTGCATCACTGTAAAAAGTAATGACGTCTGTATTCCTCTTGTTTTTATTGTCGGCTTCATGATAAACATCTAATTTTATTTCCACTGCAGTTTATTTTGAGAGCTGGCAAGTCAGTGCTGACCAAAAAGGTAAAAACAGACTCTGCACCTGACAAATAGTCAGAGAACCTTAAGAGCTTCATTACAAGAAAATAAATTGTGTTAACTCCTGCTTCACACACAGAGACAGACAGTTTGTTTCCTGCAGCAGCAGCCGCCACAGCTCTGCTCCACAACTCCTCCACCAGTACCAGGAATGCAGACACAGTCCTTGACATGATGCAGCCCTGAGCTACATCCTATATTAAGGAGCCGACAATGAACCGGCAGGATGGCAGCGCGTGTCACCCGTTTGTCCCATGGCAGCTTGAGAGCCGCTCTAAAGCAGGACAAAATGCTACCTGCAACTACAAAGTAATTCACCCAGCAGAAGTATCTCTTCTCTCCGATTCTCAGGTTGCATTCACCTTGAAGCCATTTTTAACGTCTTCGGCTCACGGCCTGTTTTTGAGCAACATGACTGAAAATAACATGCCCAAAATGAATTGAATGTATCTCATGAACCACAGAGTTTATTTTAATTGTTTTGGTATCAAAACAAAGGCAAGACCCTAGGGAATATGTTACAGCTCTAAAAACCACCCTACCTGTTACTGAGGAAAGTGAATTAATATAGTAAACAGCAGAAATTAGGAAAAAAAATCAATTTCCGCCTAAAAAACCACTTCAATCTATGAAGGTTCCTTTCAAAGCATGCAGTTGAAAGCCCAAACATGTAGAAAACAACAGTTCACAATCTGACCTTTTACTGTGCCAAGTTTTATGAAAAATAAAGTTAATCATATGAGTTTTAGAGAGGTACTACTTGATAAAAATCTAGGCGGACCTTCCAAATTAACCATTTTGGCACAATTTGTGCCATTTGAACTTTCTTAGTTTTTATTTCTGTAGGTTCTGTTTCAATCATTTATTCTTTTCATATAATAAATTATTATTTATCATAAATAAGTAATTGCATCTAATAATTGTTTTGGGGATTCCTTTGAAAAATCCACATGCATTCATTCATAAAAAGAGAAAACAATAGACAAATTGTAATAAACTGAAAATGGAACAGATTAACTCACAATAACATTTCAAATAGAATTATATAACAATGAAAATGCAAATAGCAATTAAAACTCATGTTAAAATGACAAGATAACAGGAAAAAACTCACATATATCATAATTACATTACAATAACAATGCGCTCTGCGCGTAAAGTCATTGCATTCTGCATTCAGACATTCACAATTACGCAGGGCGGTTTCTCGGAATCCCGTTGGCCGATTTTAATGATTGACATATCGTTCGAACCGTCAGAGCCAATAGAATCCGAGGGCGTTGACATCAAGACGGAATCTAAAGTCGTTCACCAATCACAGGGGGAGAATCGTATGTGACGTACATTTTCCGGGAATTTTTTTTTTTTTTTTCATCTTAGCGATTTGACGAAAAAGGCTCTGCGCCGAACCGGAAACCATGTGAAATGGACGCAGGGAAAATGGATTATCGAACCAAGTGGAAATATTTACTCTAATATGGATTATGACCACGAAACAGCAAAGGTAGAACTGATTTTTTGATTTTGGCTTCGTGAAATGAGATTTTTCCTTTTTTCTTCTTTAGCTGCTGGTTCAGTGAGTTTTGCACGTAGCCTGGTGACTCTGGTATTGTTGGAAACCGCAGAGCTTCGGCTTTAATTTGTTTACTTCAGTGGGGCCCAAACTTCTTGCACAGTGGGCCAAAATCAGAGGTATTTAATTTTTTTAATTTCACAATTAAAAATAATAAATAATTTTAGTTTTTACCTGTTAAGCAATAAATTAAACATGTGATACTTTAATGAAACATATCCCAAAAATGATTTTAGATTTTTGCCTTAATAACAGAGAGCTGTATGTTTTCCTAAATTCTTTTGGACAAGAAAATGTTTTAGAAAATTCTGCAACTACAACCCAGTAAGAGCATAAAAAAATCATATTTTACGTTATGCAGACTCTCAGTCTGCACTGATGAGGAATCACTGACCTGCCGAATGCATGGAGCGGCTCCAACGGAGAGTTGCATGACCTACTTTCTGATTTAGCGGTAAGACTTTATTTGAAGGGGTGAGCATAAGACTGACATGACACCGTCATAAACATGACATAACATCTGTCATGAACATAGAGAAGTATTTATGAATGTTTATGACAGCTGTCATGAAGTGTCATTCGGTAAATAATGGCACTTTTAATGCAAAGTTGCTCTAAAAGTTGCATTGAAAGTCCATTAAAAAAGCCAACTTTACATGATTTCAATGCAACTTTTATAGCAACTTTGCATTAAAAGTGTCATTATTGACCCAATGACACTTCAACTGTCATAAACATTCATATAGATTCCTTCACGTTCATGACAGGTGTTATGTCTTGTCTATGATAGTGTCATGTCAGTCTTATGCTCACCCCTTCAAATAACGTGTTACCGATCTAAATAGCTCATAATTAACTGACTACTTGCAGGTGCTCATTTACTGGAAATACAGAATCAAGTGTTTATCCTCAGGTTGTCAGTTGGTTCTAATATGAAGAAAGTAGAGAAATATACATTATACAAAATGGAGCTGCAATATAAGTACACGTTTCACAAAAACGTCAGATTCGATGTTTAACTGCTTCATGTTTCAGCAGCTCTAGATTAAGTAAATATGCAACTTTCCCTTGAATGTGCCGAGTCTCACCATTTATAGTGAACTGACAATATTTACATAAAGAAAAAAAGACACGGTGTGATCAAGCTGCTATTTTAAATGTGTGAGTAATGTGTGGGGGAAAAAAAACAACAGATCAGTAATAACTTGCAGGAAACCAATCTGAGAGGTTTCACGTTTTGTCTTTTCTTGTTTTCCTCCTCTGCTCTGATTACTGGCATGTTCTGTGTAAAATGATGAGAGTGCTGTATGAAGGAGCGATATCTGTGAGAGAGAAGATTTAATGCTGGCGATAGGTCAGTCAAATACAAATAAAACTCACCAAATGTGCCACATGTTTAAACAAAGAGCCTTCCAGCATCCGTGTAAACTAAAGACGGTTCTGGAGATTGTTTTTAGCTGGAGCTTTGTTTGTGCAGGTATCGCCTGATGTGCTCGTTAATAGGCCAGCTTGCCAAAGGTTTTTGTTTGTCTGGCACCGATGCAATCAGCACATGTCCACACATGAAGCTGAGGATAAGCGTAAGATGGCGCATGATGAGGCTTCAGTTTGAATCTGTGCCGCAAATGTGCAAAGGTCAAAAGGTCTTTGCTGCAGTGACTTACGTGATTTGGTTGATAAGGTTTTAGCATGTCGTACAACTGAACATGGTTATACTGCTGATTATTTCACTACAAGTTTCCTAATTTAAATGTTTTAAAGATGTGAATCGAAAACATGAAGAAATGTATTTATGTACTGTAATGCTTTTTTCTTTTACTAGCAATTGTTCTCCACTAATGGAAAAAAAGAAACCAAGAAATCCCATAAATATTTACTTTTAAGTGGTTTTAAAATAATAAATATTACTAACTGATACAGTCAAATTCCTGCATAAATGACACAATCACAGGACAACAAAATCCATCAAATTAGACTTGAATTTCGAGTGATTGGCTGGTAATACATTTTATTGATTTTAGATCATTTGGACCAACATAACTGGGAATAAACTGGACCTCTCTGCCTTGTAAATTACCTGGAGATTAGTTGTAATTCGATGACAAACTGCAACTCAATTGCAAAGCTGACATCACCTGCAAAGATTATCGCGAGTAAAGATTAGCGTGAGCCACCATTTGTGCTCGTATATATTGAGAACAACTAATCCTTGTAAATCACAAAAGCAGCTAAACATGCAGAAGCGTCGGAGGCTCCAGATTGTGGCCCAGAAGAGCAATGCTCGTCACATTTCTAAGAGACAAAAAGAATGCATTTGATTTCTTCTTCTCCATCAAAGAGGCCAAACATCTGGGAGGCAGAGTATCCACTCTCTTCTCCGCTCACTCATCCTCCCACATGTGCAGCATCTCCTTCTATACAGACGTGCTGTGCGGTGAAAGAAGGCCTCTATTACAAATGGTTGAACTAAGTGCCATCGTGGAAGATTTGAAAGTAGCCTTGTGGTAATGACGGCTCACACCTTCTTCCTCTCTGCTTTCTCCTTCACCGCCGCACCTCTCCTCTCCTTTTCTTTGCTCCAGCCGACCCTGAGAGCACTAAAAGACACTTGTCTCTTCATCTCTTTTCATCCAGGCAGAAAAGATGACTTCTCTCTCTTTTCCACCCGCCTTTTGCATATCTTAAGCGTAGTTGAAGTGCGGCAGGAGGGGGTGGGGGGTGGGGGGCTTCAGAATTTAGCAAGGCCATTAAGTATTCAGTGAGACTTACGTCGGGAATGAATGCAGATCAGTGCTTTAACTTCAGGATGTTTGATACATCCATAAATCCCTCGTAGAAATGATTATGGATTCTGCGGGGATCTAGGGGCCGATTTGAATAGGGCAAGCTGTAGGCCGATTCCTCCGCTAAGAAGAACAGAAGAGCTCAGCCTTCATTGTCAAGCCTGACAAGATTAAGCCGACTCAAAAAACTGATCAAACCGAGCACGACCCTACGTGGCGAGGCCAGAAGTGGCGGCGCGGGCCGTAAACAGACATCTGACATTGACGAGGACGCTTGTCACCCCGCCGAGTGTCAGACGGCGTCCTCCCAGCGGCGCGTCCACCTTGTGAGGTGACGCGGCGACCGTGAAATCCTCATCTCCCCCTCACCTCACCGGGAGCTGATGCTGCTGCGCGGCATCACAGCTGCTGCTGCTGCAAAATGAACGGCGCTCAGCCCTCATCTGTCTGCAAAAGGATGAATCAACTGGTTTTGTTTAATTTTCTGCTAAAATCATCATTATGGCTCACCTCATTAATCTTTTTCAGCCTCCTGAGGTATTTCTCTCACCTCAGTTGCACAACATTTCTTTCTGCGCTGGTATAACACGCCGCCTGGTAGCAAATGCACGGAGCCCACTGAGTGCCAGGAGGCAAAAAGGAAAAAAGTGAGGTGATGAAAATCTGTTCCCTCAACTTTGGAAAGCATGAGAACCAGTTTGCAATCCTTACTTCAGTAAACCATATGCACAGATTTTCTAACAGTTCGCTCTTTTTTTCCCCCTCCACTGATAAATAGTAAAAATGTGCACAAATTTATCAAATGAATTCAGCTTGTATTTTATTCATTTGGTTGGGAAAGAGCCTCTCATACAGCAGAAGCACAAAATCTTACCAAGTAATTTTTATCTTTTCTAGTGAAAATATCTTGAAATAAGACAAAGCGACTTTTCAGCAGGATGTTTTAAGTAAATAATTCCTTAATTTTGATGAAAAAGAACCTTTTCTATTGGCAGATAAATTAACTTATAACATGGGGAAAAATGTCTTATCAGTTAAACAATCTGCCATTGGAACGAGAACATTGACTTTGAATAAGTCAATAAGTCTCTATATCTTGCCAAAAAGTTGCTTTGAAGTTAGTTTTGTCTTATTGGTAAGATTTTGTGTTTTTGCAGTGAAAAGACATAAATACTACTTCTTGTTGCTGTGCCATCAGCATCATCAACAATCCCCTAATGACTGTAATAATATAAATAACAAGCATTTTTTTTAAATATAAGTGGCAACATTGAAAAATGGGTCATGAGGAGGAAAAAAACATGCATAAGTCCCACTGGACTTAAGGTTGTATTTATTTAGAAAATGTTAAAGTTGCCTGCTTTTCATGTGCGTCACCTTATGGTACCAGATATGAAGTAATTCCAAGTTTGGCTCATTTTCTTTCTTCTGTTTATTCTTCAGTGGGGTTTACTTGTTTTCTGCAGTAAAACCCCTGAGCCATGTGCAGAACACGGCATCGGCGTCTGGATAATTTGGCAGAAAATTCACATTCAAGCAGTTCATGAAGAGGGGAAAAGCTGGTACTGTATCCGCCAATCCTGCCAGAATCCATAACCGGACAGAAGCACCGTCCCCCGCCATGCTTCTACCTGCAGGACAGCGAGCATCACAATCGTTGGGAAGCAGTTTGTAGCAACAATAATGCCATAACGATACTTATTACTACCATAAATATTTTGTTCCTGCACTTTGTAGTCTAGTAGGGAAGCCAGGGATGTTCTGGGATCCACGCAGAGAGTCGATTACTTGTTTCAGAGAATCTCATATCCTTGCTTCACCAAAAGGGAAAAACCAGAACGATTAACAAAGAAATGGATCCCAAAACGCCAACAGCCAAAACATTTGGGTCAGAGATGACATTCAATCTAATAACTGTGGCTGGAAACTCAACAAAACAAGGCTGGACATGACAGAGAAAGACATAAAATGTTTCTCTAGGTGTCCTCCATGGAGGACGTGGAAGATTAACTAGCTAGCTAGCTACTTAGCTAGCTAATTAACTAAAGTGGGTGTTATTTGTTGTATGATTGCGGTGTAACACATAACTGAGGCAACAGTAGCAGAATACATTTTTCCACTTGTGTTTTATTTTGATTTATCTTGGATGAGAAGCTCCAGGTCTTTTCAGGAGAACTCAAAAGTGTTTTTTATAAATCATAAAATATGTCTGTTGTTAAATGATAAAAATATGACTTATTTAAATTTCTTTTTAACACTGAATATTAAAACAGTAACACTGGATTTTCTGTGATACATCAATTATTGACAAAAATGTTCTAGATCAGAGAAATGGGTCCCTGTTGCGGAAGTGTTTTACTAAATGATATTTATGCATTATTGATATGTTGAGGTTTTATTTCAGTTCCCCTGTACGGTCGGAAAGCCTCCTTGCCATCACCCTGATCTTTAGTTCCCTCCAAAGATTCAGAAAAGCTCTGAACAACAACACACACATACATTTGAACTTCTAGCAAACATCCCTGAAACACAGCCACAGATAAAAGCACTAGAAGTGAACGTCTCCCTCCAGTTCTTAATGAATTCATTTTTACATGAGGTCTCTTTCGACCAGCCGTGCTGCTTGATTAGAAGACATTACAAGAGATGCGTGCTCAGCAGTCAAACGTGTAACCGCCTCGTCTTACTATAACACCCATGTGTCTTCCCTTCGACATTTTCATCTCCTATGCAAATACAGACCCAGTGGAGCCAGTAATCATTCATCAGGAAACTGTCTCCAAATGGTAACCGCTTCTGTCCTGCTCATTCATTATTCATCACCGTGGACGGGTCAGGCATCCTCCTCATACTCAGTCAGCCTCATTCTTCTGTCTGTCTGCCTCACTCTGAGCATTGGAATAAGGAGAAAGTCCAACGCTCACTTGAGAAGCTGTCGCCTTTGAGCCAAGGGTGAGGCGGTGTAACTCGGCTCGCTTCTCCTCCCCTGGTTTCCTTTTTTTATAAAACACCTTGCCTGTCCCTGATACCCCTCTTCATTATGCGTTTAATGAGAAACTCCTGCGTACACGGCACAGAACACAAGGCGAGCGCACATTTCACAAATAAAAAAAAAGGAGAGGGATGCATTTAGAAGCAGCTGCAGGCAGCGTTTCATCACAAATGTGACGGGTGATGTGACTCACAAAGAGCGGCGGCCATAAACAGGCCGGCGCACAAACACCTGAGAGGAAGTTCATTCACATCGCTCGTCTCTCTCTGCTGCCGTCACATGTGGCGTTTAATTCAAATTACACTGAAGAGGCAAAAGCAACGACCCAACATGTTAACCTAGCGGAGGAAGAAAAATGAGCTTCCCTGAGCACAGCGGCGCAGTGCTACTGTCTCGCCTCCATCCCTGCAGGAATTCTCCGTCTGTGTATTAATAACCACTTCAAAGTGAACACACTCCCCTGAATGTGTTGTGCATCCATTTAGAGGCCATCTTTCTCTGCTATGAACCCCCCACACACCCCCAAAGCAGGCTTCATGTGAACTTATCAAAGCAGCATACGAGCCAAACCTGCTGGCTGTATCCGCCATCATCATCGAAGTTAACAATTCAGAGTTTTATAGTGAAAAAAAAAACACAACAACAACAACATCCTTTTGATGCAAGATTTTCCTGCAAAAGGTTAATGAAAGCAGTTGGAAGGGTAAACTGTTTGTTTAAAGCCTCCAAACTTTACACTGCTAATGAAACAAATCCAAAAATAATATATGGCAACTGTCTTCAACTTGTCTGATGAGCCGAATTTATGGCAGATGACTTTTGCCCCGTGGCGACAGCTCCAGCGAGGGATGTCAGAAATGTTAAGTTTTCAGCTGTTACGGTTTTGTCAAGTTTATAGAAAGGGGCTGGGTACATCCCCTCCAGTCTGTCATCATACTTAAATGGAGCATTGTCTAGGCCCTGCAGCTCCCTCAGATAAAACTGCCTGTGGTGCAATTTCCCCAAGACCCCTCAGGGCCCATAATTCTCTTTGTAGGTTGTCTGACAATTTGCTAAACAGTGGAAACAGGGACATGGGAAGACTGAGAAGAGCTGCAGCTTGCAGAATCTTCACTGCAGATGAACCATTCGGATCTTCTGTGCACAGAGCTTTGTCTCACATGTCTTCACATTTTGTCTCCTTTCATAAACCAGCTGACTCTGGAAGCCACCTAATTATTAAACAGGCCACCTGTGTGTAGCTTTTGTGAAGAACACTAAATAGAATCACAAAGACAAAGGAACGCAGCAGACAATGTGCAAGAAGCTTCACAAAACAAAAACATGGCCGACTCCCAAAACTGGAAGGCGGGGTAAGAAGAGTATTAATCAGAGAAGCAGCCAAGATGTCCATCATTTCTGTGGAAGAGCTGGGAAGATACTGAGCTCAGTGGAGAATTTGCTGACACAGGTTTTTTTTTTTTTTTTTTAGCTTACTCAAATCTGGCCTTTGTAGGAAAAGGGTAAGGATTGTTGAAGGAAAGATCGAAAAAGGTCCAGGTTGCAGTTTGCCATAAGCCATTTAGGAGTGGGATCAGATGAGATCGGGTTGGGAAACGAACACAGCGGTGAGACTGTAACACATTTTCCTTATTTTCATTTTAAGGTATCATGTATTGTCCTGACACAATTGGACATTTCATAGCACAATCTAGGATCTGTTTCAGTTTTTGTCCAAAAAGCTATAAAAACAAAACACTATTTCAGATTTCTTTTGCATTTTAGCCAGTTTGTGTGTGATCTTTTTGTTAATTTTACATGAACTCCATCCACAAATATCTGCCACTACTGTAAAAATCATTCTTGTTTGCCTTCATTTTGAGTTTCTGGCAGCTGATTGCCAAGGAGGAGAATCATCCTGGGACATTTGCTGCCTGCTCTGCACTACTTATTTTCATTTTAGCCCTAAAAGTGTTGAAATCATACAGAAAACTAATTTATACAACAGTCAAAGGGACAAATCGATTTTCTAATATCATTATCGCCGTCTCGCCTGCCTCCTCTGACTGCATGTCAATGATATACTCTCCTTTTTGTTGTTGTCTCACATGAAGTCCTATATGAAAATGTGTTACAGCAACATGTCAAAATGTGAAAACATTTCTTTTAAGTGGCTGTTAAAGTGAGAGGAAATGTAAGAAAAATGTGCAGCAAGATTTCAAGAGGCTAAAAAAAGGCTACATTTTCATTCTGACTTTCTGGAATAATTTTCAGTCCTTCACAGGTTCATCGCATTGCAAACTGACTACAAACTATGAATGATGTAATTCCAGCGAGCATGAGATGCTCGGAAAAACAAACATGTAGAAAAACAAGCCCTCTAATGACACTCAGCATCGCCCCACACTTGTCGCGTTGCAGACGTGATCGCGAGCGCGCTCTCACATCAAGCCATCTGCAGTGCTGCAAGCTATCACCATGCCACTCACAAGGACAAAAGTTACTCAGAAAAGCCAAATTTATGCAAAAATCTGTTGTGTTGTCTGTAAAGAATGTCATAATTGTGCCTTTGTGAGTTTATTTTGGAAAAACAAGGCAGTCACAGAAAGTATTTTTTTTTATTTCTCACAATTTCCTCCACATTCATCCTCTTATTGCAAACAATTCACAGCCAACTCGTGACTGTACGAGCAAAATTGCCTCTTACTGTTTGGGCTGGGATTGCCGGAGGGATGGCCAGAGGGAACTAAATAACAAATGAGAGGACAGGATGAAAGACGCTGCTTTAATTCACCACAACTGATTTGATAATAAAACTCACAGTAAAGCCAATTAAGTCGTTGGCGAGTTCTGCCATCGTGGATGTTGAAGTTGAATTCATTGTTATTTAACCATGTGATTTAGGAATAGTTTTCCCCATCTAGCTATTGGGATATTATACCGAATAAGAGAGCGAATGCTAATGGTATCATTACCTCACCAAATTAGAAGTTGTCAGTAGTTCTGTCTCGTTGGAAACTTTTATTTTAGCTCTTAGGGTGAATTTTCATCCCAGAATGGGCTTCAGGACTCCAAGGTGACATGGAGTATAAGTCAATTCTTCAGACGAAGGAAGTAATTAATTAGGTTGTCAAATTCGGGGAGCATCCTCACCTTCATTTTTCTTCTTAATTGGGGAGTAATTTAGAAATTTGAAAGGTGGCAGATCGCATTTAATAAAGATTGACACCTGTTATTTTTTTCCTGCCTTCGCCACCCACCGCTGACTCTGGTTTATTAATGGTCATGTCCTCCTGTAAGGCACAGCCGCTTTCTCAGAGCGCGCTGTCAAAAGGGTCATGTCCCGACACGCAGCAGCGATTGGTGGGCTGCTGGGTGCCGCCCTTAAGGGCAGAGCTTTATGACAGAACGGGCCTGCTCTTGTTCTGGACTGCTCACATCCAGCTGTCTCTCCCAGAGTGATGACTTCATTTTGACCGCTCCCAACGCCCCCTGAAAGTCTCCGCCATGTTATTGCCCCATGAAACCAATAAAGGCTTTAACATATGTCAGAAGGTCAAAAACGGGTGTTTTCACCTTTCACACTGAACACGCTGGGAGGGATCGGCTCGCACAGAAAGATGTGAGCTGCAGGCTGGTTATTGAGGGAAGATTAATAGCTGTCTGCTCTCTAGCTGAACTTAATCTCGTGTCCTGAATGTGTGCAGGTGCAAAAAATAAGTTAAATCGTACAGTTTTACTTGAGCTTCTATCTGCATTCAGGATTGTCAAACTTGAGGCCCAGGGGCCAAATCTGACCCGCCGTTTCTTCTCATGTGGCCCTTTAGACACGTAACAAGAACCTTAAAAACTGTTGTGTGCTTAATTATTATTTTGTCAATCAAAGTCATCTGCATGTGTATTCTGCCAAACTACATCAATTTGAAAAGAGGATGAATATTATTTAAGTTTGAGAACGACTCATCAAATTGTAGAGACAGCTATTTGTAAATTTTTCAAGTTTTAAGAGGTTTTATCACTGCATTTTGGTACAACCGGCCTTTGAGAACCATCATTATTTTTGTATTGTCCAAAATGAAAACAAGTTTGACACCCCTGGTTTAAAATATTAGGCCTTAAAATATGATTTTTACATTTAGCAAAAAGTTTGTCACACGCAAATATCAATGCTGCTTAAACTTCTCAATCTTTTAATGTTACAAATAATATAAAAATTGTATATTGTTGTGAATTTATGTAATAAAGTAGAGAATATGTGAAGAGGGAGTGTCATAGGTTGAGTTTTTGAGTGTGGATTTTTGTGTTCTCCGTCTTGTTTGGGTTTTATTTCTGGGGTTTAAGTGTTTAGTTTAGGTTATAGTTGGGTTTTTCATTGGTCCGCTAATTGATTATTGGTTTCACCTGTCTGCTTAGTTATTTATGTACGACGCACCGTAAGTTGGGCGCGGCAGTCTCATCTGGGTTTTACCGAAGTTATCCAGCTCTCAGGGGATTCTCCATTCGGTATGTTCAAATGTGTTTTTGTCTACAGATTTGAGTTACTGAGATGAAGAATAAAGTTGCAAGTATGACTAGACGCCGAAGGCCTCGTGGTTCCTGTCCGTCAACACCAAACCGATTCCTGACAGTAGACTGCCGCCACACTGAAGACAGGAACCCCGGTCATCGGGGCGGAAATCCCAGGGCCGTCTCTCCTCCGCGGGTGGGTGAGGACGAGCTCTGGAGTTTCTTTAATGGGGATCGGGAAGACTATTTCCCGTGGGTCATCCCTGGGCCCCGGGAGAGGAGTTCAATAGCGCCCTCGCCCCCGGACTCGGAGAAGGGCTCCCGCAGAGAGGAGAGACCCGCTCCCGTCATCGCGGCTGGTCGTGATGGCGAGGCACCGTTCCAAGGTCGAGGCTGTGAAGCTACTGTGGAACATCTGGTGGGGTTCCTCTGGGGAGTCCTGTCGGAGGTTTTTCCAGCCTCCGATCCGCTTCCTGAGCCGGTGGGTCCGGCTTCAGACCTGTTTCCAGAGCTGGAGGTTCCAGCCTCCGATCCGTTTCCTGAGCCAGTGGGTCCGGCTTGTTGAGGAAATATAATCATTGTTTAGTGTTTTGTTGAATTCAATCATATAACCATTTCTAGTGCTTTAGTTTAGTGAATCTTTTACTTATGCCCCTTTTCCACCGACCCGGCCGGCCCGGCTCCGCTCGCTTTGCTTGCGTTTCCACCGACCTTTTAAACCGGGCTGGCGCTGCTTATTTAGGTCCTGCTTCAGAGCAGAGCCAGCCCGGCCAGCACTGGTGACGTAAGCTTCGCTGCTGTTCACTGATTGGCTGAGGGCGGGGACAGAACAGCGAGGCAAGAAAGAAGAAAAATGAAGGCGCAACGTTTGAAACTCGCCGCAACACGGAAGTGATGGAAGATACAAACAAGCCCTGAACTAAAAAATGCAGCTTTTTTTCTTTGCTTCGGATTTCAATATTCAGCAGCAGCTGATGGAGCCGTGAGGAATGAGGCGTTTTTGTTACCATAGTGGAGAGAATGAAAAGCCTCGTTAGCCGCTTTGGAGCCGATGGAGCCTCACGGTGAAAACCGACTCAGACGCAGCTGACGCCGCTGCTGCTCCAGCCAGGTGAGCAGTTTGTAGATATATCTGTCTAGTTTTTACTACATTTATGGTGGATGACATTTAAAACACAGCCTGCTGTATTTTTATTGCTCAAACACAACATGCGCATTTTCTGAAGACACGTTGTACATTATAAATAACTCAATATTGTTCAGCATTTTACCGTCATTTGTTTATCTTTGTGTGAATCTATGAGCTTCCATTGTTTCTCATTTTGCTGTTTCATCCGAGTTTCCCCCATTGTGAGATAATAAAACATGTTATATGACATTCTATTGTAAAATAGCTAGATATCAGTTCTCTAATCAAATTGTTATGAATTATTAATTGTAGAATGAGCAATAAACCTGAAGAAAACGATAGTGGTATTATATCCATGGCTGTAAACCTGCATAGGTCTAAAACTTACAAGTAATTAGATTTTGTCTTTAATTTAGACAACTATTCCAGTTATTTATAATCTGTATGGCTGGATGGTAAAAGTGTTGTGTGTGTGTGTGTAAATACATACATGTGTGTGTGTGTGTGTGTGTACATATAGTAACATGCCTGTTTTAAATAATTCCTTATGTCTATGTAACATCCACATTAGTGACTCTGTTATTTATCTACATTTATGTGCTATAAACTATAACATCTTATTACCAGGGAGCAGAAGGAGCAACATGGCTGACATGATGGACCATCTGAACACCTGGATCTCCTTCAGCAGGAAGCAGCTACCAGCAGAGATGGCAGAGCAACAAGGAGAGTTGAGACAAAAAATAAAAATAAAAGTTGTTGTGTCTCAGTGACCAAAGTCTCTTTATTTCTGCTCACTCCACACATTATTGTACTTACTGTAGATCAAGGTCCTAATACAATCCTCCCAAAATGTGAGGAGCTTAAGCCAGAGTGAAAATATTATATTATATACATATTTCATTGAACTTAACATTGTAGATTATCAATGAAGCCATTCAAAACTGAAAACATTATTCAACAAACCAAACATTTTGACATTATTATCAGGGCAGCTATTAACAAGAGCCCTAAATACAAATCATGTTTGTTAGTTTCTAGTTTATACAAAATCATTCTATTCACTCACTGTTTATCTGTCTTCCTGCAGAATCTTCAATGTAAGAAAGTGAGAAAATGTGTCCAACCGGTAAACTTAATTAGTGATAATTAAGACTGAGTTTAAACTTTTAATTCTTAGTGTCCAAAATGTGAAAACATAGAAGAGGAACCAGTCAGATTAGAGGGAATAAAGCTTTATTTGTTCTCAGTATAACTTGGACATCAGGTGAAACATAAACGTATTGAAAAGTTAAAAACAGACTGTTAATGCACTTCAACTCCGTCAGAATATCAGACACGTTTTTTTAAATCAGAAATATTTCATCAGCATATTGGGGTCATGTGATTTCTGCTCCAGAAAGGTGAAGGTCTCTGAAGGTCGTATTGACCTTCTTCCTGAAGGTCAATACGACCAGCAGGAAGACGGACACTGATGAGATCCTCCAACCCAAAGAAGCACGAAGAACCACGATGGTCTTCGGCGGCAGTTTGCCAACATGAAAACACATTGGAATATATTAGGAATTTATTCTGACATTTTTAAGTTATTTGCAACACCGTGACTAACATTAGCTCATGTATATTCGGCACGATTACAAGTTTTATCGTAGTTTAAAAATCATCGTTATCTCACCTGAACCGTCTGAACCTCCTGCTTTCCTCCAGCAGGGCGGAGATCAGCTCCTCCTCACCACATCCAGCTTTTCCTCCCACTGTCACATTTTCTTGAAGTCTCAGAAAAATCGCAATCAGGCTGTAAAAAATAGCTCAGCTCTCTCTTCTTCTTTTGTATCAGAAAAACAACAACTCGCGTTAGGTGGCATGTAACGAAGCTCAGCACGAAGCTCCTGGAGGCGGGGCGCTACACCCACCCTCCCCTCCCCCGCCACCAGGAGGTGGTACCTGCTACAGAGCCGAGAAGAGCCGGTGGAAACGCGGTCACTCCGAAACAGAGCCGAGCCGGAGCCGAGCCGGGCGGGCCGGTGGAAAAGAGGCATTATATAACCATTTTTGTAGTGTTTGAGTTGGCTTTATCTTTTACTTAAAATTAGGAGTTTTGTGTCAGCAAGCTCAGATGCAGGGCCTGGGGTTAGAAGGTCACAGATAAATGCATTTAGAAAACCTGGTTGCAGGTGGTAAAACCACAGGAGGTAACCAATCTTATCTGTGTGAAAACCAGGGACACATTCCTGTCTCAGGAAGTGGGGGTCCTCAGGCAACATTTGGCACGACGTACGAGTGACCTGTGGACTTCTGAACTCTGAAACTGTGAACTTTTGAACTTTCAGACTGATATCATATAGAATACTTTAATATTGCATGCTTTAACTGAATATTTTATTTTAATATTCTATTAGAACTAAAACTAGTCAATGATAAAGGTAAATTGAAAATGTTTTGTTTTGTATTAAAAAACAGGCTGATTATTTTTTGTAGTTTATATGAGTTTAAAAATCAGGGAGACGTTGGGAGGAATAACAGCAAAAAGCATATTAAGTTTAGAGATAACTCTTATTGAATTAAATATAGGATTTAAGGTAGAAAAACCCAGGATTTCACAGAGACTTGTGAAAATCCTTGGATGTTCGTGGCTCAGGAAGGGGCCAGGAGATCTCCTGACTCTGCCTGAGTCAGGAGATTGCATCAATTGGTTTAAAAACATACATGCGGTTTGTTATTTATCTGTTTGGATAGAGCCAAGTCTCCTGAGACATTTGCGAAGTTGTAAAAGTCAGCAGGACTTTAGAGTTCTGGTTAACTTCAAATAACATCAAAGAGAAAATTTCTCTTTGATGGCTCGACCAAATTGTAGGGAGGTGCCGTTTTCAGTGGTGCTCGGAGACGGCTTCTAATTGGCCGAGGCAAGGGACGCCTTGCTTGAAGCAAGAACCTCCCACGGAGAATATAATCTGCCTACAACAAAAAAATAATTCAGAAATTATAGCCGATCTCTAATGCTTATTGCTCTGGTTATATTTCTCCAAGACGTCTTGCTTTCTTGTTTGTCTTTGTTTTGTCTTCTACGTATCTCAGGTAACTAAATGTAACTGCATGTTTTTTTCCGTTCTGCTCTGTATGTCTAAATTCTTTGTTTCTGATTGGATTAAATTCTGAACTTCTGTGACGCCAACACGCTGCGTACGCCTCTTGTGTTCTCGCGAGGGCTCCCAGACCGCTGCCGAGATCCGGGACCACAAGAAAAGGAGGGAAGGAACCGAATTGTATTTTTAAAGTTTTAATTAATACTCCTTTTTTCAACAGGCTTCAGACCCGTTTCCAGAGCCGGAGGTTCCAGCCTCCGATCCGCTTCCTGTGCCGGTGGGTCCGGCTTCAGACCTGTTTCCAGAGCCGGAGGTTCCAGCCTCCGATCTGTTTCCTGAGCCGGTGGGTCCGGCTTCAGACCCGTTTCCAGAGCTGGAGGTTCCAGCCTCCGATCCGTTTCCTGAGCCGGTGGGTCCGGCTTCAGACCCGTTTCCAGAGCCGGAGGTTCCAGCCTCCGATCCGTCTCCTGTGCCGGAGTTTCCTGCCTCGGCTTCGGTTCCAGTGCCGGAGTTTCCTGATTCGGTAGCTGGAGATGGAGGAAGGGGCTCGGGACAACATCGACACGAGTTGCTACAAGGAGTCATTCGCCCCCCTGGGACATCGATGCGATTACATGGACGCCTCCGCCGCTGGTTGGGCCGAGGGAGGCGTTCACCAGTTCGAGCATTTGGAACTTTGTTCCGGATGCTGCGGCATGTGGTCCGTCCTCCGGGGAACATTTTGTCAATGAGATGTCCACCGGGTCGCCCACCTGAGGGGCGAGGGAGGTTCCGGTTACGATTGGGTCGTCCTCCTGAGGGGTTCGGGTCCATGGACTTTGGGGTATTTTTTTTCTGTGGTCCCACCAGTTTGGTTTTCCGCCCTGCAGACTGTTGGGGGCTTATTTGGTGGAGGTCCGTCTGGGGATGTTTTTTCTGTTTTATTTGCCATTTGCACGCCCGTTGTGGGTGGTTTTTGTATTTTCCCTGACGCTCCCTTCGGAGTTTTGACTTGTGGACTGGGGGTGGCTTGGTATTGTTTTGTTTGGGTGTCTGGAATCCGCCCTGAGTGGGGCTGGGGGGCACTGTCATATGTTGAGTTTTTGAGTGTGGATTTTTGTGTTCTCCGTCTTGTTTGGGTTTATTTCTGCGGTTTAAGTGTTTAGTTTAGGTTATAGTTGGGTTTTTCATTGGTCCGCTAATTGATTATTGGTTTCACCTGTCTGCTTAGTTATTTATGTACAACGCACCGTAAGTTGGGCGCGGCAGTCTCGTCTGGGTTTTACCGAAGTTATCCAGCTCTCAGGGGATTCTCCATTCGGTATGTTAAAATGTGTTTTTGTCTACTGATTTGAGTTACTGAGATGAAGAATAAAGTTGCAAGTATGACTAGACGCCGAAGGCCTCGTGGTTCCTGTCCGTCAACACCAAACCGATTCCTGACAGGGAGGACAATATTTTGTATAAATAGTTTGCTGTGCACATATCCCTCTACTTTTAATGAAACTAGTTGCCTAGTCACTAGTTAGTCGACTTTACACACATCCAACCTCAAATTTTGCATCACAGCTGCTAAAACTTGACTGTTTTTAATTTGGTGTGTTTGTTTAATAAAAGATTCTTGATTCTGCGTGTATTTTAATCTCATTATAAATACGGCTGTTTAGAAAAGCATCACAGGTTTCTTAGGGAACGAAAAGGACGGTGAAGAGCGAGGAGCACAGTGGACAGGTCAGGGATAAAGATGTGAAGAAGCTTAAAGCACAGATACAAATCTATAAAAACATGGAAGTCCACCTAAATTGACAGGCCAGTAAAGGAGTGATCAGGCTGCAGAATAAAAACATGTTTCGTAATCTCTGTGGTATTGGCAATCAGAGATGTGAGAGCAGTTTAATTTTTGAAAAAAAAAAAAAACAACTGAATTTTCTGTGTGGTTGCATCAATGCCCAAGACAAAGGAGATGTGCAGTCAAGAGAGCAGAAGGTCAAGAACGTAATTTCTTTTTTTGCTTTTGTGCTTTTCTAACTTGAGTTTGGCCTCTTTTCCAACTCTGCTCCGTTTTCCAAAACAAACTGAAATGCTGTAATGCTCTACTTCTGTAATGAATAAATGTTGTTTGCTACTTTTACAAAATCACATGATGAATTTCTAGTGCAGCATAAAGGAGAAGAAGCTCTACAGAGTTGAATGCCACCACAAAACTGCTGAATCCCTGAAGCAATAGTTTAAGGACAACCTGTTCCCAGTTTGCCAATTCCACCACCTGCAACGTCACTCTCTCATTTGTCAATAATGCTCAGATCCTTTATTGTGTTTTAGTCAAGTTTCACACATGCGTCTATGTTCATCTCAGGTTCATTGTTCTTCTAAGAAAAGAGAAAATCAAGATGTTGGTTAACATCAGTCCAGCAGCTTCTGCCCCTATACATTAAATAAAATGTACAAAGCAATAGCTCCCAATTAGCAGTTGGCAGCATTAACATTTGTACAATTAAACATTGCCAAAATGGGCAGCATTAATAATGATAATATTTAAAAAACATACACAAAACATAGAACATTTACTCATGAAACACTGTGTACTATCAAATTTGTCCAAAAAGATATTTTAAAAATATAATGCTTGTAAAGAAAACACAAACTGCAGTTACCAACGGCGACAGAAAGAAGGGGGGCGGAGGCGACCTTAGTGAAGTTGGCCGCCCCACCTTCTTCAAATCAGACACAATGGGTGTCAATCAACTCGGCTACGTTTGTGCTGGTTTGTGCAGCAAAAATTTTCGTTTGTGCTGCTTTGGCTTTGAAGATATTAATAAAAGTGTAAAGGTCAACCAGCCCCCCCACTTTTATGAAATCAAACAAAATTGGTGTCAAATGTTAGTGCTACGTTTGTGCTGGTTTGTGCAGCAAATTTTTTTGTTTGTGTTGCTAACATTTTGAAGCTATAAAGAAAGTTGGATTTCATAAACGTTTGGCGGGCTGGTTGACCTTTTAACCTTTACACTTTTATTAATATCTTCAAAGCCAAAGCAGCACAAACAAAAATTTTTGCTGCACAAGCCAGCACAAGCGTAGCCAAGTTGATTGACACCCATTTTGTCTGATTTGAAGAAGGTGGGGGGTTGGTTGACCTTGGATGACCTCTAGCAACATTTCTTTATATCTTTAAAATGATAGCGGCACAAAGGAAAAATTTTGCTGCACAAACCAGCACAAACGTTTGACACCAATTTTGTCTGATTTGAAGAAGGTGGGGGGGCAAATTCACTCAGGTGCGGGGGAAGGGGGGGGGCCGTCAGTTACCGGTTGCTATGGTAACCACCAACTGCCAAGAGCAGCAAAACAGAAATGTCAGAAGAAACAACTTCACTAAATAAATTAAATGAATTAACTAACAAACTTCACATTTATATTATTGTTCAAATAAAAACCTGTTGCATATGATCTGCTTTGCCTTTTGCCAAAATAAGGCCCCGTTCTGTTACACGACAACGATTTCGGGAGAAAACGGAAGAGTTTTGTTGCGTTTGCAGTGAACACTTACACGAAACCACCGAATGTTTTTTTTCTGACAACGGCACAGATTGAAAACGGGCTCCAGAGTGCGACGTTTCTGAAACGTACCGTTTTCCGTCGTCATGTAAACAGAGAAACGGATCTTTTCTTCCAGAGAATCCCCAGATCATGCATAGAATGACGCAAAACATGGCTGCTTCCTACAATCCACAGAAGAAACTACTCACAATGCTGATGTTATTGTTTCCCCATCCGATACGGTTCTTAAAGTCTCCTTAATTTCAACGTTTTGTTTTTATTAACTCACAGATCTAAGAATTTTCTATTTTAAAATTTATAATATGACACATTTCATAACGGTTCTCTCAACAGAAGAAGAAACTGCCGAAAATGCCAGATAACAGGGTATTATTTGTGCTTCTGACTCTTATAAATTTAACCACAGCTCTTCAACACGGTAGTTATTTTATGCCTCTGTACTTAAATCATCAAAGACGAATCTCATACAGCTTCTCTCCGTTAATTAGCGGATGTTTGAGACAAAGAAACACGTCCAGGAGGCGCGAAGAACAAGTCAGTGGTGGGCTAACTTTGTAAACAATGGACCTTACCCCAGCCGGGCCTTTTCATTGGCTAATGCCCATTTTACGTCACAGCGCAGCTATCAGTGGGTTACCATCTCACAAATTCAAGCTAATATACATACATTACCAGACTGCCAGACCGACAGAAGGTTTTTGCGTCAGGACTCAAAAAGAATGGTTCTCCACCGTCAGTGGGGAATCTGTACAGGCGATGTCAGGTATCCTGATCGTGTTTGTGGAACTAAAATTCACAGATTTCCAAAATCTGAAACGGAAAGCCTTGCTTGGATTAAACTTTTTCACGACCGCGTGTTTGCAGCTCAACCATCGTAGGATCAATAAGAACAAAGGATTGTCTGCTGGTGTAAGTATTATTGCTTTGCTTTCTTTGTGTTTAGTGAATGAACAAGGAAAGTCAATAATAAACACATCCATTATGAAAACCTTTTAGCCAAGAACAGCATAAAGGCAGCACCGATACAACTTCTACACCTTGAAGCCTGTCTGCTACAGCCTTACGTTAGCTGAACAGATCAATATGCAATGTGTACCGTATCTCACAAACATTAAAGATTTTATTTCACCTGAAAAGGCTTTTTACTAAACTGTAATCCTGTTAGCTACGCTAATCCTGTTAGCCACACTAGCACTGAGTACAGTGTATAAGTCCTAGGCACATTTGACCCCTCAAAACCATGAATGTCCAACTTACCCAGCCTTGCAAGAACAATAGGCATCAGTGATCTTGTCCACAGCTATATTTATGCTGAGGGTGTGAGGATCTGCTGTTTTTCTCATCGACTGGTAGCGTTTTGCTGTGACGCGCCACAATGTTGGAGGCATCGTGTGGCTCAAACACCTTGATCTCGTCCAAAAAAGATGACAGGAACTTGTTGGTTCCCCTGTCCATTGTCGTGGCTGATATTTTGTGAAAATCTAGCAGAAATGCTAAACTAATCAACTCAGAAATACTCTGCAGAGAACAAAAAATACGGTGTTTAGACATAGGGCTACCAGATAATGTGAGACATGCAGTCACGTGACACTTTCAAGGGGCGTTTCTGGGCGGAGCTTGGTAAGGTCCATGTAGATGATTCGGAATGGAGGGAGAACTTTCGTCTGTCCAAGCAAAGCCTGGTCGCATTGAGCGAGGAACTTAGCCCCTACATCCAAGGTGAACAGACAACCATGAGATCGCCGGTTGACGTCTTAAAAAAGGTGGCCTCTAGACTTTATTACTTAAGTGACGAGGGAAGAATCCGAAAAATTGCCAACGCTTTTGGTTTGTCATGAGCCGCTGTGTCCGTTATAAGAGAAACCTGTTATGCCATCTCTTTTAACCTGGGTCCTAAATACATCAAATTACCTTTCACCGAACTTGATGTCCAAGCACTGGTGACTGGATTCAAAAATGCCCACAGACGTTCTCCTGTCTGCATTAAAGCATTAGGTTAACTAATTAGTAAAAGGTTAGTTGATGGCAGTCTAAGGGCAGAATGCATTTCTTTAGGGAAACAAGGTGCAAAGAACAAAGTTGGAAAAATAAAACAATAGCAGTGTTCTTTAGTGCATCAAATTTAACTTTAATGCACATTCACTAAACACTTCATCAAACTGAACACAGTTTGTTAATTGGGTTGCAACTCAGGCTATCTTGGTGTCTAAAGACTCAAATTTTTAGAAGGTGCTTTGAAAACAGAAAATAATCCAAAACCTAATAAAGTGATCATATATTCAGTAGCAGCTGGAAGAGAATTAAAAATCACAATCAAGATCTAAATATATACTAAATTAAGGATCAAAATATGCAGGGAACCTTTTTACACTTCTGCTCTTTTACCTGTGAGATGATGAATGATTTGCCCAAAGAGAGAACATCCAGCCGGAGCCCCGTGTTGTTTATTTTCCCGTTGATAAAG
The DNA here is from genome assembly GCA_033032245.1 of Poecilia picta. NCBI lineage: Eukaryota > Metazoa > Chordata > Actinopteri > Cyprinodontiformes > Poeciliidae > Poecilia > Poecilia picta. The sequence goes on from CM065362.1 coordinate 9,889,461, forward strand.
ACATGTGAAGAGATTAATTTTGCAACGACAGCATTATAAATCAATTTGTTCAAACTGAAATACATGTTTATGTGCGTGTGACCGAACACAAACGAGTGCAGTCTAAACAAATCCAGCATACAAGCAGCTGCTAAACTAATCATCATTTCAGAGTAATTCACGGGAAACAGAGCCGCGTCGTCGGCAGCTCTGTCACAGGACAGAGACTCTTAATCAAACCTGAGCTCTGTCACATCACTCTTCACATTTTCCTCGCCAAAAAAGCCGAGGATGAAGTGTAAACGAAGCGTGTGGAGGGAGTCACCTGCCTGAAACAGGAGCAGTAGCTCCCATCAGAAGCAAAGCTACATAATTATTGTTTGTGTGCGGCAGTTTGGGCAGCTTGAAAGGGTTAAGCATGAGTGGATTAAAACGCCGGTCACATCCGTTTCCATACTCTAATCCTCTTAGTGCCCACTCCTAATACGTTTTTATATCTTTCCCATCTCTCACAGAGGTGAAATATCAGATTAGTTGCCAGGCTTTGACTATATCTTATTACAACCTTATCTAACACAAAGAGGTTGTGAGCTTCCAGACGGGTCAGCACCATGCTGGCTACTGGCCTCTTCACTGTTTCCTGGCAAAATGATAAATGAAGACTCATTTAGAAGAAAAAAAAAGATGTTACTACGCTGGACTTTCCGCCATCTTGTTTATTTGCGGCCTGTTGTGTTAAAGTACAGCAGGAAACGGCATAGATGCAGTTGAGGCATGTCAACGTGAAACAAATCCCTCTTTTTTTCCTCCATCTGGTGATCACTGTCAGAAAAATTACTCTGAAGCCCTTGTGCTTATTGACTGTGGCGGGCTTAAGCTCATGCACACCCCTATGCACGCATGTGTGCATGGATCCATGTAATAAACCACACCTAGTGTAAATGCTATAAACAAATAGTTTATCAACCTAAGACCTAAACTCAATTTCAGCGCCGCCCCCAGCTGAACTAGATCTCATACTGTTAAAATCAATCATTCTGCTGCAGAAGTTAATGAAACATATGAGAACACAAGAGTTAAATCAATGAAAGTGCTTTCATCAAAGGGTCTGTGATGCTATTTAACAAAGATCTATACCTCACAAGTAACTCGTGTGAGCAGGAAAGGGGACACAGTGCTGCTGCAAAGCAGTCTGGCATGATAAACTAATGACTAACTTGTGCAAAGTTGTAGTTATAAATCACTTTTGGACACAGAAGCAAGTAGGTGCAATGAAGTAGTTCAACTTATCAGTCTCACTAAGGGTTATGAAGTGCTCCTCTAACTTGGTGCAGCTGGACCAATGCCTAATCAGGTCACCTTTACAGGAAACTTAATTCAAGCTCAGAAAGTAACACCATGCTGAGTCACTTTCCTGCATTTCTCTGTTGTGCAAAAGCAAACATGACCTTCTGCCTTACAGCGACCGCCAACTTTATTGGGACTTTCTTAAGGGACCCATGACCTATCGTCCAGTTGCACATTTAGAGATATTGTTGTTTTGTTTTTTGTTGTTGCATTCGAGCCATAAAAATGAAGCAAAGTCAAAGAAAACAAAACAGTACTGCTCTTCTAGCATTCCGACATTGGAAAGGAAATTTAGTGCCTGCACCGATGTGCTGCGGAGAAGCTTAAATCAACGGGTGAAATTAAATCATGAAGTTGTTAATTGACAGGGCAAACTAGACGTCAGAATGCGTGGTTTCATTTAAATTAAATAACTTCATTAAAATTGTAGAAATGCAGTATTCTGCACAAAGCTGTTGCCTCACAGGCACTGAAGGAAAGGATGAACATGAGGAAGAAAGCCTCACTTTTAGGTAAGGTGGAGGATCTGTGAGGCTGTGGGCTTCAAAAGGCATAGATAGAGAGCATGATGTCATGTAGTGTTTGGAAGGACGGGCAGACGGATGCTCAGCAATAAACTAAACATGTAATATGTTAATAGAATAACAAATTAGTCTGATTTTTGCAGAAAAGTGATTTGTAAATTGCAGATCTGAGGCCAAAATTACTCTTGGGTCCATTGATTTCTATTTTACTAAAGCTTGTTGTCCATTCCCAGCAACAGGATTGATGCTTAAGAACAAATAATTTATGTTACACCGAATATTTTCCATTTTAATAAGATTTTACCTTGCCAGCATGTTTTGAATTGTGAAAATCTGTGAAAATCTCTACCTACAGATCACCAGTCGCCTCTGTTATGTTTGTACACAAAACCAACCTGAGAGTCATAAATGTCCAATGGATCTGATGCTGCTGTAGAAGAACTATTTCCCACTACATGTCCTCACAAATAAATGCTGGATTTTTCCTCAAATTTCCTGTGTGAAGTTTTGCTACTGCAGTAAAAAATATGGATTTATTTGAAGGGATTTTACACCTCTTTACCAGGGGTGCCAAGAAATGCATTCAGCAGCCTGTGCATTTTTAATTAGCCGCCATCAGCCGCTGCTCCCCCCAGCCCTCAAACACTGATACAATGCAATAGAATAATCCATTCACCTTTAACTTGCAGCATTTAGTCGGCCTGCTGTGCTTGTGTCTGTGAAGCAATGCACTTTCACATGGGCACAGAGAGGGAGGCAGTTAATCCACAGGTTTATGATAGGGAAAGTTTTTCTCTATCCACCTTAAGAAGATCCTCCTTTTCCAGTCCTGTGCAGCCCAGATATCAGTCAAGAGCGAAGGGAGGAAAAGTACACAGATATGCACTGAATGCACATCCTAAGGTCTGCAAAGGGCTGTGCAGGCTCCTGCAGAAACTGTGTAAGGGTTGTTCCACTGTTGTGATTATCGGGCTGCGGTACTGACAGCAGTATAAACACGTATTGATGGGGAAGGTTAAGAGTGTGACTGCAGGACAAGCTGGAGGAAGCTGTTTGCAGCCCCTGTGTTTGAGTTGACTTAATAAGCTGGTCGATGTTAGAAAACAAGGTCCATGAGCTGCAGCTGAATTATTTCTGAAAGTTTTTTTTTTTGCTCAAAAGGCAATAAATTAAAAGGGAAAAAGAAAAAAGGTGTAATCTAATAAACAAGGGTAAAAATAATTCCAAATAGTTTGCCGAGTAAGGAGCGCATTCATCCTGTTTGCCACGTGTCAAGGACAAACATGAACATTTGCTTTTAGTCTCTAATTTACGGAGAATCAAAAGCTTTTTAGTTTCAGAAAATACATCTATGCTATGCGATAAAAAGCACTTCTAAAGGTCTTTCCACAACAGAGGCAGGGAGAGACAGAAAAATTGAAATACCTTATTTCTAACGTTTCAGAGTTACACAGTCAATGGTCAGGTCTGAGTGAGTTTTACCTCCAGTGCTGCCATTCAGAGTTCACTTCCACCGCGCATTGATCCTGAACTCCTTGGAAAACAGCCAGCGCTCAGGGAGCTGGAGGAAAACTGTTGAGCGGCGAATCCAGCGATGTCTCCCTCCCTCTCAGAAGAGAACTGCTGACTCCAACTGCATCTCTTGACTTGCAGAGCGCTCACAAATTCAAATACGCCGGACAGTTAAGACACAAGAGAAAGAAGGACGAACGGCCAGGTGGAATACAAATGTGTCGGACTTAAAAATAAACCCAAATCGTGAAGGAGTTTTCAAGGAAGCAGAGCATGTGGGCTGGGAGCACATCTCCTGCTATCTCCTCATCCTGCAGCAAGAGGCCATGTGAAAATTGCCCATGAATGAAACGACTGTTGACACGAAGAGAATTATTATTTTTTGCCCTTGCTCCACTGTACAGGCAGTGGATTATGAAACGCTGGGATCCATCCTGAGTCCTCAGGCCACAGTAAACATTAGCTGACACATGGGGAGGAAGGATTCCCCGCAGCCGCAGGGCCAGATTGCCTCTTGCCAAAAGAAGCCGCACCAAAGCGCCTCACGGTGAAATGGATAATGAAGGCTGGAGGTTCTGGAAGGAGCGTTTACCTTAATTATTCAGGTAATGACCGTCTTAGCTCACCTGCAGGTGGTATTGATTGAAACTGGACCTGAAAAGCGAACAGAAGAAGATGTCAAGCATAACATTAGCATTTATGAATATAACCTTGAGTCTTTTTCTGAATGGCTTTCTTTGTGATTATCCAACCATTGATCAGTAGCTGCGTTTCCATTGACTGTTCGCTTAATGGAGACGCACCAGTTTCTAAAATAACTCGTGTTTTCTGTTGAAGTTTTGGAGCCAGAATGAGATGGTTTATGGGTAATAATCACACAGGTCACATGATCAACAACTGGCTGTTTCCACTGGAGAAAACTTCGAACAAGAAGACGACAGGAAGCCGTTGGAGGATCGGTATGTTTTTTTTTAATGACTTTTCGCTCTGACAAACTTATTCCAGGTTTGTTTCTTTTAATGAAAACGCTGCAATTGCCAAAATTGTGGGGGGTTTTTTTTTCGACATTTGCAGAATATTAACAAAGCTTTGTACACATTTGTAATGAAAATTCAGCTCCTGATCAGTGAACAAAAAGTCAAAGACACACTTGAATACATTCATTCATTGGTCATTTTATTAGGTACACCTTGCAAGTAACAAGGTTGGATTTAATTCTTCATTACAGGTTCAGAGAGGTGTTTGAATGGTTCATCTCACCCACACATAAAGAAGTGTGACTTATATCACTGAACTGCACACATTTACTGCATCTAATTGTGTTTTTGAATAGAAAACTAACAAAATGGACAGTCTTTGAGGGTTTAACATCAATTGGAATTTATCAAGACAAGAATAAATCAGAAAACTTATGACAAGACATTTATCATGATAAACAATACGATAAATGCCCATTCCTGCCTCAAGTCCTCCGTCCTGCTTGTTTTAGATGTTTCCTTCTTGCCACAGGCTTGACCTAAATGAATGGGTGTTTAACAGCACTTGATGTTACGCTCAGGAGGTAATGCAATCATTTTAATCAGGTGAAGTGGAGCGGAGACGCATCTAAAACTAACCGAGGTCCCAACCGATGTTGAGAAACACTGATCTAGAACCTGTCTGCCCGTTCTCCTCTGACGGCTAACGCTAACAGGGCGCCGTTGCCCACACAGCTGCAGCTTGGTGTGAACAGGTGCGCCCAATAAAGTCGTCTTTTCAGTCAGTTCACCTCTGAGACATCAGCAGAGTAAATGATAGAGAGGGATAAAGCTTCTTAGATTAAATGTTTACGCCATCCTTTGACTTGAACAATCGTAAACAAAAAAATCTCTGGTAGATTAGGCCTGAAAAGTGGGCCGAGCTTTAAGTGGGCGGTTTTACTTTTAAACATCACCCATCATCTTACTGGTACGTTTCAGGGCTGTTTCCGGCGACATCAAGAGACTTAAACAAAAAAACAACAGCAAAGAAAAAGACCCCTCCTGAGTTTTAATCAGGGTTAAAATAAACAATATTGGTGAAAATAGGAAAGTTTACTTCAACAAATCTGTTCAGATAATGAAGCAAGAGCATTATCTCCATTAAAGAGGATTTGAAAGCAAGTAAACAAGCTGCCATTTACCTGTGAAGTTTTAAAATTTTACACGGATTTGAACAGATCCGAACCAGCGATTGAAACAAAGGTCTGCCCCAGCTCATCCTGCAATAAATACAGTTTCTCTCAAATGTTTAGACCTCAGTCTATTTTATTTGGATAATACGTGAAGTGGGAGGAAAACAATACTTTTTTGGTACAAATAAAAATCTGAAAATTTCAGAGAGACTAAACTCCATTCAGTCTATTTATTGGAACCATCCTTCACTGCAGTTTCATCTGCAAGGTTTTCCTTTTACACGTCCATCACCACGTACAATAACTTTAATTAAATGAGTTACAACAGCGTTTAATTCCCCTTTAGGATCAATAAGGCAGTTTTTAATTGAACTGAATTGAAATGTGTGTTTCCACCAGCTTTATCCATTTAATAACTTCTACATAGCAAAACTTTTGAAGTTCAGTCAAAATCGAGTTTTCCATCTTGAAACAAGTTGAACTTAGTTTTGGACTTTGACTAGGCCAGTCTTACTCTGATTATGTGGATTCAAACCAACATATCCGGTCCTTTAGCAGCTTTTTTGTTTTTCTTCAGTTGACATTTATGCAGCTTCACTGATCTGATCTTCCTATCAACTCTTCCTTCTTGCTGAAGAAAAGCTCCCCAGCAGCATGATGCTGCCTCTACCTTGCTGTGGTCTCTTTAGCCTAAACATTCTTTGTTTTTTTGTCACACAAAGCACATTTTTGACATTTCAATAACGCGTCGGGTTGTGAAATGACAAATTGTGAGAAAAATTGAAGAGGTTTGAGTTTGCAGTTTAAATGCTGTAGATATAACCTTTCTGTTTCTTTTTTTTTGTCTCGTGTTTTTGAATGTTTTACATTTCTAAATGTCAGTGTTGTTAAGGTAATTTCAGCAAAAGTCAGCTGGATGCCGGTTTTTCCTGTGTGTACTTGAACCGTCGCCGTCTACCCCAAATACTGTGACTGAGACTAAATTTATGACTCAGTCGTCATACCAAGGAGAATTTACAAATATGCTGCCGACGTTTCAAAAAAAAAAAAAAGAAGCATATTTTCTGATGAGCTGAATCAGTTAAATGGTTTTAATTTAACAGGAAAGGATCTCCGAACCCCAGAGTGAGGAAAGGATGCAAAGCCGACTCCTATCGCGGCTGAGGCTTAGTTCTATTTGGAAGATTACAAATGTTAATATGTTTATTTTGAAATATAAAGGGCCTTCCCAGGATCAAAAAGTCAGTGTGTGTGGTGCTAGAATACAATCTGCTTACGCCAGACCACTCTGTACCAAACGCACAATTAGAGTTTACTAAACAGCGTGATGTGCCTTTCAAGTCCCATCGCCTTAATCGTTCATTGCACAGGAGGATTTGAGTCTCCCAAGGAAGTCAATCCCCCCAGTATCCTCTGGTTTTCTGCTGCTAAGATATCTGTAAAAGGAGCCGCCAACCTCCTGTAGCACCTCGCTCCACCTTTAACGCCAAAGGCTTTGAAGGCAGCTAATTTCCATACTAATGTCTTTCTTTTCTCCCGCCCCTCACTGTAATTCCAGACCAGGAACGAGGCGAGAAGACATGTGTCGCTTGATCTAATGGCGGAGGGCTAATTGCATTCTGGGACACATGCCTGGAATTCAAAATGTTAGACCCAAAATAAAAAAAAAGCATGTTGTGCAAGCGAACCACACGCAACATGGAGACAATTAATAACCGTCCTTCAGGGGGGGAAATGTGGGCTGTCCAAGCTTCCCAGTAGACTGCACGGCTGCTTTCATTGATGTCTGCAGCCAGATAGAGACAGGCCTGCCTGTCTCGGCAGCTTGACCCCACTGGGGCTCCACTGTGACTGGACTGTTATGAGGCCAACTTAGGCTGGCCTGCTCCAATCATAGGAGCACAAACAAGCCCCTAACCACCCTGCATGCTAAGCCAGATCAGTCTCAGGGTGGTTTGTCAGGTTTTGCAGGGATAACATAGCATGAGATTATTTTCTCTCTCCACCGCTCGCTCGTTGACTCTCTCCCTCTATTTCTATCTCTGTGTCTGTTATTTTGAATTTATATCTCTCTGAGGAGAAGAATGCCTCTTTTGACACATGCTGACATGCACACACACACATACACTCACATACATATGCAGCGACATAGACACGAACGTGTGCTTACACCCACTCACACACGTCCTATCTACCCGCAACACAAGCAGCCAAAGCATTCAAGGTCTCCATTTATACGGTTCAGCTGTGAAATTAAGATGAGGTGTTGACAAGCTAATGTTGAAATAACTAGAGCCACTAATTTGCAGCCAGCCTTATGGAGCCTGTGTCATCAAATGTTCCTGAGGCCCAGTATTAAGGTGATGAAGTGTAGCATTTTAAACTGGCACAATCATAGGGCAAAGTCCTCATTACCACCAATGCACCAGTGGCACATTATGAAAAGCAATAAACATGACCCTCCCTCAGGCTCCCGCATCTATCACACAGGCGACATATGGGCTCCCGCAGGGGTGGCTGCGCTTACCCGCCCCGGGTTTGCTAACAACGCTGTCACAGCTCGTGTAGAAACCTGCTTTTTCACCAGCGTGAAGTCAACTTTTGTTAGAGTGAGGTTACAACGTTCTCGCTTAGGCCTTACTGTAAGTAAAATATGTGCATCTGTTGTTCTAGGTGTGTTGGAAAACAAGAGGAAAGCACTGGCAGGTGGAGGGGATGGGAGAGAGTGTGTGTGTGTGTGTGTTTATGTAGAGAGTTGTTGTCGTCAGTGCAGCTAACCTCGTTGTCTCTCTTTTTCATGCTGTGTGCAACACTTTCAGGCTAGTCAGGATTTAGAGTATTACCACGGCTAAACCAGACGCAGCTGCTTAAAACATTTTGGATATTAGATTAGATAGACAGATTAGAGGAGGAAAAATCCCAACAATATGTTTTCATCTTTGTGACTCAAAAATGCAAAGATTTACTGAAATAATTTACTTAAAACTGTCACAACCTACAGGGGTTTGTAAAAGTATGCAAAGCTCTTGGCATTTCAGCCTTAATAAACTCTACATTTTTATTGGATTTTAGGTGACAAATATGCAAACATAAAAAAGAAAAGTGGGATAAACAATCCCATCTTGTTTTATGAGAAAATATAGTGGAAGGAAAAGCTTAAAATTGTTGTGATCCGTAGTTTTCTGTTTATTTTTGAGTTTTTTCTGTGTTCATTGTGATCCTGTTCCCTGTGAGTCCCTGTCTCTCTTCCCCATTGATTGTGTCTCAGGTGTGTCTCGTTCCCTTGATTACCCCTGTGTGTATTTAGTCTCACCTATTGTCTATTGTCTGCTGGCACAGTAGAACTGCGAAGTCCTGTGTCGGCATTAGCTCGTCGTGTCAGTCTTTGTTTTTGAATTCAGTCGCTACAGATGCTGAGCCTCTGTGTTTCCTTGCTGCCTGAGATTCTGGACTGTGAGCTTATCGTTAAATTCATCATTTTCATCTCATCCTGGGTCTACCTGCGTTCTCTCCTCACCACCACCAACCGCACCTCATGACAAAAATACCGACCAAACATTTTGACTCAAATACCCCTAAATACAATCCAATTAATTTCCCATTAAAAGTCACTTTAATGATAAATCTCAGTAGAAATCCTAATTAAAAAGTTGGTTATGTTAACCCTTTAGTACAAATTTTAAAGCACTAAAGCGTTATGCTAACTTATGCTAACTTGGTGTTGAGGAGAAGCTAATGCTATGTAGCTAAAGCACTAAATTCAACATTATTGACACCCACTACATGTTAATGACACATCATGTCCTATAACATAGTAAATCATCTTTTTCCGGGTCATACTTGTCTTTGCATACCTACCTGTACAGCTGCGATTGATGAAGTGATTCTTTGGAGCAAATCTATCTCTCAGGGTTTCAGTTTTATAATTGTTGATTAATTGCAAACTCGGTCGATGATTTTGTCTAATTGCCCACAGTAGGGCTTCAGTTCATTCTTCAGAATTTATGTCTAAAATATAAATTAGGTGCTTTAGATCTTTTCAAAGTTAGCAAAAGCACTAAATGAGAGATTAGCTTAGCTATTTGCTCATTAGCAGGCTGTCGGAGACTTGGCTGTTGTTCAAATCTCTGTATCCAGTCTGGGAATAATGGATCAAACTATCAGATTAAATCCAAATAAAATACCTGGAAATTTGTGGTTGAGAAATTTAAAAAGTAAGTAAATAGATTATAGGGTGTTTATATAATGTGTCACAAACTATACAGCATGGGGTAAACGTGCACCAATTCAAAGGCAAAGCGAGGGGAGGTGATGTCTACCGTCACCGTTCTGCTGCGGGAGGGTGAATATGGTACGCCGACACGCTAATTTGTCTTGACGAGAAAACAGCTGTAAACACCCCATGGGGGCCGACGAGATAAGTGCCGTGTTGTTCAGATGGTATCAGTTGGCAACAATGTCCCACCCAGACACCAAACTGCGTTTTCAGGTGTCCCATTCACCATGTAGCGCCTATAAATCAGAGCTGACACTGAATAAACACAACTGCACAAAGCTAATTGACCAGACTCCAGTAAAACAGAAATGTGTGTGTTTATAGATCCATTGTATTGTCTTGTTCAGTCTTGAGTTTGTTTTTTTTTCTCTCTTTCTTTGCATTTTTGGGCTTTTCTGTCTGCTTCCGCTTCTTTCTCTCGTTGGAACAGGCGCAGGGCGCCTAACAAAGACACCTGATTTTGCACACCAGTGTAATCAGATCAAAATGAAATTGTGAGCGCAGCTTTGTGCCTTTGATTACATGCATTGTGCTGCATGCTATAGAAATGTGCAAATGATGTTAAATATCACCAATTTGCCAGTCAAGCATTCAAAAGCATGCAGCTAAAACATTTGCAGTCAACGTATCAAACTTGTTCTAAATTGAGCTGGTTTTATTTTGTTTTCATGTTACCACTGCAACAAGTTTAATTTCCAGTTTGATGGTCAAAGTCTTGGGAAGTAATTTGTTTTTAATTCAATAATCTTCAACAAGCCAAATATTGCAGAAGTACTTAAACTCTTTCAGGCACAAATATAACTGTATATTATTGGGATTTTATCTGGTAGACAAACACAAAGCAGCATATAGTTGCTAAGTGGAAGTGGCTTTCAAAATTTAATTAAAATTTAAAAATCTGGGTTTGCATTTGTGTTCACCCACTCTACTCTGACACCTTTAAATTAAATTCAACAGGCTTCAGAAGACAGTGAGCTGTGACTGATTTAATCCGACTATAAATCCAGCTGTTCTGTGAACGCTTCAACGTTTGTTTTCAGAGAACATTAGGGAACAAACAGCATCATGAAGACCAGGTAATATATGAGACATGAACACAGCAGGCGGGTCAGGGATAAAGCTCTGGAGACATTAAAATTGGTTTTAGGTTGTAAAACAAGCTTTAAGAAGTAAACCAACCAAAATATAACCATCCACTAACAGTTACTATCAATGCAAAGACAGCTTATAATCTAAACATAATACTAGACCTATGCACTGCAGAACTAGTATCCTGCAACCTTCAGGTTGACTCAGGTGTGTTGATTCAACACACCTGAGTCAAATGAATGAGTCGTTGCCAGACCTCTGCAGAACTGCATGACTGAATGTTTGTGAGGAAATGCAGGTGTGTTCGCAGACATGCATCTAAGATGTCCTGTACTTGGACACAAGCAATACAACTGTGTTAGAATGGTCTAGTCAAAGTATTAGAACTGAATCCAGTTCAGAATCTGTAGCAAAACTTTCACATTCTTCATCCAGACTGTTTGAACTTAAGGAATTATTCACTTTGTGTCGGTCTATCCTGTAACATCCTATCCACACACATTAATGTTTGCAGAAATTCAGAGACAAAATGTAGAGAAGCTTAAAATGTTTGAATACTTGTTTACAAATGTCCAGCAGGGAAATACAACACATTTTGGAAAATGTTAGAAATAAAATGCCATCTTTATAAAATGTCTTCCAGATATTGTTGATTTATAACATTTTGCTGAAGTTGGGTTTGTATTTTACAAATGAAAAGCAATTATTCAACAATTGCTGCTCTTTTTAACCAACAATTAAAAAAAATACAGCATAAAAGAAAGAAACTCAGTCTAATAGGCATTTTGAGCCAATTTATATGAGTTCGACGTGAAACTCTTGGCTTTTTTGGCTGTAAATATGAAAGGACTGTACACAAAGTCTGCTAATTGCCACCTAACAACATAAATTGCTAAAGCAATTATGCATGAGTAGAACAAGCTTCTCTTAAATATATTTCATTTCAGAAGCAAATGGGTCATTGGGTTACAAATTATTAATTGTTTAAAAATCAACAAACTGCATAATAAATTAGTTCTGCTTTTGATGATCAGCATCCTCACCACCCAGGCAACATCAAACAGCCACATTCAACAGTTCCTCCATTTGCATCTGTAAGCCACAACGACCACAGCCACTGTCAAAACACGACCGTCTCCAGCCACTTTCTGCCAGAGACGGTCGGGGTAGAAACAAACGGCCAGGTTTCCCTAAACCTGAGCGAGGCGAATGGAGAAAACGGTTGACATTTCACCAGAAAGCATCAGATTAGATATGAGAAAATGAACAGCAGCTCTTGAGGACTGTGGAAACCCACGCATGTGTGATCAGGAGTTATCAGAGACGTTTTGTTCCACGCTGACACTTGAAGCTGCCTGAATGTGTTTATTTTGTGATCTCTGATTGAAATTACTCTGCCTGTGTTTTAATAAAAAAAAACTGGACTCTTTCATTTGTGCATTAGTCTTATGTTCGTCTTTGTTTGGTCACGTTTAATGGACCTCAATCATTTTGTTGCAGCTATACAGAGTACAAGTAAACTTCTGTCTGGTAAAATTTGAGAAAATTAGAAAATATGAGAAAAAACAAGAGTAAAAATACAAATTATGTGTGGGTACACACATGCTTTTTACACAATTCAATCCCATATCCAATTAAAACAACCTCATTATGTTGATCCGGTCTGTTGTGGTGAAGAGAGTCATAACTCCCAGATTACCTCTGGGTCGAAGTTCCTACCTCATCTGTGGTCATGGGTTCTGACCAAAAAAACAAAAATATACGAGCAAATGAGTCTCCTCTACAACATGTGCCAAACTCAAGGTCAGGGGGCCAAATCTGGTCCGCCATACTTTTTATGTGGCCCTCTAGACTCCAGATTACATCAGTGTCACTCCGGGTTTTTTTTTCACAAATCTGTAAAATTCACACAAATCAGCAGATCCCCACATTCTTTCTGATTTTACTCACATTTTTTCTCAAAATTGTCCAAAAACATTCAGCTCCAGTGACTGCTGAGCGTTTTTTGAATAACCCCCCCACCCCCCAAAAGAACAATCACATTGGATGGACTGATCAGAGTGAAAAGAAGACAAATATTATTTAATTTTAAGAAAAACATTGAATGCTGAAACAAACAGATATTTATTGATATTTTAGCAATTTAATGGGCTTCATCAATACATTCTGGTGCAACTGGCCCTTTAAGAACATTTAGATTTTTGCTAAAAATGAAAATGAGTTTGACGCTCCTGCTCTACAAGGTGAAGATAATGAATGGATCTCCGATCGCTGATAAATTATAACTTTAGTGAATTTTACTGGCTTTACAGAAAAGCCAGACTTGTGGCTCTAAAACACCAAAGGAACTGAATTTTAGAAAACTCTTTTGCAGGATATGTTGTGCAGGCTTCCTCTTAAAAACATCTTTTTGTTGTTGGAAGCTGAGCTGGGTGTCACCAAAACAAAACAGAGTCTGCAACAATGGGATGGTTTAGTTTTGTAGCTATAGAAGACCAGAGGAAAGAGTATTATTTCCATTCGTTTAGCGACGGTGAGCAGCGGGAGCGGCACCGACTCGTAACAATAGGAAACGGAGCTGCACTCTTCCTTCCTCAGCTCACCCATGGGTCCTGGGCAACTGCTTGGGGAAATTAGGAATAAAAACAGGATTAAATTAAAAGTCACCGGAACCCAAGAAAACAATTGTTGAAAATCACAAAAAGAAACTGTTTTGCGTCCAAATTGCTCCTTTTGCCATTTTGGTGATCCCAACAGACTCTGGATCCTTGCATGGACATTCGGAGCTGATGCTAATTGATGTCTTATGAAATAGCAACATGTAGAAAAGAGCGGAGGACGTATTGTCATTGACTAGCGCCCCATAGATTAAGCCTGTCAGTTTCTTTTCCTACGCCTCTGGCAAGGGAGGCTCAGGAGGAATCAATTTTTTAAGTAGAGCTGTTCGCGCCAGGACCATAATCATGACATCATCTTCATCTGCAGCCAAAATAACCATGACCATCTTGCCCATTTAGAATCAATGCGCCTCAGTCTCTGCTGTTTTACACCAGCTCCTCTAAGTCTGTGTCATTTGCACGGGCCGAGATCCAGAGCAGCGCAGTAGTCAGAGGTGATAACGCCAGCATCCGTCGGAGGAGCTTGGATATTCCTTTCCAAGTGAGCAGCAGGGACAGACTACAGACGTGTGCCATTCCTTGGCAGAAGAGAGAAAGAGAGCGAGAGGAGAGAAAAAAAAGGACTGATATGAAACAGAATCAGTCATTCTCTGTGTACTTTCAGCAGCACTGGTTCAAGCTTCCCACCACAAACGCTTCAAATATGCTCAAAACCATGGACGTCAATAACGCAACTCTGCCTTCTGTCTTCAGGTTTTACAATAAAACCTCTGCAAAGCTCCAAATCACTCTGGCTGCAGTTCTGGATGTGCGAGGAAAAACATATGGGGGATATCTTTCATTTTCAATTTGAAAAATACCCCACAGCACTTGATAGCTTTTAATTTAAACCCAAACACACTGATGAGGAATAGATAGTGACATGTGACGAAAACGATTGGGTATTTTCTGTTTTTAATTTACTGCACATCACATAAACTATGTGTGTATTAATAAAAAACACAGCTTAACTGAGATTGCACGTTTTTTTTCTTTTTCCATTAATTTGACAGGATAGTTTTGTATGTTTGATGCACATTAGTGACAAGTGTGTAATTTGCATTAATTATCACTTTGAAGCCTCAATCAGCACACAGTCATGTTTACAGATTTGTGTTTCTCACATTTGTCACTGAAATATGTTTTCAGTGAAGGAGAACGCTCTGTTTTTGAAAAACCGAAACGAGACACATACATATTACGTCCGGCTAAAAGCTTCAGATCTCCATGTACTGACAGTTTAATGAAATATCCAAACGGCGCAGCTGAGTTGTCAATGACCCATCACTCACTGGGTAAAGTTTAAAGATTTTAACATAGATGCAAAAATCAATAAAGGACACAAAGGAATGCCAGCACCAGTAAATATATGAGGTGGGTTGTAGCTTAAAACAAATACAGCTGAAGGAAAAAAAAAGTGAAAACATTGAGGCTAAATTACTGCTGTAGTTTGTGATCTACCCTGCTGCCTGGGGCGGAGCTGTTCTCCTGACCTGACACATTTTCTAACCCTCCTGGTCCTCCTCATGCACTCTGGTTCTCCAATTTAGAGACCTAACGGTTAATTTCACAAATGTATATTAAAAAAAATACACTAACCCAACCCCATATATGCATTTCTAGTGAACAGTTGCACTTGAGTGCATCTTTTTCCTTCCAAATAGTAAGCCTCTGCAGCATAGTTTCAAGCTGAGGGGAACGCAAAGCGCGCTGGCACACATGGCCACCAGAAAGCCCCGAGGAAGGGAAACGTCCCCCGCCGCTGTCTACGGTTGTTTAACTCACCGACATTAAGAATTTATGAGCCTAAAGATTCAACCGGCGCTCTCCATGTGCGACTTGCAACATATCTTGGAAAGTGTTGCAGCAGAGCCAACAAGTTGCTTTGTTGATGCAGGTTTGTCCAGATATGGCTGCGTAATGCAGCTGAGAATAGACACTTTTCCTTAAGGAAACTTTGCTGGTTCATTGTCTTCATATTTCAATATCTTTGTGAGTAATGTTTGAAAGGGTTTTGATGAGTTTTGAAAAACTATTCATTGTACTTTTTCCTCATTTTGATTCATTATAAGGATTTTATGTGTTAGACAGAGAAGTATTTATTTTGTGATACACAGTTCTCCGTTTGTATTCAAACTATTCACTCTGATCTCCCTAAACAAACCAATACGCAGCCAGTTGCCATCAGGAGTAAGGAGAGCTGAACTGTGAGTGATTTAGTAAATCCAGATGTTCTGTGAAAACCTCAAGTTTATAACGTAAACAAACATCATGGTGTAGGAAGGGCATTTATCGTATTGTTTATCATTTATCGTGATAAATTACTTGTTATAACTATTCTGATTTACCGTGTTGTCGATAAACTCCTACGAATGATGTTTGAATCTGTCGATATTGTTAGTTTTACTATTTTACCCACTGTTTCTTCAATGAGAGTATTGATAAATACCAATATATTCCAAAATGTGATGAAATGCAGTTACTGTGTGCCGTTCAGTGATATAAATCACAGCTCTGTATGAGGTTGTGTTGTGTGTTTCAAATGTTTTTCAAGAGCATTTGTGTTGCGTTGTAATTGCTGTGTCATGTTGTCACGGCCAAACAGCCATTAAATAAGTAGTTAATGGCTCTTGATGTGATGTTTTTAAGATGCGAAATGTACCAAACAAATGAACTTGACTTTACTTCTTAGTCATACTTTTATTGGTATCACAGTAAAATTTTAAGTCTATATCGCTCACCCTCATCGCGATGATGATGAGGGAACGCAGCTGACAGGTCAGGGATAGAGCATGTTCAGGTTTGGAGCTGCACAGATCCACAGCTCAGGTGGGATAATCTGTTGACAGGAAACTATACAAGTGTTTCTGAAAGCTTCTGTTGAAAGAAATCAAAAGACACAGAAAACGTGTAAGCTAACTGCTCTGATCAGATTAGACTAAAACTGACCTGTTGGTTATGTGTGCAGGAGAACTAACCATGGAAACAACACTTCCACTGTGAAGAGACGACTTTCCTATGTGAAGAAATCTGGCCAAAGCGGATGGGAAAATATGTGGAGCTAAATACATTAAAGCTGCGTGAGGTTGCACTCGACTTTTAGATCGGAGCAGAGATTTACCTCCCAGAGCTACAGTGTGTTCCAGCCACGAAACCACGGATTTATGGAGAATGTTGGAAATATACCTGATGTTCACAGTCCAGTCTGAGCTGATATGCAAAGACGGTAGAAGGAAATCCCCATTTCTGCAGTTGCAATTGCGGCAAAAGGTGACTCCACACATTGCATGCCACACATTTCAGATTTATACACAGATATTGCTTCTGCTCTCACTTCAGTTATCAATAAAATAAATAAAATAGACTGTGGTGCAGGTAGTTTTTAATGAAGATCCATATTTTTTTAGTAGTGATAAATACTCACATTTTTAATGCACTGACTCAATTTAAGTTTCTAAAAATAAAAGAAGTTAAAAACAAATATCTCCATTTTCCCGAAAAATGATATAATCTTCATTTAGAGCCCAATCACGATTGATTAGCGATGATTGGATGTGGCTCAGAGCCTAAATTGTCGTCATGGACGGAATATTAATTGGGGTCTAAATGAAGACTTCTGCTTCAATAGAGAAAGGAGGCTGATGTGCCTCATTGTTATTCTCGGGGAGCGTTTTTGTTTTTCTTCGGGGTGAAGGAGTCTGGGGGGCAAAGTGGACTAACAGAACCGAGCGGCGGCTGCGGACGCTAGGTGTCACCCTTGTGACTTTGAAATCGGCCTGCCTAGGAACAGGATGGAGCCGGGTGGGTGCAGGGGAAGAGGGAGAAAATGGTGTGTGTGTGTGTGTGTGTGTGTGTGTGTGTGTGTGTGTGTGTGTGTGTGTGTGTGTGTGTGTGTCTCTCTCTCTCTTTCTCTCTCTCTCTCTCTCTCTCTCTCTCTCTCTCATTGCGAGGTTGTTTTTTTATTTTTTCGTGAATGGCCTGGCGTGTGGAGGAGCGCTTGGTGGTTCCTCACATCACAAGGAGCCGCAGTTATAATGTCGGCCTGAATTACACGGAGATAAGAGAGAAGGGTCGCTTTGAATAATGGCCTAATTGATGTGTTGTTCCTTTTATTATGATGATGAGCTGCAGACTGCAGGTCAGCGCTCTCCTCTTTATTAACTTAATAACAAGCGTTTTCATATACTGACTGAAGCATATTTATTTTTATATGAGAGAAGCTAATTATAGCTTTAATGAAGCAGGTTGTAGGTTGACTGTATATTATCCTAAAGCAGCAAACTATTTGGAGTGGAACTCAAATGCCTTATTGATTGGAAAATCTTTCAAAATGTAATTTTAAAACCTGCTTTATTGATTTGTCAATATTTCTTTCCAACATGGAAACTTAAGCCATATCTGTTAGTCAGTCATTATATTGGTGGTTGTCTCATTATTGCAGCTTATGTTGGGCTGTACATTAAATAACAAGTAACAATATCAGCGTGTAAATGGTGTAAAATGAGATGCAGTTGCAATCAACAGGCTCATGCTTGACTTTGACATTCGGAAGGTCACAGGAAGTTCATTCTGTACTGGCTTTTTCTATCGTGTTTAACTGGAAAAGCCAAAGTCAAAAACCCTGAGGCCTCAGGCATCCTCAATCAAACATGTACTGAAAAACATTTGATGAGACGTTACAAGTCTTTCCCATCAAAGCCAGCATGGCAAACTGTGCAGCTGCTTTAGTCCTCCAGGCCAGCAGGGGTCCCCCAAGTCTGCTTTATCCAGAGTATAGCTTACACTTTCAAACGTGTAGTTATGTTTAAGGAAGAGCCTCCTTCTAAATGATAATCAGCTAAAGTTTGTAAATAGCCAAATTAAAAAGAATGAATTTGTACAACTTAGAAGAAAAAAAAAGTCTTTGGATAAAAAGGAATCCAAGCCAGAAATATAGAAAAATAAGTCGACCTTCACGGACTCCCTGCCAGCAGGGGGCGATACCAAACACATGAATTCTCACAGAATATAGATTGCAGAAATTCATAATTATATTTCATGAGCCTGCTTTTGAAGTGTTGTGAAGAGCAAAATTTTTATTATATGTAATTCTTTAAAAATTATTTTATCATAAAATGTAAAAGCTGAGAGGTGTAGTAGCTGTAAAATCAGAGATTTCTTTCCCTTTTTTTATTACCAAGTGACGTCCACAAATGATAATTGTCTGCTGTGAAAACTCTTAGAGAACCTAAAAAAGTTCTGGTGCATTTAGTATCCCTTCAGAGCCGGCCCAACGCATGAGCAAACCAAGCTGCTGCTCAGGATGCCAGATGAGAGGCCACAAAATATTCATATCTATATTCATATAATTCTATAATATTCATAGTGATTTTCTGCAAGTTCATCCACTTTAACTGAGATCCTGTTCCTGACACATGACTGCTAAACCACACTTTGACTGCTATAATAAATAATGCAAAGTGCTTAATGTGAGGGCTAAGCAACACACATTCTGGGACATGGTGGTTTAATTTTTATTTTACTAGTAAACTATATAATTTAGTGCTAATATGGACAGCATGGGGTTTGGATCATTTAAAATAAACATTTTTGGTGCTGCTCTCTGAACTTTAAAGCTTTTTTATGTGTGCGTTGGATAGGGACTCACTGTCACTAAAAATCATTTTGTATTAAACACTTACTAAAATTTCAGCATGTAAAACATTTGATAGAAACGTACTACTACATAAAAATCAGTAAAATAGTGCTCCCTCTAGCTCCAGTTAAAATATTGCTTTTTAACAGCGCACTTTGTCTGTCAGACATTTACTCTTACCAGAAATATTTTACATTTACTGCTTGTTTCCCTCAGGAAGGTCATTGGTGATGCACTGCCTCCAGCGTTTATTTCCAGTGTTAATAATCCTTAGCTTCTTGGTAAATATCCATGTGATGCAAACATGACACTGGTGTAAAGCTTCATTATTTTGTTGGAGTCCTGTGTCTCTGTCAGGTTTTAAAATAAATAAATGAACAAAAGAAGTGGGCAAGCGAAGCTTCACGGTGAAAAATCTGGCTAGAAGTAGATTCATGGCGCTTGTTGCAGAAGAGGAAACGAGCAAAATTCTGGAAAGTTACCCCTCGTAACCTCTCCTCTGCGCCTCTGCTGCATTAAAAACACCACTCCTCTTTTTTCTCCCCCGTGAAATCCCTCTCATAGATCCACTCCCTCTGCGATCCCCCTCCCCACGGAACCATACTTCTGGAAGCTGCCCTAACGACCATCTAATTTCGTGTTTAACGCGCACACACACCATAATTGCCTGTAGAGTCTTCCATCTGCAGGAGAACAGGTAGTTGGCCGCGTTTCATTGCTCTCCTTCGCCCCTCCCACCAGCAGCTCCGGCCCTCCTGAGTAACCCCTGATTGGCTGAGGGGATTGCGGGTCCTGAGACTGAGCGCTCAGCTCGGAGCTGCGCGTCTGCCAGTTTGCACCAGCGAAGCGAGAGGAGCGCTTGTTGGGAGTCAACTAGACAGCCTACTGGCAACGAGTGGTGATTCTTTTTTTTTTTTTCATCCCTCTCTGCCTCAGTCAGGCTGGATATAGGCTACTGTGCTTCAGTTTCTCTGCAGCCACACATAAGATGCGTTTTGAACGTACAGTAAGCTCTGGCATCGCCTCATCCCAACTGGCTGCATTTTTCAGCGGATTCTTTTTTTTTCTTTTTTTCTTTTTGTGCGCCTGGACTATTGACTGGGATCTGTTTTAGCCTTTCCAAACGAGATGCGAGAGAATTAATTAGGAAGTGAAAGCTTGAAGACTTGAGGAGGGGGTTGGAAGAAGGACTAAATCTGCTGGAAATGAAAAGGTAATCGGGAGTTTGAGTGATGTGATGAGACATTCCTTCAACTGCACCCCTTTTACGCAAAGAAAGATATCAGCACTGTTGAACATTTCCCTGCTTGAAGATCTTCTCTTTGTTTATTTTTCATGAGATGCGATTTTCAAGAGGATTTTTTTTTAAATTGCTGCTTCTAATTAAAAAGAGTGATTATTTTATCCAACAAAAAAGGACGACCTGAATATCGACCCCCTGTCAGGTCGGGGCGGTGAAATTCACACAGACTTTTCAGCCACATCACTCCATCTGCGCGAAAGATAAAGATTTCTGCGGACTTGAGTCTCTGCAGCATTTTTTCTCTCCTCCCTTTTGCTCTCTTAAAAACAATGGACACTTTAACATATGAATCGTGCGTAAGATCAGTTTTCTGCTCTTTGGGAGCTGCGCGGATTTCCACGGCTAAATCCCAACTGTGAGAAGATTCAGCATGTTTTTACTATTCTGTGGCGCTCAGTGTTTCTCCCGCTGCAGCAGACCGGAGGATGTGCTCTGCCTGAGAAGAATCGAATAGGCACTTGTTAGAATTACAGCTCACTGACTGCATATACAAGAGACTTTCAATCAAACTTAGTTTTTTTTTTTTTTTTTTTTGTGAAAGAGATGATTTATCTGCGCGTTTTTTTCTCCTATTTTTGACGCGCGTCCTTGTGCGTAATTCTTCAGAAAAACTCAACAGGTTCAACCGCAACCCTGGAGATGGAATTAATACAACTAGCCTCCGTTTTCCTTTTATTCTGGGTCGGAACTGAGGCTGTTATCAACCTGAAATATGGAATAAACGAGGAGATGAAGCCCGGGTCGGTGATTGGGAACGTTACGAGGGACGCGCTCAAGCAGGGATTTCAGATTGCGCCGCAGCCTCCTTACTTGAGGGTTATTTCCAATTCAGAACCGCGATGGGTGGAACTCAGCCCGGCCGGGATTCTTACAACCCAGATGAAGATAGATCGGGATGTAGTTTGCAGACAGAACCCGAAGTGCATTATTTCCCTAGAAGTGATGTCAAACTCCATGGAGATCTGCGTAATCAAAGTTGAAATCGAGGATTTGAACGACAACGCGCCCCGGTTCCCGACGAGCCACATTGACATAGAAATTTCCGAGAACGCCTCCCCTGGTACCAGGTTTCCCCTAGAGGGTGCGAGCGATCCGGACTCGGGGATCTTTGGAGTGCAGTCCTATTCCATCACCCCAAACGAGCTTTTCGGACTAGAAATAAAAACTAGAGGGGACGGATCCAAGATCGCAGAGCTTGTCGTGCAGAAATCTTTAGACAGAGAGACCCAGTCCCACTACACGTATGAAATCAGCGCAGAGGACGGAGGAGACCCCCCGAAGATAGGCGCGGTCCAGTTAAACATTAAAGTGATAGATTCTAATGACAACAACCCCGTTTTTGACGAGCCGGTTTACACGGTGAATGTGATGGAGAACTCCCCCGTCAACACGTTAGTCATAGACCTGAACGCCACGGATCCTGACGAGGGCACTAATGGAGAGGTTGTGTACTCGTTCAACAGTTACGTCACCGAGAAAACGAGGGAGGCTTTCAAAATTGACCCCAGGACGGGGATCATCACCGTCAACAGCGTGTTGGATTACGAGACCACGAAGATCTATGAGATCGACGTCCAGGCCAAAGATCTGGGTCCCAACTCCATCCCGGCTCACTGCAAAGTCACAGTGAACGTGATGGACACGAACGACAACCCACCTGTGATCAGCCTGCTCTCGCTGAACACGGAGATGGTGGAAGTGAGTGAGAACGCGCAGCGTGGGTATGTGATTGCGCTGGTGAGGGTGTCAGATAAGGACTCGGGGGCCAACGGGAAGGTGAAGTGCACCCTGCAGGGCAATGTGCCCTTCAGGCTGCAAGAGTATGAGAGCTTCTCCACCATTCTGGTCGACGGGAAGCTGGACAGAGAGCAGAAGGACACCTTCAACCTGACCATCCAGGCAGAGGACAGCGGCATCCCTCAGCTACGCGCCACCAAATCTCTGGTGGTCAAAGTCACAGATGAGAATGACAATCCGCCACACTTCCTGAAGCCACACTATCAAGAGATGGTGATGGAGAACAACCCCCCAGGTTCCTGTCTGCTGGCTGTGTCAGCAGAGGACCCAGACCTGGGCATGAACGGCACAGTCTCCTACTCCATAGTCCCTGGTGAGATCAAGCACATGGATGTAAACACATACGTGAGCATAAACCCATCAGGCCGCATTTACTCCATGAGGTCATTCGATCATGAATACACCAGGACTTTTGACTTCAAAGTTCTGGCAAGAGACAACGGCAACCCGTCCTTGTCCAGCAACGCCACAGTTCGCATCGTGGTGCTGGACGTCAACGACAACACGCCTGTGATGACGAACCCTCCGCTGGTCAATGGCACAGCGGAGGTCTCCATCCCGAGGAACGCCGTGGTGGGGTACAGGGTGACCCAGGTGAAAGCTGATGACTATGATGAAGGGGAGAACGGCGGCTGACCTACACCATCTCAGAGGGCGATAGGGCCTTCTTTGAGATCGACCAGGTGAATGGAGAGGTTCGCTCCACCAGGATGTTTGGGGAGAACGCCAAGTCCACCTATGAGATCACAGTGGTGGCCAGGGACCATGGCAAACCCTCCCTCTCTGCCTCGGCCTACATCGTGGTGTACCTCTCTCCGGATCTGAACGCCCAAGAGACCATTGGACCCGTCAACCTGTCTCTCATATTCATCATCGCCCTGGGCTCCATTGCAGCCATCCTCTTCATCACCATGATCTTTGTGGCGGTCAAATGCAAGAGGGACAACAAGGAGATCCGGACATACAACTGCAGGTACTGAATGAACACAGGACATGTGAATGTCAGGGTTCCTACAAATGCTCAGATTTTTTTCTAGACTCAAATTTATAAATAGTTCAGCCAGTGGCGGTTCTGATATGAAAGGGGCCCTGGGCAACCGAGTCCCTCGGGCCCGATATTTATGTTCTTCTCAAACTACATAACCATTACAAAAACACTTTTTGTGTGTGTTTTCACAAATACGACGTTTTTTTTTTAATTACTGTTTTTAAGAAAATAGTATTTCATGGAAAGTAATAAGCTTCAATTTGATTGATCTATTTTATATTTTCAGCTTGATATAGGAAATAAAATAAATTTACCGTAAAAACTTTAGTTAAGCACAGACTTATCAGAACCTGTGGTCAGATATAAACTTTAGAGTCAATTTGACAATTTGAAAATGGAAATAGCAATTAAAAATATGTTCAGGGCACAAGTGGCAGAAACATATAAATATAATTTTGATGAATCACTCATGCCGCCCCTGACAGAAGAACACCCTGGTGGGTGAGCCATATATAAAAGAAACTACAACTGGTTTCAACAATTCTTGTAGCATAAATATGTGGATATTTTGAGTACAAAATGCTCCTGCACATTCCAGAATAACAACCCAATTCACAAACAGAAGATCCAGGTAAAACTGAGGCAGAAAAAAATCTGGTCAAATGGCTGTTATGAACGTAAAAAGCCCTTTATTTTTCAGAAATTAAGAATATTTTAGATAATGAAACCAGGGATCTGTTTGCCTCCAAACTTTGTCCATTTTAAAATCAGATTCCAGATTTTACAGAGTCTGGGAGTTTATCACAACATCTTGTATTTTTGAGCCTAATTGGCTTTTATTTTCTGCAAAATAATGCTTCTGAGGGCTGTTTTAGTTTTAATTTTGGCAGATAGACACTTCAAAATGCCAGTACAACTTGTCAAATATGGCTCGATGTGTTGTCCTACATTAACTACATACACTTTAAATCACAGCTGGTGATGTGGACTATGTTTTTGTTAAGAAAAGGTTTCCACACCCATTTAAGAAAGATTTAGTATCAAACCCTTATCTAAGAGGCTGTAGTACAAAAAATAACAAAAGAAAGGCAAAAGAAAGGGAAAACGTAACAATTTGTCTTAATTTTTAACGAGTGTGCATTAAAGGATGCCCTCTATGAATGAATCAATGAAAAAAACTATTTTTTTTTTCAGAAATTGCATTTTTTAAATATTTAGATAAATCAAAATCCTGACTTTTTCCAGACTGCGTAGGAACCCTGGGATGTGTGTGAATGTGATTGTGCCAGTTGACAGTGCATTGCTTTTTTATCATGCAGCATGTAGAGGCCCTGTATGTGAGGACTGCAGATCGTTTCTCCCCTCACCCCTCCTCTCCCTTTTCTCTCTCTCCCTTCTCGACTCCACAGCTGAAGTAGACCTAAATGAACCCGACTGCTTTAAATCAGACACATTCTGCTGAGGCCCACTGTTCTGCATTAAGGCAAACAGTGATTGATGGATTTAATCCTTCCATTGTAACCAATTGACTCATAAATACGACGGTTCGACTGTCATGTTCAATTTGCGGATGTGTTGCCGGACAATTAACGTCCTGCTGCCTCAATGGCAGTCCGGGACATTTATTATTTAACGTCCACCGTGGCTGATTGGCTGTTATCAGCTTTAATCTGCTGTGATTATGGACAGTCCTCCAGGATCACTCCGATTCCCCTCTGTTTTCATCAAGGCACATCAGAAGGAGCTACTCTAAAATAAATGTAGGAGATTAGGCTTGTGCTTTAGAAGATATTATCAGTTACATCAGTGTCATGAACTGTTAGGAGGCAGGTTTATGGATAAAAACAGCTGATTATTCACCCCTCTTTTGATGCATTTCTGCGAACTCTGTTTTCTTCATCAATCTGAGCATCAGCTCTGGCTTTGATTTCCCTGCATGTGCCACATTACGACTGTAAAATTTACATATAGATTGGATTTGAGAATTTAACCTGAAGCTATAGTCGTATTTTGTTCCTGACATAATTTTGTTGATTTGAGGTTCACCTCATTATTTTTAAAAGGAGAAGAAATGCAGAAAAATGAGAATAATAGTGATCAGATTTTTATTTCTACTGTACTGATTTAAAGTTTTCTTTTTTCCCAAATGTTTCAGCTGACAGGATTAGATATGGAAATTAAGTGTTTCTTGACGGAAAGCATCAGAAATGATTGCTGCTCCACATTTGAGAGTTGACCCGGAGAAGTCATCTTTCCTGTCTGACTAAAAATACTTTTCCAGATGTAATTTTGAATTAGCTTTGATTGAAAATAGAAGGGAAAAAAATCTGAAGTTACAGCTTGATTAAAAACATTTGCTCTTATTTAAATGTCACTCATACATTTTGCGCAGCGAAGACACGGTGACAGACAAACAACAAATTCGAAATTCAAAACTGCTCCCAGTACTTTCCTCTCTCCCATTGTGAGCCCGTCTCCCCGCTGGGAGCTTTAATCAGCGCTGATGTGCTCTGCTTCTCAGTCACCACCTCGAATATGAGGAGCAGTTATCTCCAATTTATTGCTTGTCCTCTGTCACTCTGTCTCGCTCTGAAGTTCTCTCTTCCAAGATTTCGATTTGGGCATAAGGCGGAGAGAACATGTGAAAACGAAGGATGGGGAAAAAAAGAGGAGAGATGTTGTATTTTCTACCAAGTTCTTCCCTCTGCATCAAGAAGGAGTTGATTGAGGTTAGGTGCTTTCAACAAGACGCAAATGAAAAGACGAACAAACAAAAAAAGTGATAAGTCCTGGTGCTGCACTGGGGTGAATACCAAAGACCAGTGTGGCTGAGTAGAGCAGAGAAATTTCAGAAAGTGACAGGAACAGAGATTGCAATTTCACAGATCTCTCTATCCTTGTTATGGAGCTAATAAAGGACATAAGCCACAGGGATTATCTTATCGAGTTAGACTCTACCTTTCAGAGTTTGACTCTGTAGAGATTGTAAAGTAAAATTTGCAGCAAGAAAAACACACAAAAAAACACCAGACAAGATGGTAAATATGTCCTGTGAGGGCTGAAGTCATCACTGGACTACTTAACATCTGTTATTCTGTGGAAAAAACTGCAAGGCTCTGCAAAGAGTAGACATTTCCCCCAATGTGAGCATCCTTTGATAAAGCATAGCTCTGCTGCTCATTTGCTCTTATTAAAGTCAAAATGCTCAGCTCCAGTTTGCAGAAGTCACAGAGAGCCGTCGAACAAATTTGAATCTGCAGTTCTCTTGCTTTTCTATATTGCTTGTGGGCCTGCTTGCTAATGAAAGAAAAAACTGGAATCAGTGAGTGTTCTGTGCTTTGAATATGATTGCATATACCGGTGGTGCTTCTCAGGTTCAGTGTGTTCCTTTTTGTTTTGCTTCTGTGGTTTTGGCATGTTTGCATTTTCAGCCTGTTTGTGACATGTTGATTGTTGAGCATGCAAATGCAAACAAACATTTAAGACGGCTCCACTGCAGGCCGGGTGTGGTGGGTCACCTCTGTGTGCCGTTCCACACTCGTACAGGGGCTTTGAACAGGGCCGGATTTCAGGAGGAAGTGAGCCAGAGCCAGGCTTGGTGTCTCGTCCACACAAGTTGCTTTCACTTCATGATCGTTGCAATCGAATAATAGGCACCATCGTTTTGGAGGTGTTTAGGGAGTACTAGTAATTTTTCTGCATTGCCATTATGTGCCTTTGCAGCTTTGCTCATTTTGTACCCAACTACTTCGGGAAAGAAATGGAGCCATCTGACAACCGTGCATAAATTTGTGCCTTCCAGAATGGCATTTCTGGCCTATTTTGACAGCCAACAATTTAAAGTAATACTTGTGGACTAGAGTAAGGAAATGAGGTTATATGACTGCAATAAATTATACATGTCAGCAGGAGGTCACTCAGTAACTGGGGTCTGATCAGGGCTCAAAATATGTCATATTTTGTAAATCAAAAAGAAGATCAGAACCAAAATAAGTAGAAATATAGTAGAAATTCAGAACATAGTATTCAATTATGTGAGAGATTTGAGTGTTTTATGACCATTTATCTCCATAAAGGTTCTAAAACAAAACAAAAAGCTTTACAGGCCCTGGTTTATAAATATTTAACTGCATAGAAGTTGGAGAAAAACAAAAGTCTTCGTGCATATTTATGAAGCAGAGATATAACATTGCAAAGGTGCATATTGACTGAGTCTTTCTAGGCCTTGTCCATATTAAAATAGTGTTTCTGAAACAATCTTTGTACATGTCTCTTCTGAAAGGTTTCTTATAAAGACGGCACATTTTGTAGGAATGTCTTCTTCCATACAAAAACGAACCCAAACTGGTAAAGTCTTGAAGCGATTATCAGTAACTCGGTCCTTAAATACACCAAAACAAAAGAAGGCGTGCAATGAAAAATAAAACCAACAAAATTGAAACATTTTCGCAGTTCTAATATTATGCAGCCCTGGAGTATGTATATATTTCTATGGCTGTGTGGTTTTGGACTTTTGCCTCAGTTTACTTGTACCAGCTCAAGTACCCCTATCATGCTTTTGCAATTCAAGAGCAAGGAAAACACAATGCCTTCGGTAAACAATGCTTCAGCATCAACTTACAAGGTATTTAACACTGTAGTGTACATAATTTATTAGTTAAAACAAGCTACCATGACACAGTATGCCACAACCACTCCTCAAAGATTGTAGCATCAAAATAAAACATTGTTAATCTCATATAAAGCTATGCAAACGCTCTGTCTGTGCTAATGAAAACATACCAGCATGGGAAGTTTGAAAGATAAACTGAATCTGATGCTTTGCTATGTATGTTTTCTGATTAATTTGGTTAATAAATTATCTGACTGTCTAGGAA
Organism: Poecilia picta; assembly: GCA_033032245.1. Lineage (NCBI taxonomy): Eukaryota > Metazoa > Chordata > Actinopteri > Cyprinodontiformes > Poeciliidae > Poecilia > Poecilia picta. The sequence goes on from CM065362.1 coordinate 9,917,597, forward strand.
TACTCAAAGAGCATTGATTTTATATTCCAAAATAATCAATTCACTGCTCTGCAAAAACACAAAATCTTATGAAATATTTTCAATCCAGCTTCTAAGTTAAATATCTAAAGACAACGCTAACTTACAAGTAAGTGTTCTGCAAGATGTCGGAGCTTATTTGAAATCAATAAAATAAGCTTCTACTTATCAAGCTGTACTTTTTCTAATATGATGAAAAAGTACGAGTTCCTACTACTAGTTTTGCAAGAAAAAGATGAGTGTGTAACGCTAAAGTAACACACCTTGTCCTGATGCAGCGCCACAGTGAGTTACTCACCCTCGATCCCAATACATGTACACCATTAAGGTGGCACTAAATGACTTTATGCTACACAGAATCTGCTTCATTTCGTCATGCCTACATACACCAACAACAAGCCACGGTAGAAAACAGCAGCAGCTTTAAGTCCGGCCCTGGCTACGAGCTTTCGTCTGGCGCCCCACCCAGCATGACGGGGCCGAGGCTCTTTGACTGTGTGGGCTTGGTTGGGGAAGACGGAGCACTGCTTTATTGAGTCTGTTCAGTTTCTTCTACTTGCGCAGGGTGGCGGAGTACTCCTATGGCAACCAGAAAAAATCCAGCAAGAAGAAGAAGCTGAGCAAGAACGACATCCGCCTGGTGCCGCGAGACGTCGAGGAGACAGACAAGATGAATGTGGTGAGTTGCTCATCTCTCACCTCCTCGCTCAACTACTTCGACTACCACCAGCAGAGCCTGCCGCTGGGCTGCAGGCGCTCCGAGAGCACCTTCCTCAACGTGGAGAACCAGAACTCACGCAATGCGGCCCCCAACCACGGCTATCAGCACTCGTTCACAGGGCAGGGTCACCAGCAGCCAGACCTCATCATCAACGGCATGCCACTGCCAGAGGTGAGATACAATCCAATGTGCTATGTCCTTGATCTTTGGCTGGACTGCCTTTGCCTGTCGGGGGTAAAAGAAGGAGAAAATTGATTTAGCGCAATGTAGCGGCAAGAAAATAACTTTGAACGTTTAGTTTTTCACCAAGTGTAATTAGAAGGTCTCCTAGGTCAAACTAGACTCTAAGAAAGCAAACCTCTCTCTCAACTCAGCCTGTTGTCTAGACGTGTTTGGAGTTCAGTTGCATCAAAGCACATTGTGTCAGGGAAATGTTTGTTGCTGATGGAAAAGCTGAGCTATTCAAAATGGCAGTGTGTCAGTGGAGTGGAATCCTTCAAGGCATTTCAAGGTGCCTAAAGGCTGGAGCTGACCTGCGATCAGAACGCTTTGCTAAGCACAATCTGGAGGCCTGACAAAGGGGAATATTTGGCCTCTCTAACTGCACTTGTTTACCTTTTCTTTCTTCTTCTCCTGTCTCTGTTCCTTTGTTTGTCCCTCCTTTCTTTCTTTCTTCCTTTCTCCCTTTCTCTCGCTCTCCATGTTTGGGTGTGTGCTGAGCCTCTGCAAAACGAACAAGAGTTTGTGCACCTGCCAGATGTATTGACTCGGCTAATCAGCTCCTCCACACATCATTTCAGGGGCTAACAGAAAGAGTAATCATTGCTTGAATCTGTATGTCGTCCTATTGGCTGCAGCGTTTGCCGCATGGCCGCTCGAATTGCTCCGACGTACCACAAGCTGCTCCGGCAGTGCAGTGAAGGTCTGGCTATTTAAACTGACAGGTGTACGCCGAGCCGCTGATCTTTAGTTTATGGATTTCTGCATGTATGAACTCGTCTACTGGATCCTTTTAGCAATCTCCCCCTTTCTGTTCTTGACCCACTTCTCTCATAGGGGATCGGGACATTTATGTGTGTCTGAGAGAGAGGGAAAGTGCATTAGGCCATGTGTTTTTATGAGTTTATGTGCCATTCTTGCTCATAGAAAAAGCTCCACCGCTTGCACACGTACACACACATGTACACATCTTCCTGAAATTGATGAGTCCAATCTCCGCCTGACATTCAGTGTGGGGAGAGTGGGGCGTGTTGGCTTGGGAGTGGGGTCTTAAAACAAGAAACAGGATGGATATTGATATATTGAGCGGATGATCCAGAGAGATCCAGGCGCTATTGGACACTGAGGGGTCAATGAGACCTACTTACAGGCATGCTGATTTACTGGCCTGTCGGAGCCACTCTGGGTGAGCGAGTGGGCTGGAATAACACAGGTGGAGGGGATAAGATGCTGTTTTTGGGGCTGTTACTTTGTGGTGGTCAGTGGATGTTTTATATATATATGGTGGGTCAAGGTTTCCCACAGTGTCAGAATTGCTTTACAAAAAGAGGGAAATTCCCACCTGTTGTCCAGTTGGCTGTACTGAATAATGGAGAACGTATCTGCCCCAGGAAGCAAATTGGGCAATTATTAAGAGGCAAAGAGTGTAGAAAATAAAAGAGGTAGAGGGGAATAGGCTTTGTTCATCCTACTTAGGTGTTCGTACAATTGTATATCAATTTGTTTTTGTTCTTAAATGAGTATTTTCTCTTGTCATAAAGGGGTAAAATCTCTCGTATAACTTTATTCAATTGTGTGCTATTTTCAGAAAATGTCTATTTAACCTAGAGCTGAATGGTATTGCTGAAAAAATCCATCACAATATAAGCATTGTGTATCAGTCTAATTGTCGATATTGATAATTATTGGTTCGTTTTTGGTTTTAACCTTCCACAGTTTTCATTCCACGCAGTTGTTTTTTAGTTTTAAACAGATATGAGGCACAGAGGCAAAACCTTAAACTGCTGCTCCGCAAGTCACTCAACAGGTTATTGCTAGGTGACCAAAGAGTGAGTTACTAGGTAACCAAAGAGAGAGTGAGTTAGTTGATTCCACTAACCAGTCAGAGGGATTTGTGTCGGGAACCTGTGAGGTCAAGTGGTTTCAAACCCAAACAACAAAACCATTATCAGCCTTTCCACCGCTGCTGCTGCTGTTTGTTTTGTTTGCTCTACAAATGGTATTGTAATTAAACTAAGCACATTTTTTATTCAAGAGCCACATCTGTACATACTGGATGCTTCTGTCTCTTGCAAATGTCACAGTGGGGAGGAGGGAAAACAGTGACAACTGGTGTGGAGCGGAGTGGCTCTGCGTGCTCCTGCTGCCACTCTGCACATCTCCCACACACATCGCTGCTTTTCTCAGGCCAGATAAAATGTGCACAGACTGGGTCAAAGAGATGTTTGTCAACATCAAGTGTAAGAAGGAGCGAGGTGGCGGCTGCATGCTAAGCAGCTCCCGCCTCTATCAAGCCAATCAACTGGCTCTTAGAAAATGAGAAAACGTGGACACCTGGCACTAGGACTCCGGCTTCACCCTCCTTATCTGTCTATCTGCCCCCACGCCGCTCCATCAAGACAACTCCGAGCTTCGCATAACGAATCATCAAAATCAATCTCCTCTCCTATTTGTCTTCCTCTTCTCTTTTTCATTAGCTGGCACAAATAACGGGAGTCCTAATCCTGAGTCTAACGCAGTTTTATTGGATGCTTCAGCAGCAAGACGTGCAACATTGCAAGCAGTTTTTTCTATCTCTGAACACTGGTATCAAATATTAGTTAGTTGGCTGTGAAATGGTGGAAATGATCCGCAAAAGGTACACAACATGTACTACTTTAGGATTTGTTTGTTGTTTACTTCAGTGCTGGTCATTACATCCCCTCACTTTCTCCTCCTTTGTTGTTTTGTACGTCTCAAACACAACTTTTTGAAGGAAAAGAGAAGCATTTTGTTCCTGCTTTGATAGTTTACTGTGAGGAAATGTGTTATTTTTGCTTCCACATAAAACATTTACCAGCAGGAGCTAATAAGGTTTGACCAGGATATCCCAGTATGCCTTATTTTATACAAGTCAGCTGACCCAAATAGGAACTGGAACCAAAATGACTGGATATATGGTGAAATTCTGGCTGGACAATAAATCAATAAGACAGACATGTGATCAATATCAACAGATAATTTATCTGATAGAATGTTCAATATTCAATGGGAGAGATGGCAGAGAAAGGGTTTTATCTTCTTAATCTCTCAACAGGAGCTAAATTAGGTTAGGGCACAAGTGACTATCTGGTTGTGATTAGACTGGATCCTTTGTACCTCTGAAAATATAAATTCAACCTGAGGGCAACTTTAAAAATACACATGACAAATTTTTTAACTACTTTTAACTCATTTTTTATTATAGTCTTCTGATTTGCAGTACAAATACAACAAGTGCAAATACTAGAGATCCACTTCAGATATCAAGCTGAGGAAAAAAATAATCATAATAAACTATATGTATGCTATTAATTTTAGCCGTTTTAGGCATGAGTTATGATCCTTTATGTCAGGATTTTCTTTTTCAAATGTTTTTAAAATGTTAAGGCATAAAAAATTGGGGGGGGGGGGAGGGAATTGTTTAAAAAAAATCTAGAAAAATTTTCTAGGTGATCAATTGTAATTTTCTCCAAACACAAAGTTGTTTTTTGTAAAATACATCAGTAGTATTAATCTTTAGCGGTTATTTGATATTATTTTTACCTGCAAGAGTTTCCTACAGTAGAAGGAGAGACTGGATATTCCTGAGTTGCTTTTTCGTCTGGCTGCTTATTGGATTTAACAAAAACAAAATTGTACTTGCAGTGGATGGCCAGTAGTTGGCAGTGTATTGTTCGGTGTATTAATGTCCACATCAGTGGTCTGTGTGCATTTATAACATAAAAATCCACAAGAAACACTAGAAAGTGGCTTTTAGATGTCTGTCCCCTGTAGGGACCTCTATGCGTGAAACGGTTAAAAACCAAATTGATAAATGTAAGTAATTGACTATTTTATTCCTTGATGTACATAAATACATGCACATGTCTCGACGTGTAAAAAGAAAAAGGTGCAGTTTCCTTTTAAATTGCTTCTAACATTCAGGTTTTGGAGCAACACTTCTTCATGGTATCTCTGATCCGGTTCTCTCAGTGAGAGCATCCACAGCAAATGCCTTTAACTGCATTAACTGGCCTGATTTCTTTAGTATTTGATTTCACTTTGTATTGTTTGATTATCAACCGTTTCTGGCCACCAACCAGATTTCCTGGTTTGCAGGGACGGTTGTGATTATTCTCATGTAAATAATGATACAGCTTTTTGTTTATTTTTAATTTACATGTGTGATTAATTCAGAGTTGTGCTCTGTTGTTGGCTTATGTGGGCCAGCGAGCATCCTGCTTATTTCCAAGCAGCTGGAGTCTGGCTTTTCCTCTTAAAGACACGCGGACGCGGCAGAGTCGGCCAAGATAACAGTGACAGGTCTCCCTGAAGGCTTCCTACCTGCAGCTACACTGTGTGTATTGCATTGTCCCTTGTGACAATGTAAGCCTGTAGATACCTCCTTGAACATGACTATCCATTGTCTTTTAAAGCGTCAGTTGTGAGATGTTTGTGAGCCCCGTCTGTGGTAGCACTAATATGAAAGCTCACAGGAGAATAAAGCTGTCTTCCATGGCTTAATTATAGTGAATCACTTGTTGGGGGGAAGACAATTATACAGTAAAGGAATGGCCTTTGGCTAGAATCTGTTTTTGAATTTGTAATTCGCAGTAAGGCTTCTCACACCTGTGAATCCTGATAATGAGCAGAGCAGGAAAGTGAGCGATTTTACTATGTCAATTAACATAATTCAGGTAAGAGAGTCATGATTTTTCCTTTAGAGGGATGATAAATCAATCTGAAAAAGATGTCAGGTGAATTTATAAAAGCGCTGGCTGGAGATCGCCCTGCATGGTGCAGGATGCTCAGTATTCATCTGAGACCGAGTCCCACGAGTAAAAGTTATCTGACAACTGGAGCATTCTTCCTCCAGATGCTCACTGTGCTGCTCACTTTGGGACCATTGCATGGGTTTTAGCGGTTTTTAATCGTAATTTTAACTTCAAACGGAAATCAGTAACATATACTACTAAAACCAGTCAAAACCAACTGAAACAGAAAAAAAAAGTGAAACAAATCCATCAACATGGCGGCGCTCATCGTGTTTTGTTTTGTTTTTGTCCGTGTGAGTATAAGGATGTTTTTGGTGTTTATGTGGGAGGAACAACAGGGAGTGGTTCCGCCGAGGCTGTTGCTTCACATCGGGACAATATACACGCGGGCATTCAAACGTGTCATATTGAGCATGCAAAATAGATGTCATGCTGTCAGTGCATGCTACACATCTGTTAAAGTGCCAATCTCCCCCTACTCACTCACTCATGAATTCACTTCCAGGCATTATATTGCTTTTGTACGCGGACATTTATATGAATAAAGGACATCAGTGTTTCGGATTAATAAACATGAGCGAAAGCAGGAGAAAAGGTTTCAATGTTAATCAAACTTTAGCGTTAATTTTCTTTAATGTTTTTAAATGTCTTTAATGTTCTTTAATTTTTTAATGTGACATGTGCACTGCTGTTGCAGAAGCATTCAGACACTTTGAACTTTTCCCACACTTTTCTTGACAAAAGAGAGTCAAACATTTAGCTTTTCTGCAGAAAAATCACTGCTGTCTATCACAAGGTGGTGGCAGCAGCATGCTGTGGGGAGCAGGGTGAGAGATAAATAGAAGGCAACAGTGAAAAAAAACATTTATAGGCTGAAATGAACGTTTATTTATTATTTAGAATGGCCTAGACAAAGTTCCAATCAATTAGCATTTTGTAGAAAAATTGTCATTTCATCCTTCCACTTACTGTCGCGCACTGCTTCGTGTTGGCGCGTCACATAAAATCCCAATAAAACAGTCAAGTTTGTAATTGTGACACGACAGAGTGTAAAAAACACTGAAGAATGAATATTTTATATTCTTATCTCAGCAGATGTTCAATTTTAAAACAACAACAAAAATCATATTAGCATTGTGAATCTTCTGAGTAGTCGGGATAAGTTATTCCGGCTTCTCTTTCATTTCATCTTTGCAGATTGATTCTTGCAAAATGCTTTAGCTTTGTTTGTTTGTTTGTTGTCTTCAGCAAGCTGTGATTGACATAAAGTAGAGGACATCACTGCTGGCTGAAAGTGTAACTGGGAGAAAAACAACACAGATAGCAGGGAGCAGAAATTGAAAGCAGAGCCTCCTCTTTCTCTCATCTTGTCTCGTCTGTCTTGTTGCGGGTGAATGCTTGCACAGACATCCTTTAAAAATGTATAAGTTTATCAGCTTTATATATAAAAATACGTTAGTCCGTATAAGCCTCTTATCGTCAACAGTTTGTCAGAGACTAATCATGACAGATATTTAGCAATAAAAGAAGAGCTATAGAAGTCTTTGATCTTCTACGGCGTGTTTTTAATATATATTTTAGCATTTGGAAACCTCGGGAGGTGGATATCGCAGTCTTTAAAGTCTCCTCCTCCTCGAAGCAGTTGGCAAATAATCTTTCATCACCAGCAGCTTCAGATGAGCGCCGATTTGGCGGCAGACGAACCTGTTAATTATTTAGGGAGGTCATTTGTAAGGCAACGATTTAGGGGAAAAAAAACGCTCCGCTTTTTAAGTGTCACTGTTTATAAGGTGAAACAAAGCTGTCTGCCACCAGCAAATTAGCAGCGTGACAGTGATGGACTCATCCACCGCTGGCTCCTCCTTTCACGTTTAAGGCGAAGTGAGGGCGTGGCCGAGGGTGACGGAGTGACATTACTCAACGAGATGGTTTTCAGCTCCCTGGCAAGCAGTGACGGTTTAACACTTGGTTAGGTTTTTGTAGCCCTGACCCCAACTCGCCAACACCACCCCCTCCACTCCCCCAACGCCGCATGTCACCCCAGATATCGCGGAGGTACAGCAAACTGACATAACATCCGCAGGCAGCCAGTCAGGAGCAGCCGGACCCGCTGGGTTGCCACCCTCTTGTTAGGATCAGAGCATCCAGCCAGAAGAGCTTAACAGTCAAAACACATGAGTGACAGCGCCTGACGTACGCATGTCACCGCGAGTGTCCTTAACTGCATTCGACTCGTACAGATTGTACGGCGGGAGAGCGCGGCAAGGAAAACGCCAAGTCCTGGCAAATTGCAGGCAGAGAAACGTGGAAGACGAGGAGAGGGGAGCGAGATCTATTTATAGAACGGCAATGATTTTTCTCAACCTGTGTTCCTGCTGCCTGAAACGTGTTATTTCTCCCTGCAAAATGCAGTGTTCGGATGAGGGCGAGATTATTTTCCACAAATCATGGTGACCTTTACGGAAAGCAATCATGTCTCTTCTTTTCGGTTGGGTGTTTGTTTGTAGGGGCCAAAATTATTCATACATCTGGGAGAATTAAGTTAAAAGTAATATTAAACATACATGTTTTTTTCTCATGACTGAAAATAATATTGAGGTTTCAGAGTGGCCACTGAATCTAATTGCAAACCTGCGGAGGGGTTTTAAGATTAGGGCGATGGCCCGGAGACCCTCCTAATTATTCACAGGTGCAGCAGAAACATATAGCAAGCTGGTTGGCAACTATTAGCACAACATATAGACACAAAATCATGCATACACTCACATTTAGGAACACTTTAGAGAGACCAGCTAACCTAGCGGTCGTATTTTTGCAGTGTGGGAGGAAACCAGAGCACCCAGAGAGAAAACATGTATGCACCGGGAGAACATGCAGACTCTATTGCTGCAAAAACACAAAATCATACCGAATATTTTAGTCTAGTTTCTAGAGCAAATATCTTAATAGATCTGAATTAAAACAAAACTAACCTACAAGTAACTTTTCAGCAAGGAAGAAGATTGTTTTAAGTCAATAATTCCTTAATATTTTAAAAAAGTACTTGTTCTATTGGGAGATTATTTCACTTATAACATGAGAAAAATGTCCTGTTATAAGTGAAATAATGGAAATAATTTGCAAGTACTTAAAAGACAAAAACAAATGAGGAACTGTGTACTGAAAACAAACTCATATATCTTGCTAAAAGGATATTTCTAAGTTAGTTTTGTCTTTTTATAGGTGTAATAAGATATCTGCACTAGAAACGACCAAAATATTTCATAAGATTTTGAGTTTTTGCAGCGATGAGGAAAGACCCCAGGCTGGGATTTCAACCCAAGTCTTTCTTACTGCAAAGCAACAGAAATTAATTTTTTCTTCATAATTTAATTTAGAGTCTAAAAACATATGCATGGCACACTTTTAATATTTGTATTAATTTTTAATTCCATATACATATTTTCTTCTGTTTCAGAATAATATTGTGTTCCTCTGTCTTTTACGTTCCTTCCCTACATAAAAAGTAGAAAGAGGTTTGATTTTGTAACATGATAAACACTAAATGTACGTCTCCACCTTGACTGTTCTTCCTTAAGGAATTTGAAGTCGGGGACAAAAAAATCATCAACTGTTTAAAATTCCTGCAACAGAATCATCAGGAGGCATGTTTTCAGAAAAGCTAAATCCGATCAGCTTTAATCGTCCTCCTTCCTCTTGAGATCTTTTTACTTGATTTAAGAAACAACTTTTCAACAAAATGAGGGGAAACACTTTAAATTACTTTTAAAAGCTCTATCAAAAAGGCAGAATTAGCTTTCTTGTAAACCCATTAAACGTCAAATGAAGGGGGATTTTTGCGCAGCTAAAAATAGCAGCATAATGGCTGCAGCCATCGAGCAATTTATGTTTGCAGGGTCTTTATTGGACGCGAATCTAAATGCAAGAAGGGGTGTAATGGCATTGGGCTTATAGGTTGATGGGTCCACCCGCAAATGAGAAAAGGCTAAATGGAGTGAAGGAAATGGACGAAGTGATGATGTTTATCGCTGGGGAAGGGGGACATCATTACGTACCTTGTTAAGCCCTGCAAGCAATGCTGCGTGGATGTAATTACCCATTTAAATTAGTTTCTCGCAGCGTTGTTTTGTTTTTTTGTTGGTTTTTTTTTTATTTCTCAAATTAAACTCTCCAACACAAACACACCGCATTTGCTCCTCTTTAATGGAGATCCCTCGGTGTTCAAGTCCCAACGCAGAGGAGGGGAAATGCATCATCAACACAGATTTATTGAGGTGTGCTGAAGTGCTCATAAGCAGCCTCTCGCACATTTAGCGGCGAAATTTGTCAGCGGCGAACCACAGAGCCCAGGTGGGGGTTAGAACCTGTTTCTGTTGGGATTCTCAGGAAAACCTTTGACAGTGGAGGTCTTCAGGAGAATAAAAAACAACATACCCCCATCTTCCACTCATGCAAATGCGGCTGGCTGTGGTGGAAATGCCTGTATTTACATTATTGGAGCAGAGAAAAGGTCAGCTTATACATACAGAAACACAAACTTCAAGTCATAACCTGGAGGAGAATCTCATTTCAGCGTGAGCTCGGCGCACCAGCTGCAGTTATTATTATTATTTTTTTTACTTTTTACATGAAACGATAAAAAAATCGGACTCCTTCATTTATTTTATCCTGAATGTACACACGTATTTTTTAAAAAGTCCCTTACATTTCATCCTTTGGCTGAAACAAAACAACCAAACTTGAAAAAGAAAGTAAACAAAGTCAGTGGAAAGTAATTACAGTTCACTCGTAATGACAATTACGTTTGCCCAAAACTAATTTACTCCAAATGTGCAGGGAGAAAAGGTATTAATTAGAATCCATGGATATCAGAATTATAATTGTGTTTCTGTGTCCTGTCTTGCAGCCACATTATTGTTGGGAGATTTCCCAGGGCTTTGTCCCGAGGGCCGCTGCTCTGGCTGGTTGAATGGCAGGGGAAAACGGGGGAGGGAGGCAGTTTAGCTTAACAAAGCCCCAAACTCACTGTGAACAGAAACTTTTTTCCTTTGCTCCGACACCAGGGAAGAGTGACCTTTCCAAGTGTCCTGTTTTTCTTTTTTGTTGTTGCTTGCTTTGCTTAAAACAAAGCAGAAGCAGGAGCATGTTTGTTAGCATTTCTCCCATCAGATTAAATGTCAACTTCCGCATGCATAATTGCAGAAAAGCAGGATGGGAGATTTAAAGGGAGCTGATGTTGCTGGTGGATAGATGACTCCACATTTCAGGCATTTTGAGCGTTTGCATTAGGAACTGTGTGTTTTTGCTTTGGGTTTCTGTGCCACACGTATCATATCAGACAGAAACATTAACATGAAGACAAATTTGATGAAATGCTTCACCACTCAACCACATGCCGCCTCTGTATGTTTTGGTTCAACTTAGTACAATGCAATTTGATTTAATGGGATGTAATTCAATGAATTTAAATGAGCCACATGAAGGAACTGAATTAGAATAAATACTGTTTTAAAAACATTTTTTTTATATTACAATAAAATCAACAGGCCCATCTATCGCTCAGAATCTGAATAGTGACTAGAAAAATGTAGGAATATAAATCTGTGATCAGCAAGTGGAGTATTATGCAATCTGAATGTGAAATCCCAATTTATTTATTGCATTAAAACAAAAAATTCCTCTATTTTTTGTGTGTAGACACATTAACCAACTTCAGACTATTTTGATCACAGTAAAAAATTATAAGCAAAAGTCAGGAAAATTATAACTTGATGTTTAAAGCGGATAAAATAATAATTCCTTCATTTTCTGTTTGATTCAACCTACACAAGTGATTTCCCTATAGTTGTTAGGAAAACACAGTCTATGTTTTACACTTCAAAGAAAAACAAAAGTAAAAAAGAAAAAAAATGTCCACAATAATTGTGTTTCCAAGAAGATTTCTTCCTTTTCACTTTGTGACAATCTAGGCATTTCAGAAAAAAAACAAACAAACAAAAAACAGTTGGCTGATCAGATCTAAAAGAAAACCAAAAATCAGCTCTGGTCAGCACTGATTCTTGCATCTTCTATAGTTCTGTATATTTTCTTTAAATTTATGCGTGATAGTCCTTAGAAACAAAGATCTGGACTGATGGAATCCTACAAACTCCTCATGTTGCTTTCTTACTGTAGTTCTCCTCTTAACCAGTAGCGGTCGCCACTGAGAAACTAATGGAGCTCAAACACAGAATGACAACAGAAGAAGAGTCTTACAGAAGCTCACCGCTGCTGACATCGAGACTTTGTCACAATATTTAGCCACTTTTCAGGCCCCTCAAGTGACTTTTTGTTTTTTCTATATTTGAGTATTTCAGTTAGCTATTTTTGTCATAGATTATTAAATTACTTTATAACTTTCATTTGCAGTTCTAAACATATTGCGAGTGCATTGTACTCATTTTTCGTCTCACCAGGTTGATATTTCTCTCTCCTACTATAGTCTGAATCACATGACCAAATATGCAAATTAGCCAATGACATCATGTAGTAACTTCTAGCATTGAGTTGGAATATTGCAACGGTTCACACCCTTCATCTTTCATTAGAAGGGATCAGATTTTAGGGGAACATCTAAAAACTTGTACATCTGACATGAACTAACCTGTGAGGCTCCACCGATTCACTCGGGTCGTAAATGTACACGCTTTGTATGTTTGGGTTGCTCCTCTGCTTGCAGTAATTATAACACCGGGGGAAGTAAATCCAGTGGGGAAAACAAAAGAATTGTCTCTTTGTCACATGTCTACCTTTTTGAGGAACTTAAGGAGGACAAAGCAGACAAAAGGAGCAAACATCATTGTGTTGCTCTCACAAATGCTGCATTATACCTTTGTTGTGTTCTCTCCAGCGGCACGGCCGTCTCTCCTGTTTCTCCTCTCCTTTCACTGGAGCAAATTCATACAGTTCCTTTGTTTCTTGACATAAACCTGGATTTGCATTAGGGAGTGCATGTATGGGCTGTTTGAAGAGCGGCGGAGGCTCTTGGCAGGCCGGCCGGCGGCCGGCCGCTGTTGCTGCAGCGTCAGGCGCCTCAGAGGCATGCAGCAGTATGGCTCGAGGAGCAGCAGGGTAGCGTAATTGTGCATTGTTCATCCACAGAACTGAGGCAGAGCATGTAATGAGCTGTAGCATTTTCACCCAGGCTGCCTAATGGGCTATGACCGAGTGTAGGCCTTCAGAACCCCCTCGCTCCCTCTGCCCTGTGTGGCCAGTGTGTCGGGGCCTCCGCCTTTCTTTTCGCCCATTCTCCCATTCTTCTCCTGCCCGATCAGCGTGAGCCATTCCTTCACCCCTGTTATCCCGCTCCTTTATCTCTGCTCCGTCACCATTGTCCCCCCTGTCTCTGGAGATGGTGGGACCCCTAATGTGTTCAGTGTGTGGCTCCTTTTCTCATTCATGGTGTCTGAAAACCTCTCAGCACTAAGTCTGATTCAGCCTGACATAAATCAGAATAGCTCATTGATGGAGCCCGAATGCGGCGTGATTACATTAAAAACCCAAACACTGAATACAAATAAAAGTTCAGGGGAGAATTTGCTGATGTTAGTTGTAGGGGATTTGCTGCTGGAACTTGGCTCATTTTTCCATCAAAGGCTGCTTTGCATTTTGATTATCTAGTTTTCCTCAAAGCAATTCAGGTGGGCCTGATTCACTCAGGTTTGTTTTCTTGGGATTAGGGCTTTTACAAAGTGCCGAGGCGTATTATTTACACCCATATCTAGTTTCCACAGAGGCGGGGAACCAATTCTTTGCTTAAGTAATACCGGGTCGAGTTGCAAAGACAAGAATGTGGGCTAGACAATAGATTGCATATACTCCAGAGTGGGTGTAGAAGTAGAAAACACTACAAATGATATTAGTGATGATTGCCCTGCGGAGGGATTGATAACAGCCTTACCAACGTCTTTGTCTTCTTCGTAATCACAAAGCAATTTGGGGTCTTTAGTTGTCCAAGGGACATCACTTCCTTACTTTCCTCTTTCATCCAAACACAGTCAAGAAAACCAGTGAACTTGGCCTTTGAGTGTGTTTAATGTGTACAAAGGGCATGGCATTCCCCAGAACCCCCCAGATTAGCTGAACCCAGTTCAGACTGGTTGGTAGCAGCATGTCTGTACGCGTTTCAGAGACGATTGCTCAAAATGTCTTCGCTTTAGTAACGCAGGCTGGCTCCTCCTTTGCAGAAAGGTCTCTGATGAGCAAAGTCCATGATGCTTTCATCTCCATCGGGGGCATCAGAGGAGGCTGGGATGCTCCGACATGTTTGATGCATTCATGAACCCTCAACACAACAACACTCACTCTAAGAGCCTCATGCTACAAAAAACACACATCATTTCAGAACCGATCAGATCATCATCAGTCCGCTGCTGCAACTTTGGCCACTTTCCCCGTCAATGCTAAGAAAGCCTCCCCACACCGGGACGCTGCCTTCATCTTTAACCGCCTTACCTTTGATTATATAAACTAATTCTCTCATCTTCCCACATTTTCACTAATGCCAGTGTTGTGAAGTACTTGGTTGCTGTAAAAACACAAAATCTTACCAAATATTGTTGGTCTGCTAGTCCAAATATCTTAGTATACTTGAAATAACTTAAAAGTAACTTTTTGTAAGATGTGGAGGCTTGTTTAAAGTAAATTATTCCTTAATATTGATGACAAAGTTCTAGTTCCACTGACAGATTATTTAACTTATAACAAGACAAGTACTTTGTCATCAATGTTAAGAAATTAGTGACTTTAAACAAGCCTCCATAGTTTACTAAAAAGTTACTTTTAAGTCAGTTTGTATTAGTTTAAGTGTAATAAGATATTTGCACTAGAAATTAGACCAAAAAGTAATAATAGTGATCCTGTTAACAGATGATCCTATATCACATATTGTGTGGAATAATGTTATTTCATTTTTTTAGTCTCATGTCGCCCTCCAAACTTTATTGCCCTGGGCGTAGAGCCATGAAAAGCCTCCACAGACAAAGACTTTGTTTCCTTTGCCATAAAATTGGAATTATGAAAATTAATTTAATGGAAACACCTCAATTAAAAAAAACCCTCATGTTTTTAAATGACTTATTACATTTTATTTTAATTAAGTTTCTATTTTATGGAAACAACAATTGAAAAATAATCGATATTCCACTAATGTTGAAAAAAACCCCCAAAGTTTTGCACATAACGCAGCTAAAGAGACATAAACAATCTTCTGTGTAAAGAGGTCAACATTTAACTTCATAAAATCTAAAACTATATAAATAAAATAACTATAAAATATAATATTTTCTCTTCATATGAGCATTTCCTCAAGGAATGAGGTTCTGAAGTTTTCCCAACAGTGTTTTTTTATTTAAACAATTAAAGTCTCACCAATAACTTTCCTGTCACTTTGTCTCTGCAAAGATGGGATTTATTCTTTATTTAGTTTTTTTCCCTTATCCCTGCACTAGCAGCTTTAAATTGAAAACACTTAATATGAAAGTGGCATCAATCTTCTTATTTTTCCAAAATGTCAACCGGTTTCTTTATATTCTAAGTACATATTTTCTTCTTTATGTATTTATTCCAGACGGAGATAATCCTTTTCTAGCTTTATTTTCTATCCGTCTCGAGCCAAAACTCTGTTAATTCTTTTTAAATGTTAATATATGGCTTCCCTCTTTTTGTTTGTCTGAGATAGGACAGCAGGCGAAATACCAGTGGTGCTGGGGAGTAGTGTTCTGACTTTTCATTTGTTCACTACCCAGTAATGATTATTTTAGCCTCTAAGCCCCAGATTTGGCCTTGTTTTGCTGTGGGAAGCAGCATCAGCAGGGACAGAGCAGCCTTGCTCTCGCTGAGAAGCTTGTCTGCGGCTAAGCCTGTTGGCAGCGGGAGTCAGGTACACAACATGGAGGACAGCAGTCGCAGGAGGTCAGCAGGAGACTGGCGGGGTTAGACAGCGACGGTATGCATGTGTGTGTGTGTTTCAGGGAGAGACAGGATGGATCCGGGTTTAGCTACAGTTCCTTTGTGAAATCATGTGGCGGCTGAGTTTGAAGACGTTCTAATTATAGAGCTTCATCGCTCGCCTCGTATGTAGGGCTGGTAACAAGCCAGTTGCCAGCTTGCATGAGCAACTGCAGAAAGCTGACTTTTGGTTTAATTTGGAGGACTAGCTATAATCCAGACTAAATCCCCTAAAGATGAAGGCCCCCCCCCCCTCCCGTCCCTGTGCCTGCCCCTCCTCCCACCGCGGTTGGATTATGGGAGTGTCTTTAAAAGGATAAGGACATGCTTATCGCTGCTTCCCTCAACACTTGTCCGGGTCCTCAGATGTGGGGGCGGACGGGCCATCATCGCCCCGTGTGACCATGGTGGTTATGAGTCAGAGAGATTAGGCGTCTGACAACTGCAGATCAATGATAATCACAGTTTATGGTTCTTTAAACCCCAACAGTCGCAAAAACATACGGATGGTAGCATATGCCTCAGCTCCCATCCAGTAAATTTTATCAGCAGGCTTCATCTTGGTGAACAAAAACACGTAAATTAGATATTAGACGGCTCTCACTCAGTTCGGTTTGTGTAAGGTTTAATGATTTTCTGCTTTTTCTTATTGTTTGATAAAAACAAATGTGAATTTGATGCTGCTCTCATATAAGAAAACCTCTTAAAGTTGTAAGCAAACAAAAGAAACAGCCATGAAAACTATTTCATTACTTTATTCTCATAATACTGTGAATTTATTGTTGTTGTATAAAACAGATGTTCCTCCTCTAAAGGAAATTTCTGTTTTTTCTACAAGTAATGCAGATGTATGTGAGTTTTAGAACCGGATCAAGGCACAAGCAAACACGGCTGCTTGTCTAAGGCCTCCACACCAGCAGGGGGCCCCAGGAGTGCTGGACTTGCTACACAAATTAGGTTTAAGAGTGTCCAGATTTCTTTTTATATTTTGGTATAATACATTGTTTTTTTTTGGTGAATTGATGTAATGGATTGTTTTTTTAAAATGTATTTTTTTTTCTGTTTTAAACTATATTATGTCAGAATTGTAAAGTATAAACATCAAAACATGGATGATAATCAGCTGCATCTCAGTAAAGTAGAATATCATAGAAAAGTTTAATTTATTTCAGTATTTCGTTTTAAAACTCTCATACTGTTTGTGCAGATTTTCCCTTCACTGAACTTTACATTAATTTGCTTGTTTGCTGACATAATTTTCTTTTAAACATTATTTCAGATATTATTTGAACTGCAATGAGTTGGGCAATTGGACAGAACCAATAAAATAGTTAAAGTATTATTATATCTACTAGACTATGGCTCACGGTTTTGAATGTTTTTCTTTTGAATTTATTTCCCACACATGAATAGTTTTAGAAATGTTGGCATATTTATTTGCTTTCCATGCAACCCAGATATATGTAGGGACATTTTAGCTCTTACGACCAGATCTTGGTCCAAGAAAAAATCTGGCACATGCTTCTCCTGAAAACTTGCTCATTTTACACGTTTGTTTGTGCCAAACAGAGAAGAAATATAATAATAATTAGCTACTTTAAAAGTCTCTTGTAGTCCAGACAACTGACCTTTTACTCTCTGGTGTCCCTCTCAGCAGCTGATAGCAAGAAACGGCCTTTGTAGCAGGCAGAAATATGTTGAAAAAATCCAAAAGCGCCATCATTTTGTCGAGGTAGAGTGAAATCAGCTGGCAGGCTTTGAGCTGTCAAGCTGCTCATGTGGCAGACAGATCAGTTTATATCATTCGGCGCTAAAGAAGTGTTGTTGGGAGTGCTGGGAGTTTGGGCAGGGCTGTTGTGTTGCAGCGCGGAGGCCGATCGAGCTCACATATGTGTTGTTTGAGATGCTATATTTAGGTGTGAGGTTGTTGCTTATCTCATCGGGGCGTGATGGCGGAGAGACGAGGGAGCAGAGCGAGGTCCTGGTGGACTCCAGGCTGCGAACCCGGAGCTCCCTGCGCTCCCTGCGCTCCAGTTCTCTGGGAGTTGCAAAGAGAGGAGGAGAGAGCAAAGCCACATGGGAGACGGGTAGAAATAGAAGCACCTCGACGTGCGCGCTTGTTTACCTTCATGCCAACGTTTTTGACTCAACTCATTAACCCATGCACCTGGGTGGATCAGAGCATCTACCGCTTTCTGTCCCCCACCGCTCTCTTCTCCTCCCTCCTTTTCTCCCCGTCTTTCAAAATTAATTGCAACGACGAAAGGCAGCCATAAACGCTTTTTACATCAGGCTAACAGATGCAACATATGGGGAAGTGGTAGGAAGTTAAGGAGGGAGGAAGTGTAGGGTGGGGAGGGGGGATGGCGCTATCGCACCTCAAAGCGGCGAATCGATTTAGCTGATACCAAGTTAACACATAAACCCTGTAGCACTTTCCTCAAATCTAATCACGGATCCATTTAAACTGTGTTAGCTGGGAGTCTGCTTGCCGCTCAGATGGGTTCTCACTTTCTAATATTTTTGAGAGCATTGGTTAAAACCACGAGGCGAGTGCAGCAGAGGTAAAGCGGCGGCGGCTCTGAATAGGAAGGGGCCGCCTCCCATTACCCATGCAGCCCGCATCCTCGCTAAATTGTTTTGCATGACCTTTGCTACAGTAGCTCTAATTATTACCATCACACAGGCCCTGTAAGGCACACAGCTAATTATACCGGATTTATCTGAAGGGACGTCACTGCCATTCTTCATAGGCATGTCTTGGCTACCGTCATTCCGGGTGATCTAAACCAGGAATAAGGTTAATTTGGATAATACAGTAATTGTAATTAGAGTCACAATAATTACAAGCGTACTTTAATAGCAGCGAAGACAAGTCCATTAGTAACAGGGATCCTAATGGACCTGTTGCACGTATGCGATGCCTTATGTAATTGAGAAGAATGGTATTGCCAAAAAGCAGCGAGGTTGAGCAATAACGTTGAGCAACGTGCCTGATGGCCTTGTAATGGAGCCAGGTTGTTTCTGTTTCCTCACCGTCGGTGCTCTGACATCAGCAACTGCAAGATGTTCAAAGGCACCGAGGGATTATCCGTTAATGTAGGTACCAGGACCTTTTAAAAAGTTGCAACTAGAGGAAGCGATATTTTTTTTCAAAGCTGCCACATGAATGGAGAGGGGCAGTTGGAGCCGTCTTTTGGCTGGCGGGCAACTCGTGTAATGAGCCTAAGAGGGTTCCAATTATTCCACTTGCGATCAAAACGGAAACAGAGATTACTTCTCTTGCCTCTTTTCTTCCTCTGTCTTTGACATTTTACACACTAACATCTTTTGATAGAGGCTGGGGGGAGGAAGAGGAGAGGGAGCGACTGCCAGTAAGAGCCTGATTGTCTTCAACAGGCTCCAGCAGCGCAGACCTTTCTGGAAGTGACAAGTCGATGCTTTTGCTCACATTTTGTCTTAATTTTTTTCTAATCAAACTACTTTTTCCAGTCCATACAGGGTTTACTCAAAGTTTTAAAAAGTCTTAAAAGTAATCCTCTTAGCTTTCAGTCTGAAAAAGTCTTGACAATGTCCAAGTTTTCTATAATGGGTCTTAACTTTCATTTTGTTACGATTTAACTCTGTTCATCCACTGACGTTTTTCTGCTTTTACATGTTTTTTTGGAATAAATCACTGGCATTGTGTTGAGGCAGAGCCCAGGGAAATCATATGCTGCCACTTTGCAGCAGCAAACATCAGGAGGATTTTATCACTCAGAGCCGTTTCTCCCAAACCTGGTAAAGAAATCTGCTTGTGAAACTGGATTTTCCTTGTTTGTTTGGATAATTAAAATGTTCTTACAACCTCATTGTCCTCCAGCTCCTTGTGGGAGAGGGTATTTTTAATGAGGTCTGGCTTTAAATGCTTCCATTAAGTTAGCAGGTTGCCACCTGTTGTCAATAACCATCAATGCCCACTGAGGAGGGAAAGGATGTTAAAGTTAGATTACTAATATGTAAAAGCAACTGGTTTACCTTCCAGATTAAAAAAAACAAACATACAATGGCTTAAAGAAGTTGCCTCATCTGACAGGAGAGTTAATAGGACAGTTATTATTCCTGCGCTCCACAAATCTGGTGTTTTTTGAGAAATAACGAGAAAGAAATCTCTCATTTAAAGTTTGTCACAAGAGTTGTTGAGGTTAGAAAAAACATCTGACAGATGCTCTGATTAAATGAGACAGATGGAGATAAATGCAGAACAATACTGGAAAAAAGTATTTTTGAGGCCACAAAAGACTTGAGACTGGAGCAGAGGCACAGAGCTACAAAAACAAAAAAAAACGGTTGTGATCAATACATATTCATGTGTTAGAATGGCCTAGTCAAAGCCCCACCAAAGTAAAATCGATGCTTACAATTTGACTGAGCCTGAACTGTTTTGCAGAGGAAAGGGGGGGGGAACGTCAGTGAAATACCTCCAGCTGTTGTCGTAGTGTAAACCGAAATGCAACAAATTTATATTTTTTATTCCACTTTACAATTATTCAATATTTGTGTCGGTTTTCACATGAAATCCCCATAAATTACATTCTAATGTGGGGCTGAAACTTGACAAAATATTGAAAAAAAAACTCAAAGGTTTTGGACACTTTGCATGTTGCCAAAGTTACATCTAGTTTGTTAAAGTTACTAATTAAAATATAAGTTACTCGACATATGCAACAAAGACTCTGAAATAGTTTTAAAAGTCTTAAATTTTACCAACTGGAACTTGAAGAAAGCAGAGAAACAGGGACACATAGAGGATGTGTTGGTTTCTTACTCACTAACAGCTTAAATTGTGTTCTTTAAAGCAACAAAAGGAAGGTTAAATAATCAATTGTTAGTATTTCTTTCTTCTTTTTTTTCTTGTGCCTTTACCAGATTACAAGTAGCAGCAGCACATTTGATGCCTTGGGGTAACTAAAAGGATTTTTCCATTGTAAGACGTCAAACTGTATCAGACTTACTTAAAAGATGAAAAAGCAGAAGACAAATAATATGTAGCACAGCTCTGAGACAAAGAGAACACCAGCAATCTGCATCTGCGCAGATAAACATCCACCCCTAAGATATGTTCTTGGTAGATAACAGCTTAGTCTGAGTGTTTGCAGCAGACTAGTACACAAAGGCTTTGATAAGCACCAGAAATTACTACATGTTGTTTACGGAGGCAGAACAAAAGGATTCCGGGTTTTCATTTCAAGAAATCAAGCCACGGATAGGTGGATGCGGGATCTAAAATGCATGTCAATTGGATGGATTTGACTCTATAATATAGTCGTAATTAGGCAAGAAGCAGGATATCGGCTCGCCTGTTTGTTTGTGTGTAAGTGAGAAGCAACGTGGCCAGGATTTGAGCGCACCGTGCGTCGCTTTCCCCGTGGATCCACTGCAGGGGTGCGAGTTAGAGATCCGCCGTCTGTTGCTGTTTTCCGTGACCCCGTGCATTTCCCCCCGCAGTGAAAAACGGTGTTTGGCCCCAAAGACAACCCTGATACAAATTAAATTAAATGAAGTCTGTGCATAATCCCTGTGTGTTTCAGCTGCTGAATACCCCCCACCCTCTCTCACGAGCGCGTTGCATCTGGACCCCTATCCGCTGGCCGAGCTCTCAAGCTGCCAGACTCCCAGTCCCTGATGGAGGCAGCAGCCGGCTCCCCCTCAGACTCATGGCCCTGCTGCGACTTTATGCGTGTTTGTGAATGTGAATGAGTGTTTCACTGTAAATTCGACTCACAGAACTTCTTCCCTTTCATTTTCTCCGGCTGTGCGCAAATGCATTTCTTCAAAAATAGTTTTATTTTTGTCTATCTGAGGCTATGATGTCAGAGGGTTTGTTTTAATGTTTTTATTTTTTATGTTTTTTGCAATATACTATACATTTAGATCTCTCACCAGAAACAAGACGCTGCTGAATCAAAAAGCGTCAGCTGTCGTTTTGCTCTAACTGTGGCCTTAATGCAGTCTGTCGCGGTCCTGCTAATAAGCCGGATTTACAGATGCGGCAGAGATCTGCACGCAGCTAATGCTCTGCTGTCAATCCCCACACTGACAGCAGCCTAAAAGGACCATCCTAAATATCACAACCAGATGTGCTCAAACATGAAGCTCCAACAAACAGGATAGAATGGATAGAGGAGGCAGAAGGAGAATGGGTGGAGGAACAAAGTGCCTTTTGAAAGTGTTCACACACCTTCGGGGTAGACATGGTTTTTTAATTTGATTGACTAACATGGGGTTTTTCTAGCAGCTTTACATTTGTTGCAAAAATAGCTCGAGCTTGGTCATTTGGTTTTCCAGTTCTGACATAGATTCCCAGTTGGATTTAGGGTTCTGAACTTTGACTGGGCCATTCTAACGCATATGCATGCTTTAGTTAATTCAAACAGTGGAATTGCCTCCGTCATTTTATTCAGGAAAACATGTACCTTTTCGTAGAATGTAGGATTTCTTTCATGGTTGTCCTTTATTTAGCTCCATCAATCGTCCCATCAACTCTCACCAGTTTACCATTCCCTGCTGGAGAAAAGTGTCGCCACAGCACCATGCTTCCACTGCCATGTTTCAGCAGAGATTTTCTGGGTGATAGGGTTCAGTGATAGTAATCTTCTTTTGCATGTAGGCTCAGATGTTAAATGTTCTTCCATGTTGTATGTTTAGACTACATCACATACATCTGTTTTGTAATTTACCAATTGTTTCCCCTGGGTTCGAATTCTGTTTAAGCAAATGTTTAAACCATGTTTTACATTCATAATATATGCTATTCTGTGTTGGCTTATCACATGAATCCCAGTAAAATACATTGCAGCTTGTTGTCGTAACGTGACAAAACTTTGAATTGATAGCAGCTGTTTCCACATGCGTTGTGCTTAGGGGCAAGCATCGAAGGAATCCCTCGCTATGAGCCAGAGTCGAAGTTAGTATGTTTGTGTGGCCACAGTTTGTGTGTGTGAGAGATCCGAGCACCTGCACACATGCCCTTTGAAAAGCTCCATCACCCCCCCCCCCCCCCCATCCAGCCAACACGCAGTGTAAACACGGTTTGTTTGAGCGAGTGGCCTGGGGTTGCTAGATTAATGAGCGCTGATGAAGTTCCACTCGTATCCTAGGTGCTGCCTCCCTGTTTGCCGGAGTGGCTGTGATGTGGTAGTGTGTCTGGAGGCGGTGACTCATTCCCTTTACCCAGTGTCAGATTAAGGCATGTCAATAAACAGACCCACTCAATCCATCTCCGAGTGACTGCATCCGCTCACAGAGCCTCCCAGTCTGTAATGAGCTGCTGCAAATCTCCATCAAACTAAAATGTCTGGAAAGATGCCTTGTCACAGTGAGCAAGAGAAAGGAAAGACAGGGAGGGAGGGCAGGGGAGACGGGGAGACTACAGCTGCGCCGACGTGAGTGGCAGCCACCTTTAAGCTGCCGAGAGAAATTCCTGCACTCCTTTCTCCGCGCTGCAGAAGACGAGTCGATTCGGGCTTCTAGTTTCTGTCGTCCTCGCCGGGTTTATTAAAAATGTGCTCTCTTGCTTACTGATTTCCAAAGTGAGTGAAAGAAGTGCTGTTTATTCAGCCGCTGCTCTCGCGTAAGCGTTTAAGAGAAATGTGTTTACATAATCTGCAGTGTTTCTGAGTGTTTATTTTTAAGGCCCGGCCCAGGGGAGGCGGGAGGAACCTTTGGGAATATTTCCTGCTCTAATTTAACATCCCCTTCAACACTGTGGCTGATGTAGGCCACAACGCAAAGCAGAAATCGCTATCTAGTGATTCTTTGAGGAAAGAAAGAAATTAAATGACTGCTAAGAAAAGAATATGTTTGAAATGCCTATTCCTGGGGGGGAACGGAAACCGCAAAATGTACCTGGATTAGACTGGCTCCTTAGTGTTTCCGAAGTCTGTTCAAAAAAATTACCACCTAGCTCTCTTGTGGCGCCATATATGCACATTAACGGATTTTAGGATGAGAGGAGTGTGCAAACTTTTGAGTCTGACATCCAAATTAAAGAAAATCCCTCAAGACTTGCCTGGAGGGGAAGTTCCCTGCTATTTGAATTTGATTGGGCTCCCCAGGCTTTTAGAAAAGTAAGCCGATTTCTTTTAGGAACCAGCGCAGATAGTCGCTTTCCTCCCTCCCTGCTTTTCTCCTTGTTGAACCATGAATTATAATGACGCGGCGGAGCAGAAGTTTTCTGGGTCTGAGAGCGAATGCAGCCCTGACCACTGAACAGGTGTTAAGTGAAACTCTATCCTCCCAGATTGAAGCGGTGCACCCCTATTCACTCTAATGGACACTGTAACTCCATCTAAATGGCTTAAAAGCACCAGCCTTGTGTCGACACAAAAAGGCAAAACAAAACACCCGTATCATGTGAATTGCAAGGAGAAAGTGGGGCTTTATCCATCAAATGAGATCTTGGAACCCAACAACAAAGGTAAAAATACCAGATTTGGGTGTAAAACATTTATATCCTGTAGGCTGCATAAATAACTTAGGAGAATCTAATAGTACGATTTCAGACGCCTTAAATTATCCCTGAACCTGATCTTCCTTAAATTTCCACCTCTTCCAAACAAACGTCTCCACCGATGTACCACAGTCCGCTGATCCAAAGTCACTGAAAAAAAATGTGGGATTGAATCACTCTGAGCTTCTTTATTGTATTCATTTTTAAACATATTTTCTTATATTCATGCATTTTGCCATGCGTTGTGGCATGTTGAAAACCATGTTTTGAGGAAATGAAGACTTTGCAAGCATGTGACATTCACAGAGTTCTGCTGCATCAGTACAGCTTGCATTACTTTAATAAATCAAGGATAAACTGACCACCTTTAAATTTAAGCTCTCTATGAATTACTCTAAGTAGTCAGATAGTTATTAAGTGACATCTTTGGTTTCAGTTGTTGTGGTTTCTATTGCATGTGAGAAAAACTCAAAATAACCTGTAACTGCCTGACTTCTCTGGTGATCACATTGTGTGCTGCATTACAAAAGACGTGCAATAAGGCATTGCACCTTCCAAACAAAAGACAGCTATTTTTAGGCGTTACTAATTGAGCAAAAACATTTTTCTGCTCATTTACGTATTCTCAGGAACACAGCAGATCGATTAACTAATTGGATCATTTCTTTATTTCCAGGAAAACAACAGAGCTGCTTCAGTAAACGTTAGGTAGAAACATCAGCTGATGTGTTGTTGTGCAGGTCTGATTTGTTTGTTCATGGTCTAATTTTCTGGCATTTAGTTTTTAAGTGATTTCTGACTAGAAAACCTTTGGATTTGATTTCTTGAAATCTTTAAAAAAAAAAAAGTTTACTGAGACACAATTGGTTTCAAGGTTTGCCAACTCAAAATCGACCCACCCTGCCTGGGAATGTGTAATTCGCACCCTGAACGCCACCAACAGTTTGAAACACGTCGGGGCCCAAGTGGTGATTCCCTGCTAAGACAGCAGCTCCAACTTTAAGCCTTCTCAGCGTCAGTCGTCTCCGCTGGAATGCAGACGTCTGCAAACGGGTGCTATTATTTAAAATCTTTTCATCATTCTGAGAGGGAGGGAAATAGCTTTGACGTTGAGAAGCTCATGAATAATGAATGCTGTTTCTATCAATGTATGTATAATTAATCACATCTCCTACTAACTGGACTTCTGTGGAGCCTGTGGTCCTGAGAGACGTGGAGACTGGTCTGCACTTTTTGTCTGTGCGCCGCGGTTGAAAGGCAGCCGAGTGATATGCAGATTTGAATGTGGGTGGCTGATGCACAGGTGGTGCAAAAACAACGGCATCGTGGAACAGCGGCTGATTGTTTTTGGTCTGAATGGGAAAATATTTCCTCCGTTTTTCACGGGCGAAGGCGTGAAAAGCAAGGAGGAAACGCAAGCAGGAAGGGCCGTTGTGTTTCAAGCCTCATTGTTTTGCTGAAAGCCTGTTATTTAGTGTGACCACACAATGCCCAACACTGGTGGTCAGGGCCGTGCGTGACCTCTCGGCTGTTTTTTTGTCATCAACTCGTAAAGAGTGCGCCACGAGCGACGGCGGAGCGACGAAATGTTTTTAAAACCCCTCCACAGAATCACTCACTTCCATGGCGTGATTGATTTCCCAATGAGCGACGGGGTTTGGGGTGAACTTATGTGTGATGAAGTGAAATGATGCAGAGAATGTGGCAGGTTATTCGTCACACGTGTGCCCTTCTGTCACAATTGATTGTGTATAATTTGAGTTTGCAGGGAAGGCAGTTGATATTAAATGGTAACAACTCTCTGTATTCATCATGCTGGGCCTCTTTGAGGAGGCAGAAATAGAAAATGTAATCCCATCCACAGCTATAGCTGCGCCTCAGGCACTCTTTCACCCTTTTTACCACTGATCCTCCCTCTGGGGCTCTGCCCTCTCTAAAGGAAGAGGGAAATCTATAATCTAGCAGATGGCAGAGGTCTATGAGAAATCTTATAATCAAGTTGAAGGTGTTGATGTTGGTCACCGAGGGGGAGGGAGCCAAAGGTCTGCGATAGCCGAGGAGCATTCCTCCTCTCTCGAAAGGTGAGCAAAGCGCAGGTCCGCCGCGAACAGGTGCATTCATCATCTGCGTCTTGTCCGTGGGTGTCACACCGCCTGAATTGGAGCTGCTTAGAGGCACGGCTGGATGCAGACCCAGAGGCGGGGACGTCAGGCGCCAGCACAGACTTGTGAGTCAGGGATTGTTGGAGTGGTGCTTTTGTTCCAAATAGGAAACGGAGAGCGTGTGTGTGTGTGTGTGTGTGCAGGAACGCTGACATGCAGGAGGCTCAAAGTGAAGCATTTCTTTTCACAGACACTGTGTAGGGAATCAAAACGTTACCTGGAAGTCCAAGCGCTCACAATGCAGCCTCGATCTGCGCTGCAGAACTATATGAAAAAGAGCAAATGCTCGTATGAAATATTCCCGTCTTGCACTCGGCGTGAGCTGCTGGGAGCTTCTCACAGCTTCATAACCTTGACTTAAAGCAGCTTTAGCAAAGCAGAAAATATCACAAATAATCCTAATTGCAGCAATGTGTGCCAAAATACTGATGCGGTGATTGTTGAATATTATGTTCCAGATATCAGAAATAAAATGCACATTTTGGTTTTGATTAAAGAAAATAAAACCAAAAACTCCACTGATTAGAGCAGCAGCTATCTACGTTTCATCCTATTTTGGTGCATAGAGTTCAGCAAAAAATCAGTTTGTATAAATGTTTATCTTTAACTGGTTATTGTGACTGTTTTCCCATGCGCCAACTTCTTTTTTAATTTATTTTTTATTTTGCACTTGGATATCCGCAACAAAGGGCAACACATGCAATATTTCCTTCCTGGGCAGAGAGCAGGCCGAGACACAACCTAGTGCTGCTTAAATACAAACCGTAGCAGACAAATTTCATCCGACAGTCTTAATAGATTCAGTCTCGTCTGTTGTTCTGTAAGTTTAAAGCCTGCGTTTCCGCGAGAACATTAGTTTTTCCACAAACAGCATGGCTGGATGTTCTCTGTCAGCTAAATGGATGACATTAAAGAGTTGCATCCATGGCAGACAGACATGAGGGAATCAGTTTTTCTTCCTTATGTGCTCAGTGTTGCTGCCCCTCTATTCCCGCCGCCCTCGATCTATTAAATGCAATTTGTCTCAAATGTTAACTTTAAAGGATTTATTGTTCGCTTTGCGGTTGTGGCGGGGTCAGAACTCTGTAAACAGATAAATGTCAATCCGTTTGGTGTTTTGTTTCCATTTTTAAAAGGGAGAAGAAAAAGTGTTTCATAGCTTGCTTTCTGGTTTAAATCTGGCTTTCAATCAGCTTTGATGGTACAGAGAGTCAACCAGCTGTGTCACATTTTTTCCCCTCCCTTTCCTCTCCTATCGGTGTGACATCTGCTGAACTTGTCGGGTGTTTACTGGTGTAACAACTGGTGTCTTCACCCCTCCTGCCGCCCTCCCTCTTCACACTGATGCTCCCGCCCGAGCCCCCATACAATGAATACACTTGCATCCAGACTGCCGAAGCAATTGTCACGCTGAGAGGAAGGCAAATCAAATCTTATGGCAGCAACTAGGCAAGGAGATTGCTTTTCCTCTCAGTCGCAGGGAAGCGAGTCCAGCGCTCCCTCTGGTTTTGATGGAGGGAAAGAAGAGACGGCTGAAAAGTGGAGAGCTGCTGGGTTGCGCCGACGCTCCTGTTGGGCAGGTTGCACCCATTCACCCTCCTCCCCTCCAATCTCTATCCACTTCTTCCTTCCACTCGCCCTGACACTACCCATCAGTCACCGGGTGACACGGGGGACTACATCCCTGCCTCCAGTTGTTTGGATGAAACGGAACAATAATTAGAGGGATAGAGTGACTCTGGCCGCTGAACTGGGGCCGCTCAGATCACAACAACACATTGTCCAACCTGATTAGGCGGCCATTTGTGGCATCCACGCTGTAGTTAAGCAGTCCGCGATCGTCTTGCGTGAAACTTGACCTCCCTGCAAGACGTATTGACGTGTCCTCCAGAGCGAGGTCGGCCTGAAACGTGGGGGAGGACGTTGCATTTCTTTACAGGAAGCCCTGACTGAAGCATCTGATTCCTCCTCAGAATAGGCCCTCTTGACTGACTCATCGGTGCCCAAGGTTATGATGATTTATTGTTTATTTCCCTTTGACAATTTAATAAGCAGAGGAAAATAGGCCACATTCCTTGATTAATGGGGAACTGCAGTTTGGAGGAATAGCTGAAGTGGAAGTAATGGAGCTTCCTCAAAGCACCGATTGTCAGGGTTCAGACGCCAGGCGGGATTAGTATTGACTTTATGCGTTTTCCAGGTCTGGATAAGTATGACAAAGAAAATAGAAAATATTTTTCCACCCTTCATTATCTAATCTATTACATACATTCGTCTTTCTATGCTTTTTTCTTTCCCTCTTATTTTTGATTTGTTTCTCTTCTGTCTTTTTTGTTGTGCCCTCTTTCCTTCATCTCTTTCTGTATTTCTTCTTTGTTTTATATCTTCATCATTTTGTCCTTCATCTTTCCCCTTTCCTTTCTTTCTTTGCTTCCTACTGTCTTTCCATCTTTCTTTTTTAGTCCTTTTTATTTCTCTATCTGTCTTTTCTTTCATTACATCCTTTCTTCTGCAGTTCCTCTTTCCTGTCCTTCATTCATCCTTCCTTATTGTCTTTCTATTTGGTCATTTTTTGTTCATATTCTTCCACCCTGGCTGTCTTGTTTCCTTCGTCTTTTCTTTTTGCTCTTAATTTATTTCATGTTTTTCTATTTTGCAACTTTCATGTCTTTCTCCTATCTTTCTCTCCTTCCTTTTTTCTGTTCTTCCTTTTCTTATATTAATCCTTTTTGCTATTCCTTCATTCTTGCTGTTCCTTTTGCCTTTCCATACTTTTTTCTTTTTGGTGTTTCATTCTATCCTTCCTTTCTTTCTCCCTTCTTTTCTTTTGTTCTCATTTTCTCTCTTTCTTTCTTTCTTTTTTTCTTTCTGTCTTTCTACCTTTCTTTGTTTCTTTCTTTGTTCTTACTCTATTTTCCCTCATGGCTGTTTTGTTTCCCTTTCTTTCTTTTGGTTCTTTGTTTCCTGTTTTTTCCTTTTTCTCCTTCCATTTCTTTCTCCTTCCCTTCTTTCCTTTCTTCTTTATTGTTTCTTCTTTTCTTTCTTTTGTTCCAGTTTCCTTTAGCCTTTCATTTTATACTTTCTTCACTCCCTTGCTTCAGTCTTTCTCTTTTTCCTTCTTTCCCTGAAAACTCTGTTGGTTTGAGTCAGGAACGGTTCAGGACTTGAACCGGTGAGGAACCTGCTTGGACCCTTCAGTCGTTTTGTGGAAAAGCAGAGTCCCATTTCAAGACAGGGACAGGTTGTGAGAGTGGGGGTGTTGGGTGGGTGTTGAGTTGCGGGTTGCCGCAGTCCTCTGCGGGCCGTTCTCACCCAAAACATGCCAACCAAACCAATTACAGGCTGCCGCCTGAGTGACATTCACAAGATATTTTCTATCTGGTCTTTTAAATGAAGTTTTCCTCTTGTTACTCATGCCTTGCATTTTCATTAGTCTCTCAGTGGATGTGCAGCCACTGTGGCAGATGAGGCAGTTTAATTTTTGTGTGCTGGGATCAAAGAGCCGCGCAAGTGCAACACAAAACATTATGCATAAACTACACAGTGCATAATTTCTGCATTATATAAACTTTAGTCCTCGTATACTGTGATACCTATTCATGGCTCTGCCATGGGACACATGTCTAATAAACCTACCCATGCAGGTGCATTTGAAAAATTTACCCCTGTTTATGAATTAATGAAAGAATTTGACTTGCATTATTCTGCCACTACTGTTAACTTTGATATTTAATGGAGTCAAGCCGAATGGGAGCAGGAGGAGTCAGGGGTAATACAAATGAACAAACACTGTGTGCCCTAGATTATTTGATACTACTAAAATGTTAATTACATTCCTTCTCATGATTTATCCTCTACAGTAATGACTTAAAGTTTAATTAGGGGTAAATGGTAAAAGGAGAAGGAATTTCAATATGATGCATTATTATTATTAAGTAAACATCCTGCGTCTGTGTTAGCTCGTCTCGTGATTTATCAAAGTTTGGTGGACTTTGAAAGATGGACACACCTGAGAAGCTCAAGTTTTCCAGAAAGACCCCAATCCAAATCAGCCAATCGCATGGCAGCAACTCACATTTAGGCTTAGATGTGGTGAAGGCGGCTTGCTGATGTTCCAAACAAGCATCAGAACGGGAAATAAAGGAGATTTAGCGGGCTTTAAATATGGCATGGCTGTTGATGCCATACGGACTGGTCTCAGTATTTCGGAAACCGCTGATCTAAAGGGATTTTCAGACAAAACCGTCTCTTGGGTTTGCAGAGAAATGTTTGAAAAAGAGAAAATATCCACAAAGCAGCAAGTGTGTGGACAAAATGCTTTGTTAGAGGAGAATGGACAAGACTGAATGATATGAAGGGTTGAAGCCACACCAGGTCTGTTAAGATCAGTAAACTGAAGCTACAGTTGATTTTACTTCACCAAAACTGGATGATTATAGATCAAAGAAACTTTTCCTGACCCAATTAGTCTCTTTAGCTGGTAAGGTCAGAATTTGCTGTGAACAACACGAGAGCATGGATCCATCCTGACTTATGTCGTACTGTAATAAGTGTTGGCGTAGTTTCCTAGCTTACTTTCTCTCCGCTAGTAGCAACTTAGCATTGCTTAAATATCAGTGTTGTTACTGACATCTTCGTCTCCTTATGACCAGTTAAATATCCTCTGATGGATACTTCCTGCAGGGAAATGCACCATGCCACAAAGTTCAAATCATCTCAAACTAATTTCTTGAACATGGGCATGATTTTTCAGTTCTCCAGTAGCTCAGATGTCACCAGATCTCAAGCCATTAAATCACCTCTGGAACGAACTGGATCAGGACTTTTGACTACTTGACAAATCTGCAGAAACTCTTTGATGCTGTCTTGTTGACGTAGACCAAAATCTCTTGTTGACCTTGTTGAATTTAAGCCATCTAGGCAGTTCTCAAGGCTGAACGGTTCCAACTTCCTCAAAGAGATGAGTTTAGACATCCTAGTGTGGCACTGGCTTACAAAATTTGTGAAGCATTAGCAATTTATGATGCACTTCCAAACAATGGTGGCTGATGGTGACACCAAATACCACAGTTTATAGTCATTAGCTCTCTGATGGTTATCACAGTGCAAAAATAAAAGATTATAAAAAAAAGAAGAGCTTTGATATATTTTTTAGGGATTGGGATGTTTTAAAATGATTCGTTTCTAACTTTCGAGAACAGCTAGCTTCAGTGCTAATCCTAGCTTTCACCTAAACAAATAACAAAAAGTTAGATCTTTATGCACAGTTGTGCTACTTCTACCAACAGTTTTGGTAGTAAATGCACTAAAGAAACAATATGGCTTTGGAGTGCTGATTGGTTAAGTTTAGCTAGCCACCACATATCAGGGCTAATGCTAATAACTAAGCAGAATCTGTGTTCTTATTGTTGAAAAGGTAACAAATGACTAGATTTGGCATGAATTTTTCAAAATCTGACCTCACCTGTTAATGTTTAGCTTTCTGCTTGTGCTTTTATTTTTTCATTAAATGACATTTATCTTGGCTGGAACCAAGTAGCAATCCAAATAGTCAAAGTGTTGAAGCCAGTCACCTTCTAACAAGGTCAGCGTTTGCACAGTCATAATTCATTTCAGCCTAAATGTGGTTTGTCAATGCGTATGACAGCTGCACAGGCCCACTGCTGCCTCAACAGCAGGCCTGCGTCAAATAGTTGGTCCACTTGATGATCAGCAACTGTGCTCCAGCGGCCGCATTAACCTCTCTTAATATTGGGAAAGAGGATTTTCTTCTTTCAGCAAGGCTTTGATGCTGGTGCGCTACACTTTCCTCGGAAATCAGCCATTGACTCGGGCTTTATCAGGATGCAGTGTCTCCTCTGTGGAATTTTAAGTGAAGACTGTTTTCTTTCTGCAGAAACTCCTGCTTCGTGTCCGACTTTGTCTGAGGAGTCATATCTTGGCCTGGTGCAGAACGGGGAAATTCCTCGGAGAGGTCTTTGATTTGCCACTGCTCTCTGACGTCTCACCTAGAGTCAGTAGATGTTTTTGCAGATGTGAAGGGGCTACCTGCACAAAAGTACTCTCATTTCTTTTGTCAGAGATTCTTCTAACTGAATAAATGTGGGAAAAATTGACCAAAGGATCCATTTTAACTGTGTTCTTTAATATGGGTCACAGATCTATTGAATGCATATTCTGAAAGCCTTTTCATCGCGCAATCGCGGCGTTAAGATTCCCCGGTACTCTCTTAATTTCATCTACTGCTCTTACAGTTATTTATTTATTTAATATTTCAACATTAATGTCTTCTCCAACATGGGAAAAGCAGGGAGTTCAGAGAGAGAGAGAGGGAGGGAGAAAAGGAGAACCTTTCTGTTTCTTCTCCAATCTGCATGATAGTCTGTCCTCCCTAATGACTCCATTTTAAAGACAGTGGGCTGACCGGCAGGGTGGGGGGGGAGCATGGGATCGAGAGCGGGGAGGGCAAAGAGGAGAAGAGCGGCTGCGCTCGCTGCAGCACTCCCCTCTGCTGCTCTCAGCTCTCAGTCAGCCTCTCTACGTGTGTGCTTTGAAAGAGAATAGGAATCAGCCCTTTGAAAGCCGAGGCTGCTCACCAGGGCCTTTGTGTAAAATAACATTTCTACTGAAAGCCAATTACTGCTAACATTATTTTGGTTGCTTCCATTATTAAAAGTACCTCTCTCTGTTGCCCCCATCATCCCTCCCTCCTTCCCTCCCTCTTCATCACTCTCTTGCAGACGGAGAATTATTCCATTGATTCCAGTTATGTGAACAGCAGAGCCCACCTCATTAAAAGGTATGTCTTGATTAGGAATTGTTACCAGCACCTCATTACCATTGTTATCTGTAATTGTTTTATCTTAATGAGAGCACCACTTGGTGCAGCTTGCATGTGTACCTGCATGCTTTTTTTTTGCTTTTTTTACTCAGTGTAATTGAAAAGGGGAGGAAGAGATTTTGGGATAAATAATGTTACTCTGTGAAGCATTTAGTGGAAACAAATGTTTAAAAAGGATGTTCAGATTGTTCAGACTATAGGAAAGATAGTTTCATGTTTTAGAATAAACTTATTCCAAATCTCAGGACATGTGGGTTATTTTACATCCACTCATGGTTTACTGCAGGAAAGTCCAAATCTGCTCTTATAATCAAAAAATCCACAACAAGATGTGAGGAATTAACTTATTTTACTACATTTGTTTCCAGCTTACAAGCACAAGAAATAGCACTTTATTCCTAAATTTAACACTTAACATTTAAGATAAAGTTGATCACCTTAATTACTTCTTATTCCTCAATAGATAAAAAAATGTTACAGAATGTTAACGCAGTGTTACAGAAATGCAAAAACTGCAACAGGAAACTGTAGAATGAAAACATTTGAGGTAAAACTTGAACTGTCAGGGTTCATAGACAGCCTGGAAATCCAGGGTATTTGATTCCAATGTTTTCCAGGACTGGATAAGTATGAACAAGTAAAAAAAAACTGGTTAAAAATTACAATTTTTCTGGACTTCCCTTTGAGCGTACGCTGTTTTTCTACATCATCAAATTAGAGGATTCCTTTTAAATTACTCATTTTTAGCTCTGACTTTAACTACGATCTTCAATAGCAGGTTTCTTTGGATAAAACCATCTGCCAAATGCAGAAATATAAACATGCTGTGTTCTTTCCTATTTCTTATTTCTGAATCTTCCTTCTGTTTTTATTTCAATTCTTTCTTTCTTTTTCTCTCATTTATCTTCTCTCTCCATTTCTTACTTGTGTTCCTCTTTCTACTTTTTACTTTATTTTGTTCCACCTTAATTTTGTCTGTCCTTCCTACGTTGTGTCCTTTCTCCTTTCCTTGTTTCGGCCCTTCTCTTGGTCCCTTCTTCTCTTGCACCGTTCCTTGTGACCTGCCTCCATTTTTTCTTTCTTATGTTTTTTTATTCTCCAGTTTTTTTTACATTCCGTCTTACAGTTTTTCTTCCTTTTTTTGCCCATATGCAAACCCTGCCCACTGTACACACATGAATTCATTGTGAAGGTTTTAGTTTTATTATTATTTAAAATGACTACAACGGACTGGAAAGTTGAGTCTGGAGTAATGTTTAATTTGAGCATGAAAAATTTGCAGGAGCCCTGCAGAGTCTGGGTTTCCCAGAGGCATAGGAAATCCATTTTATTTATTTCCAAGTAATTAAAATGAAAATTTCCTCCCCAAAATTCAGCTTAGTTAACACGTTCTATAAGCTTAGGAAAAGCATCTATTTATGGTATTAACGTGTACAATTTCAATAGTTCAAATGAGAAATAACCTACATTTAATGAGATCAATTAGGTTTTTTTATGCTTTGTTTATGGTATTAAACAAAGCATAAATGTAGTGTTTCATTGTTATTTCATTGTTATGATATGGCGAACAATGTTGTTGTTTTTGCTCTAACTTGATATTTTGAGTTCCTGGCCTGTCTTCCTGTGTTTTAGAAATCTACTGTAAAGTTTTTGACCTCAAACACACACAGCTTTAGATATATTTCTGAAAGCATGTCTGATTTGGCACATATCGTTTCCAAAAATCTCTTGTAAATTCACATCTTGCTCTTCTGAGGATCTTGACTGGGAGATGCAGACCAGCGTTAACCCTCTCTATGCCTTGGAGATAATTCGGCTCTGAACATGTTCTCTTTGCAGCTTCCACTAATTACGTGGACAAAAAAAAAAATCAAAGTCAGGCTTGTTCTGCTGTTTGATAATTTAAGTACTTTGAGCGTCGTAATTATTAATGATTAGTGCTGCCCTCAGGTCTCTCCCAGATGGAGGGAGAGCTGGGTCTCGACCGAACAGGCCGCATCGCACGGAGGGAGACAGGCAGAGGCACCGACCCGATTACAGTTCCTGCTTTTCTCCTTCATGTTCAGATTGCAGACTTTTCCAGACTCAACTTTCCAGAGGATCTCGGTCATTAACATTGATTTTTAAAATGTAAAATAGTAATAGTAAACTCACCATGAATATTTGATAGATATTTCCACAGTGAGCAGGCTGTAAGTATTCAGAAAATCAGAAGGAAAGAGAAAAGATAGGATACAAAGAAATAAGGATTTTAGGAAGACAGAAATGAAGGAAATAAGGGTACATGGAAGGAAACAAAGAGGATACAAGTAAGGGAAGAAAGGAAAGAAAGAAGGAAGGGAAAAAATGGGATAGGTGTAAGAAAATAAGGAATGGAAAGAAGAGGATGCAAGTAAGGAAAGAAGGGAAGGAAGGAAACAAAGGGGATGGGACCAATGAAAGGAAGTACAGCAAGGAAAGACAGAAGGAAAAGAGAGGATAACAAAGAAGGAAACAAAGCCTTCTGTGTTTTGTATTGTGTAGGAAACCTGTTTATGAGACACTTTGTTTAAAAAAAATCTAATATTTATTAGATTAAATCCACAAAGTACCAAATTCTTCCACATTTTAACTTTTTCAGAGTCCAGACTTTCACAAGGACTAAAGCAGCACCTCAACACTATTTAAAGGTTTTCTCTGGAGGTGATCAAGGCAACACTTTCATGAATAATACACACTTGAGGTCTCCTTGTGTGAAGAATCAAAGAATAAATGTTTTCTTTGTGCATTGTTGCTCAGCCCACTTGATGCGGGACACTTGATAGGGCTGCAGGAATCCAGCGTCACGGTTTTGAAGGGGGTCAAAGTGAAATTCCTTGCAGCCTCCGGAGGGTTTCTAACTGTTCCTGCTGCAGCTCTTGGTTTTTTTTACCTGCAGTAAAACAATCAAGCCTTTCTTTTGTTTGTGCCGCCCTTTTGAAAACCCATTAAGGTAATTCCCCCTCCTTACTTCCTCCCTCCTGCTTTCAAAAAAAAAAAAAAAAGAAAGATTCCTTGCATTAATATAAACAAAGCGCATTCAAGTGTGGGCCTCTGCAGGATACTGCAAAGAAATCCCCTCAGGAGCCGGGGAGCCTATGGTCTGGGACAGGTGCAATTACAGTGATAGCATCAGAGCCGGCATTACCTCCGCTGCGGTCCTCTCTCCCAGCTTGGGCCGAGGAATGCAGCTCTACCTTGTACTGTCCTTCACTTCCTCCTGTTTCACCTTTTACTTTACCGTACCTTTTTGTTTACGCTGATTTCTTTTCCCCAACGCGTCTTATTTTCTCTACCGTGTGAGAAACGTGTTCATTCCAGTTTAGTGTTGTTTGTAAAGTAGGATTTGTTCCAGTGGGAAGGGAATCAAACGAGGGAAATCACGCTGTTACTGTGCAGCTGTTGATTGTGGCCCCCACACCCCACCATCTTTATTGACTGTGAGCCCCAAACAAGACAGATGCTCCGTTTGTATGCTCCCAGCGCCTTTCTTCATCCATCTCCCTTCCAGGAATTCCTGATTACTGCAGTATTTGTTTGATTGTAGTGAGCGAGTGCCTCCTGTTTGTTCGTCGAAATGTCCTTGAAGGCGGCGCAATCCATCCACAATGTCCCCGTCTGAATCGCCGCATATTTGCTTTGTGAGGTTCAGAAATATGTGCTTAATCCATAAAAGCTCTCAAAAGATTTGCACCTCCTTCTTATCTTGTGGAAACTGCAAACGGAAGCCAGACGTAGACTTTTTTTGTCTTTTCAAAGGTGTAGTGCTTAACAGCGACTTATTCTAAAATAAATTACTACTATTCAGGTTTGAATCCGTGGAAATGTTGTGTGTTTATGGACACAGCAATCAGAGATTTGTAGGCAAATACTTCCCTCCAGTAACTATGATACTTTGAACTGATGATAGATTTGAGCAGATTAATATTTCTCTTTAAAAAGGTTCAAAATACTTATTTTTAGCTTTCAGGGACGAAATCAAAAGTTATTTCTCTTTATCAGGGGAAAAATTGGTGATTAATTTTTTTTTTTTTTAGAAAAGATAAATGAATTTTAAATTGTCTTTAGTATTCGATGTTAGTGATTACTCCTGCTCAGATTTTCCCTTTGTCACTTTATGACTCCATTTCATATCTGTGCCTTAACATTTCATTCTTTCCTGCTTCCATGCACTGAGATATTAGTTTCATGCTCTTTGTGGTAACATATTTTAGAGATAAATAGCAATAAATTACCCAAATATTACAAATAACTTAAAATGACAGTAGGTTTGAGTTGATCATAAAAATATTACTTAAATGAAATCTTCTCTTTGAGATCTTAAACTGGTTGACACAAAATATTCTGCAGCAGATGAATAAAAACTACAAAAACACAAAATGATGCACCAAAATAACCATCAACCCATTCCTGATTAGTCCAATATCCTCAGTATTTTCTCTGCATTTCCTAATAAATAGAATTAATTACCTTAAGCTAGAAATTTCCACAATTTTAAATCCTGTATTTTATAAAATAGGAAAATATGAAACCTTTTTCATGAGTTTTAACTCAACAACAGCCTCAAAATCCAAGATTGTTTCCAGCCCAGAACATTTTAAAACCTTCTGTTTTCTGCTAAAATCAGCTCTGGGTTCCATTTAATTTGGTATTAATTGCTCAAACATCTTAAGAACCTGAAAAAGTAAGAAAAAATAAAATAAAAAAAGCCAAAACTCAAAAACATTGAGTCGTCTTCCTGCAGTGACAACTTCCATACCAAAGAGAGTTTAAATATGGTGTGTTCGCTGGTTATAAAAAGATTGGAGAGTGGAGTTTCCAAAAACAGGCCAGCCAGTTTCTCTATGCTCTGTTTGGGGGGCGGGGGGAAGCAGATTAAAAGACAGGCAGCTAGTCAAAATCCATCAGGGACCAAGCGACAATGAACACCGCGTTAGAAAAGGTGATGTGACAGTTAATCAACATTTCCCTTTTCTCCCTCCTGGCCCCCATGTAGCACATCAACGTTCAAGGACCTGGAGGGCAACAGCCTGAAGGACAGCGGCCACGAGGAGAGCGACCAGACCGACAGCGAACATGACGTCCAGAGAGGACACTATGTTGACACGGCTGTCAATGACATGCTGAACATGACCGTCCCCCCCAATGTTTGCCAGCTGCCAGACCAAGGTAAGGAAGTCCTCGCCTGTTGTTATGTGCGCAGGCTGAGCGCGTTAAGAGGTTTGGAGGACGTTGTTTCCACTTTCAAGATGCGGCCCGATATGGATTTGTGCGTTTGTGTGTGCTTGAGTCTGTTTTTACTCAACCAGGACATCTTTTAAGATCCATTATGTCCACTGCAGGTATCAGATGTGCATAAATAACATCCCCCCCCTTTTTTGTGTCTTTGATGTCCTGCTCTCAGCTAATGTGAGGGATCTCTGACAGATAAGGCCACCCTTTGATTCCAGCTTAGGCAACTTCATTGACTGATAGCAGCCAAGCCGGCCCTCGAAGCGAGGGCGACTTCAGACGTGTTTGAATGGCAGCAATTAGAGCAGAAGGTGGAAATCTACATATCTCCGCTTGTGTCCTCATCCATTATTCAGTGGGAGCGTTTAGCTGGGAATTAATGTTGATGTTTCATTTCTGATCGGCTGTTTTAAAAAAGAAACATTTACTCCGCCGGCAGGGGTCAGGTGACAAGGTCGTGTTGGTTCAGAGCGAGGGTCAGCGAGAGGAGAATAGCAGGATGGAGCTGCTTCAGGATGCTGCCGGGGGTATTTATGAGCTCACACAGGTGCTGCGGCTCGCCAACACGTGTGAAAATGGTCCAACAATTTGAGATGATCTGAAAATTAGCAGTTTAGCTCATAATTAGAGTTTGAATGAAAAGCGTTTGTGGAGAGATTCCTTTGCTTACCCACATGTCACATTTGCTCCAGTTCCTTCAGCGTGTGCAAGGTTTCTCTTCCTGTTTGACATCAAAATAATTTTGGCTCATTTCACACCAACAATGCCCTAGAAAACACTGTGTAGTCACTCACTAATTCATTCTCTTGCTTCTTTAGTTCACGTAAGGCAGGAGGTTTTAATGAGCCAAAGATAGGCGGGAAGGAATCCCGCTTTAAAAAATATGCATCATGTTCGAGAATGAACACGATGTGATTTATCTGAATTATTTAGCCATCTATTTTTACCAGTAAGCCTGTTAAGTTTGTGGGTGTGGCTTGAAATGCAGTAAAAGATGTCTGCAGGCTCATCTTGGCGTATTTACCCAACCAGATGCTTCACTCGGAGCAGTTTTGCCGTTTATGTCGTTTGACGGGGGAACAATAACATCATGCAACCTTCATTTTATGTTCATCGAGAATTGAGCGATACAAATGCATCTGTCTTTCTGGCCGGCAGCTCTCGTTTTTTTATTGTTGATGCTTTTTTTTTGGCCTGAGAAATGCAGATGCAGGTGTGTGGGGTCAGAGCGAATGGTGACCATTAGAACCGAATTGTCCCGGGTGTTCGCCCAAAGGCAGCGTCGGCCTTTAATAGGCACAGAAAAGTGAATTGACTGTCTAGTGGTTGCCAGCCGTAATTACTTCACAACCTGCGAAAAATAAAAAATAAAACTCCTCATGCCTCCAAAGAATGCACACTGACAGGTCTTCTGGTAGTGGGATCTCATTATTGGAGACAATTAGAAATGATGTACATGAAGAATATTACAAGGGGGAGAGCTCTCTGAGGCGGTGCGTTTTTCATTAACACCACCGATGATTGTATCTGTTTCAGCAAAATGGAAGCGTGTCTCCTGAATGTCTAATGTGCCTTAACACTGCCGGTAAACAGAACAAGAGGCTATTTCACAGTGCTGTCCATTCTTTTGACCAGAGTAAAATAGATGATAACAGAGAATCTGTGTGGAATTACAATGTGTTTGCTTCTTATTGGCTTTTTCTTTTCTTCCTCTTTCATCTCCACTCGCCGCAGAGTCACTTTTCCCCCAGCGTTTCTTTTTGGTAAAGACGAGGTTCCTCCATGCTGCGGAAAATTATGGAAAAAAGTGGAATTAGATTTATTTTTTCTGGCATAGATAAAGCTGGAGAAATTGATTCTTTAATTCCGGGACCCATTGTTCAAAAGTTGCATCCATCTATCCGTCCATCCAAGAGCATCTCTTTTAATCAGTTTAGCAATTATTTCATCCATCCAGTCGTCCTTTCATCTCTCTGTCCATCCATTCATCCGTCTATCTGCCTGTTTGTCTTTCTATAGATTTCAAAGCTGGTTAAGGAGATTTTTTTGGTGACACATCAAACTTTACAAAAGAAAAACATCCGTCCATCTCTCCTTTATCAATCTTCTCACCATCTATCTGTCTGTCAGTCTGTCCATCCATTATCCAGTATTTACCCACCTATGAATATCTTTCACTCCTTCATTCTCTTGTTTTTGCTGGATCTTACTGGATTGACTGGGAAGTATGGAAATTTAAGCCAGGAAATGTCTAAAACTGCGATACCAGAGATACAGAGGAGGTCTGTAAAGACTGTCGGGAAGCTAATGACTGCCTCGGATCTTTCTTTTCCCCATTGTTTTGGATGTCAGTCTGCTACAGTGGTCACACCAGAGGGGCTGTTCATAGTTGTTAAATGATTTGCCCAAAGATGACATGCAGAAATGTAATGACATGGTGGATGAAATTGTCCCCTGTTTCCATCTCAATGGTCTAATTACACAGTTAAAGGGCAGAGAAGGCTGACAGTGATGGGCACATGATGCACAGTTGAATCCGTCTCTCCCGGTTTATGCGAGTTTCACATGATCAGAATATCTCCGGAGCTCCTCGGGAGAACGCCGCGGCTCTGCCGTTTCCCTGCTGCTTGTTTTACCCCTCCGTACGAGCCGACTCGAGCATGAAGGCGGAAAAACAACCTTTGAGGTTTATGGAAGATGAGAGGTACAGTGGTTACACATTATGTGCTGATGCGGGTTTTACTTTGAGATAGTCTGTTTTAATTGACAAAAAAAAAAAAAAAAAAAAAACGGACACGTCTCTGTTGTGTGAATAGGGTGGGGGGGGGGATTTTTAGAAAACAAAGTGGCATCTCAGCTAAACGCCCCGCTGTTTAGATGTCTTCTGGGAGTAAATCTGCTGTGTGGTGTGCTGTGCGTCTCCTGCCAGCTAAAGCAGAAAACAAGTTGAGAGGCTGCGATTGCCAAAGGACTACAGCAGCACGCTAGCTAAGGATAGCAGCACCTACTTTTTGTGTGTCTGTATTTGATTTTTTATTGTTCTTTTTTCTTGTGTTGACAAAAGGAAGTTGTAAGAGGAAAGGGAGGAAGGGTTAAACTCTGGGGCTTTTCACCACGCACATGTTTACCATTCCCAGTGCCATGCAAAGGCTTTGTTTGCCCAGGAGACAAGCTGCTACCTTTAGACAAAGACCCGGCCTTCCCTTCGTTCTGTTAACCTTCATGTGGG
Organism: Poecilia picta; assembly: GCA_033032245.1. Classification (NCBI taxonomy): domain Eukaryota; kingdom Metazoa; phylum Chordata; class Actinopteri; order Cyprinodontiformes; family Poeciliidae; genus Poecilia; species Poecilia picta. The sequence goes on from CM065362.1 coordinate 9,959,290, forward strand.
AATCTGATTGTGTGACAGCATCGAGCCGCTAACTAGCCACAACACAATGCATTTTTCCCTCCTCCCTGATCCAGAACTAAGGGCGTCTCCAGGAAATGTTTTAAGGGGTGTCCAGATAAGGCCCACTAATAATATTGGGGTGAGCACAACAAAATCAGAAACCTAGTGGAGTTCAGGGCTTTTAATAAAAAAAAGCATAAACTTAAAAACAGTAGCTATAAACCAGGAATTAGCATATGCTATACATACTCCACCTTAAAATTTGGTGTCCACGATTTTACATTGCTGTATTTCTCGTAAACTTTGACCTATTTGTGAGCTGGCTACTATTTGACAAAAATTCAGATACTTGCATCATGAATCAAAATAGAAATCTGGTTAATGTAAATAAATAGATAAAGTAGACTGAACTAAATTGCTGAATTTTGCTCTTTTGTGCCACTGTTTGGATTTTGTGATTTAGAAAAAGAATGAGCAACTTTGGGCGTTAGTATCTAAAAATAGTAATGACAGAAAACACTTATCATGCTTTTCATGCACAGCTACTTCGTTAATTTTGGGAGATCAGCGATCGGCTGATTTTTACATGCTCATGTCTGGTGGGTCGGACATGACCACCAGCAACTTTCATGGTATATTGAGCAATATTTCAAACTAAAAGCTTTGGCATCAGCCAAAACTGGAATTGGCAGGATTGGCTTTTTAAAGATCGGTAATTGGCCAAAAAACTGCAATCGGTTCACCCATAATTTTATGTTCTAGATGTAAAAGCTGCTAGGTATGAAGTTTATAAAATCAAAAGTAATCACTTCTGATTGGCCTAATTGTTCCTCCCTTGGAAGCATTGTCTGCCTAGAAGACATACTGAGTTAGACAAAGTCAGAGGCACCTGCAAATTTTTAAGAGTCTCCGTCAACCCCACTTGGTGACCCTACTGGGGGACAGTCCAATAACAGTGTTGCGTCCCTGGTGGGTTGGACTTTCCTCTGTCCATTATTTCTCCCCCGGCTTACCGAGGTGACGTTCAGTGAAGTGCTTGTGAAGAGATTTTCGACTTATATCTAAGTGAATAACTCCTTGTCGAATCCCTGCCTAAAGAGGAGTGTGTGCTCCTTTCAGCAAGCTGACCTTAAACGTCCCTCAACCCTGTGGATCAGATTTGGAAAGCACCAAATTATTTTAAATCTCTTAAAATCTATAAAGGGAAGGGTATCTTTAACACGAAATCTGCCAGTTGAATAAAAGGACGAAGTCGCTGTAAACTGAGGAGAAGAACTACATATAATGAATTCTTCTTTATCTGTCCTGGCATGTCTGTGAAGTTAGGGGGGATTTTGTTGAAATAGGGGACCTGCTAGCTTCGGCTCTGTGGAACCATTAGTGTCAGGGGAGCCGGCTCTGAGGAGGCTGCTGACAAAAGGAGCTTAATCTAGTTTTTCCGACTTTCTTTGATTGTTGTAGCTCACATTGTAATTCCTCTTGGATGTGGATGAGCTATGGTTTTCAAGGATTAAGATTCATGTATTGTTAAATCGCTCAACTTACCTCAGCAGGAGTGGAAAAGACGGGGGCACCGCTTCGTTTGCAGCGTTGCCATTTTCTGGTTTTAGAGGGTTTGCAGCCTGGGTTTTGGTATTGTTTCCAGGTCACTGTATAAGTGCTCATCAAGTAGATTCAGTCCTGCCTGGGCCGCTAGACTCAAAGGGGATGCAGGACTGCTCAATTAGCCAGAGCAGGGAACCGGGCGCCTTTATTTCTGACATATTCCTCGGCCTCCACCTCTGGAGGATATCTCTCATCTATCTGTTCGCTCCCTGTGGGTGTGTGCCTGAAGCTGAAGCCCAGGAATGGAAGCCCCCTTTGTGGGCTGCACATTTCCTCATATTCCCTTTTTCCATCAGTAGATCCGCAGGGTTTCACTGTTCCTAATTGATTTAAGCCCCTCCTCCCCCTCCTTCCACCTTTTTTCTCTTCCTTCATCTCTCTCTCTCTCTTCTTTCTTCAGACTGCAAACACCTCCAACCCACATCTCCCAAACTTTGTGCCAGTCAAGCACTTCCCTTTCCCCCTGTTGAATTAGAGGAAGAGTAAAGGCACCTCACATGTTTCTGCCACGAACTTGCCCTAAATTCGGCACGGGAACATTTCTAGTTTGCAGTTCTCTGATCTACTAACGAAAAATGCTGACAGGTGTCAGAATCAGGAAGGCAACAGGAACGGGGCTGTGCTGACAACACTACAGGAGGCGGAGAGAGTCTGTGTGCGAGGGAGACGGAGATTGAGAGATGAGCTGAGAGTCTACTAAACAGACTTAGTGAGGGAAAATAAAAAGGGAAGAAGAAACAAAATCCCTGACAGGCAGGAGGGATTTTTTTTCTCCATTCCTCTTGCTATGAGGTAAATGGGAATTTGCCAGAGGATGTGACTGATTCCCAAACAACATCTGATTGAATTAGGCATCAAAACTGCTGTACGAGACACATGTTGCATTGTGATACTTTATGATTAGATTAACAAGTGAACTGCACTCTGAGACCATCCATTTTGATTTGGATTTGCCTAATTTAATGTGGGAACCGGTGGAGGTAAAATGGCTGACAGTGACAAAGAGCTGGGTGCAACATTAAGGTAGATAGAGTGCAAACACACTCCATGCTTGCTAGCAGGTGTAGTGGAGTCTGTAATGAACAAGCCGACATGCAGATTTTTGCCTCCGAGTTGTGGAGACGTGAGGATAAAAAAGAGGAGGAAATAAAATGTCATTCCAAGCCGTGTCCATCTGGGCTTATCTTTTTTATTGTGCTTATCAGTGAATGAAATTCAGTTACACTGTGAGGTGCCTGGCTGTGTCATATTGAAATTACACCTAATATAATAAAACAGAGCAGACTGATATTGATTTTGCACCTTGTAAAAAAAACGACTCGTGACTGGAGGGAAAGATGTGATTTTTCTGCTCTTTTTCCTTCCCACTGAGCGATTTGGAAAAGAAAAAAATGTCTCCGTTCAAACGCAGCTTTCATTTCTCCTTTAAGTTTTTTTTTCTTTCTAAATTGCTCACAACCTCCAGGTTAGTTTTTGCCATATTTTCAAAAGCATACTGACAATTTTTTTCCAAGAATCGTTTGAAAAAGTACTCTCCTTTTTTTCATGACGTTATTGGAGACAAGTGAAAACAAATGTGACATATTTTGGCTGCCTGACGTCTTTTTGCAAACATCGCCTGTAGCAGCTCTTCTTTAAAGCTACATCCTGGACTTTTCTGTAACTCACTTCACGTGCAGATCATCAAATATAAAACAACATGCCATGATCAGTTTTTCTATTCATCTTCCTAGTTTAAATATTAATATGCCTCAGAAACTAATTTCCACCCTCACATGGATTTGGTGACGTCACCTGAGGCATAAGCTCAGTTATTTTGAGGCCACTGAAATTTTTACATATTTTAAATCAAATTGCTCATTCAAAATTGTTTATTTGTTTTCTGCTTGACTCCAGCAAAGAGTTTGAGTTGTGTTTTATGAGCCCTGCATGAGTTCTAGGATAATCAGACATGGAGCAGTTTGCAAGAAGATGTTTGCAACTGCAGGTTAATTCACACCTTCGCCAGTCCAATACTTCTCCCTCAATACTGCCATTTTGTACCTCTGGATTTAATAGAAATATTCTTTATTTTCCCGAAGAGGGAACATTTAGGACATTAACCTATAGAGTGTGTGCTTGTTGGTTTTGTAATCCAGTTTTTCCATTAATTAGAGATAAATTCCCATTAAATGTTCAAATCTCACATGTAATTTAATTCAGTTGAATATTATTGTATTTTGGAGTAAACTTTTATGAATTAAGACAGCTGAATTTTATGAATTGGGAGAGATTATGTGCCCTGATAATACTAAAATAACTCTAATTCAGTTTACTGGAGTCCCATTGCAACATTTTCCTGCAGTGGACTATAATTAGATTAAAAGATTAAAAGAAAGCATTTCTAAGTCCTTGGTTGTCAAAACAGTTAAAAAACACTCCCCGGTAGGTATGAGTTGAGACATGTTGGGCATTAAACGCTCCATCTTACAGAAGAAAGCAACATTTCATAAGCCTGTCTTTATTTTATTTAACTTTTATGTTACCAGTTTAGTCCCACTGAGATCAGAGATCTATTTTAAAAGGGAGACCTGGCAAAGACACCAGCAGCATAATTACATTAAAAACCAACGAGCACTTAAAAAACACGCTCATATATATATATATATATATATATATATATATATATATATATATATATATATTCCCTGCTCTGGCTAATTGAGCAGTCCTGCATCCCCTTTGAGTCTAGCGGCCCAGGCAGGACTGAATCTATTTGATATATATATATATATATATATATATATATATATATATATATATATATATATATACCGAATTATACGGTGGATATATATATATATATATATATATATATATATATATATATATATATATATATATCCACCGTATAATTCGGACTATAAGCCTCTTCCTCAGGGGGTGGCTCAGCCTCCACCACCAGGGGGCTCTGTAGCAAGAAGTGAATCATTGGAAGTCAAAATTGGAAATCAAAGAAGAAAGCACTAATTTTCAAGAACAAGTACATGCTAGCAGCAGGCTACCATGAAGAAATGCTTTCAAACACAAACCCCTTATCATGGAAACAACACGAAGAAGTCCGTATGATGCAGCTTTTAAATATATTTTTAAACTTGTTTAATTTAAAAAGAGGTTGAAGTTATTTTCATTTCAATCATTTTACGAGCCGGTTAAAAATGGTGAAAATACTAATCCATGTATGTCGAAATCAGTGTAAAGTCGCCACTTTGGTGTTTACCAGCTAATGCAAGTTGATCACCTTCATTCTGGGGTCTTTTATGGTGGCAACAACCTAAACGCATACAGAAATGATTTGTTATTTTTTTTTAGATTTATTTATTTATTTTAGCGCTTTAAAATCCTGTAGTGAAAAACCAGACATTATTAAAGAGCTCTGTTTTTATTGTCTGTATACATTTTCTACCATCGGGTAGCGTCTGTCACTGAGCACAGACACAAGCCGCACACAAAAGGTCTTCATTTCCAGTCGAGACGGAAAACATATAGTAACGTTATAATACCATAATGACTTCGGCTGAACCCTCGTGCTGTCAAAGCTCTTCTGAATGTACTCAGTGTATTTAATCAGCTCAAGAGGGGACTGCTTATCTCTTTGCACTTGTCATGGATAGCATATTGAACATATCAGAGAGAGAAATGGGAATAGTTCATTATTTTCTAGAGCTCACAATGAGCCTGATGTATCTCGTTGCAGGCCCTCCACTGACAGCTCATTTTTTAGACAATCCTGGCATTCAGTTCACAACGAGACGGGGCAAAAAAAAAAAAAAGAGAGAGAGAGGGAGGGAGGGAGAGTGAGAGACAGAGACTTGGAGAGAGGGAGGAAACACAGAGGCAGACAGAAAATAGGTCTCCGGATCTCCATTGCTTATTCATGACGCTGTGGCATGCTAGGTGTGTTAATAATCTCCGCAGAAACCAAGAGAATCGCAGTTGTTTGTTGAACACCTTGCCAAGCTGGGTCCCAATCAGCAGCAGATGGGAAAACAGGGGGATCAGGGTGATCCCAGACAGAGGGAAGGAGATTAAGAGCAGGTAATGCGCAGAAGTTGATGGGGGCCGAGTGTGTATTAAAGAGAGAAGGGGAGAGTACCTGAATCTTAAATCCGTCTGAAAGTGGTGCGTACACAACACACTGAGGAGCCTCTGTGTGCATGCAGGTGTGCGTCTATAAAGGTTAATCAGAAATGGAGTGGAAAAGAGAGAGGCACAGGGAGAAAGATGAATAAAGAAATGCTGCGGGTAGGAAGGGAGGAGAAGAGTGAAATTCAAGAAGCGGCGCTACAGCGTTGTCTCCAGTTTGCTTGCCTTTTGTGGCCCTGATTGATTCTGTTCTCGTCTGAGGAACTAAGGCAGCAGCCATTTTTCTAACCGCACTGCATTGTGTGTTTAATTCTTTGAGGTCGCAGCGTGGACACAAGCCGCTTCCCACTGTAATTCAAAGCGAGGAGCAACCATGACTGTGGGGTAAAACAAAGCAGCGAGGACTGCAGTAACATTAGTACTGAAATCACAAACGCCTCGTGGGTTTGGGTTGTGTCACTTTCAAATGTACCTTGTTACATTAAAGCAATGCCTACAGAGAAAGACACCTGTTGGTGTGCATTTGCATTTTCCAAACAGGGAACATGCCCTGCGCAAGTCTAGCACACATTATTTATATCGTCCAGAGGCCATGCAACCTTTTGTGTATTTACTATTGAATGCAGCGTATCCTTCTGCACAAGCTGAAGCAATAAAGGTCTCCCTTTCAAAGCTTCCTGCCAGCAGGGATTTAAAACACACATTTTGTAACATGCCAGAAATCCATCCCTACTTTATTATAAAAATATTTCTTTCATATAAAAAAAACCCAAACTCTATTCCAGGTTATTTCTCAACAAACTGTCAGAAAGATGAGTTGCCAGCAATGCTAATGTTAGCAAACAGCTATTTCATAGTTTTTTTTTCTTGGGTCCAGACTGCATTTAATTATCTGTGATAAAATCTGAAATAACCTACTGTAGAGCAAGTTCTAAAAAAAATATCTTCTGCCCGGTTAAGTTGTTTATCTAGCAGCATTGCTGAAACAATGCTAGTGGCTAACTGTTAGCGACACGTTAGAGTTTCTCAAGCTGAACAAATAAGGATTTATTCAACAGACTGGCTTTAGTCAAATCTTGCTCAAAATTTGAAATACATACAAACTGAATCAACCTTTTCTAGAAGAAGTTGATTCAGAACATGCCAAACTAATATCTTACATATTTTTTTGAGTTTCAATTACAATCATCTCGAGTTAAAATCTGAAATTCTTCAGAACCAAGAAGACTGGATGATTTTTATCCTAAGAGATTTTTTTAAAACACAGCTTGAGAGGAAGAATCTTTTCTCTGGATTTGTGATTAAAAAAAGGGAGCATTTCTTATTTTTGTTGTTAGTACCAACTTTAGAACAATACAGCAATTAAAACCACAGTACATAGACAATTGAAACATGAACTGGAATATCAAACAACATTTTTGAACAGTTTAAAATGTTTAGTACATGAAGTCAGATTAGCAGGAATTTTTTAATTTTTCAGATCTATCCTTTTTCTTGTTTAAGAACTGTGTTGCATGTCTCAGAAATGGGATGTGTTGCTACTATAAAAATATCAAACACTATTTGCAAGCATGCAGAAAATTGTAAATTCTTCAGAAAATAATATACATGTATATAACAACAAACTATATTCCTAATCTATAATCATATATCTACCTTAAGGTAAATTCAATTTACTTGAAGGTTCTTTCAATTACTGCTTCCATGCTGTTGCATCTTTGCCACCAGGCTAAAATGGGCATTCTGCCATTGACAGGCGATCGTAATCTGAACCCAATTTACCCCCCAGAGCGGCTATCTTATCATCACGTGCTGTAAATTTAATACAACCGTGCGTTAACAAAGGATCCTCTCAGAGCTGCCATTCTTCATTTACAAACACACCGCAGGTTCATGTAGGCTGATGCCTGTTATAGCAGCAAAAAATACAAGTTTCTTCAAAGGAACTGTTGTAAGTTGCTATTCACTGTGGGGTTTTTTCCTGTGTGTTGAAATTTCACATTTCTCCAGGCATCTATAGAGACGCTCTCCCAAGGACAATGATAACATCAGTCGCACCAAGTGGATGTTGTTTCAGCAAATGCCACTTACATTTAGGTGAATGAGCCCTCCTGTCTCCATGGTAATTTAGCATTGACAAAGAAACAAGAAAAGTGATGTACTGGGGAAAAACAGGGAAAAAGGCAATTAGTTTAGACAAATACAGGTTAAAAACATGCTTAATTGTATAACCCCCAAAGCAGCTCTATATGGTAGTGACTATTTTATGATGCAAACATGACGTCTTGCTCTAGATATTAATCATTTTGAGGATTAAAACTAGTGTTTATGCCAAGAGTTGCAAAACATCAGGTTCAAAGGTCATAATTTGACTTCAGTTTAAAATCAAATACTATCCATCTGTTCATTTGCTTTCCATGTGGGAGGTTGATGCTTATCTGGACAGACCAGTAAATCAATGAGCAAATTCCTTAGGTTAAAACATTCTTAAATTATTTAAAGTGAAATTACATTGTAACAGCTAAAGTAAATGTCACACGTACTCCCAGACACAGAGGTATTTCGTTTAATATTTTTAATTGATGTTGAATATGCTGCCCAGGACTAAGGCCATGAGATATATGGTTGTTTTGTTTTTTCAGATTTCTGTTTGTTTTCAGTTACATATTTACAAAAAATAAGATTATTTCACCAAAAATGTATCTATTTATATGGTAGGAGTCTAATATTTTTCTAAAGATATTAATAAAGACAGCAGTGTAGATCTTTCATACAGAAATAAAGTAAATAAATAATCTATTTTCACATGTTTTCCTGTTGTCTGGTTTGTAAGATCTGATATTTTCTGACCAGCTAAAATGTTAAAACAAACAACACTTTATTTAAAACACACTTAGAGCCATCATTTATCATTTATTTACAACACAATTACAAAACGGTTACATCTTGCATATACTAGAATTTGGATTGGAGTAATTTCAGTTTGCTTCCTCTCTGTTTCGATGTGACTCGCTGGTCCTTTGGATCTTAGCGTGTTTTTTTTGCGGTTCCGCGTGTTTTTTTTGCGGTTCCAGGATGATTGTGTTCAAGCGAAACCTTCAGGAAGATGTTCTGATCATAAATGAAGCGCTGCTGTTTAAAGCAGCATGCTGCGCGGTGTTCGGATCTGTCCCACTCGGCTCGATGAGCCTCAGGTGTTATTGGTTGAGCTGCCATTCAGCTGACTGGAAAAATTACTGCACAACAGGGGAGACTGTATCACCGCCTGATAACCTAAAAAGAAAACTATTGTTTTATGTCAGCAATGCAATCTGTGTACATAATTTTTTATTGACCTATTAAAACCACTTCCAGGTCCCAGTCCTCTTTTATCACTCTGAGCCAATAGCATTCCCTTACCAAAGAATCCCCTTCTCCAGCCTTGTTGATGAAATGGTAGGACTGTAGACTAATACAATGTGGAGTAAACAACTTGATGAGGACATCCTATACCCATAGACTTCCTCCAAGGAACCTCTGTGTGCGGCTTGAAGTGGGCAAGATAGTTGCAGAGTGACTGCCAAGGCAAGGCTTGTATTACAGGGATCCCAGGATATCAGACACCAGGCGGCCTGAGCTCCCTCCAGGCAGGACAGAGTCTGGCAGCTGGCCCACAGCCCAGATAGCTATAATCAGCTCCATTACCTGTAGACCTGACGCCTGTTTAGGGGCCGTCATAGTGGAACTATGGCTGCACAGTGGGGATTAAGGACGCAGCAAAATTTGGGGAAAAGTACAAATAGTATGCAGTTACACCAGTCAAAGCTACACCTGCGGGAGCGCATTCATAGCTGCACACAAACAGGCGGTGAATGGGGAGAGATTTTCTGGGCATTATGCGTCTTGGCACAGGGCATTTGTTTTATCGTCTCTTGCTCTATTCCTATGAAAGGAAAGATTAAAAATACTCTGTTTAAATGGGGTAGGGGGGAGAGAATCAGCTGTCTTTTGACAAGTACATTGTAGCCTGCAGTTCTCTGTCCAGAATACAAAGAGACATTTATCACTGCAGCTGTGGTAAGGAAGGAAGAAAGAGAGGAGGGGGGCCTCCAGTGCTGCGGCATATAGTGTATCTGTCTTTTTTTTTAACCCTTATTACTTCCTTTCTCTGGGAAAAAATACTTTACCTCCCTCGTCTTATATCCATTTGGGATTTCCTTTTGCTTGTTTTTTTCTCCTTTCATTTCCACCGTCTACCCTAATTCCTTTGTCTTCTCCGTTTTCCTTTTTTCTATTGCAGCTCTCATCACCTTGCATCTGCTGACAACATTATTACTCAAATGGATTATGAAGCAGAAATATGTAAAGTTATGTCGTCCTCCTCAGTCGTGGCAACAAAAGGTTACTACCTCAGGCATAGAGATGTAATATTTCCATATTTTCCTCTCCTCATGTATATTCAGAGGGAGTGATTTATCCCACCACGTTTTACGGCCGTTTAAATCCGGCGTCTCTTCCTTAGACATACTGTAAATCTAAAGCATGGCAGAATGTGCTTGTTGGATTTGTAGTCTGCAGAAGTTAAACAGAGGTTAAAGAGAAGTCATCCAAACCACCTCTATCATTACTATCTTTCATTCACCAATTAGTGTCAGTGTTCCCCGCTCTGTCCCCCACATGACCTTGCAGAGATGAGCTCAGTGTGCCGTAATTCTGCATTTTGAGTCGGCCTCAGGAGTGGGAGGCACCTTATGGCTGCCAGTGACCCACATTATAAACTATTGATGAGCGACGGAGGGTGCAGTAACAGAGAGAAAAGACCTTCTGGGGTATGTCAGGATCCAGATCCTCCCCGCCCCCCTGTGCCCTTTCCCATCTCCCTCCTCAGCAGTTTACCCTAAAACCTCGTCTGCATTTCGTCTCTCAGCAGACCTTCACTATGAAGACCTTCTGGATCTTTTCTGTCGTCACTCACCTCTTAAAGTAACTCACTAATGCAGACTAAATGTGGACCAGTTGCTCTTATCAAGATATACGGAGGTTTAAAAAGGTTTCAGTGTTAAAACCACTAATGTTTTCTGGCATGTTGTAACTTTCTGTAAATGTAACTTTCTGAACTGAGAAGTGTGTTTTTAGCTCTGATGCATCATTTTGGTTCATGAGGACAAATCAGTTTCTCAACTTCGTTGACTTCGTTCAGTGTAGAGCAGAAATCTCCAGGATTTCAGTTTTTAGGCACAACCTTTCTCCAACATAGCTGAATGAAATGAGTAACTCTTTACCAAACTCCATGGCATCTAGAAGAAGTAATTCAAACATTTGATTCAAGTTTGTTGGAGCAGGGATGCATCTAAGGAGAGTTGCAGGAGAGTAGCTCTTAAAGACTGTAGTTAGAGTAATCCTCACTACAGTTGTTCACTTTTATTCAACTATTAAAATCCTGATTTTCTAGCAAAACATCTTAAAATGTTAATTTAATAAAGGATAAGGCCTGGTTCCTTTGGATGTATCAAAATTCCTATTTATGCAATTGGCTACATTGAGAAAAGACAATGGAGCACCAACATAAAAAGCAAAAAAATAGCAAATTTATTACATGCCACTTAATTAAATTAGTCAAACTTACTTCATTTACGTTTGTGTTAATATGACAACTTAATATATTTACTTGGATAAACTTAATTTGATTACTTTTAGCAAAAAAAAAAAAAAAAATATATATATATATAATATAGATAGATAGATAGATAGATAGATAGATAGATAGATAGATAGATAGATAGATAGATAGATAATAGATAGATAGATAGATAATAGATAGATAGATAGATAGATAAATACAGGCACAACAAACTGAAGTTGTTGTGCCTGTATTTTGTTTAATTCAGCACTGCCCCACCCCCACCTGTTGCTGTACACTGGAAGAAAGAAAGCTGCCACACTTTCCCTTCAGTTGCTTATAAATATGACTGGCTATAAAAAAAGACAATTGTGTCGTGGAAACCAACTATATTAAGATAATGCTTTACATTTGACAAACTACAAGTAGCAGATTTATTAGGCAGGCAAATGCAGAGTGGCAATTTGAGGAAATGGCCTGACTAATACTTAGGCTAACATGGTGTTAGATTTGTTACTAGTCCGAGAGAAGTGTAATAATCAGTGTAAGTAGAAATGTTAGAGAAGAAGGAATAGCTATTAGATCAGGTTACACGTTTTTGTTTAAAATTTTCCCATAAGCACCAACACCTTTAAGTACCCCGGAAGTTTTACTCCACATTATCATACCATGGGAATCTCACACTGGCCCACATCTAATGCAGATTAAACAAACACTAATTGCTGCTGAGCTCAGCTGTGTCTTCTTGGTGAATAAAGATCAGGACTGTAATGTGCACAGCCTGAACGCCACAAGTCGTCCTGAATTACCGTGCCACGGACACGCTGTAATCTGCCTGCTTTGACTCGGTTCATTTCAGAGAAAGGTCAAGAGCAGAACAGGATCTGGAGGGGTGTTTCTCTACGTTGTTGCATAGCTGCCGGTGGTTGATAATCAAATTAGAGAAAATTCATTGCCGTTAAATAGAGACGTCCTCAAAGGCTTCTGTTTTTCTGTGGTGCTGCTAATATGATGTTTCCTTTAGGCTACCACATATCTGTCTGGGCATTAACCCAATTATTATATCAAATTAGTGTAATATGTAAAAACAGTTTAGCGTTAAACATGTAAATACAGCACTAGCTGCAGCAGCAATTTCTTTAGTTAGCAATGCCTTCAGGTTTGATTGAATGAGCGGCAGCATCCATCATTGCGAGGCTGATGCAACTTTCAAAATCGGAGTCCCCCCGCCCCCCCCTTTTTTTTTTTTTAAAGGGAGGATGAAAGGTAATGAGAGAGGCAGGTTGTTAAGTTTAATGGCACACAGGAAAACCTCAGAATGGCTCTTTTTAATGATGTGCCTCTTCTCATGCAGCTCTCGTTAAAAGACGAGACCCGAACGCTTGGAGAGGACAGGGAGGGGACTGTGTCCGTGCGGACTCCGCACATCCCCCCCATCATCTCCAAGATCTGCAGCACGACTCTCGCAATCCTCTCCTGAGTTCCCTCTGTGATCAGCTCCCATTAGCATCAGACAATACTGTAAATAAACCAGGCAATCAGGGCCGTGACTCCTTATATCCACGGCATGTGCAGACTCCCCTTCCTCTGCCTCCCCTGCTGCACTCTACATAACTTTAACTTGCCGGGATTTGCAACTGAATGTCAAGCGTGGTGTTTGGCTTTAGTGTGGGGCAGGTTGTTCCGCGGCTGTCTCCCGAGAAAAGGAACTGGAGGATCGGAGAAGAGCAAGGGAATTGGATCTTTGACACCTGTCACTTCCACTCTGCTGCACCTTGCTCCCTCGCCACACATAAGGACTTTTCATGTCACAGCTCAGCATGTTATCATGAGTGGGCACAGGGCCTGAGAAATCCAATTACTACCTCTGTGTCAGACCCCAGCCACCATCCTTATGTATGCTGTAGTCATGTTCCTCAAATCAGAAAAGATGTGCCTATTAGTTCCTTCTTCTTTTCTTCAGACCACTCTCCCACCTGCGTTTTAATCTGAGTGTCTTACCGAACCAACTGCAGCGTTTTCTCCTGACAAGCGTCTATATATTGTGGTGGCGGCTGGTGGGTGGCTAATGCTGCGGACATAGGCTCTGACTGCGCTATATTACGTGGCATCATGGTGCCGACTTTGCTGTGGTGGATAATGGAGAAACCTGGGAGAGAATCAGCAAGCCTCCAAAGATGCCAAACAGATCATCCTTCGTGACAGGGAAGCAGGGATGTGTGCTGGAGAAAGAGTTAGACCCAGTAGGTGTAAATCTAATGTATCTAGACGCAATGGGGGTGTCTCGCTGTGGCTCTTTATTTCTTTTATCTGCCTCTTATCCCTAAGTGACGCCGTCTGTGTTGTTCAGTGGGAAACAATGGGGCTGTTTGTTCAAGCCACGATCGTTTCCCAAGGTGGCCCACTTCCTCTGTGCAGAACTTTTACCTGCCTGTCCCACTCCGTACCCTCAACGCCGCTGTGTTACAGTGTCCTACTTCCAAGGATCGCTTTATAACGAGACAAGTGCAATTTTTTTGAGAATGGAAAGAAGAGGGAAAAGAGAACATGAGAGAAAGTAGACACCATGCTTTTGCTGCTTTGATGAGATAAAAAGGAATATAAAACACACAGTCCTGGCGAACGCAAAGTGAATGCGACTCAATGAGAAGCCACATTATATTACTTATGTAAGGTCCCTTTTTTGAAGCAAAACATTGGCTCACAGCAGGAGAGGAAATCCTTAGATATTAGCTTATCGGTGCTGTCATGCCTAGTCGGACACAGTAACAAGTTCTGAAGAAATTAAGTTATTTTAGCAAGCTACATGAACGTTTAAAGTAGAAAAAAACTGATGTTGGTCACTTTGGCTTTTCACCGTTTTTGACAGTGTTAGTTTTAGTTTCTTTATAGCCCAGTTTTTGAGGAACAGAAAGATCCTGATTGCTACAGGATGCTACATTCAACAATTTATAGCCACTTTGGGGCGTCTTTGTCTTGCTTTAACAATTGACGATTTAATAATTATTTTCATTTGACTCCAGTGAATGTTATCTACCAGCTCGAGACGGTGTAGAGTTTGATCAGGATGCCCTATTTCCCAAGAACTGGACTAAACAAACATTGAGACGTTTGTACCTAAATGAGTGGAAATCCTGTGAGGGAACAATTTTTTTCATAGTTAAAGAAGAACCACAAACTGTTACTGTATGTAACAGTTGACTGGGTACAAAATGGGCTGATGCATAAATTGACCTCAATGCAATAACATCTTGTGCTATAATAGTTCAAAACTCACAGAATGTGTGTGTTACAAGAAAGGAAACTTTTATATTTTGAACTACAGTTGATCATATGCCATCCCTAAAGTCTCTTAAATAGCCCAATAGTTTAGCACTGATGGGAAGTTTCAAAGCAGATGCTTAAACCAGCAGCGTTATCGGCTAACCCAGGTGCAGCCAGTTGTGTTATATTTGTCTGCTTCTGGTTTTAGTACACATCTCTTACTATATCTCTAGCTGCTGCTAAAGGATATCTAAGTTCCAAAATTAACCTTAGCGAGTTTTGTCCACAAAGGTTTCTCCAAATCTTAAGGAAACTTCAGTGGCGTAAGCGGCTAATGGTCAGCCAGCCATGGTATTCTCAAATATTGTCTGTCTGTTTCATTTTTCCCTATTACTGACTTGAGATGCTTTCAGGTTAACAACTGAGAATTGGTTGTAGCTTATTTAGTGTTTTTATGATCAACTGTCTCTTTGTAGGCTTTGCAAACACAAGAAGAAGAAGTTCCTTCCATCCATTTTTTCCCATGTTCGACCCATCGCGTCTCTTCTGTTTTTCCATCGCCACTCGTATATCTTTCGTTTTCCCCCTCAGCCCCATTCATGGATGTAATTTAAATGTCTTGTTTCTGCCCCCTCTCTCCTCCCAGACTCAAGGGTTTAGGAGCAAATTAGTTCGCCAGCTCGGTCAAGCTTAAACACAGAAATACTGCATTTGTTCCAGTGTATTTAAAGTTGTCCTCTGTCGATGCTTTGAAAGCCAGAGCAGACAGAAGCAGGCAGTCTGGCTGGCTTGCTTAGTGGAGTGGGCAGGTCTGCCATAGGAGATGCTAGCAGGACGCAGGCCTGCATTTTAGGAGCAGACTGTAAACACGCCGTTTTGCATTGTTGTTCTTTCAAAACTGAAGGTTGTGAAGGCCAAGATGATAGGAAAGCGCAACATGTTTCCAAAAATTATCTTTAATTTTCACAGAAAATATTTTTTCCAGAACCATATGTTAGCATTTCGTTTAAAGGCAATTTGTCTGGAGATTTGCCACAACCAATTATGCCACGCTAGAGCAAACACCTCCTATCAAACAACCCTGTAGTATGATCTAATGTTTCCTCTGATATTTTTAATAGATTCCACCCTGCAAGATATCTCTCCACAAAATCCTATTTTAACTGGAAACAGATCAAATTATGCGAACAAGGTGAGCTGGAGTTTCGGTTTAATTTGAACTATAATTGCATTTCTTCTTCTTCTTCCATCTTTCACAAGTTAAAATAATTGTCTCTTTAAAACACTCCAGCCGAAAAGATGAATTTTATCCAATAAAATTCATCACTGAATTACACCGGTGAATAGTTTTTTTTCCACAGTACTTATACAGACTAACAATATAATTTGGTTTACAAGCATAAACCTGCTGAGCTGATTTCTTGTTTCAGTACAATCACCTGTATAAAAGGAAAAGTAGATCAAAGCAACTCCAACAATTTGCAGTTAATTACCTTTTCTCTCATTATCATCACATATTTGAAAGAGATAAACACTCATCTTACATTTGCTACAGTTTAAAGACTTTTATTGGGATGCATGAAATATTTTTTTTCAAACTGTATGGACACAGAAAGCTTCCTAAAAAAGAGTTTTCTGTTGGTTACAAGAAAAACTAATTCAGCTGAAATGAGCACAAATGTATGACTAAGACTACAGGCTGGTTCCCAGAGCAACCAGCTAATATCAACTTGTCAAATACTCTGAGCCATAAGCACTTTTAAAACTATTAAGAAGATTAGTGGGTGTTTATTCTATGCTTTTCCTAATGTCTAGCAATTTTATATTATTTTAGCAGTAGGAATAATTACTCCTTTTTTGGTTTTCTGAGTTCAGGGCTATTAAACCATGAGGATCTCGTACTTTGCCTAGCATATGGTTTTCCACTTTGCTTAAAAATAAAAAAAATGTGGTTTGCATTTGTTTTCATTCCCCTTTTACTCTGATATTCTAAATAAAGTCCTGAACCAGCAATGACCTTGAGTGGTAATTACAGATTTTCCACAAAGACACTTGAAAGACTTATTCATCTACTTATTGTCGTTTTGTAAAAAAAAAATAATAACCAGAAAGTTTGTTCTGGTAGTCTATTTAGATTATTTAGACATATAATAATGTCCTAAAGCTTCCTGAAACAAGAAGATATCAGGAAAGTGTCGTGTTGATATTCACAACTAGAGAAACAAACACCAACATCTCGATACCTGGACGGCCCAGTGCTGCTGTTGGACCGCCGTGATCCAGTATTTCTGTGCCCAGTAATGGATTCGTGCTGGAAGTGTGTCACCTTCTCAACGAAATCTCTGCATGTTATTGAATTGGCAGCACGGTCGAACAGTTGGGCTCTTTTCAGGTTGAGATGAAACCAGCCATCCCCACAGGCTTTCTGGTGTTCGCCGGCCACATACGGGCATTGTGTCGCTGCCGAAGCCTGTGTTGAGAAAACCTCTCTGCTTCCTCTTTAACACAGTTTAGCCTTGTGCATCCAGGCTTATCTGTTTACGCCTTCCTGCCTGGGTGAAATCCAGTTCAGAGTGCCCGTTGAGAGAGTTAAACGGTCACTGGCTCATGTAATGCAGGGAAAAAAGGGCATGAATTATAATATTGGCTGGTCTGCACAACAACGGATCACATCAAAGCAAACCTTTCTCCTCCAAGAGTTTTGTAAGTCATGATGTGAGTCAAGGGTGACTCTTTTTCAGGATTAGAAAGTATGACTGGGGCACTGTGACCCTTAGGAGCCAGTAATCATTGCAGAAGGGCATAATAGGGTGAGACGATCCTCTCAGCAAAATGCTATTTGTTGCCAGGCCACCGAAACCAGCCCACCCACGTATGTCATCATGACAACCCGCTCGCATTGTTTCCACTACGTCAAGCAGTCCATTGGCCAGTGGTCCTGCTCCTGAACAGAGCAGTGCTCTACGATGACATAGTGATTTATAAACAGCAGAGCGATTGCTTTTTTTTTCCCCCCCTTCTTCCCGCTGCTGTTACACAGCTGTTAAGCAGATGCTGTTTGTACCAATTTAGAAGCTAGTGCATTGTTTGTCAACACCAGTTTGGAAATTCATTCTTTATACCAGGAGGCTGTTACACAATGCCCTGGCTCTGCTGTATGGATGAGCAGCAGGAGGAGGGAGGAGCGTGCGTTGGAAGAAAATATTTTCATAATTTGGCTTGAACTGTTCCCGGCCTGTAATTCTTATTGATGTACTAGAAGATGGAGAAAAAAGAATTTTTTTCAAGATCCTGGATATTCTGAGAATTTGTTCTTGACTCTCTGACTGTTGCTGAGGTCCAGGAATAGAAATAAAAGACTGACCTTACCAGCAAATCACGCACTGGAGATTCACCGATTAGAGATTTTGTGGCTGAATTATATATATTTTTTTACTTTCTAAAGAAATTGAAAATGTAACTGTTTTCACAAAATGTTTAATATAAAATAAAACAACGAAAACAGCATCAAGTGAAAGAGCAATACCTCTCTGTAAACCACAGGAAATTTAATAATGCTCTTCAGAATAAAGGTTATGGGACGTATTTGTGCGAATACAACTCAAATCATGTTTATGACAATATAACTCAAAAATGTGTTTTGCATGTCAAAATCACGTTTTTCTGCACAAGCGATAAAAAAATAAATCCTAGTGTTGTCCAGTAATTTACTGTCAGATGTCTCCATATTTTTTATTTTTTATTTATTCCAACCATAAAGAAGTGTGAAGCAGCCTTTTGATGATCAGTTTATAATAATCTATACAACGTGGCAGATGAAACCCTGTGTGTTAGAGGGCAGTTCTGCAGTTAAACAGGATTTCACTGATAGAGATGCAGCTCCAATCACAGGGATTGGAGCTGATCCCTGTGATCAGCTCCAATCAAAATCAACAGGTTATAAAAAATTTGCACATATTTTCCCCTAATCATCAAAGTAGCTTCCAGCATTTCTTGCCAACAAAGCAATATACCATAGCGTGTACTTCAACATATAAAACCTACATTTAAAGCTACTAGTACACAAAGAAAGTGTTCAAAAATGTAAAGGGTTAACAACAGAAATGCAGCTTCCCTTCTAGTTTTTGTGCTTAATGATGATACATTCACTTATGGGATAAAAGGCAGATGTTGACAGCTGATCGCTGTCATCAAGCATGCGATTATATGATCACTGTGTGATTTATCTGCATGTCTGGACCTGACATGATTCTGTTACTGATACTGAAAATATCTAAGTCTTCTCTCAGCATCAACTTCCATGTCAAAGCGTCTCGTCAGCACAACTTGTTGGCTCTTAGTTGATCCCATATTTACCAATCCATTTTTTCCTGATCTGGTTCAGGGTGTGACCAGCATAAAGTCGTCCCTTTCCAGTCACCAGCTGATACATCGGTGACTCTCTCGATCGCTTCCTGTGTTTGATATTCTCAGCATTTACTATTTGACTTTAAAAAAAAAATGTAAGGAATTCTGGTCAAGTAGGGAAAAAAAGCAGAGAGAGTGGTTTTCTTTTTATGTGAGGGGTTCATTTAATTACCTCAGTATACGTGATCTGGCAGTACTGGTTAGATGGGAGAGGAGGACAGAAGGAGGAGAGGCATAAAAGATGGCCTTGTGCACGGAGCGGTGAGGGATGGATCTGGGGGTTTTTCAGGGGGGCGAGCTTGATGTGGCTGAGCCAGATGCTGTAGGGAGAAGGAAAGGACTCGACGCTGTGCAGAGAATGATGGCTTACGTGGCGCAGTAAGGGTGCCCCTCTACTGTTTGTAAAAACAAGACCATCACACTCCATCTTGCTGCTCCCGAAGGAGCCAAGCCTCCAGGCTGATTTATGGCCTGCAGACTGAATTGGCTGGCTGGGGTGACAGCAGAGCTTGGACTCTCCCTCGTGAGTAGTGTAGGAGGCTGCTTGGCCGAGCTTCAGCCTCAGCTGGCCGTAGAACTGTCCTCAGACAGGACAGGCTGGATGTTGAGCTCCGTTCGCGGTGTAAAGATCAGACAGGACCCAGCCTGTTACGTCTCGAGCGCAAACCAGCCACAGAGAGAGTCGCCCTCTGAGCGCCGCCGCCGCCGCCGTATTATCAGATTTTTCTCCTCCACTCTGAGACTTTCATCAGCATCTGCATCACAGGCTCCATCAAGACACTGTAGCAACAATTTAGATTTAATCAATCTTTGCCATGTGACTGCTAGGATGGAAAATTAATATGGAGAGCAATTAGAAAACAGTCATCTCGGTGTCAGAGACGCTGGCGAATACGGTGATGAGAGCAGAAAAGCAGGGAAAGTCTCTGCGGGAAACAGAAACTTATAAACAGCATCGTCAGAGGTTCTTCTTTGCTTTTCATAATGTGAAGTTCTTTTGCATTTAAAATATGCCACATGCTACTATGATGAAAAAAAAGGCCAGAGAGCAATGACAGAGTCGCTGTTTGCTCTTTTAGTCAGCAGAGCTTAATAACTGTCTTCCTTGACTGTACAGGCTCTGTGTGATGGCTTTGTCACAGCGTTTTAATGGGGTTCACTATCAAAGACAATGTGCAAACAACAGGAAATCAAAGAGAATGTGTAAAGTCTGTGTAGGCCACAGGAATCGTGTATCTGCTTTAAAGTGCTCTAAATTATTTCCTTTTGTAACATCTGCATCACAAGGAGAAACATACTAAAATGTCTGGCTGTCTGTGCACAGATATCTGTTTTCACGACTAACAGAATTGGGACATTTGTTGCTTCAGCATAAATGTCAGCATAAAGAGAAAAGTAGCGAAGGACAAAAGTTGCTGATATTCTTTGTCAAATAATTTATCATACCAGATAGCTGCTCCACATTCTTTTTGGAGTTCATCGGCTTTAAAGACGAACTGACGGAATTGTGTCACGCTGCAGATACTTGTGGGCTTGTGGTTCATCTAAAATTAAGATTTTGCCACTCAAATCTGACTCCAGGAGAATTCAGTTCTGCCTCCCGTCCGCCATTACTCTTAATTTTCACGGCTACATACTGAGGTGTAACGAAGCATCCAGCTGCTGATAGGATACATAAGATTGAGCTCAGAAGACAAGAAAAAATTATAAACCACTTTTTTTTTGTTTTTTATCAGTGAATTTTTAAGAGTCTATAATGAATGTAGATTAATTCAGTCCAAGTTTGACGAGTCTGTCTGCTACGATTTTTATCTTATCTAAGTCTAAGAGGATCCTAATACCAAAAACGCACAAAAAATAAGCCATTTATTGTGTGTTAGTGCAAAGAATTGTAAATATTTCATAAATCTCAAACTGGGCTTTGAAGAACCGTTGCTCGGTGTTAAGCAATCAGGTTTAGGTTTACCTCTATAAATATTTTAGACGTTGAAGTAGAGCGCTACAACTACAGTTCAGGTGCCTTTGCTGCCAGTTGTTATTGGCTAAGAGTTAGCCAGCTGCAGTGTTCTTGAAATGCTTTAAAATCATTTGTAATCTATTTCACACTATCTTGTATGTTTGTTTTTTGTTTTTGTTTTTTACGCTAGAGTACCCAGAATAGCAGATTTCATTTTAAAGAATCTGTTACTCATGTAGATTCCAGTCAGGTTTCCATTAATCTGCTTTTTATGGTTTTTATGCTTGGTCCGAAAAGTTTTCTAAAAAGTTTATAAATTTTCCTTTTTTGTTTTGACTGCTAGAATAAGGGTTTTCTGACTTCCAGTTTAATAATATCTATTTGGACTAAATTACAAGCTGGTTTTTGAAAGCTAGTGCTAGCTAGCTAATGGTTAGTTACTTTATACTGTTAAATACTATTCATTGGAGTCATGATGCCTCATTTCACTTTACTACTCAAAGTGAATATGAAACCTGGTCAGTATGAATTACAAAATGTTTGATACCAACCGTTTTACAATAGCTTTGTAAAAATGACCAAAACTACATTCTATAGATATAAAGCTGCAAAGTGTTGAAATTATTCGTTTTAAGCTGGATTCCCTGTTTAATATTATTTTTAAAGGAAGGCGGAATACAATTCTAGACTTGTACACTTGTCTGATGAAGAGTGCACATTTACCTAGACACTGAAGGTAAAAGCGTAAAATAAATGGTGGCAGGTTGACAGACAAGATAAACAACTTGTAAAAAAATATATATGGCTAACCATAATTAGGCTTCAAAACTACAGTCAATGGACCTTGGTGCACATCAAATTATTCTAAATTATACATGTGAATGAATTAAGCATTTTTTAAAATTATTTGTGTAATATATAAAAATACTTACCTTCAAAGAAAAATACACTAATATTACACAATGGGCAAGTTATCTTTTAATGTAAGATGAAAACAAGGAAGGTAAGAAATGACATCAATTGGATAAAAAAAGGACAAAATCATCTGGAGCACATTCCTTCAAATCTGGGGCTTGTAATAATAACTGCCTGGACTAAAATAGCAACTACACAGTGCTTCACAAGGCACATTGTGATGTTTTAATATTACGAGGTGCTACATACAGGTGGAAGCTGCAACACTTACTTTTGTAGCGATAAGCGCCCGTGTTTTCCAAGAGAGGCTCCATGTGTGAGCCAAAAAGGACGAAAAATAGCTGGCGAAAGCTGGAGGAGTTTTACACAGAGCACTTCTCATTGCTTTTGTGTCAGAGGGTTTAAGTCTTTTGCTGATTCCTCGTTTTTTGCTACATTAGCAACAAAAAATAGTGCCTGCAGGCATATAATATGAAGGGATCATTATATCTAGTACACCAGAGTAAAGTGAGCAATGAGCTAGTCAGGTTGTGGGATTCCCACAGTGAAGCTAAAGATCTGTAACTTGAAGTTCAGATGCCTTTAGCTGATCAAGAGAATGAGTCAGGGCTGAATCTGCTGTCGCAGGCTGCAAATTTAAGATAAAATGACTCAGAATGTGTAGATTTTCTCCCCGTGGTGATGCAAAGGGATGTTTTTCCAGGTAACTGTAAACAGAAAAACAAGGACAGCAGCGCTGCCGGGGGATTTGTCTTGGGCATTTGAAGTGGCATTATTTATTAGATTCCCATGCTGTGGAGGTTCTCCCACGAGCGTAGCGGCTCTTTGACCTGAAATCTGTATTAAAGCATAGTATGCCTGAGCCAAAGGCAGCGGTGAACAGACAAGGATTTTTTTTAGGCTGCATTTCCAGTAGAATGCATTGTAGTTTAAGTGCTTCAATCGTGTCAAACAAAAGACAAGCAACCTCCGCCCTTCAGTGAAAGTCACTTAGTAATTAATAGGTATTAAATCTGCAAACGGAAATGTTCCCAACAACATCCTGCTTTGTGCGTCTGCTTTAAATCTGCTCCTTGCACTGATTGGCAACCCCATTTCCTGACTTTTCCTGATGTCTTTGAATACACATTCTCAGCAGGAGGTTGCCTTCACTGCCTCCTATTCTGTACTCGCGCTGCTGTAAGAGCCCCTAATTCATCTCTTTCCATTACAGCCGCCTCGTTTTATTTCAAATAGGAAGAGATTATGCTTTGTCAGAGGTCGATGGCCTGTCACTTTTTTTTATTTAAATTTTCTCTCAGTTTTTTTGTGGATCTTTCAGAGCAACATCTGCGTTTTATGAAGCTCCGAGCACAGGCAGGATGTGTGAGTGTTAATAGCACTTGGCTTCCATAACAATGTCATTTACAACCCAGTTGCTCTCTGATAGACCCCTAAAGGAAAGAGAGAAAATGGCTTTCACTGCATATGCAAGCGCGGCTAAGTAACAACCATGCAACTTGTGTATATTTCTTTGTGCCTTAAGGCTTTTCATGCCCCAGAGGATGCTTTGGGCTATAGAAATAAGCCAAAGTGTTTAGAGGAAATTGCATTCATTACCAGGATGCTTGTAAATTTTTAATCAGTGGAGAAAAAGATCTGCTTTATCAAACACGTCAAACAAGATTTTACAGGAATTTTCTCATTCCTACATGTGTAAAATCGAATTACGTACGCGAGTGAGCACCGAAATGGTAACTATATGTTAGTGTAATGATCAAAAATGTGACTTCTTATTGTTCCTCTATTGTCTGTGGATGCATTCAAAAACCTGTCGCTCAGAAAGCCGTAACAAAAGACCTGCAGGAATCAGAGGGAGTTGAAAATTGCTTAAAAAGGGGCTGTTTTTCTGTACCATATAGCCTTAAGTGATGTGTTTATTTTTCAGTCATCACCATTCATTATGTTTGTGGTACCTTGTAAAGACTTTTTCCTGTGATTGCGTTGTTACATACTGATTGCATATCTTATAAAAGAAAGGAAAAAAAAGAAATCCCCGGCTTAATAGCTTTTGTCTGCTTGATTGCTGCTTTTGCAGTTTGTCAGTTCAATCAGTGTGGATTTAAAGGAACTTATACACCAGCTATAAAACCAGGAAGAGAAAAATACTTTCCTCTTTTGTTATGTTTTGCCGCATAAAATTATTTCATATGCTTCCCACAGGCCCTTATGGCAGTATATTAACTAAAGTTAATATTTTCTTCAAACATTCTAAAGTTATCAGTAGATGACGACGTTCGGAAAAGCAGCATAGGTTTATGGTATAAGAAGCATGATCTAACTGCTTTTATTTAAAAAAGCAAAAGGAGAGCAACAATTATTCATTTCTCCTGACACAGTACTTAAACACTTATTTATGATGTAATGTTATTTCAACATTATTACTGCAGATTATATGCTGTAATAATCCATATAACATCTCATATTTCATCAAATATGAATCTCAGTCAACATCACAATGTTTTTTCTGTAGGATTCTTTTTCTCTAACATGTAAGTAACAGGAAGTTAAAGGAGCCTTCTTTCAGCAAGCTGGTTGGTGGTGCACAGAAACAGGTAGGGGAGGGGCAACTCTAGACTGCGCTCCATAAAGCTGTAAAATGTTCCAGTCACCGCAGAATATTCTCTGGTGTGTCATTAAAAGCTACTTTTTAATGTTAGGAATGGTCAACGGGGGGAAAAAACGTCATACAGTTACACAGCTTCACAAAGCAACAGGTTGGGGAGGGGCAACACTGCATTATCAAATGCTACATAACGATGGAGAAAACTCTGGTCACTTCTGCACTTCATCTGGAACCTCACTGAACGTCCGAGAGATCGTAGGAAATGGTGTGACAGAAAAAAAAGAAGATATTTTTGATTCTGGGAATGCACAGCAGCAAGTTGGGAGCAGCAGCAATGCATGACTGCATGAGCCGTAAAAATGAGGAAAACTCTGGTCAGTCTGCCTCTTTCTTGGTACATTTTTTAATTTTTAGATACACTGAAACCAGTCAGTGGATTACATGTTCGCCCGAAGTTTTTTCAAAGCCATTAAATGTTCATAAATGCTTCCCAGTGTCCAAATTTAGGCTGAAATCATCAAAGAAATGTTGTGCTGCTGTGCCACTCGTGACCTGCATTCTTGGTGCCTGTGCTCATATTTTCTGCCCATAATTCAACTCCCACATATTTGGGCTCAGATAGCCTTTGATCCCTTTTACTCACTTCATTCGGGCATTTAGTTTCCGTGTTATCTGTCAGCGCCATCAGATTATATACTTTATGAGAGACAGCGCTGACATATCTGCCCCTGAAAAGCCTGTCTCCAATCTTTAAATATCGATCCCCAGGGCCTTAGCAGAGGTGCCTCTCGCGAGTGCGGAAAAGAAGGGGGGGGCAAAACAGATCATTAGTGATTTTAATTAGGTGATCTTTCAAGCTGGGATTGCCAGATGTAAGCATATGCATTTGGGTCGATCCCAATAACTCTCTCACAATTCCTTTTTTTTTTTTTTTTTTGTCATTTTGTGCTTCTGCAACGGTGGATGGCTGCTGCTTGGAGTGAAACAAGCAGTAGGGAGCACAGAAATATCTCACATGTGCTCATGCAGCAGGTTCATTTTTAGACTTTGAGCTGGAGGAGAAACATACTACAGCTGCAACGAGAGATTTTAAAAATGAACTCTGATACTTTAAGTCAAACATTTTTAAGCGCTTTTTGATGCTCTGTTTACCTCATATCAAATATGTTTTTATTTAGATTCTGTCAAACAAATTGTTCACTGGTTTTGAGGAAAAAAAGCATTTAAATTTAAATGAGTGATCATAGCATCTTCTTGTCATCACCAATGATGCCAAAATGTTCTTGAAAGTTCTCCCACCAACAACAAAGTGCAGCACAGCCATATAGAGTCAGACTAATCTGCTTTTTTTCCCCCCTGCTCTAGCGTTAAACATCATTACATATTTATAACTCGGCGCCAGATGACAGAGACAGAGAGGGAGGAAGAGATATGAACCAGGCAGCAACGCCGCAACTCGTCTGGTGTCTTTCTCTGCTCTGGGATATCTGATTGCACTGTTTAAACCTGCCTTTTATCTATCGTTTGGTAGTGAAAACCCAATTATGCAACAGCTCCAAATGGACTTTTGATTTAACAATACATGATGTAATTGGTGCATTGGATGTGCCTCAAACATCTAGTTTATGATTGGGAGGAGTGTGAGAGAGAGACTGCATCTTGAAGTTGATGTACATGGTAGGAATTTAATAGCCTAAAATCACTGTGGGTGTCAATCTTATCATTCTTCTATTAAAATATGTTTAATTAAAAAAACATGTTCCAAGCTAAAGTTGAACACAGACATAGCAAAACCATTCTGGAGACGGTACATATCCAGTTAAAAGTTAACTTACCTTAGATTCCTGCTGAATGAAGCCAAATCATCTTCAAAAACTCTTCCTATCTTGTTCATCGCTTTTTCTTTAAGTTATGGGTGATTTGACACAAATGATTTCTGTAATTTATCCCTACGGCTGGACGATTTGTCTGACAAACGTATCACAATACAAGGGTTTCATGTCTGTCAATATTGAAAATCATTGACTAGATTTTTGTTTCAAATATCTGAAGTACAGCTAAACTGGTGATGTGACCTTTTCTGTTCCATCCACAATTTCCTCTCAAGCTGTTGTACCAATTTTCTCCTTTCATTTCACTCGTTTGTTTTTATTTTGAGCAGTTATGAGGCCCGATGGCAAAATATGAAACTGCTGCTGTGCGAGTCACTCAACGGGTTGTTGCTAGGTAACTGAAGAGTGAGTGAGTGAGTGAGTGAGTGAGTGAGTGAGTGAGTGAGTGAGTGAGTGAGTGAGTGAGTGAGTGAGTGAGTGAGTGAGTGAGTGAGTGAGTGAGAGTGAGTGAGTGATGCCACCAACCTTGCTGGCCGTGAGAGATTGAGCGGCTAAAGCTTTTCATCGGCCTACGTTTCCCAGAATGCAGTTTGGTTATTGACTGGAGTTCAGTGAAATTATTGGAAACACTTGTATTATCTACTGATATTGATCAAGTGTTTATTGTGATGCATGTTGTTACTGATTTATTTCCCAGCCCAAATGTTCACAAATAAAATTTGTAGTTCAAATTTAGACTGATCTAGGAAACATTTTTTTTTGTCTGCAGATCCTGGAGAGGGCTTCCACTGCCAGGACGAGTGCCGCATACTGGGCCACTCTGACCGCTGCTGGATGCCTCGGGTTTCGGTCCCAGCACGCGCCAAGTCACCTGAGCACGCTCGCAACGTCATCGCCTTGTCCATCGAGGCCACCACGGTGGACGTGCCGCACTACGAGGACGGCACAATCAAGAGAACTTTTGCCACCTTTGGCAAGGATGGGCCAGAGGATGTTGAACGGGGAGAGTTGAAGGGAAAGCGGACTCAGGAGTCTCAGGTGTGCAGCCCCAAGGCCAACGGAGGGGCAGTTCGTGAAGCTGGCAACGGCCGTGAGGCCGCCAGCCCCATCACCTCCCCCGTGCACCTGAAGAGCCCGATGTCCAAGGCGTCATCTTCCTACAATACACTGAAATGTCGTGACGCAGAGCGGATCGCAAACCACAGCCTGCTGCGGCAGCCTGAGGGGAAGGACAGCGAGCCGGCCGTCAGGGAGATCAACACGCTCCTGCACGACGGCCGGGACAAGGAGTCCCCCAGCAGCAAGCGCCTGAAGGACATTGTACTTTAGCAAGCTTCTTGGCGACACTCCAACATGCACACACATATACAGTGTAAACTCACATATATATATTTACCCCACGGTAGCTGTGTGTACACAGCCAGGCTGTGGAAGTGTAGAGACACACCCATTTGCAGAATCCAAAACTCCAGAACCAGCTTGGGCTGCTGATGATGAACTGTCGTCTGCTGCAGCTAGTTGTGTGCTCAAGCCCAGGTAGTGGATGTGGCTTTGTCGTAGTCGCAGTACTTTTTCCTCGTTTGCTTTTGTTCGGTTTTTCTTTCAGTCTGCATTAAGTAAACAGGCAGGTTACTGTTGACTGCATGGACGCGGCCAGTGGAGCTCCTCCAGCCCTCGAGCCAAAGCAGGACACTACATGTTCGGACGCATGAGGTGCCAATTCCTACGTACAGTTATGCCTTTTGAACTACTTTTGTATGACTAAAATGACATTTGCCTTCTTTGGTTTTGCAGTGTGTTTTAGCTGCTAAAATCGCTCCTTGTTCCTTTGTATAGTGAGCTCTGACACTGTCATAAACAACCACAGACACACGCGCAGGATTCACCCAAACACACGTTGCTCATTGGCTCCTTCGTGGTGCGTTCAGGAGCAGGTTCAAGAGTCCTCTCAGTCTCGTTTGTCTTCTGCCTGGCTGATAAGAGAAAACTTCTGCTTTTCCCCCTGAGGACAACCTGGTATCACCAGACTGTGAGGTCTTTAAAGTATTTATATTTTATCACGGAAGGAGCAAAATGAACTCCTGTTATCTGCCAAGCCTCTCTGAACGCTGGAAGTGGGACACACCGATCTTTGTGTTCAGAACAAGTTGTATGAACAAATTAAAGACTTTAATGCTTTTAAAATCTCCTGTGCCCAACCTTGATTGTAGCCAGTGGAGCACAAATTAGAGCTTTGTGCTTTTGGTCTTGTACTTTTTTTGACTTTTGACTATGGGGCTAGGATAGAAGGGATCGTCACTCATGTCTTGCTATGTGGAACTCTGTATAGGGTTTACTATTATCATTTTTAATAACCTGTTGTTATGTGACAATCCCTTTAATGTTTTGTTTCAAAAGGAAAAAAAAATCGAATAAACATTGGTGTTCAACTGAAGCTACGGTAGCGTTTGTTACACAAACACGAAAATAACATAAAAAAACATATATGCCAAAATATATTTTATAAATAATTTAAAATGTATAATGAGAATATTTAATGCTGTGTAGTTATTTTATGAGTAAGTTATACTTGAAATTAACTTGCTTTTTGTTCATTTGTCTTTTGCTTATGGATCTTGATTTTTTTTCTTTCTTTTTTATGAAATTGGACTTTTTTTTTGTTTTGTTTTGCTTAATGTGTGATCCCTGGCAACCGTTGACTTGCAGTCTACCTTGTTGTAAAGAGTTTCTTATTGGTCAGTTCTTGTGCCATCCAGTTTCTGTGTGGGCTACTAGAAAATGTGGAAAAAAAAGACAAAAAAAAAAAGAAGAAAAAAAGCAATCTCAGCACCAACATTAGTGTGTCCGTTCGACGAGCTTAGAGTGAGATAGCAAAAGAAACCAAAAAAAATAAAGATGTAAACCCAACTGTACTGACTGCAGGATGTTGCTTATCCTTAGCATCTCAGGAGGAGAAAGCTGTTGCAGTTTCCCACCTTTAGCTCCAGCTTGTATGGCTGGACTTGAGTTCAAATGAGCTCCTGACATGCAGACTTGCTTTACTCAGCACTGCTGTCACCATGTGCCATCTGTGTTCAGCTGATCTCCAAGATGAGGTAGAGACGGCAGCGAGTGGTAGACACAGGGCTCTCCCCACACAACAGACTGGGTGGAATCATGTCTGAACCAGCAAAGGTCCTGGAAGACCCACGCTGCACGCCAGCAGTGTGGCTTTAATGTTTCTTTGCAGTGCACAGTAGTATGTACAATGTGGAAGTCGATGAATGGAAATGGACAGATTGCATACAACACACTAGATCCTGTGGCTGAATGTTTTGCTGGTCTCACCCATGCTTCTGGCAACATAAAAATCGGAATAATCACTGAATGTATACAGCAGCTTATAATTAAACTATTAAATGTGCTCTGCATTGTTTTCTTGTCTTTACTTGACCTGATGAAATGATACTAGTTAAACTATAATCATGCATCAAGGTACATGTCAATAAAATTCGAACCTCAAAAAAATTGTAATTTAGTTCAACTTATATATCAGATTCATTTGAAACACAGCTGCACATCTGGTCGTCCAGTTTTGTATTTAAGTTCAAGCAGTTCAACATGTCCTACATTGTTTGCGCTGGCTTGGAGCTGGCTTTAATCTCATTGTGCATATGTACAGTGACACACAATTAATTCAAATTAGAAGCTGAATGCACTCGTTAGTGTGTTGCAAAAGTTCCCAATACATTTTCCCACTTGATCGGTGCTTTGCTTTCACTTGTCTTCTCAGTTCATCCCAGTCAGCTCAATGGAGGTAATATTAAGAGACGTTGCTGGTCATGCCACGGCGTCAAACCTTTTCTTCAGGAAGCACAAACATAAGCCATTGGTAATGACCTCTACATAAAATTCATCTACTGACTAACTAGGTGCATGTCAGGGGTTAACACACCTGATTCAAATGAATGCAGCTCAGCAGAAAGCTTGTTAATTATCCATCAGAAATCAGGTGTGTTGAAGCAGGAAAACACCTAAAACATGCAAGGCAGTGTGCCTTGAGGACTAGGTTTTTAAAAAGCCCTGGTGGACTCTATGAAAATGATCTTTGACAAACTAAAAATTTAAATAATTGATTCTAAGATCCATAACACCTTTCCATCATTAGGAACTCATTGGGTCATGTTTCAGGGTCCAGGAAATCCTTCTTCTCTTCTTAGCAGTATCTTTCTTGCTGCACTTTAAGGTCTTCTCTCCGCAGTTAAGATTAAGACTTTCTTCTTACAGCCAGGAAGCCGTAGTAAGTTATGCTTGAAGCTTTTGTCCCATGAGACGCCTTTTTCATAAGTTCTTGGCTCTTCAGGCATCTTTATGTCAGAGATTCTTTGAGTTTCTGAGTCTCAGTTGTTAAGGAAGGGAACTGTTCTCACTTACTTTCTTCATGCCTTTTGCAGTGTAATACTGTCAAAATAATGCATTTAGAGGGTATACTACAATGATGTTTTTCCATTCTTTCAACAGTTGTTTCCTGTGAAGAGGAAGCTGTCAATAATCAAGATAACATGGGAACCTGTAGGAACAGCTTTTCAGATCAACCTAAGTTCTTGTAGAAACATTTAAAGTTGTTCATTTCGAAAAAAGAACATTTTTATCATTCTGAAATGTGCATTATTTGTCAGTAAATATGCATGATATATTTACATTAATGGAATAAAAATGGAAAATCTGGGAGGTTCTAAAATCTTTGAACAATAGTGAATTTGAAACAAAAGGAAAAGCACAATACTGAATCAGATCAATTTTTGGAAAAGGATTTTTATTACCAAAATCCCATTTTACGACGGCGGCCTGTTTAACTTAATCTCCCCAATAAGTATATGTCATAGCATTACATTTCTGTATTAAAAATGTTGCTCTTATGCAACATTTTTGAATTTCCTAAGAAAATATATTTTTTAAAATTTTAGGTTCATTTAAACTAAAAAAAGTGAGCATTTAAAACACATCTTTCTCTGCATAATGAATCAAAAAAAGTATGTTCACTCTTTAAGTTTCACTGCAGCCTAGTTTATTATGGTCTACCTACACTGAAAGGTTATTCATGTGAAAAAAGTTCATTTTTAGAACAGATTACTGCTTCACAACAAATGAGAGGACACAGTCAAAACAGAGAATAAACAGAATTACATTTACTTGTTCAACTTGACTTTTATACATTTAAACAAACAAGGAAAATCAAAACATACAAGGACCTAACAGGATCAACATTTATGTGTATTGTTTACTGAAACTGAAGATATTAATCTTGAAAAATCAATAAAATAAATGTGGGATGTGAGTATGAGTGTGTCCAGATTATATATAGACTTGAAGCAATATTTTATACAGTCTAAAATATGAGGTGAGAATTAATGTTTAAAAAAAACAGGATGGTAGCTTATTTATTGCTGTCATAAAGAAAAATAAAATAAAAAGGTTCTGCTGAAGCTGCTTCTAGCCGGCCATGAATTTTTCCCTTGGAGAGAGTTTTCTCTCACTGTTTGCTTGGAGTGGGCTGATTGTGGTATTTCCACCGAGGAAGAGGAATGATTAATATCTGAGGCGAACAAAGAGAAAAACTACAGCTTCAACATAATGCTCATCTTTAAAGCTTACTCACCCCGTAAAACAAAACTGCTAATAAACATATCAAGCCTTTTGTTTTTATCTCTGACATAATTGTTTAAAATGTGATCACACACAATCTTGAGAATAAATAATTAGGGAAGAAAGAGATGCTTGATCAGTTTGATGCTCCTTGTGGTTGCAATATGACACAATGCTAAAAATTCAACGTGCTTTATTTAAATTTTATGTATTCAACTAAAAATTTTATGTCCATTAATGCCTCTTTTACTCTGATGCAGAAAATGTTAGTTTAAAAAAAGAAGCTTAAAACCACAAAACTGAGATTTTGAGAAAAAAACAAAACAAAACATTGCAGTTGTTTTTTTCACATGCTAGCTGATTCTATATGCTCTAAATTCAAATTAGGCTATTTTTCTAAGTTAATTTGTTCACATGTGGCAGATTTAACTTAGTCTTTCCATTATTAAACTTTGATTATATGGTAAAAAATGGTAATTAAAACGACGCCATGGTTAAGTTATGACCACCATCTGCATGACATAACTTTTGAAACATTTCTGCTGGTTGATGAAATTCTTTCAAAATACTAATTTAATGATGAACAATTACTTTTCCACTAAGAAAATGCCACATTTGGGCCAAAACATTTTGCCACAATGCTAAATTTAATACAAACACATCAACATGACAGTTTTAGAGCTAAAACCTGAACTAATTAATTAATTGACTTATTATAAAAGATTTATTATAAAAAGTTGATGGACGTTTCAAATCATTTCTTCACTTTTAAATTAGCATTTTCCAAAACCGCATCCTGTTAGAGTTCCCTGATCATCATTAAGATATATTCAAAAAATTAAACATTTCTTTGAGCCTTGAGTCAAAATGTGGGCAGCTGCTGTTGGCCTGAACCTACACACTGACCACTGTTTCTCTAATCAAAGCACCATAAGGGAAAGAAAAGAGACAGAGAGTGTCTGAGCAGAAAGCGCCAAGGCAGAGGCAGTTCTCAGGACAATGGCTTCACACCTTCTACTGCACCTTGGGTTCCTGGCAGTAAAACCTACCGAGTGTGAGGAGGAACTGTCAAACACTCACAGGAAGATGCTTCTTCCTGCAAGGCTTCAAACAAGAATCTGGCTTTTTAAGCTTTTTTTTTTTTTTAATAATAATGGATTGATTTGTAATGTGTTCAGATGATTCGGAAACTGATTTATGATTTCTGCATCCTGAATCTTATTGAGCCTCTTACGTTTCTGCAATTCAATTAAAAAACTCCTCAAAGTATATAATTGTATTTTATGTGACCAATACAAAAGTAATGCCTTATTAAAATGAACCATAAAGGCAAAAAGTGTCACATGCATGACATGGGTCCATCCTAAAACAAAATTACACATCTAGAAAGAATTATTTTTTTTTTTACCCTTATTCTTTGGGACTCACTTAAACTGGACAAAAAGGGTACTTGCACATCCACAATTAAGTTGATAAGAAAATTATCAATTAAATTTTAGCATTGACCATTCAAACACACATGCCTTTGTAGCTCTGGCTTTAAGTTCAAGGTTTTTGTCCTGTGGGAAGGTGAACCTCCACCCCATTCTCAGGTCATTTGCAGACTTTAATAGGTTTTCTCTCATCCATCCTTTTTACTTTCACTTTTTTAATTTCTACTTTCCTTATCATCAGGGACACCACTAAAATTTCATTATGTTCCAGCAACATAATGACAATTGAAAATCTTTTATGTGTAGGACTGGTCTGGAGACTTCCTGTCCCACTGAAGAAAAGTAAACGTTCATGCTACCATCATCATGTTTAGCATTAGCGTGAGCTGCAGGTTGTGGAGGTGGTGTGATGGCATGGGGTCATGACCCTTCTCACGTGACGTCACCCTCTCCAGAACTCCTCCCACTCCCACGCGACGGACAGACAAAACAAACAATGCGCTCCCTTAAAGCTAGCCTAAAAACAAACACCTGTAGCCTAATGCCGCTTCTATTTAGTTGATTTTGCTGCGAACTCATTTTTGTTTTTTCAAGGTAAGAAGACTAACGTTCATATACTTTATAACTAAGCATTATTAGAAAGATAGAAAATATCGCATTACAGAGAATGTTTGCTAGCATGTATGCAAAAACACTGGTTGGCATCTCGTTTTTTTGTACGTTTTTAATGCTGCTCTGGCTTAAGGGGAAATACCATTTTTGACGTAGTGACATAAATCATGTGGTTTGAATTCAGGCAAAGACTGTAAGTTGATCAACATGTCCGGAGAGAGGAGGTTTATGTCGGTTTCTAAGCTAGCTACCGCCGTCCATGTGTGTAACGGTCACAGACAAATTAGCTTGACTTGAGCAAGTATAAGTCATGAATAAACTGGCAAAAACAACTCTGGTATTAGGCACCGTTAAGAAAATATATTTAAAATAAGCTAGTTGTAAAACTTAACCATATCTTCAATAAATTCATAGAAGGAAATCTACTTCAAATTAAATTCACGGTTCAGTTAGAGTAATCATTTATCTAGGATATTTCTAGTGAAACATACACTAAGTTGAATTAAAATAACTTAAAAGGGTAGTTCTCTTCAATTAAGAATACCGCTAGTTTCCTTGTGTTTGATCACTTGATAAATTCTAGACAGGGTCATAAAAAACATCTGTCTTTATTTTAATGAAAAATAATAATTCTTTGTTCTTAAAAATGAAACTGGCTAAGGACACTCCCCTGAGTTCATACAGAGTCAAAGGGAAGACACGCCCTCTCATTTAAAGTGTGGGACCCAGAACTGAAAACTTTAGATTGCCATGAGGTTCCCTTGTGACCTGGTCTCCAAAGAAACATCCATAGCGGTGAAATGTTTCTTTGTAATGTTTTGTCATGGTGTGCGGATGTCTGCGTGTGAGGTAAATATTGCTGGTTTGTGATTTTATTTGAGTTCTGTCAGTGTCATTAGTTGTTTGTCTAATAAAATGTTATGCTTTTGGACATGGAGAAACGTGTTGCCGCGTTTTTATGGTCCAGCTGATACAAAGACGGCTTCAATGAATCCGGACAGAGGAGGAAATAAACGAGTCAAAAGGTTTTTTAATTATTCCTCTTCTGAATCATTTTAACAACACCTCGATGCCTAATAAATATCATTTAAATATGAGTCTATACCATGTAAATGCCTGTATTAGCCCTCTTTCTAATGAGGCCTACTTCCAGCAGAAGAAGCTCATCTCACCTTAAACTGAGTTGGTTAACATAACATGACTTAAGTTTGGAACAACTTTTTGAATCTATGCCATGAAGTTCTGATTTCAATATGTGAAAAAATTAAGAGGGAAATCCAAAGGATTACCCTGGAGGATGGATGTCAAATTAACAATATGATGTAATGCCAACTGGTTGTAAAGAAGCCAATCCAAACACCTATTTTAAGACATATAGCATATTCTTGTATATCGTGAAAGTCAACCTCTAATATCCAAACTTGATTAGTTTTCATTAAAATGCCACAGGAGAAACGTGTGGATGTTCCTACAAGTGAGCCGACTGTGCACTAGAGTTGTTTTCTGATACAATACTTCTTTTATTTGCTGCAGCATGTTAGACCTGCCATATTCGAGACGTCTCTCAAAGCGCCATAATGCTGCTGCTGATCAGAGCCATGTAGCCTGTCACCGAGGCTTTTCAGGCACTAGCAGTGATTTGCTTTCACAGTTACCAGTATGATGTCATTAAAACACCAGATTCTACTTGAAGTATTGATTCATCAGTCAACTGTTTATACATGGAAAGGTCCTACAGCCATGAGACAAGTGGAAAAGCAAGATTTTTTTCTCAGCGAGCCTACGACACTTTCAGCGATACTTTCACTCGATAAAAGCTCCACTTTTCACCTCCCCCGCAACCAGCAGGTATCTCTCTTAAGTAAGTTAGTATGGATTGATAAAGAGCAGCAGAAAAACGACACAGAACGGGACGCGTTCTGGTGCTGGAAAGAGAAGGGAGTATACAAGTGGAAGAAAACACACAGCTGCCCTCTATGATCAGAAAAAAACAGGCTGGCTTCATTTCTATAATTAATTTGCCATTCCCTCTATACCCCCTGGTGGAGCCAACATGAAAGCTGGTCTGAAAGCTTACTTGCTAACACATCCATTAGTCTATAAGGAAGATCTTGTTTCCTCCAGCTATGTTTTCTTCTCATGGGCAATACCACTGTTCTAGCCCTGCCCCACTCATATGAATTACTCATGCCCTTTCAGCACTGTTTAGACCCCTGGGTTTCCATAACAAACTACACCAAAGGTACAGTCCTGCCTCCATCTGAAGGGCAAAGTAGGCAGTTTAAACTTCAGATAGAAAACCTAGTTTGATTGTCATTAACCTCAACGCAACGTTGCAGGTGTTGTTCATTATACATACATGTGCAACCTCTAGACCTCATTTTTAATGCAGTAAATTCCCAAACTGCTTCTTGTGCACACATATTTAATTACCCTTTATTCTTAGTGGTCACGGAGAGTCTTCAACATCATGCTGAGGTTTATAGCAAAGGTTACCGGGACATACAGCCCATTAAGATCCTATTAATGTTTTAATTATCACGTTGTAAAATGGTGACCGGGGTAAACATGGAACATTCACAGTGATTCATTTCAGTGTATTTGTGCATTGACAAAGAGCAGGAGGAGGGCTTGCAGCTTGACATATCTTCAATACGCAATAGTTTGTCGTCTGTTCTTTTGAGTGGGATTCGCGCTTAGCCAACCCCCCAATCAGACACACTGATGGCTCTTGCTCCAGTGACCTCATTCTATCAAAAGGGCTTGCAGCTGCTGCCGCCTCATTATGACCAACAACTCCATTCACTAACCTCTGGTGGAAGTTCAGGATTGGATTAGGTTGACGGCCAATGTGTCTGACGCTCTGAAGCAGCTCAAACTCAAAACCATCAAATTATGCTGGTTTCATCTTAAACGGTAACATTTATGAGCATTTTGAAAGATAAACGTTTTAATTTAAGACATAGAAGAAGGAATTCATTCAGTGGCAAAACCTTCAAGACGAAGAAACTGTGATGTTAGGCAGTATGTTTGCGATTTTTTTTTCCTGGTCTAGATCTTTCATAAACCAGCATTTATTTGTTAAAATTGTTAAAATTTCTCAGATAACTACTGTGCAATGCATGCTGATTAATTCAGTTTAGTGATTGTGCGGCTGCAGTTCATAACTTAAATATTGGCTTATTCTGACTGTTATTAGTTAAATACAAAAAGTGGTTATAATTGAGTGATTTTTTTAAAATTGATTTTTAAATTTTGTGGCATACAATTAAAAAAAACCTCATAAAATAGTACTCAAACTGTAAACATTTAGTCTTGGTCTTGGAAGAACTGGGCTTGACTTCAAGCCTGGGGAATTCCCAGAGCGTAAATTTCCCATTATATTACTGCTAGTTCAGTGCTTCTCTGTTTTTCTGTCCTGTTAAATGGAGTTTTTACCTCTACAGTCGCCACACGCATGTTTAACAAGACTGATTTCTCCTAAGTTAGTGACTCGGTGCAATTAGATTGGCTTCTTTACATAGATAATATTTAACCAGTTGACATTACATCATATTGTGAATTTGACTGTATTGTAATATGACTGAATCCTTTTCCACTAAATCCCAAAGTTGTTCAGTTGGACTGAGATTGGAGGCTATCAAAGTAAGCTGTGTCGTGCTCCAAAAATTATCCTTGCATGTTTTGTGATTGCCATTGTCGCTTCTGCAATAGATGAACAATGGCAACAAGAATAAGTCGAGATTATGTGAATTTTGTGAAAAGGTGCATCATATAATTACTACATTATCACTAAAGAATTGGTGTGGTGGAGGATAAGAAATGAATAAATGCCTTAAGATGACATTTGTGTTTAACTAGTTTCATATAAATCAGGTGAATGGTATTGAACACTGTGTGGCTTTCCAGTTTGGTTCTTCGGTGCCAATGCTTTCATGCTGTGGGGCACACTATGGCTTTTGGAAAAAGACACTTTCCAACACATCCTCTAACTTTAAAAAGTTCAAGCTGACATTTCTTCTCTCATTTCCATCACTGAAAAGCAGGTGGGGCGGTCAGGAATCCAGAATCTGAGTCGAGAAGTTGGGTAAGGTACAAAAATATATTATATACTTTGACATCTAATCTTTATCACTCACACTCATAATAGACATTTTCAAACTATAAATTATTTTCTCAAGAGATGTGCTATCATTTCATCAGTCTTTGGGCAATTTCCTTTATCGTGTATTTTTACATCTTTTATTGGCTGGAAATTGAATCGGGCCAGAGTGTGTATCCCTAAGTAACACCTGCAGAGCTGTCAGTCTGGACCTGGAAGGAGATTTGAGTCCTTGGTGGATTCAGGGGCTTCACTCTGCTTGGATGACATGTTCAGACTTTGCCACCTTCAAGCTTTTGCTGCAGTCACAGTCATTTGAAAGTTGCGAGTTCCAAGAATAGGATATTAGCTTAGAGACTGGTGTGAGGTCTGAAAAAAGTTTTTCAGAGAATATTGAAAGTTAAAAGAAAGTATTTCTCCTTGCTGAAATGTTAGGCAATCTGAACAAGAATAAGTCTTTTGTTATAGCTTGATATTGTATTGCAGAGGTTAGTCTTTGTCACAGTGGTCTTTGCTATCGGTAAGAAGACTGATTACCCTCTCTATCTCCCCACCATGGCTACATATCTAATAGGCCCGGCCAGTATCCACTTCCCTTTGTGGGAGCCACAATAGAACTTTGATCGTCATTGAAATGAGTGGCTCAAACAATAGTCCTCACAGTGAGACGAGCAGCAGTGTCTGCCACATTCCCCAACAAGCTTTAATTGGAAGTGATGCTAGACAGATCATATCATAACCATTAGTGATGCCCCGATAAAGACTGACCTGGGAGCTGCTCTGTGAAGCCTCTTTGTCTGGGAAGGGTCCGATGAGCCTCGGGACTCGTCAGTCAGCCATCTCCAGCAGCAATCACAGCCTGACCTCTGTCACCTCTCCCAGCCCTTAATGCCCAGAATGCCGGCTCTAGGACTGTGGAACAGGGGTAGTTGACCCTCCCCCTTCTCCAGAGGATAAAAACGCTGATGGCAGGGACTAGAAATTAAAGACTGTGGCCTTTGAAAGCCTCCATTATTGTCAGAAGAAGTGCTGCCATGAATCTCACCAGCCCAATCCATGGACATGGATTATCAAAGGGGCGATTATTTGACTCAAAGCCTCTGCTTGTCAACGATTTATATTACCCTTGGCACAGAGACATTTTCTGACCTCGCCGACCTCCAGGAGGAGAAAAACAACATAGTTTTGTTGAATTTTAGCTAATCAGTGATATAAATATTTTTGCTAATTCTTTTAGTCGCCTGAAAACTGGCTTCTAGTGTTAGTGAGATCAATACAAAACAAAAAAAGTACTACTTTAGATGGCACAGTACATGACTAAAACTGCTATCTCATCTTGTTTCTAGAAGACGAGACGTTTCCTCGAATGTGGCACATATTGAAAAAACATTTAAAACAGTTCAAGCTCTTTGTTTTCTCAAGTGTTACTAGACGTTCTGCTTCTCGAGATAATTTGACAATTAAGTTTCTCTTACACAAAATATAATCAGTACCAGTGTGTTTCCAAGCTTCGTACCATTTGATTTGCATTCATTTATTATGGTTCAAGTTGTTTTCTTCTTACTGTGTCAAATCCTTTTTTTCCACGAGCTTTCTATGAATAATAACTGTATAGCCGGTGAACATACACGACTATATTTGTTTCAAATGCTGTAATCAGCAACTAGCTTATATAAAAGTGTAAAAATTTTTTAAAAGAATTACAGATGCTTTAATTCGGTGGCTACTGCAACCAAAATATGACTTCATATTTTGTATAATATAAGATCCAGTTGTTGAATCTTTTGTATCTTGGACATGAACTCTTATTTTAAAGTATTGCTAATGTCATCAGTAAAGTATTTTCCAGCCTTCCTGATATGAACAGTGAGCAATAATCTTAATTGGGAGCAGATGCAATGTCACACAATGTCTTTGGTGTGTGTGAGGAGACAATGTAAAATGAGGCTAGACTTTCCTTAGCGTGTTTTATTGTAGCAATTGGCATGACTAGCATTACTAAAACTAAATGAGGGTACGTTCTACACACTATAAATAACGTGTTAAACTCAAGGCCCACAGGCCAAATCCCACCCGGTTAGACAAACGTCTGTGGTGATATACACAGTCCAGTCACATTAATGTGACCACCATGTACTTTCCACTTCAGAGTTAAATAACCAATCACAGAAGGCAGGTGGCAGCACAGTGCAGTTGAGCGTATATAAAGGGTGTGTGTGGGCTTCGGAAAACATTTCAATCGTTGGCGTAATGCAGAAACGAAGCGATTTATCCGACGTCCAAAAGGGCATGATCATTGGCTTTCGGGCCAAGGGTGGAAGCATTTCCGAAACGGCTGAGTTTGTTAACTGTTCGCGTGCCGCCGTGGTAAAAGTGTACCGTGCATGGCAAAATGGGACTGTCCAAAATCAACGACGTGGCAAATGTGGTGCACCACGGGCCATAGATGACAGAGGCGAACGACGGTTGCGGAGATGCGTTCGGGCAGATAGACGGGCTACCGTTGAGCAACTGACCACTAAAATGAACCAAGGGGCTACCACAAGTGTCTCCCAAACCACTATTCAGCGAACATTGCTGCGTCTGGGCCTCCGAAGCAGACGCCTGGTTCGTGCACCTATGCTGACTGGTGTTCATCGACGACGAAGGCTAGAATTTGCACGCCAGTACAGCAGCTGGACGTCCACTGAGTGGCGACAGGTAGCGTTTTCAGATGAATCGCGTTTTATGCTCCATCGGACAGATGGACATTGGCGTATAAGGCGTGAAACCTCTGAAAGGAACCACCCTGCAACCATTGCAGGAACGGTCCAAGCTGGAGGCGGGAGCATTATGGTCTGGGGAATGTTTTCCTGGCATTCTCTGGGTTCACTGATTATTGTGGAAGGCACGATGGATCAATACAAGTACGCATCTGTCCTTGCGGACCATGTCCACCCCTACATGCGCATTGTTTTTCCTCAGGATGATGGCATCTTCCAGCAGGACAATGCGAGGTGCCATACAGCTGCCAGTGTACGTGCGTGGTTCGAAGAGCACCAGGATGAGTTTACCGTCCTCCCCTGGCCAGCAAACTCACCTGACTTAAACCCAATCGAGCATCTGTGGGACCATCTCGATCGAGTTGTTCGCGCCATGGATCCTCAACCGCGTAATCTAGCGCAGCTGGCCACGGCATTAGAGTCGGCATGGCTCAACATCCCAGAGAAGACCTTCAGGGACCTAAGTGACTCTCTTCCTGCACGTCTCGTAGCAGTTCGCTCTGCGAAAGGTGGTTATTCTGGCTTTTGACAGATGGTCACATTAATGTGACTGGACTGTGTAAAAGGCCACAGAAATTGAATTTTAGATGGTACTACTGTGCTTAAATATAATTTTATCAGTCAAAAGAGCTTTTATTTGTATATGGCCAAAATATATGAATATTAAATGTTATTTAATCTTAAGAAGTACAAGTCAAATGTAGGAAAAGCTATAATATTTTAACTGTTTGTAGTTTTATCTATACATTCTGCTACAATTGGCCCTTTGAGGATATCCATGATCAAACTGGGTTGATTAAAATCATAGGATATAGTTAAACAATATAATGGAAAGAGCACAGGGAATAAAGTGCTGTAAATGCTAGTTAAATCATACAAACCACTTTATTCTTCAAAAACAAACAACAGTGTGACTTGGAAATCTTTCTTAATGAAAAATATATGCTGTATCCTCATACTGGCAGGGCAATCAGAGTGTGATGAACATATTAGTGAGAAAAGATTAATATATTTACCTGTTTTGTTCTGTGTCTTCTAATGAATTTTCCTCTGTGTGTGAAGGATTTTTTCTCTGCGTTCAAAAGGTTGCAAAGCAAGCTTGATATACAAGTTGCCTCCACTTCCTTCTAAAAATTGTTCTTCAGTCTGACCACCTGAATGTGGCCAGGTGCCAATTAGGCTTTTTTCATCACTTGTTAGAACTATTGTGTACGATTCATTTGATGATTCATACAGGACACCTTCTACTTATATAAAGCAAATCATAAGGAACTTATATTGAGTCTAAGATGATTAGGTGGTACATAGTCCTTCTATTTACGTTGGAGTTCTGAATAAATACCATTGGGGATATTTGGCGAGTCAATGACAAGAAAAGGTTGAATGGATTTCGGCTCTCCGCAGAGAAGAATGAGAGATTACGCAGAGCTGAAATTGGAACAGTTTGCAGAGAGCGCGCTGCTTACTGTTCCCTGCGTTATTTAAATCTCTGAACAAAAGCTAACGGAGAGCCTGGAGCTTTTGTCTACA
Source organism: Poecilia picta (assembly GCA_033032245.1). Lineage (NCBI taxonomy): Eukaryota > Metazoa > Chordata > Actinopteri > Cyprinodontiformes > Poeciliidae > Poecilia > Poecilia picta. The sequence goes on from CM065362.1 coordinate 10,001,663, forward strand.
GGTGTGTGTAGCTTAAAGTGGTACAGGCAGAGGAAATTGTACACGTTTTTATGTTGGGCCAAACTTGTATAAATTGTTCAAAACAATTTTCTCCTCAGTACAAAGAGACGACATTAAATACTGGCTTAAAAAAAGGGTGCGAGGAGAAAGAAAGTACTCAAGTAGCTGCATCATTACAATGCATCTTCACAGATTTTTTGTGGGTGGTTTATGTAATTTGTTACTCGACACCAGGATAATCAGCCTAGTGTATAAGTCTCCATGCTGTGGTATTGTATTCGCCAGTACTGCATACAAAAGCTGAAGATTTACCAACACTTGTGGCCTTGCCACTGACTTGCTATTCCTGGATAGCATCCTTATCCGCAATATTCTACTGGACATACTTTTGTTGTCAAACACTGAGCTTGCTGCTCCTCAAAGCCTTATTTAAATTTCCAAGCTTTAGTGTTCCTTGTTAAAATTGATTATGGCCCCCTTTTTGTCCTTAGAAAGCTGTATTCTGCCTCCTGTAGCCAAAGCAACTTTGGTCTAACAATGCAAGGCTTTTAGGAGGCAGAGAAAAACCTGCAGAGTTGGTCCCCTATGGGGAGTAAGTGTCTTTGTATAATGTGACCTCATGAAGAATAAGTTGCCTGGTGTGAGGTTTTCTCCCCCCAAAAACACTCAAACAATGGAAGACCTCGGTTATACCACCATTACGGCTCAGGAGGGAGAGATGGGGAAAGCTGCAAGGGATTCACTAAAGAAAGTTGTCAGTTTTGGATGTTTGAATCCCCTATCTCTGGTGTTTCTTATGTCATTCTTCAGCAACTCACATGGGAACCTAATCTCAAATTCAACCGACTGCTTTCTAACCACAATGCTTCTGTTTCTGAAATAAACCTACTTTTTTAAAAATGCACAACTATTATGAGGGATTCAGAGAATGCTACATTAAAGCTTTAGTGTTGCTATTAATCAAATCCCTGGACCTGCTGAATATATACATTTCTGCAGAGCAGAAACTATTCTTGACAAATAAATTAGACTTGCAGCTCTTGTGAAAGGTTTACTTGATAATGATAAAACATGCTGTGCAGTTTTGAAACAAAAATTGGGTGCACTAGTACAGCTTTCCTGTTAATTTTCTCTAATCTACACTAGTTTGAATACATATAAACACCTATGATAAAGAGCCCAAACCAACTCATAAATGGATTAAAGAAAGTAATCCACAAAGTTGCTGTTATGCTGTTTCCTATCTTTCCATCCACACACTGAATGCAATGTAATTAATATAATTTTTTGTAAAATATAAAGTCCTGCCACATTTTTTAAGTATGTGTGTTTTTGCTTTATAAGTATGCACTTTTAAAAGGCGCCTTGAAAAGTAAGTGAGCCTTTTAATTACCGTAAGTCTGTGGAAATCACAGTTCTGGATCCAGACTGCAGCATAATATAAATACATAAAAGGAAAGTGAAAAAAAATTCTTGTAAATATGTATATTTATATGTGCATATTTACTTTCTTTCAGATTAATCAGAAAGAAAGTGACTCCCACAGTTTCACCTTCAGTTTCAAGCATCCTGAGGGGAGTGAAGTGTCTGCATAGCATAAAGGTGAGGTTAAGTAACCTTATTATTGGGTCATTGCTACGATCTCTGAATCACAGTTGAACTGTTTACGGTGCTGTGGCACTCATGGTGGAATTTCTTTCAACCAGTCTAAAAAATACAGTGGCAGTCCTGATTATACAGTGATCTAATTGTATATGTCGCAATGCCATTGAAATGAAACTGTTTTGTACAAGAGCAGGCCAGGGGTATGAAGCAAAACATGGATCATTAAAGAGATGAACATGAGAACATGATGAGAACCAACAGCAGAACAGCTTGGTTGAATAGGTGTGAATATAAGGATAAGGAAGAGAAGAAACATATATACTCTGAGCAGTGATGAGTGAATCAAAGAGCAGGTGAGTCTACATACCTGAATAAAGAGTAGTTACGGGAGAGCATGAACTGTGGATATGAGAGAAAATTACTATAAATGACGAAGGGAATATATAACAACTACAAAGAAATACTGGAGAAGATAACAGAACAACTTGAGTATCACAGGAAAAACACAGGGATGAGAGAAATAATCCCTAAACTAAACCTGAATAAACACAAGCATATATAAATGTCTCAGAACTAAAATCTGCTCGCCCTCATAGGATATATTGAGGTGACCCAACAGGACCAGGAGGCATTAAAGAGGATCTATGATGCAAAAAAAAAAAAAAAAATCACAACCTAAGCAGTTGGGGAAAAAACCATCCAGCTGCTTTTTTGGCAGTAAGTAAAAGTTTTCAGTGTCTGGAAAATTAATCGTTTAAAAATCTTTCAGAATGTAATGTCACAAATTAGCCAGCACTGCCCCTCACCTAGCAGCCCAAGCGGAGCTCCAGTACATGTGGTCAGCTGGTTTTCCGCTGCACAATGGCTGCTGGAAAAGAGAAGTGTTTTGCCGTTGACTTACCATCCAGAAACCACTTGCTATATTCTTGTTAGTTATGCAGGAGGCGCCACTTCTGCTTTTCAAAAATGTACGGTTGTAGAATTACTGTTTGCAGCCATTTTCACGTGCAAGTGAAAACAAAAATTAAGAACTTTGAAACGATCACCGTCGGCATAAACAAGACCTTATTGGACTTTTGGTGAGGCATCTGAGCCAAACATCTTTCAAACATCACATGGTCAAATTTAGAGGAACTATTTCTAAGGCTGTCCCCAACATCAACAAAATACAACACTTGAGCAGAATAAAAGCCTTTTCTGGTTTGTAGGGCAACAATTTGTCAGTGTGTCTGAAATAGGCGGTTAGAGCTGGAAGCCTCGAGAATAAGCAACAAACCGATCATCACACCTGCTGCATAACAAGCAACAGAACAATGCGGTTTTACCCAGAAGATTGAGTGCACAAATAAATTACACGGGAGATAAAAGGTCAAGCATAATTTGAGGCAATATTTTTCCTTTATCACACATCCACAATATATGTCTCACAAACAGACGATGGACCTTAACAGGACCACTTTGTTCTTTAGACATTGTGAATCAGTGAATCTAAGACCCATGCTACCGCATGATGCCACCATAGAAATATGATTATTCTCATGATAGTAAATCAAACAGAGACCACTGTCCTAGTGCTGCAATCATTTAAATGATTGTCTGGATGGGGGTGGGGGAAATACACAAGAAAAGAATAACATGTCACTCTGAGGATGTTATTTTTCTGTTCCCGTTTTTCTGGGAGCTGGTGGTGTGACAAAGCGATTTGTGTGATCCAGATAGTTTCATTAAAACAAAAAACGCTGCTGTAACAATGCTTCAAATTCATCACAGCCACTCCTCGCTTCCACAGAGGAAAACTATGGATGCAGAAGGATTAATTTATCAAGATGTCACACACTGGTTTATAGACAAGTCTGAGAATAAATGTGCTAAATTTCTCTTTACAGCCTCAAGACGAAGCAGAAATGACAGCTGCGCTTTTGCACTTGTAATTCCTGCTTTTGTAAGCATACATAGGGGCTTGCAAATGTATCCTGAATCATTGAGCTTTTTCACATTTTGCCATATAATAATAACCACAAAAATCATTGCATTTTATCTGGATTTTCTGTGATAGACAGAAAGTGGTGCCAATCTGTAAAGCGGAATTGAAAGAACAAATTGATTTCACAAAACAAGAGTCTGGAAAGTTTGCCATGGATTTTTTTTTTTTATCTTGTCTGACTTAACACTTTGCAGCACTACTTTTTTGCTACACTTTCAACTGTTAGTATTTTGTGCTGGCTCACCTAGAGACTGAAACATTTGTCAAATCTTCTGGAAAATTCCTCAACCTCAGTCAGAGAACATGTCATAGGTCTTGTCACTTCTGAAGCCTTCAGGATTTTCCTGTAGTTAGCATCTTCCTGTCAAATGAACAGCTTCCCTGCCTCTGCTTAAGAAAACGCTCCTACAGCAGGATGCTGCCACCACTATGTTTCACGATGTTGGTTGTGGTTTAGGAGTGATGTGCAACTGCCACATAAAAAAGCTATTTAAAAAAAAAAGTTTTACTTTATCTTTTTGCATTTTAAATTTTCTTCACAGATGTTTCCAGATGCAAAGGAATCTATTAAGATTTTTCTTTCAGCAATTTTATCTTGCCTCTCCTACATAAAAAGCAGATTTGTGAGTAAAGTAAAACTTACTGGCTTTCTTGCAAAATTACATACAACTGGACTCTAACTGGTACTTGATAGCACAGGGTTTTATTTAGGTGCATGGAAGTAAAGGGAGCTTAGTGCAAAAAGTGTTTCATTCTTTTTTCTTTGTTTTTTCATTTTCCTTTTGCTTTACAACTAAACGTCATTTTGTTTGTGGTTCATTTGTTATTATAATGTGACAAAAAATGAAAAAATAAAATAAACATATTAATTCTTTGGCAAGCCACTACCCCCATAATAAAGCAGAGTGGGCTGTGTCAGCTCCCCACTATCATTTCACCATGTCTGCAGTTAGCTCAGGAAAAGCTTGCTTTTGACCATGACGTACTTCTACATCTTTACAGTAGTAAAAGAATCTTCCTCTCCAGTTTTGCTGTAGCAACAAAGGCTTTTTTTTCTTGCCCGGAAACAAAGAGTGCTGCTGGGTGTATGCGGGCATTCATTAAAAGTGGGATTTGGCATGATTAATGGCACTCACAATTTGCAGCCGAGTCTATGGGCTCTGTGAGGCTCAGGCAGGAAAATTGGATCGCACTGGGTAAAGGGGTGGGTGGTCCTAACTCCTCTCTCTGTGGAGTCCCACTTGCTCCGTCATGTTGTGCTGTGCTGCATCGCCTCAGAGGGATCAAATCTCTGGAACACAATGACTTGATTTCCTTCAACGAGTAGTCTCTTTGTTTATTTATTTATCTTTTGGGTTTTTTTTCTCTGGCATGATCATTATTTCCTCATTTTGCATTCGTTTCATCAGAGTTAATTTATCTCTGCCTGCTTTAATGAAGTGATAATTCCATGATAATTAACGTAATCCTGCACCAAAGCAAATTTGCCTAATGACTGTTGTTTTGATAGTCGGGAGTTGGTGCACGGGAAAATGTCCACACTGGGAGGAATCGGGGCTCTGTGCCAGGCAGCGGAAACGAGAGACAGCACAACCAGGAGCCCAAAGACGGAGAAAAACCACCTGAAAATTTAACTTTGTGACCTTAATTCTCTGCAATGGGTGCAAAAGATCCTTGCACTTTTCATTCAGCTGTTCAAATAACAAGGTGCTAATGGGTCAGCACAATGAAAGAAAGCCTATTTGGTCTGTCAGATTATGTTCAACTACAAATATGGCTCCATGGAGGTGGTGAGCCAGGTGAGGGAGGGCTTTGGGCTAAAGTTTTGTCCCTGAGATTTCATTTGTGCAGGGGTACCAACTCTGACATTTCGCTTGTTTGATATTTGTCCGCCTCAGACTCCAGAAAAGTTTAACCTTTTCAAATCCTGAATTAAGTAGCTAGAAATATCTCGAATGAATCGCAAATTATTATTATTAGATCAACATGAATGCCGCCAAATATTTGGCAAATACGCTGCAAAACGGACCTGCAAATGTGGCTCCAGAAATATGAAGCACATGGACTGAACATTTTAACTAGTAAAAGTCTCAAAAAAGATGTTGCTAAAATGGAAGCTATGCTACCAAGATTATCAATAAATCCAGTTCATCATAACTAACGTGTCAGCATAATTATTGTTTTACCGAAAGCTCATTTTTAATGTAACTTTCAAAACTTAGCGTTTAGCTACGCAGTTCAGTGCGTAATAAAATATGTTTTTGTATAACTTTATTTTTAGCTGTTAGCATGACTTCTGTTCCATTGTGGCTTTTGCATTTTGTTGATGCTTCTGGGACTCAGTTATACAGGAACTAGGCAAGTCTTAAATCTGAAAGAGCTTAAACACCGAAGCGTTTTGTTGAGAGTTGACGTGGTAATAATTATGTATGGTGTATTACCTTCTAGGAAAAATATCGAGTTATCAAGCAGTTCCCACCAGCCAGTTTCTCTGTTCGCTTTTTTTCTTGGAAAGCTGAGGTGTTAAATTAATGTACTCAAGAGATTTGCATTTGGTTTCTTTTGTTATTTCTTATATTGCTCTTGTTTCGTGTGAGAAGAATCATGTACAATGAACAGCTGATTCACAATAATATTACACAATACACCTCATTAAAATGTTTACAGGAATAGAACATCCCTGTGTGGGCTCCATTTGATTTTTTCTGAAAGGGAAAATCACTGCTAGAGAATGAAAGCGATTGGGGATTTTTCTTTTTTCCTATCACCATTATTGTTTTCAGTCAAACTAACTACAAAACAAAAGCGCAGAGACAGGCATGGATTAATGACTTTCAAGTTAAAATGGAGGCGTGAAAATCCAGCTGGCTTGATCTATCAAATGACTCGTTCTGAATGCGGGTGAGACTGGCAGCCAACAAATCACCGCCATGTTTGTGTGTTTTACATGATTAAGCATATGGAGCGAGCATTAAATCACCGTTTCCCTACTGACACCTATGAGTTTCACCACACCTGTCCGTACGCTCGCCGCAAAGAGAAGGCTTCAGTTTGGAAACAAGATTAATCGTCCTAAACGTAAAAAATGACAATCTGCAATGATGATAATGAATTAGCATCTACTTTTAGTGTAGTCCCCTGTTGATTTCTAAATAATACCAAACACACTTTGCTTTCAGCGGTAGAGAATTATTAGAAATCATGCTGTTAGCTAATTTTTGTCTTTTCGGGTCACAAGCAGTTTTTGAGTGCCATATTTTATGTGACAATATTCCAGGTGAAGGTTTGGATCTTTCAGCAGGCCGACTTTCCTGGCGCTGCCGACATTCCTTATTCAAATGAGACATTTTCACTTCATCCGTGAGGTGGAGTTGATATTTATTTTGTGCAAATTTACACAGAGACACATGTAAATAGACAAATAGATGCTCTATTCTGAGCATGGAAATTAAAAAAGAAGCTGGCATTTTAATGTGGGTTAATATGAGGAGCTCACAAACTGCTTTGCGCTGAAGTAGAGAAGAATATATTAAACTAATTTTGTTTTGGGAGAATTTATTCAGTGCCCTCCACAATTACTGCCACTCCCGGTGAAGATGAGTAAAAAGCTTTAAAATCAATTATTACTGTAGTTTATTATATTCATTATAGTAGCAAAACCCTTTATTTTGAGAAGATTTATTAACCAGGGAATAAAATATTATGAATATTTTTAACAGAGTCCCTGGTTTATCTTCACCCGTATCTTTATCCTCGTCCACTAGCGGAACAAGTTGGGCCGGAGGGCGGGGCCAATTACCGGGCCCCTAACGTATCACAGGCCCCTTACGTGCATCGACTGCAGTACTAGAAGCTGAATGAAACTGAGACTGTTGAGCGGGGTGCGGGGGGGAGCGACTTGAAACCATTCCTCCTTGGCACCACCTCTAGACCCGGGCCTCCCTGGCCCTGTTCGGGGGGGCAGCGGCCCCCCCCAGCCTCCCATATAGCTCCGCACCTGTCCTCGTCTCCTTGGAGGGTCATTGGGGGCGTCGAACCTCAGACCTTCTTGTTACAAGGCAGCAGTGATACCAAATGCTTTGCAGTGCAGCCTCCCTTAGCAATTTCTAGAAAGTTTATGAAATGTATTCCCTTTGTGAGTTTATCTCAAGTTTTGATCCATGAGTGAAAGGCTCCCTGCAGCAGTCAGTAGGGAATGTTTGTTCAGGGTGATATTCAGTTTTATGTTGAGCTCATCTGACCTGCGCACGTTTCCACATTTGCAGTGCCAAACTTGACTTTTGACACATTACAAATGTGACGTCTGTCAGCTTTTTTTCGACAATAGACATATTCTCCGATGTTGTCCAGATTTCTCTGTTAATTTTAATTAGTTTCCAACCTATGCTGTGGATCTCTGCTGCTCCTCCTTAGTTACAAGTAGTGTTTTGACAACTTCATTTTATTTTAGTGCTGTCGGAATAAAAGCATGCTAAATACGAATCCACAACAAATAGTTTCACTTTAACATGATCCATTATTTTGTGTTTGCCTATCAGAAAATACCCCCATAAAATACTTTGAGTTTGTGGTTTTGACATGACCTCATGTTGAAAACTTCCAGGGGTGTGAAGAGTTTAGCAAGCTACTGTATATTGTTATATAGAAGCCATTTCCCCTCAGGAAGTCTTCGTAATGAAAAAGACAAGAACATTCAAGTAAGCCAGTTGTGAAGATGCGCTTATATTTCTAATAAATATATGGATAATCTGATTATTGTCTACAGGTGCAGCATGTGAATAGGGGGAGAAATGAATACTTTCTTCTCTGAACTGAGCAGCACAACATAAATCCTCTTGATGTTTATTTATTTATTTGTTTATGTCCTTGGGACTGTCCATTGTCAGTTTAATCAGAAACCTTTGACCTGGAGCAAACATCAAATCTCAGATCCATTAAAATGTCCAATATAAAAATGCTTTCATTTTTGTAGGAAATGTCCGACTCATAACCGCGGTCGAAACTCTCAGCGCAACATGCAGCCTGCAGCTTGGCTTGGATGTAATATTTCTGAGCGATTGTCTCTTTAAAAGAAAGGGTGCCAATTATGTTGTTATGTTATTACCTGCACACCATGGAGCTAACAAATGGCAATTGGCTCATTGTTGTTCCCTGGCCAGAGCTGCCTTAAGTCCTTCCAATGTTTTGTGGTTAGCCTTGGAAGGGAGACAGGGAGTAGGATTACAGAGCAATTTCTTAGGCAAGCATAAGTCACTCATATGTTAATGGTAAGATAAATATTTCACTCAGCACATTTTGGCTTCTGCACAAGAACCCACTTGCACACGGGGGACAGCTTTTTCAGAATTGCATGTGATTCTTGATGCAAAAATTTGAAATAAAATGTATTCAAAAAGTGCTTGGGTTAATGAATATTTAACTTAACAGAATGCTGTGTGTTTTGATTAGGGCTTTACACGGTGCTATTTTGTTGCATGTTTACGTCAATGCAGATGTGCTAGAAATCACAAATTCGAACCTGTTTTGATTAATCCGTTTAAATCCGCTGCGCAGACAGTGCAATCAATAACCAACTGTTTTTCCCTTCATCATTAACCTGAATTAAGATCATTTGGTAAAACCGTGCTGGAGACTAACCACGCATATGATGTGCGACAAGAAGCATCAGCAAAATGGTAATTGGGAAATGATGTCGGACACAAAGAAAATCTTTTACAGTGATTCATCCTATTTACTGAGGCAGCATAATGAATACTCCACCTGGTCCTGAAATCCAGCTGTGGATAGCTGAGCTGCAAACAATGCTGCGGAAAACAGGGTGGTCGCTCGTTATAAAGCCTCCAGTTTGCTGAGGGGAGGATGACAATGCGCCCAAAAGGCCTCCGCGGCACTGCTGATCAGCGCACCCTTTCACAGCAGCGGGAGCGTTTGTGTGAGGGCGTATCAATTAAGGAGGCTCGCTGGGTTCCTCTCTTCAAAGCACCTAAATAATTTAACCATCAGGGGTCAGATTCTATTAAACAGTGTGACATCGGCTCTGTAAGGTGGCAGTGTTTATAGAGCTACAAATTATCGGGGAGGCTAAACAGAAACAGTGTGACGCTGCATGATGCAACATTGCACACTCTGACAAGGGAAGCATGTCACTGTTATAACTACCAGTACCCAATACTCTCACTCTGACTACTTGGAGGGATAGTATAAATTGGATCTGCTGATTCTTTAACTGCTTCCATCACAGTAGATTAGGAAGGTTAGGCAGATGATGGACCCCTGATGGTTAATTGAAGTTTCATTAATTCTGCTGAAATTCAGCTGGAAAAGAAGCCAATATGACCGCAGGGCTAGTGTGGAGCCAGTGTTTAAACCAATTATAAGTATTTTTCAGTGTCTTTATTCTTACATAGTCGGCAAAGAAACCTATTTTATCTGACCTTGACTGTCCCTGTGTGGTTTTCTGTTCAGAGGATACAGAGCAGCTCCCCAGTGAGGCTTCTATGTATTCTGTGATTAATTATTCATCCGCTCATCACAGACAGATAGCAGACCAGTGGAGAGACTGACATATTAGTAGTTTGCTCCAGTCTATTCACTCACTCTAAATGAAGTGTTTCTAGTTGATTATGTAACCGATGACAGATTTTGATGTGGGTGATATGGCTGACTGCCAACGGTGGCATGGTCTGGTGGAGGGATATGAACATAAACAAATTCTTCCCTCAACTCCATGAGATGTGTAAAGCTTATCTGGGTGTCTTTTAGCTTTGGTGCTTTGTTTGTGAGAGTGGAAACTACCCGACAAACAAGATGATGTTTCGTTGATGCACTCAGTCAGGGAAAGTTTCGCCACTGTCCCAGATTTTCTTAATTTCTTCATAATTCTTTTACCCCTTAACACGGTTCTCTAGTCACAAATCCTTTAAAATTACTTTTAGTCTTACAATGCTTTCAAATGAGAAGATGTCAATGACTTTTTTGTCATTTGTCCTTGAATTTCCGTAGATTAAGGCATGGTATGTTACTTTATTAGATCCTTTAGCCTACTAATGTGGCCAAACATGCTCTGTTGGCCACAAATCCTCCAGGATTTTTGATCCTGCAGGTCTGTGGTGTGGTGGATTTAGCAAGTCAAATTAAAGTTTCCAAAAAATGTGTTTACTCATAGTTTAACAATTGGGTATTAATGTTTTCACATAGGACCAGGAACATGTTTGATAGACTGAAACATTTAAATGTCATGTTTAATGTACACTGTATATTTTCAAGGTGTTTGGAGACTCTGCAAACCAGTATATAAAATGTAAGCCACACACCAATGAACCATCCCATCCTGCAAATTTAGCCCATATCACAAAGGCTCCATTAGAGCCATCCAGACATCAGGGTTAAAGGCCTTTCAGACTTCTGACGCCAATCTATTAGTGCAACTCAGAGACTGTGTTACATTAATATTCATATTCTTGGTTTTAACGAAGCGGGCAAAAACGCATGGGGTTTCCTGCGAGCTCTGCATTTAGCATCAATGAAGATCCAGTCAAACATCCAAACACAGAGGGAAGAAGTTGGTCGTCTCCTTCCCCAGGGCCACATATTAATGAGACAATTCCACACTGCAGCCAATTACAGCCACTCCCACACAGATGCCTTTGGTATAAGACAACCTCCCACTGTAGATTCAACTTGCCTCCCCCAAAGTCACCATTACTTTACAAGAGCCATACATCATTCCCCCTGATAAAAATTCATTCAGAACTTAGATTATGAATGCTTTGTAGATGAATTTGCCAATGACGACAAAGGAAAAGGTGTTAGTATTTGAATAAACATTAAAAGGTTTTGTTAAAATCAGATTCTGTCTTGTACAAAAACTAATTATTCATCCGCCTGCCTGCTGTAGTGTTCAGGGTCGTTGAAGACGGGGTGTTCAAACTACGACAAAAGGTTTTGCATGGCATATGTGGGTCACCCATTTCCGATATGAAGATGGATAACCACTCACAGATGCACCTACAGACATTTGTTACAGTTTCAGTATATTCTCACCCGCCATCTGGAGTCTTTGAGAATTACTGCGAAGCTCAGACGCACAAGGAGAGAACGTACGAGTTTGAAACGCAGACGAATAAAAACCTTCCTGACAGCTCTGGGTTTTAAACCATGACCTGCATGCTGTGAGATGACGGCAATCAGTTGTCAATTATATATTCATCAAAACCTTCCCAACAGAGCACCCTATGAAATTTGGATTATGACTTTGTATAAAACTGACAAAGAAACGGCTTCAAACTAAAAAGTATAACATTTCATCCTGCAGGAGGCCAGTCTGCCAGAACAAATAAGACTCTAAATAATGCTCTTGAAAATGTCTCAGAGTTTAAAAGACCTCGTCTAACCTGTGTGAGACGGCTCATTAATTGTGCATTACAAAAAGTGAGGTGGTGGAAATTAGACTACCTGCCTGGCATCACAGCATCCGTTATTGTTGATGGAGCTACTTACACGGCCCTTTGAATAGGGAGAGTCAGTGGTAACAGCAATCTGCAGCACAACGGCAGCGAGGAGCAGATGCGTTTCCTTATTCAACTATGAGCTGAAACTGAGAGCAGCCCGTATTGGCCAAGTACTTTCAGAATTCGACCTGATATCCTGGTGTCAACACATTTGTGCTCAAATGGAAAGTTGAAATCTTTGTGGAAGATTTTATTATTTACAGTGCCTAGCAGTGAACTTTCTCACATTTCTTTCACAATTGAAAAACCCCATAGATCCATGTACTTGATTTGGATTTTAATACAAGCATGCACTCAAAAGTAGTGCACAGGATTGTACACTCAATAACACCATTAATTACAATTAATTACAATCAATTAATTACAATCAATTAACTTCAAAATTAAAGTTGAAAAGCTGAATTAAAACAGTGAGTAAAGTCCGGTTTTAAATGTGAGGTAAAAGAATGTTGACGAGCTTAAAAAAACAGGACAAGATTCAATGGCGGCTGTGATATAGACACTTTAAAACTACTAAACTTACATTCGGTATGAAAAACCGAATGTAAGAAAAACATAAGTGCATTTAACTTAATAGCGCTGTCAGTTTTTACAGTACATGTGCTGGAAAACTAAAACTGTGTACACAGTCAAACATAGTGGTGGCAGCATAATGCTAAGGGACTGCTTTTTGGTTTAAAACAAAAAGCAGTAATTGACTTTCACTTGCTCACTTCCCAATTATCTACTTGTCACATGAAATCCCCAAAACCACATTGAAGTTTGTGGTTGTAATGTGATAAAATGTGTAAAAACCACACTTTTCTACTGCACTGTACACAATACTGCCAACAAGGCAAACATTTCCAATCTTTTCCAAGACAATGTGAAGCTGTTATACAAGCAAAGACAGCCTCTTTGCTATGACATCATGTCTGAATATGGTAATAAAGGAGGACCAGATCTGCCACAACTTTGACCATTTTGGGAGCAGGAGCAGACAGATACCTGTCTGGGGACCGGAAAATCTTTGGGCTTGGCTGATAGTCAGGGTAAATCAAGGCCAGCGGTACAATGCTTAGACCCGATACAACTCAGGGGAGGAGGGGAGGTTGTGGTGGTGGTGTGACTGGAATAAATTTGCTGTGATTGGGGCAATTGCCAAGGTTACTGCAGCGAATCAAACAGTGGAATGTCATTGGAAGTATTGTTTTCAGAAGTACTGGTCACAGCTCATACCAAGAAGATGCTAATGATTGCTTTATCTTGTATCTCTTTGAAAAACATACATAAAGCTTGTCCCCGAGGCAAAATTCTTTCTGAGGTAAGGACGATCAGACTCTTGCATTCAAAACAGATTTATTCTAATGAGCAGGCTCACATATTTTACATAGCACTTCTTGCCATGGTGAGAAATATCAAAGGCAAGTCACACTAGTTTGAAACTAGCTCGGCAGAAAACTTTTGGGATATTTTAATTGCTTATTTGTAAAAATTTACAGTTATGGGCAACATTTTTCACATTCCTGCCAGATGTATGCTTAATAAATTGTTTAAATGAAACCAGGTTTTATTATATTATATGAAATGCCTGTCTTGTTTCTTGTTAGAAACACATCGTGGGTTGAATATATAACTTTAAATCTTTATCTGCACGGGTGTGAATAACTTTGTTCTTAACTGTACTTGTCCAACTAAACTGCTGTTTCGCTGGATTAAAGGTTTGCTTTTCTATTTTGAACGTTATATTTCCAAAAGTATTTGTTTATTTCTCCAGATCATTGAATTCAAGTCTTCTAATTATTTTCATGCTACATAAAATCCAGAACTCAACAAACATTTGTGAAACAATAGGTTGCTCTCAGGAGCTCCACGTATTCCAGCATGATACTATGATAGGATGCCAAGGTTGTTTTCAAGAGACATGGCAACTTTCCTTTTTTTTTTGCAGCTTTTTATGTTTATACAGTAGTAGCATGAGTATAAAATACAATCATGTACAGCTGTGCTCAGGAATCTTATGTATAAATGGATGTGTAGATTACTGTGTCATGCAATAATATAATTGCAATTTTAGTAAATCCTGTTTTTAGTAGAGTGAGATTTTCTTCAAGATTGTGGAATTATTGGTGTCATCATTTATTTGTGACTCAGTGAATATGTCATGTTTATTTCTATTTTTCTCTTTTTTTTTACTTTTTCTACTATGGAAATTTTTGTGTCTGGAATAAAGATTGATTGATATGGAATCTGTTCTTAATTGTTTTTGCGACTTTATCCCTGTGGGGTCCCTGGGATCCAATTAGGTTATTTTAGACACTTTTAACATTTTCTCATTTCCCTTCAACGGTGTAAAAATTACACTTACACTGCACACATAGCAACCTCGGTCCAAATTGGTCCCCATTGACATCCATTTAAACATTATTTTATACATGCTTCAAATTTGGCTTCATATACTTTCAAGCTGAGCCTCTGGGTTGAAATAATTTTTCACCTATCATGAAAATATACATTTAATCACTCAGCATAAAATCTAATTTAGGTGCCTCTATGTTTGTGTGTACTCCACACTCCATACCACTCGGTGGCGGTAATGCACCGAGTTCGTTGTTTGCCAACTACCAATAAACGTTAAAGAAGAATAAAATTACTTCTTTTCTTTAATGCGCTAGCATTTTTGTGAACCCCGTAATTATTTATGTTTACATTTAAGAAATCTGTCTTAAACTGTGTATTATTCTGAAATATTATGAATCTCCCTATTTCCTGGCAGTCTAGCTGCATAAATAGATAGTTTGTCTTTACGTTGATCGTCACACGGGAACATTTATGTGAATTTATTATGTTTTCGTCATGTTTTTTTACACTGCTGCGGTTGAATGAAGACGAAACCTCAGCTTCGTGTAGTGGAAACACAGAAAGCGCACGTAGAAGCGACCTGTGAAATTGCCGCAGGTGTTTTCAATCATTTAGCAAATGCTAGAGAGTCAACAGGCAAAGACGGTGAAGGTGTTGATTAGCATCTGGGAGGAAACTGAACAACAGTTTGAGGAATTACCTTCTACTTTTTAACTCAAACATCTTCAACTCTCATGAGTTCAGAAATGGCTTTAATCGTTGCTGAGGAGTTTAACATGAAATGGAAACTTTTTCTTAAGGTAAAAGCTTTACTCCATTTTACGGAAGAGGACTAGGACCACGGGGAAAAAATAATTCTGACTTTAAAGTCAGAATTCTGAGATTTAAAAAATAATTCTGACTTTAAAGTCAGAATTTTGAGATTTAAAAAAATAATAATTCTGACTTTAAAGTCAGAATTCTGAGATTAAAGTCAGAATTCTACGGAAGAGGATTAGGGCCACCGAAAACAAAAAATTCTCACTTTAATCTCAGAATTCTGACTTTAAAGTCATTAAAGTCAGCTAATGTTCAGACTTCAAAGTCAGAACATTAGCAATTCTGACTTTAATTAAATTAAAGTTAATTCAATTCAATTCTGACTTTAACAATTCTGACTTTAAAGTGAGAATTCTGACTTTAAATATCAGAATTCTGAGATTAAAGTCAGAATTCTCACTTTCTGACTTTAAAGTCAGAATCTTAGAATTCTACGGAAGAGGATTAGGGCCACCAAAAAAAAAAAGAATTCAGAGTTTAATCTCAGAATTCAGAGTTTAATCTCAGAATTCAGAGTTTAATCTCAGAATTCAGAGTTTAATCTCAGAATTCGGACTTTAAAGTCAGAATTTTTTTTTTTTTCCGGTGGCCCTAATCCTCTTCCGTACCATTTACTCTCTGCTTCGTGACACAGCGTCCTGCTTATGTTGTCTGCAGTGCTAAGAGCCTGGGCCTTTTTTTATGATTGCGCTGTCTGTCATGAGTGGCTTTTTTTTTTCTGGTTTGCTTGAGTTGCTTGTGACTGAACATCAGTTCATCTCCATTTGGCATTATTCTCACAAGGCTGTCACATTAGCGCGTTGTTGTGCTCAGTGGCTTGTGTGATTGCTCTTTGACACTCTGCTACCTTTGTTGGAGGGAGTGGAGTAGCACTACTTGCCTCTGAAGTGATGGTGGACTGCAGCAGTCAGATGTTTAAATCTAGCAGCAATTACTGTACTTAACGCCATGCTCTTCCTCTTTTTGACATTCACTGGTCTGTTGACATCGTGCCCTGGGCTTTGACTATGATATAATTTAAATGTTCAGATTAGACCGAGGCTGTCTACTTTGACAAAGTATCTCAAGAATAGTTTCTTACTGTGGATTTTATCTGTAGTTTGAAATATCGTTAATGCTTAGTGTAACCTGGTTGCAGTTCTCTTGTTATAATTACACAAAATGTCTTTTTTGATTATTTGTCTTGTTCCTTATCTTACTGAAACACCTCTGTCATTGATTTAACCCTGTTACTTTAAGAACGGAAGCCCCTCCCTTTTATTTCTTCTTCTGTGGTATTGTCTTTAAATTGCTTATGCCCCTTAGCCCCTCCCATTTTGTCATGTTATCCTGTGGGAGAGGTGTGTGCACTTTATTTTTCCATCTAAATCAGTGTTTTTCAACCTTGTTTGAGCCAAGGTACATTGTTTTAATTGAAAAAAATCACGAGGCACACCACCAACCAAAAATGCAAAGAAAGATACTCAGTAGCCGCCTATATTACATATATTATTTATTTATTTATTTTTTTTTATTTATTCATTCATTTCATTTAATATAAAAAAAAAACCTAACATGTTTTTGATATACTGAAAAATAAATACATCTCAATCCATATGTATTTCAAAATTTTAAAACAAAATGAAATGAAAGGCAGCAGAAAGAAGAAAAAAATCTTATATCTGCCCCTTTTTCTCAACTCTGAATCAAAACAAGGGGAAAAAAATGGTTATCTTCTGCAACAATATATATATATATATATATATATATATATATAATATACTCATTCTTATCAAAGAGTCTTGAAAAGGAATCAAATAAACACAAACATTTATTTTTATCATATTTAGGCCCGAGCAGCGAAAGCTCACTCCTTCAAAGTGTAGGAAAAAAGTAGCAGCTTAAGGTCCGGAATATACGGTAGGTGAAATTGGATAATTTCCATGGCACACCTGACGATCACTTACGGTACACTAGTGTGCTGCGGCACAGTGGTTGAAAAACACTGGTCTAAATACATTCAGTTTATTTATAGATCTATTAAGTTAATTTTTGTTACATACTTTTGTTTTGTGTAGGACTTGGAGAGGGCAGCCTATAACACGGTTGTTTTGTCTGTATTCTCGTCATGTATGTTGTACAAAAATGCTTATTTAGCTTTTTTTGTAAGTTGTGAGAAGTGTTCCCGCCCTTTTGTCATGTCCTGCGGGAGAAGACTTGGAGCGGGAAGCCTTTAACACGGTTGTTTTGTCTGTATTCTCGTCAGAAATAAACCGATAATCATTTGTTTGAAAGAAACTGTCACGGCACAACGCAGAAAAGGATCCGGTTACATTACCTCTGCTTTACTTTGGGCGCATCACTAAATCAGCCCAATTTCCTTAATTTTGGGAGATCGATGATCAGCTGATACTTGCCTATGAAGCCAGTCTTACCCCAAAGATCTAAAAATCAATCAGCGCTCTTTTTCTCTGTAGTTTTAGAGGTTTGACCGTTTTCCTGGACCACCAGGTCACGTTTGCAGTTAATCCCACTATAGCCAAATCAGTGAGTTTCTTGCTGTATTTAGCAATGTTTCAGACAAAAAAGAAGTAGAATCTGAATTTTTAATTTGAAGATGTTCTTCCCTGTAACAGTTGTTTGCTCATTTTTTTCACTAGAGTTGTATAGGAAGGAAATAATACTTTTTAGTGAATGAGGGCCCCGTCGATAAGCTTCCTCCCCTGCTTGCAGGTCTACCTGTATACGGTTGTATAAGCTTCTCTCACACTTTCCTGCTCTACTCGTACTGCGAAGATCAAATGGCAATAAAGTGTAGATCATGGCTCCCTACTCACAGGAAAAACACCATCTGCTAGAACTGACTTCACTTTCACTGAGATGCCTGCAGAGCTGCCCTGGTCTTACTGAGCTGTAAAGCTGCTTGATCATCTGGCTGAGGAATTGGTGAAACTATTTTGGTGAAATTTTAAAATATTACTCATGGAGTTTGGCAAGCCAGGCCATTTCTTTCACTTTCATGTGTAATTTTAACAGTGTAATGTGGTAAAAAATATTAACCCTTTTTTTTTTCGTTGTTTGTTAGCTGCCAAAAATCTAAATACAAGTTTTATCGATTGAACACTCCTACTAAGCAAGAAAGTCACTGTGGTTCTTTTGAGTGTTAACCCTCCTCCCACTAAAGCAGTGAGACAAGGAAGCTCTTTTTAAAAGATGGTAGAAAAAATTATTAGTTTGAATTGATTATTGCGTTTTATCTTGGTGGCAAGCGAGGACATTTCATTTTGTGGCATCACTGCTATAAAATATCCTGTTGGCTCTGCCAGCTTCAAAATAAAAGCCTAACAGAACAAGTTGCTTCCAACTGAATGTCTCTTCAACTGTAGCTCTTCCTGTTTCATTTGTTCCTCACTGTTACAGAAAATTAGCTGTCAACTTAATTTCCTCCAGTCATAATGTAAAACCTGCATAGTGTACTTTTATTTTTCATTCATTTTGAGCCTGTAAGTTGTTCTCTATGGAGTACTTTAGACGCCAGATAAGAAATTTGCAGCTGATGAGAGTAAACTAATATTTTAGCTATGAAACTAAAATGATTTGTTTATTTTGGGGTCAGTAAATGCATCATAAACGGCAAAAGTCTTCAATGTGATGCTGTTACTGAGTGGTTAACCATTTTAAACTGAGGTGTTTAACAATACAGTCAGAGGAAGAACAGAGATCCAAGCTACTTAAAATGAAAGATTTTTTTCTACAGTTTGCTCAAACTTGTCTTCAGGTCATTCAGACTTCAAGAGAGGACTGTCTCATCGGATCAGAAGCGCCTCATCAGATTTTTTTTTTAAAGCAAAAATTAAGTAACAGCGAACCAAGAGAAGCGGTTTTGTCGTCCATCACTGTTTGCGGATGCTGATTGTGCTTCAGATGTACCTGAAACACAGTTTAGGGCTTTCATGGGGTGGAAGGAATAAAGTTGTTAGTCTACATAATTAATCAAAATTTACATGTGACTGATCAAATAATTGACCAACTAATCAATAATTGACCATTCTGACCAGTGCATCTCGAGCTTGATTATCTGCTGAGTCGGCAAAGTTACTGAACAAGAAGACGCATAATGAGCAAAAACTGTTTAAACTCACTCGACTTCCCCCCCACCCCCCTCTGCACTTTAAGTTTCCTCTAAGTTTGTCTTGCTACAACTAAAACAAAATGCCTGCTCTAGCACTAAATAAGTTTATATTTGAATTATTATGTTCAGTATATTTCGGAACACTTATTTGCAAGCTAAAGTGTTTGATGGGCTTCATTAAGATCATTTGGTCTTAAAGAAATTAGTTTTCACGTCCAGCCTCTGTAAATTTGCACTTGCTTTACTTGGATAAAATTACAGTAGTAGAACTGGGATTTAGTGGTGCTGAGAATATGCTTACAGTGCATTTTGTCGTAGGAGAGTTGTGGAACATTGCCCTCCCTAAGAAATTAATTTGTTTAAGCAAAACGTACAGAGGAGAGATTAGAAATCTGGCACCGAGTGATCAAGGCAACCCCAGGGGGTCCCGGATCTGCATATTTTTCTTATTGTGTCACATAGCTGCTGTAATAGAGCACACTCTGCAAACAGCAACACACACCATGCATAGCCATTGTTTTAATGTATACTGTGCAGCAGGATTTCAGATGAGGTTTGTGATTAATTTTCTGGACTCCAGCCTCCACTGTAGAGCTCCTTTGTATGAGAAATGTGTTCTTCTTTGCTATTTTCAACCTGGCACGCATTAATGCATTTTAGCTGCGCAACAATTTAACAGTAATATTTAAAGTGTACAGATGGTAACTTAAAAATGCTGGCAAAAAGACAGTATTTGTGTTTAATATTACTGGAATCAAAGTAATGGCGGTCACAAACA
Source organism: Poecilia picta (assembly GCA_033032245.1). Lineage (NCBI taxonomy): Eukaryota > Metazoa > Chordata > Actinopteri > Cyprinodontiformes > Poeciliidae > Poecilia > Poecilia picta. The sequence continues at coordinate 10,021,810 of CM065362.1, forward strand.
AGCTATTTAAAAGATCTATGACAGATTTGTATTGTAAACCTTTTGGCTCCTGAGTCACATTGATAAAATGTAATGTTTAATTTTTGTGACTACTTTTGTTCCAGCAGAAAACAGAAAAATACATACAAGCTAACAGAAACTGTCCTAATATGATGGGGTATGATGTGTCCCAAAAATAACATACAGTATAGCCAGGACCCTCCTGTTGGCTATTTTCACACCTTTTATTCACTGAAGGCTAAAGAACAGCTGACATGTTTTCTGCCTGCACACCATAAAGAGCAGTACTACTGGAATCAACTCAAAACTCCCTATTGGCAATGACTGTCCAACCTTGAAGTGGTCACTTTCGCCTCAGTCCCTGAAACATCTCTTTGCCACCGAGGTGTGTTCCATTGTGACAATTTGCTGTTAGGTCTCAGTAATGCAATGCGGGCAGACAGGGGTGACCTTTGCCCCTCCTTTAGTGCTTCCCACAAGGCAAAGAGAGGCTCCTGTCTCGTCTAGGTCAACTTCCCTTTCAAGCAGACAGCTCTTCAAACTGCAGGGACTTCGGTAACCTCTGAACCATCAAGGTGCTGCGGAGAGATGCTCGGTCCTTTTACTTCTTGCAATTACTGCCTGGAACACAACACTGCTGATTCAACTGCAGGAGCAGAGAGGAGAGTAGCAAAGTGAAAACAAAGAGGTGGTGTAGATGTACCATTGACACTTTTACCCAATTACTCATGTCTGTGGTCTGCAAATGGCCGTTCAGAAGTGGGGAAAATTGGCGTGAAGTGAAACATCACTGGGTGTCGGTATAATTTTGTTTCACTTTCCGCTCCATACATTCAATACCAGGAGAAATCCTTAGAAATGTGTTTGAAATGGCTTGGTATTCAGAATTAATATATTTATAAATGTAATATTGTCCAACATTGTACTGTGGGTAGAGTAGTCGTCTTGTGACTGGAAGGTTGTAGGTTCAATGTGCCCCTGGGCAAGGCACTTAACCCAAAGTACCTGTGATTAAATGTGAGAGAGAGTGTGAATGGGCGACTGTGACTCCAGTGTAAAATGCTTTTCCAGTCAAATTAGGCGGTATGCTTGTATCTGTTGAAGCATTTAAGTTATGTTAATAAAAACTAATAGAAAGCACTTTTCCTAAAGATTTAGATGCAGTATTATAATCTTGTATCAAATGTTGGTTGTTTTCAGTAAATAGAAACTAAGTCTGAGTAGATTCATTACAAAAAGTAAAAATGGATCCCAATTTGGTCTTAATTTGATGAGAATGGCTCACATATATTAACCCATAATTTAGATTGTATCATCTTCTGGAATAAATTGAGACACCATACAAGACCCTGTCCTTTTTCTGACGTATTCAGATAGATGGATATTTAAAAAAAATTGAGTATTAAAATGAAAAGGTTTTAAAAAAAACCTTTTTGTAAAACGTAATGTAAAAAACACTAGCTATTCCTGTTTAACATCGCAAAAGTCACAGTTGTATCACATCAGGTTAACCTTATTTCAGCATTGTTACATGTTTAGGACCCATATGTAAAACTCTGACATTTCTAAATGAAGTAATTGCCTTCAATTTATATGTATATAACCAAGTCCATACCGAGAGCAGACTGTTGGAAACACTACAAGACGTTTGCAAGAAAAGCTAAAAAGGGAAGAAGCTGTTCATTTATTTTTTTTAAGAAAAACATAAAGAACAGTCTGAAATGTGTGTTTTCCCCAGAGAACTTGCTGAGCCTGGTGTTGGGGCCGACAGGCGGCAAAGTGAGGCACCTGAAAATGTTTCACATCTGTCAGCAGACATTATATTTGAGTAGTTCCACCTACGTTGTGTCAAAATGAGCTAAGTTTTCTCATTTGACCCTGTCATGAATACACCAAACCAGGGGTGTCGAACCCATTTTCATTTTGGGCCATATCAAAAATCTGAATGTTCTTAAAGGGCCGGCTGTGCCGGAATATATTGAGGAAATTTTAAGCTGTTAAAATATCAATAAATATGAATATCCAGGATTTTGTGCCTGTAGTGGTTTGTTGCCATGAAAATTACAGATTTTGTGGCGCCAATCTAGAAATGTTTGTAATGAATTTTTTCGATATTCGCCCTAATGTATGATAAATGTGACTTTTTATTACTCATTTTATCAGTTATGTACTATATAATTAAGTAAGGCTAAGGCACCAGTCACTTAAACTCAATGTTTTTGACCAATTTTGAGAAATCTGCAGTAAAATAAAAAAAAAAGTTTTCTGATTTTGTGTGAATTTTGCAAATTTGTGAAAAACTGGAAGGACTTACTGATGTAATTTGGAGTCTAGAGGGCCAGATAAAAAGGTACAGTGGGCCAGATTTGGCCCCCAGGCCTTGAGTTTGCACTAAACTGTGAATAGAAGCGTAGACTTTCCCTTATTGCACTTTTTATCTCCCTCAGTTTAGATGAAAATTTATCTAAAATAAGAGAAGCTTAAAGTGATCAAAAATATTTGTATTGACGGCCTTTTATTTCTGTCCTCATATATATATGTGAAACTTCAAATGAATGGCAAAGTAGACTGCGGAAACAAGAAGTAGCCAAAGCAAGAAAACTCATTACCGCTTCTCTTGGCCGTTTCCACCGTACCCCCTATGTTCTTTTGAATTAACTTTCAAGGGCACAGAGTTTCAGCAAATATTTCATTTCCCAAGATGGCCATCACTCAGGCTATCACTTGAACAACTCAAATCCGTCTTTTGTGAAAGAAGGGGAAAGATGGAGGGTATATAGAAAGTGGAAGATGACTGAGATTACTTTGTGCTATTTTTAAGTGTCAATATCTGGAGAAAGAAGTTGGGGAAGTGGAGACCGGTCCCTTCTGAGATCTCTGTGATGTCGACGGACATACTCTTATGATACAAAAATAAAATTGTTTAAAATGCATGCTTGTTTAATTTCTAATTATATTTATGCCGTATGATTGGTGTAAAAATTTGTTTTACAAATACTATAAATATATCCATGTTTTAATTGGCAGTCAATCTTGATTATTTCGTCCGTAAATGATTTGATGGTGCTACATGGCAGATATTCTGCTGTGCCAGGGGCCTTCAGAGAGATTTATTTTTAAAATCAGAGAGCCAGCTGTTGTTCAGCTTGATTTATGTCTACATACACCGGGCTCGATCAGAAATATTAAAGAACAAACAGCAGCACATAAAATCAATGGACTCCATTTCCTCTGCACATGCTGGATTCTTAGTGCTCAAATGTAACATCATGATGGACTTTCATCCTGAAGCTTTGAAGAGAAAAGGTACTTCCATAATGGGTATCAGAGGACTAATAAGGCTCTATCTTTTTAGCTGAATGAGATGACAGCCAGACGGATTTAAAACAATGCTTTGAATGCAGTCGGGATGAATTGCAAGCTAGTTTTAATGGATGCCATGATATAATTTCCAACGGTTAGTGTTATCGTTTTACAGTGAAATTGACTTGAAAACTGTGCTTGATTATTGCGCTATTCAGTTTTTTGTACATATCGCTCACCTCTGCTTCCTACTGCCTTTCCGTGACAGAAGAAGGAAGAGAAGGAAAACGAGGATAATTTCAACCATCATTGACCAGCAGTAGAGAAATGCATATGCATTTTGAACTTTTTACCTATGGAGAGATATTTCTCAGTCTCCTTTTCCTTTCCCTCACCAGCCATCTGTGTGGATGCTCTTGGTTTGTAGTTAAAGTAAGGAGACTGAGTAATAGTACTAGACTTTGGGGAGTTTGAGTTTCTACATTTTCAAAGGGGCCAGTACAGCAGATAAACTGAGATGTGACCTTAAGCATAAAGGCTACAGCCTTAAGCAACAAATGCAGTGCTCTCAACTACACAGTCCAGTCACATTAATGTGACCATCTGTCAAAAGCCAGAATAACCACCTTTCGCAGAGCGAACTGCTACGAGACGTGCAGGAAGAGAGTCACTTAGGTCCCTGAAGGTCTTCTCTGGGATGTTGAGCCATGCCGACTCTAATGCCGTGGCCAGCTGCGCTAGATTACGCGGTTGAGGATCCATGGCGCGAACAACTCGATCGAGATGGTCCCACAGATGCTCGATTGGGTTTAAGTCAGGTGAGTTTGCTGGCCAGGGGAGGACGGTAAACTCATCCTGGTGCTCTTCGAACCACGCACGTACACTGGCAGCTGTATGGCACCTCGCATTGTCCTGCTGGAAGATGCCATCATCCTGAGGAAAAACAATGCGCATGTAGGGGTGGACATGGTCCGCAAGGACAGATGCGTACTTGTATTGATCCATCGTGCCTTCCACAATAATCAGTGAACCCAGAGAATGCCAGGAAAACATTCCCCAGACCATAATGCTCCCGCCTCCAGCTTGGACCGTTCCTGCAATGGTTGCAGGGTGGTTCCTTTCAGAGGTTTCACGCCTTATACGCCAACGTCCATCTGTCCGATGGAGCATAAAACGCGATTCATCTGAAAACGCTACCTGTCGCCACTCAGTGGACGTCCAGCTGCTGTACTGGCGTGCAAATTCTAGCCTTCGTCGTCGATGAACACCAGTCAGCATAGGTGCACGAACCAGGCGTCCGCTTCGGAGGCCCAGACGCAGCAATGTTCGCTGAATAGTGGTTTGGGAGACACTTGTGGTAGCCCCTTGGTTCATTTTAGTGGTCAGTTGCTCAACGGTAGCCCGTCTATCTGCCCGAACGCATCTCCGCAACCGTCGTTCGCCTCTGTCATCTATGGCCCGTGGTGCACCACATTTGCCACGTCGTTGATTTTGGACAGTCCCATTTTGCCATGCACGGTACACTTTTACCACGGCGGCATGCGAACAGTTCACAAACTCAGCCGTTACGGAAATGCTTCCACCCTCGGCCCGAAAGCCAATGATCATGCCCTTTTGGACGTCGGATAAATCGCTTCGTTTCTGCATTACGCCAACGATTGAAATGTTTTCCGAAGCCCACACACACCCTTTATATACGCTCAACTGCACTGTGCTGCCACCTGCCTTCTGTGATTGGTTATTTAACTCTGAAGTGGAAAGTACGTGGTGGTCACATTAATGTGACTGGACTGTGTACAAACTACACACATGAAAGCAGCTTGAAGAATCCTTTCCATATCCTTGTGGAAAAGATGTAAAGTCTTTGAGAAAATATGTTTGAAAACTGGATGCATTCGGTTAATTTTAGATGGCAGTCATATTTTTTTAATAACTATAATCTTAATGCTACGTGCAATGTGACTATCTGTAGATAGAAACAAGGCTTAGATTCTTATTAGTGTTTAATTTCCTGTAATGTTGTTCAAACAGTAACATGTGAAAAGCTTACATGAACACTTGCAAATCTCAAACTTCTTAAGCAACATTTACCATATGCAGCTCTGGAAAAATTAAAGTCCACTTAAAATGATCAGTTTCTCTGATTTTACTTTTTATAGGGATATGTTTGAGTAAAATGAACACTTTTTTATTCTATGAGCTACTGACATGTCTCTGCAATTCAAAGCTACAAATTTCATATTTGCAGAAAATAAGAGAGTCAAAATAACAAAAAAGATGCAGATATTTCAGATCTCAAGTAATATAAATAAATCAAGTTCACATTCATTTAGAAGCAACAATAATATTTAAACTCAGGAACCGTTCCGAAATCAATATTTGGTGGAACAACCATGAGGTTTTCTTTGGGGTTCAGTGCAGTGGGTTCTTAATATTTTCCAGAGCTGTATATGTTTTATTTATCCAGGTTGTTTTGCAGAGATCTTGTCTTGTTCAGATGTATTATCAGTTAAAAAAGGTTAATGGTACAATAAAATGATTTTTTAAGTAAGGTGAATGTCTCATATTTTTAATATACTTCTAAAATGTAAATGTGAAATAATTGTATACTTTTATCATGTTTCCTAAATGATTATAGAACATTCATGATGATATTTAGTAACTACTATTATTTACACACGAATGAATAAACTGATTAAGAAATATTAAAATGAAAAGTATTAAATATAAATTTTATGACTAGAAATATCTGTAAGCTCTGTTTTCTTTGTGTTTTTTAAATTTTTTAAAATCCTATTAGAAGCCATGCTAGGGCTGCACAGTGGTGCAGTTGGTAGAGCTGTTGCCTTGCAGCAAGAAGGTTCTGGGTTCAATTCCCGGTCTTTCTGCATGGAGTTTGCATGTTCTCCCTGTGCATGGTGGGTTTTCTCCAGGTACTCCGGTTTCCTCCCGCAGTCCAAAAACATGACTGTCAGGTTAATTGGTCTGTCTAAATTGGCCCTAGGTGTGAGTGTGTGTGTGCATGGTTGTATGTCCTGGTGTCTCCGTGTTGCTCTGTGACAGACTGGCGACCTGTCCAGGGTGACCCCACCCCTCACCCGGAACGTTAGCTGGAGAGGCACCAGCAACCCTCCCAACCCCACCAAGGGAACAAGGGTGTAAGAAAATGGATGGATGGATAGAAGCCATGCTAATCAGCAGTGCACAGTCACAGGTGGGGGAGTAGTGAAGCTGCTTATTTATGCTCTAAACACCAGAAGATGTCTGGCACTTTCTAAATGCACTTCAAAACGCAAAACAGAAAATTGCCGTTTTAAAAGCTTGGGTATGTACTGGCACATATTTTAGTTGCATATCTAGACTGCATTCTCTCTGAATACGTTGCTAGACTGTCAGGAAGCCGAAGTTTTGTGTGCATCTGCTTAAATCCATGTATTCATTGAGTGGGGGGTATGAACATGGAGGACAAAGGTGCAGAGGTCAGTGTCTTACCAGTGAGGCTTTCACCATGTTGAAACAAGTGGCAGAAGGTCAGGTTATCCCCAGCTGGGTATAAAGAGAGAGAAACAGAGCATTAGCTGCCATTGTTCCTTTAGCATACATGGACTTCTCCCTCTGCTGCTATATTGTTTCCAAAGCCTCAATGGTCACAGGCCTTCTAAGGGTGGGGGATGTTTTCCAAAGGTTGGTGTCTTCGTCTGCCATACCCCTAAGCTATCAATGGCAAACAACTGTTGCTTCTCTATCGCAATACAGGGATATTAAAGCTATTTGTCTAACCGCCCTTCCTCTGCCGAGACAGCTCGGAGGAGCTCTGATGCATGTTTAATACACTAATCAGACATTCTCTCTTGGACCCCTATTGGCTGCACTAATCGCTTTCCTTCACCGTTTCTCTCCCTTTCCTCATAACTCCGATAACCCATTCCATGCAAACACTAATTGACAAGTAGCCCACTCAGAAAGCCACTGACATCTGGAACACAAATGCAGCAGTGTGTGTGTGTTGTCTTCTACTGTCTTTTAAACAATAACACATTTAGATGAAGCTGACAGTGGTGTGCCCTGAGGGGACTTGTTTTTCTGAGATGCAGACAGCTTCCTATTTTGGTCATGGTCTCATCTTTGCACACTTTTTCAACACATCCTTCTGCAGCTCGCGTATCAAATCATAGCCAAGTGTGTGCGTGCGGTACAACGACTGCTGGTGTAATGAGCATAATGCTGCAACGTAGGCCTGGATATATTCACGCTGTTTCCACTAAAGCTCGCTATCGATGGGGCTCAACCAACAATTATTCTCATTATTGACAAATCTGCTCAATTTATTTTTTACTCTTCTCTTGAATAACCATTTGTTTACTCAATAAAGACTTCCTCCATTAGTACTTTCTGAAGTCCTGTGGGAAATTATACATTTTAGTTGAACACCAAACCTGAGAGCAGCGAGACAATACTAGATGTTTGGGGAAAAAACAAAACTTTATTTAACAAATTACTACTATAATTGTAAATAAAGTCTTAATGAGCTAGTGTTTCATTAGTGATTACTATTTTAATATTCACTTTCCCCTGTTTTACCAAGTAAAAGATCAGTTACTATTAAACAAACTCTAGACAAAACTGAAACCAAGCGTAGCATTTTCTTTTTAAATTATAACCTTTAAATTCCCCCTCAATGTTTAAAAGCAATCGTATCCAGCTTTGAAAATTGGTGACCCTATTTTTTGTCCATGATTTGTCCATTCATGCCACCATTTTGCAGCTGCAGTAAAGCATAAATGAAGCTGCTTAGAAACCCTGGTGGGACGAGGCTGCCCTGGAACAACTCGACTGATGCTTTAGCAGTACTTTTTTAAAAATTTAAACCATTTCAGTCCTATTTGTAACATGAGATATGAAGATTTATTTTAAATCATAGTAATTAACCTTTTTTTTTTTTAAGTCAAATCAAAAAAACCATGTGAGATCCTAGTTTGTCCTATGTTTGTAATTGTTGGAACTATTTCTATTGGGTAAAATCACAGTTTTAACCAGAAGAGCTGCTTAAATGCATGTTGACACAAAAAAACACAGTTGAGTGATAGTAATGGCATGTCAGGATGCACTGTAAAAATCAATACCTTTAATCATCTCTCGATTGAACTGGATTGTACTGATGTAGCAAATGACATGTTGATGGATCAATTCCTATGATGGCTTTCATTTAAAGCTGTTCAGAACGGAGATTACATATCGATAACTTTTAACAGCTGAAGTCTTGTTAGGGGAGGAGCTATCTGCATTTTCTGTAGTTAGGGTTGGTTTTGTTTTTCTTATAAGAAAAAATTGATTCAGAAAGTTTGTTTTCTTTCTATGAAAGCTGTTTTTGAACTATTGCTTAATGCACTTTAAATTTGCAACCACATGAAGCTAGAAGGTAAAGACACAGTTCTGATCTCTTCAAAAAGCAGTTATGGATTTTTGCTTCCATTTTTAAATTGGAGCTTTCCGTATTTTGCCACTTTCAAACCTCAAGCTTCACTTTTTATGAATTTTCTGCTTTCTTACTTTTTCCTCAGTGAAATGTAGAAAGATGGGCTCTAAATTACAAGACTAATTATGACTACACTGACAATATAACATACACTGTGCAATACATACAGTAAGAACGGTTAAAATTGGTATTTTTTGGAGGCCTCTAAAGTACTTCACGTCTCGGATGCATTTCCAACCTTCTTTCTCTGTAATTTATTATACTTTATTTATTTTTTCTTTAGTCATGCATAAAATCATTCTCTCTTACAGATTTTCAAAGTACTGCTTCTGGTGGTTTGGTGATGCATGCAAAGTGGTACTTCAGTTCTTGGTCAATATCTTGGCTTCCTGAAATGCTTTCCAACACATGGAGTGAATAACCAATATTTTAGTGAGGTTTTAATGAATTTGAAGGAACAGTTAGTTACTAGATGCTCACAGGACCTTATTGATTATGATATAAGACCAAGAATTATTCTCTCAAAATAAATTGCTATATTGCTGTAATTATAAATAGAATTTAGCAAAAGTATGAAACAAGCCATGAAATGATGAAAATGTCGATTTCAATCACAGGTGTTGGAGAATAAAAGCTGTGATTTTCACCCCACTTTCTTTTTACTCCCTTCTGTCTAACCAGCTACATTTAATGACTGATTCAATGCCACTCCAGTATTTGTGGAAAGGTCTCATTGTAATAACTTTTAAACACATTTGTAAATTAATGGAAAAGGTAACAAAAGTAGAGGAAAGTAGAGCACTCCCATCAGGATTAAAACAACTAGTGTTCTAAAAATGACTTTAAAATCAGAGCTGGTTTGGAGTGCTGGGATTGCTTTATTTTCTGTGTAAAACAAAAATAACATTGTTTATTAAAATCAATTAGATTCAATAGGGTTAGGGGATTTCTATCTGTGGATGTGAATGTTTACTCTGTAAAACATTGATCATCAGCAATAAATGGCTGAGTTTAAATGCTGAAGAAAAATTACTCCCGTCTCCTGACTGACTTATCCTAATCTACCGGAAAGTTTAAGTCTGGGATATTACTATAACATAATGTTACAAATAAATTCAACCAGTCGGAAATATTAATCCCCATTAAGTTATAACGTAGGCTCCATCCAGAAAGTACTTACTCCTTCCCAGGTCCATTTTCCAAGTTGAATTTTTATCCAACTAGTGTGATTTGGTCCTGGTTCATAAAATGCAAATGATGGAAGGTTTTAAAAGAATAATCCAAGAAAACTACTTGTTCTTAAAAAAGTTTACTGCTGTTGAAACGAACCTAAAGTCACACTGTTGGCTAGTTATTCCATTCTGTTTATGTTGCATTAATCCACAGAGATGAATTGCATCTATATTTATGAGAAGATTTCAGCCATTTAAATTGTCAAGTCTACATTTTTTACAGAATAACTTTGGACAGTATGTCCACTTCTGGATTTTGGGGATGTTGCTTGGCCTGTCTCGATCCTTACCCAGCAAATAAACATTTTACTGTGTGCATCTTAAAAGTAAATGAATACGCTTATATTGCCCTTTAACTGCTGACACTGGTGCTGTTGGTGTGTTTGACAGTCTGAGTGTGCAGTGTACCTTTTTATTGACAACATTTCTGCTTGCTACAGTGCTTCCATAAAAGTGTTTTTTTTTAAATTACATAAGGGCCTAAAGCTGACTCGGGCAGCTCTTCCAACATTTCTCTGCTATTCACTTTTTAAGCCCTTCTCTTGGCTTTCATGAACATGAATGCTTCTTAGACTAGAATAATTATTTAGGTTGTTTTATTGAAAAATTTAACGTGCAAAGATTTCTTTGACCCTTTAGGTGACAAAGCCACCTAAAAAGTAGGGCTGCTCTGGTACCGAGCCCTTATAAATCTAAAAATGCTCCAATTTTTAAGATGATACAGATCTAAGATGATACAGATCAACTGCAAAGGCTGTTTAAAATGTAATATTTGGTGCTTCAAGAGGCTTTGAATTACACAGAATCCATTTCATACATGGAATACCCATTAATATTTGGTTACATATGCATCTCGATCAGTTTTTGCAGCCATTGAAAAGTTAATAATTGTTTGAACACATTTCTCAAAATTAATTTAGTGTTTGGTTTCTGGGCAAAGATTTGGATTTTTGTACTTTCAAATGTTTCAGTAGGTTAGAGTTTGACACTTTTTGAATTGCTTTACCTGTTCTAAAACTGGCACTTGGAAACAGAAGCAGTAATGAAACACATTGCTAAACTCCTAACAGCATATCATCACCTTCCTACAACGATTTAGGCTGTTATTTAGGAAGGTAATGATACAAAATGTGGGTATGGATAGCAACATGTATGCCAAGATACAATTATATTTTTGGTTACTAAGACAGCATCCACTTAAGAGAGTTGACCCTCTAAGGTTCTTAAAATGTGAATCTACAGCCATTGTTTTCTTGTGGGAAAGATAATTAATTTGTACCACATGTATTTCCAGTTGTGTAGCTGTATTTGCCTTAAGTGGACTACTATTAGTTGTATGCTTTAAAGCAATGAGATCATTTGTTTGTTTTTTTCTATCTGTAATAGTGTGAGAAATGGTAGTAATGAAACAAAACTACCTTAATTAGCCAAACGGATACCAAAAACAAAAATCCAAGCATTAGGGAGCAAGCGTGGAGTGCACAATCCCTCTGCAGCTGACTTTGCAACACAATGTCAAAAACCTGTGAGGCTAATGCTTAAATGTTTCTCTCTGTTTTTTTTTTTTTTTTGGTGTTATGCACCACTAGAGAGGGTAACAACAGCATGCCATAAGAAATTGATACAACACAAAAGAAACTGCCTCCAAGAAATGTTCCCTCTGGCTCTTTATGTTGAGGAAATGGCTCTTTTCAAAACACCACTGGGCAAAACGCTTCCAGAATTATTTTACCTCTCTGCTGTAGGAGACAGCAAATCTGTCAAACATGGCTGATTTCTGCAGGCGGCCACACCTTACGGCATGCAGGGGTCATATGTGGAAGTCGGTTTTGATGAAGAGTGACGTACATGAATGGTTTTAAGCTAATTATGTGACACATTTATAACATCTTCACCCTATTTATAATCCAAGTGCATTAAATTTATTATATGTAAATAAATAACACAATACAATCACAGGATTTATGATCCAGGATATAGCTTTGCAAAATTAAGCATAATTTGAAATAAGTACAACCACTAGATGGCATAAAAGTGCTTCCAATGTAGTTCTTGGTATGTAATGAATAAGCATCACCAGGTATTGGTGGTATGCATATGCCACATTGGCTATGTAGTCATTGCATATCTTTCCAACTAACAAATTTATATGATATGCTACATTGGACTTGAGAAAATTTAGAAATCATTTTCAGTTTATTGATGCAAAAAGATACCGACGGTATGACGATCAGGCAGTTTTGTAATTGACGTATTTTGATCCACTATCGATAACCACTTGGTTTGGTTGACATGGCAATTAGATTTGTGGAATACAAGCTTCCCTCTACCAGGTAGTGATTAGCTGTACTTGAACATATGCTTTTTGTACAGTGTGTCCCACAAACTGCTGTGCTTTCAGCAAATCTGTGAACTCACCCATTTACTGCGGCACCACAAAGTGATTGCTTGGAGTCTGAACAAAAAATGGTGCAAAACTGAAATCCTGGCTGCCTGCAGCGGTGTTCTTAAATTGGGAACTGCAACACTAGATTGAATAACTTCTTAGACATTGTTAGTGACTATCTCTTGAAAGCTGACAGTGACATATTTTTAAGGGAATCTGCTAAAAAAAAAATTTTGATTTCTGTCTTCTTAAAGAGCCTCTTAAAGCAGTTCTCAGCCAGTTGACTGCCAAAAACACATCTCCAATATAGCCATTAAGAACCAGCCTGGCTCTTGATCTAAAGCTTTTAAACTTACCAGTATAACAACTATGGTAAACTCAGAAATAAGTCATGGTTTTTAGTGTTATTTAGAAAAATGTGGATCAGTTTTATTCCATTTCCAGTTGCTGAGTTGTACTTTGAGAAATAAAATCTACATTTAGGACATGGCTCTGTGCTTCTGGTAGATGTTTAATGATACTAAAAAATACCCACAGCTCATCCAATGCACTGTTTGAAGTGGAGACAAATTATCTGTAGCTTCTAAGTTGTCAGTAAAGAGCACCAACATAAAAATATTTCATGGATATAGTCACGAGTTACGATGATTTAGAGCAGGCCGTTAATCCAACATGCATGTTTTTGGACTGCAGCAGGAAGGCGGGGTACCTGCAGGACCACACAGCTCTCTCCGATTCTGATGCAACATGTGTGCGCACCATTCACCAAAGACCGAGTAAAAGAGGAGTACATCTGCTGTACCGCTCCCAGTTTGACAGTTCGGGAGAAGACTTTGCAATTTTAGATCGCCTAAAAAATGTTCTGAAGTATTTGAATGGGCTGTCAAATATTTATTGGCTGTCTGCCAAATGTTAACATTGTTTTCAGTTTTCTGAGTTCACATCTCTTCCTTTATCACTGATGTTATAAATATTTTTCAGTCATAGTTTGAAAGGATAACGTTGGTTTGCTCTCAGTCTGACCCCCCTGTCAGGCCTCCCGTCCGGTTTACTTGGTTCTTTTCCACATTTTCTAGGTCCATCCCACTGGCAGTCAAACATTGCTTCACATCAGAAAATCCATGTGTATTTTTTGTTTTTACAGTACTGGCCAAAACTGTAGACACATTAGGTAGCATAATGAGACCCATTTGTCATATTAAAAGTACCTCTTCTGGAAATATTTAAGTTGGCATTAACTACACTTTTTATTAAGAGAATATGAATTGAATTTAAAACTACCTTTTTCAGCTAAACTTTTTCACCATCATTAGTGTCTGTTTTGAAGGACATTAATGTTTTGGAGTGTTGCAAACAGATGCCTGACTTTAATTTCGAAGAGAATTTGTGAAATGAGCTAAAGATGAGGGTGATGGCAAAGAGGCCTTCTAACCAGAAAATCTTACAGCTCACCATACAACGATATATTTTCAAAAATACCAGCAGAAATATGGTAAAATCTGGTCAGGAATCACAGGAAGAATATGAAAGATGTAAAGCCAATAAATATTTCTCCAATTGAAAATGGTTGAAGATTTCCACCTGATATTTATGCACATATAAACACTAAGAGATGATTTTTTTGTAAAACGCACATACTCCTTTTCCATTATTTTGTCTCATCAAACATAGCGGTTCCATTGTTTGAAAAACAAACATCCGAGTTAAAATGATTTGAATCTAGATTTGCCCGGGGGTGAATAGTTTTCGAGTTTGATTTAAATGCAAAAATATCTCTCAAACTGAGACGTACTGATGTAAGTTGTGAAAAAAAGTCAAGTTTGACTTTGAATACAGGTTGTCTACTGAATGTTTTGTAGTATTTATGCACTATTACGATGAAATATTATTTCCAGCCATTGAAGGAAGTAGCAACAGTTAAGTTTTTGGACTCTGCCTCATTATATTTTCCTCTGCTCCTTCCTAATGCAAAATGTTTTAAATAAGAGTTTAAAACAATATGACATTCCCTTTTTATTTTCTGCTTTTGCGACTCTTGTGGTAATTTGATGAGAGATCTACAGTCTGCTGTTCAAACTCTGGAAACTGGGAAAATTGTATTTCACTTCGAATTGGTTGCATATTAAAACCACATTTAGTGATTTTACAAAAGTACCACACAGCCACAAACTAAGCTGAAAGTATTATGTACTTATTTATTATTGGTTTTTATTCAGCAAATTTTTGAATTGAGTTTATAACCTTAATGATTATACTGCTACGAGTTCACTAGACAGATAGTATCAATCAGTTTTTAAGACCCAAATCCCATCAAGGAACCATTAAGTTATATGATGACTGGAGGATCATTAAGTGAATGTCTAACTTATTATAAAGCATTTTTGTACTGGCTATCAAATCCTTCCTCTAGGCACCAATGTATCCATCTGACCTGATTTGATTGCACAGTCACATTAATGAGCTCTGTGATGTCCCACATACCGTCTCACACCTTGCTTCCCAGCTGATGCCAACAGAAAACGGGTGTTTAGGGTGGGGGGTTGATTGTGTGTGAAAGGGGGGAAAAGCCATAGATCTCCTGTGTACTCCTAGAAAAAAGTGCATCAAGTACTTGAATGCCCCTACTGGTATTCAAAGGTTAATTTGTTTGTTTCTGTGATTAAATGCTTCTCCAATTACGTTGTGTGTCAGCGTTTAGAGAATGTTTGATAAGCCAGCTAATGTTGAATCCTGTCAAGAATGCACGAGTGTTAACCTGCATGGTGCTTTGTGGCATTAAATGGTAAGAAGGAAGAAAAACGGAATCTGGGAATCTCCTGGGGAAAAAAAAAAGCTCCTGATGGCTCACAGCAGGATTATTCTGTGGGATCAAAGCCCATTTTCAGTCCCTAGGTGTCATGTGTCTGTGCTTGTGGGTTGGAAGGGAGGAAAGGGAGAATTTAGTTTCATGCAAAATGAAATAATTTGCATAACATGCGTGAAATTCATTTGCAAAACTCCCCCCAAACTTTGCATTGAAACGTAGAAAACAAGTGCACAAAAATATTGGAATGAATCTTGCACTGAATATGTGAAACATTGGAATTTTAAACATTATACAACAGCGCCTTGCAAAAGTATTCCTTCCTCTTCAGTTCTTCCCCATTTTGTCACATTACGGCACATTTCAATGTATTCCATTTAAATTTATGTGATGGCTGAGGATAAATTTGCACATAATGTAGTGAAATGAAAATGTTTTTTGATTTTGAAGATGTTTTTCAACAAAAGATGACATTTGTATGTGGGCCCCATTTACACTGATGCCCCCTGAATAAAATCTAGTGCCGCCAGATTATATTCAATCCTTTGTAAATGCAGTCTTTTGTCTCTACAAAAGACTGCGTTTAGAAAGTTTTGTAAAGACTGCAAACACTGTCTTTACAAAAGACCCTTATACAGTCAGTCCAATACGATAGGTTCAAAGTTCATGAATTCAAATTGATCCTAGTATGAAAGAAACAATGCTGTGAATGCGTCATTCAAATCGGTTTTCTGTTCCCATGACAGAAAAATAAGATTTGCCTCCCCAGTTTAGTGACTTCTGAATACGACTTGTTGCATAAAATATTTTCAAGTTATTAGAGTAAAAAAGGGATGAAAACAAATTAATTTTGCAAAAAATCTAAATTTTGCAACTTTGTGTTGGTGTATCACTAAAACCAAAATAAAATGCATAACATTTGTGCTTTCATGACGAGATGTGAGAAGGTCAAAGGCATCTGGATGCTTTTGCAAAGATCTATGGCTCCACTAGACGACTTTCTGTTAAACCTTTTGATCTGTTGGTTTCCTTGCTTGCTTCACACACATCTTACAATAGTATGGGTGTCCAAAAGTCTTACCAAAGGTCACCTCCATAAATAGTCTGTGAAAGTTGGTAGAATGGAGTTTTATTAGGATTACTGACTCTGTCTGCTTAAGCTCTGGGTTTAAACTTTTGCTTTATCCATCTATTCTCCAAATGAATTCCTCAGCTGGCTGAAGTCTGAGAGGTTTGCAGCACTGCCCCCTCCTACAGGGAAGCAACTATGAATATAAATGGGTGAGTTCCTCAAGGTATTACAACTCATCCACGCTTCGCCGCTGGGTGAGAATGTCAATACCTGCATTATACAGGAAGTGTAATTTCATTCAATTTGTAAAGGTCGTAACAG